>JAUMJK010000426.1:2005000-3205000 GCA_033558105.1 Coccyzus lansbergi | reverse complement strand
AATTGTGTTTTGAAAGAGCATGCAGGGAGCTCCCACACTACTAATCAGCTTTGCTGGTTTGGATATGTATCTCCAGGATTCATGTTGGCAGAATAACTTGATATAATTGCAGCTCTGTATCAGTGATTTAATGCTTAGGAACTTTAAAGGTACAGGTTTGCATTTCTATCTGCATATTATTACACTATGAAACCAGCTACTGGGTGTTCTTATCTACCTGGTGTGGTTTAGGAGGACGGGAGCAGGTACTGCCTGCTCTTTGGGGTGGCTGGAAGCCACACAAAGGTGTCAGAGGAGGGCACAACACTGCTGCTCAGCAGGACTCGTCAGCTTGTGTGTAGCCTTAACATGGTGACACAGTTTTTGGATGAAGCCTTTCACACCTTTTTGCTTGCAATGTATGATATGAAAATACAGGTGATCTTTATTGCTGGCTACCTTTTCACACAACTGAAAAATAACCCCAAGCAACTCTCCCCTAAACCCCTGTTCTAGCTGGAATCTGAGTTTGGTACTGGTTAAAAGTGGGTCTGGCTCATTTAAATGAATCTTTTGAAAGTAGACCTGGTTTTAAGCTGTTTGAGGGCGTGAACAGCTTTGATTTGAAGCTCCAAACAGCTGCCTTCCAATGCCAAAACTTCAACAGCAATGGCAGACTGTCCTGCTTAAATATCCTGCTTAAATATCCCTCCTTTCTCTTAGGGAGATGGCAGTGAATCAGTTTAAAGTCATGTATTGCAGAAGCTATCACTTTGGCAGATACAGATGCATTTTACCAGTGTTCCTTACATAGTTTGTCTTCTTATCTTTCTCAGAAAGTATAAACATTGCTTTGGCTTCTTTTACCTTTCAGTATCAGTGTATTTAACACCGAGGCTTGCCCCAGCTGTAACCTGTAGGCAGTTGGAACGCAGAGTTGCCTTCAATTTGCAGACATTTGTTCATAGCTCTGCTAATGTGCCTCTGTTTGGCCTTCAGCATTCCAAAAGTAGGAATGCCACTTAACTCGAGTCCGGGCTCCCCGTTACTATTTGATCAGTAACAGTAATGCAGTAACTGCCTCGGACAAATGACTATACTAAGAACACTCCCAATTGCCCTGTAATAAAACCGCTATCCTCCCTGAAAGCGAAGATGAGGATAGAAAGGGCAAGTGTGATTGGAAGGTCAACAAGTTTGAGCACTGACAGAATGAAAGAAACAAATTATAACACTGAGGACATGATGCTGAAAATGCCCTGTGTCTAATTCTTGGCTTAGCTAGAGCCAAGGTGTGTTAGCTCAAGTGCCTCGCTGTCCTAGTTCCATGGAGGAGGGTGCACAATCTCAGCAGCCTTGCAGCCTCTATGTGGCTTGTTATTTATTTGTTCAAATTCAATACTGGAGATCATTCACAGGAAGAGATTAGGAGCTACTGAGTATCATGGTGCAAGCCGCTCCGTGAAAAGGAAGCTCGGTGCTGTGTGGCAGTGAGGTTTCTAGTCTGTAGCCTCCTTCTCCCAGCCTCACGTACCTGGGATGGATCCTGTACTGGTCCATTAGGGCTTGGAGCACTCCTCGCTTTTGCTAGACTTACGTCAGAGTTTGTCTCTTAATGAAGTGCAGGGAATTTTTTTTTTCCCAGTGTGCCCTCAAAAGAGGTAGGAAAGAAAAAACATTTTACAAGTTCTGTTTTCTGTGATTTTGTCTGTTTGTCCCAAAGGGGACGGACGGGCAGAGCTGGCTGCCATGCCTCATGCTGCTGATACCAGAACTGGGAGAACCTTTTATTTGCCTTTTGGACTTGCAGTCGTTAAGATTCTGATATTTTTAGTTGTGGGGTTATTTATTTTTTCCTGTTGTGAACGTACAAATCCATCTATGTGTCTACGCATCAGTCTGGCATCTCCTGTATGCTTTCAGGATCCACAGTTAAAACTAAAGCTCTGCTCATATTGGGCTGCAGGGTGATTGTACCTGTGAACCACATCCCAGATGGGCTTTGAAGGAGCCTTATGAGGTGCCCAAACGTAAACCTGGGAAGCAGAAGGGTTGAGTTTCTTTTGGAAAGTGGAAGGTGTATAAAGAGGCAGCAGCTGGTAGATATAGAAATGTAATGCAAAGATTAGAGATATCTTGTCTTGTTTTGCCTTCCCTGTGGGATGCCAGCACCCATGTCTGCCCGATTCACACTCAGAATTGGTGTCACTGCCTTTCATGTCCTAAACAAGTGCCTGGTACTGGCTGTCCTGGAACAAGCCTCTTGCAGGCTGCTCGGTTGCAGCTGTGTCGTTTCTGTAAGTCATTCAGAGCTCATTGGAGTAATGGCTTGAACTTGACTGCTTTATGTTCCAGGTACTACTTTGACCCTTGGGCTATAACATCAGCCCAGTGATTATTCAGTTTCTTTTATGAAGTGCCTTAACGCCAACAGGAAAGAGTGCAAGGCATCCTTGTGCAGACTGATGTTCAGAGTGCTCATCTGGGATGTACAACATGGCAGTACAAGGCTTGGACATAGATCTTTTGCTGTCCCATGGTAGCTGTGACTGGTTTGATAATGCAGGACTTTCTGCAGTAGCAATTAATGCCATAACCTTTGAGCTTTAGGGGGGGCTGGGTTTTCTTGTGTATTTGATCATTTAAAAGCTTGATCTCTTTTGTTTTATTATCCCAAAGCATGCATGAAACACCATAGTACACATCATCGTTTCTATATGTGAAGTGTCTGAACAAATGAGCTTAAAATAACGTGTTGTACAGACTGTAGTTGGGGAAGTTTCTTGAGGAAAGTAATTCCTGCAGAGAAAAGGTCTTGGCAATCAAAGCTCACTTCAGCAGGCACTGTGGAGACCTATGCAAAGCTGGGTCAGGTAGAGTTTAGGCTTGGTTAACCAGCAGTGCCCTTCAAGCTGAAATAGGAGAAGATCGATGCTTTTGTTTACACATGCAGAGATAAAGTGGTTTTCTGGAGATGAAAATCCAAATCTTGAAGTCTATAACAGAGAACTCCTTGTTCGTAGTGGGATAATTGTCCCCCACAAGAAGTAGATCTGTTTTGGGGCAGGATAGAAACAACCATGTTTTGAAGTCATAGAATCAGAGAGTGGTTTGGGTTGAAAGAGACCTTTAAAGATCATCCAATTCCAACCCCTGCCATGGGCAGGGACACCTTCCACTGGATCAAGTTGCTGAAATCCCCATCAACCTGACCTTGAACACATCCAGGGATAATGCATCCACAACTTCTCTGGGCAACATGTCCCAGTGTCTCACCACCCTCATCATCATCATGCTTGGTCTAATCAAGAGGTGCAGAATTACTCTGGCATGATTCTGAGTTCAAGATGTTTTTCCATTGGTTGCAACTGCAGGCGGAGACGATGGTTGTCATGGAATTTGACTGTGTGGTATGAAAAACTTGCAGGTCAGTTGGAGAGTAACGTGTCACACACTTCCCGTTTTGATGCACTAGTCAGGAAGAATGTAAAAGATAAACATCAGTGGCAAAATGTGGTTAGGTGGATCGATAACCCACAGGATGTTTTGGATTCTGGAGCAGTTAGAAAAAGTCCAACCATATGTGGGAGGCATTGGAAGAGTATGTGTTCATAGCTCTCTCCCAAAGAGACCAGCACCTGGGCACTGTTCATATGCCTGAACATAGGTATGAAACTTTGAAAAGTAAGAAGTGGTAGCAGAAAGGCTCAAATTGAATTGGCAAGGCCACAGAAAAATGGAGGAAGAAAAAGAAATGGGACCCCAGCACAACCTTAAAACTACTGTGAAGTGAGTGAGATGTCTGTCTTTGGTGAGGCTTTGCACGTTACTGCCCTTGACCGAGATAAAAAAGGCTCTTAAGCTAAAATATTAAATATTTTCCCTCTACTCTGTTCCTAGATTAACTCTTATTGATGTTCTAACTTTAAACAGATGTCTCTAGTGAAAGAGTGGTGATTCAGTTTTGCGTTGGCCAGATTCATGTTCTGGCTGTAGATAAAGGAATGTACATTGCTTCCTGTAAAGATACCAAAGATCCAATTTGTGACTCACTAAATCGAGTGGTGGCTGATAGTCAGGTTCAATACCTGTAACTATTGTCATTCTTGAAAGTTAGCAGCACTTTCAAGGAGGGAAAAACCATACTAGGAGATTCTTCTGCTTTGTGAGAAGTAGTGAGGTCTGAGGAGCATTCGCACTTGCCAGCCTTTGCTAGTACAGCAGATGCTTAAGGTAATGGGTAACAGTTCAAAGGAGAGGCTCCAAAATTTTGTGATTTTACCATAAGTTTTAAGAGAAGGTAATGTTAAGAGTAAAACAGAAGCTGCCTCTGCGTCCAGCTGGGATTCAGAATGACATTGATGGAGTTGCAGGAAAGGCCAGAAGCTGTTGGAGAATTGCCTGTGATATGGTTGATGAGTAGCAGGAAAACTGGCAAGACATCATGAGGAATTTTATCTCTAAGGGCTCTTTAGTGAAACCAAAACTTACCAGAACAAAAAACTTTGAGTCATTTTAAGCAGAGTCCTACTTAAATTGCTTAGTAGTTTGTGAACTGAAGTGTTTGTACTAATTGGATGTTAAACAGAGGGCTGATTGGTTAGGAATCACGAGCAGTGAAAGCTTAATTCACCATACCGTGCTCACATCACCTTCTGTTTCAGAAATCACTGGTCTTTGTTCATGTTAGACTCAAATTCATGTCTTAATGTATAATGTTTTGAACAGCCTAAGATCTGGATGCTTCTTTCAAGGCCAAGACAGATGGAAGAATCTGGACCTGGTCACTCCTGAGCTGAGCAGATCTCTGCTTGGTGTAAGAGCAGTAACTGCCCCCCATGTTCTCTGACCAAGTGTATCATAGAGGCAGGGGACTAGAGAAGGGGTAGAAAGCATTCCGGGGTCAATTCTTTTCTGATACAGCCCTTTGGTCACTCAGATCAGATGAGCAGGAGGTTCTCCAAGGGTGTGCCCATCCTCATACCCTGAGTGTTTCTTACACTCATTGTGCTGCAATTGCAATCAGTACCATCCGTTCAGTTGCATCCCTTCCGTTCTCCCTCTAGAGCAGAGTAGTCCTCTCTCTCTCTCTCATACTGTTTTCCTTTGGCTTCTCTGCAGTAGACAGATGTAGGTAATTGTATGTTTTCTTTTTTAGAGTTTAGCACATGGGCTTACTTGCAGGTGAGGTTGAAAACTGGTTCAGAACCAATGCATGAGTTGACTGATGATCTCTAAGTTCCTAGTCTGAAAAACAGCCTGTTGCATTGTCTCTCTGTACAGCTGCCAAATCATTCTCTTATTCTCCTGTCTAGGCAAAGGTCTGAACAAGGGGTTCCTTTCAGCTGGGGCATAAGCTGAAGAAAATGCAACACTTGGCACAATTGTCTGCTCACAGTAATCAAAGCAGTGGCCAGTTTGCATCTGGGACATGACTCTTCCAAAAAATACCATAGCGTTATGCTGACATGAACTATAAGGAACCCAGTTTATAGGTACCAGTGGACAAGAGACCATTTCCAAATAATCTGTTGGAGCCTTTCAGTTGGCCTTGTAACTGGGGCGCTTAGATCGCGCTGTCTGCGTGGCCACAGACTACACCCAAGTCATCTTTGCCTCCTCCTGAGCTTTCTTATTTGCCATCCATGCTTCTGCCTGTTTGTAATCAGGTGCTGAAGGCTTAAAAACACGTGCATGCCCCTGCAGATGCTGTTAAACGTCATTATCTGCTCAGTAGCCTCACACATGGGGGCACTTTTATGATGAATGGGATGAAATAACACATTTCAAAGAACAATAGTTTCGGGTGGGTTGTCTTTCTTCGCTGGTCTCTCACAAGGAAATTAGTTCTAAGAAAAACAGCATTGAAAGATGAGTTTGTTGTTACGTTTTTGCTTTATTTGTCAAATGAATTTTCTGTGAACTGAAAAGAGATAAGGTTTTATTTGGTGTTTTGTTGGGGTTTTTTTTGACCCAACCAAGATTTTTTTGGCCCCTCTTTTCCTTGCTACTTAGCTCTTCCAGTCGAGGAGTCCACAGTAATTTTCCATAATGCTTTTTATACCACCTTGCTTTGTTGACTATTTTGTTTATTGGATTTCTTATTTAAAATCTGTTTCTTTATGGCTTTCTCTTTAATTTCTTCTTCTTTAGCAGGGCTGCATGAAGGTAAGCTGAGTCCCAGAGCTATTCTATCCTAAATTCTGGTGTTTTTTATATATATAAAACTTCAAGGCTGATGGCAATGATACCTGGGATTATTTATGGGTTTTCATAAAAAAGAAAGAGGAAAATACAGAATTGCATGGCTTCTCTCTTCCTTCCCCTTTTCCCAACCCCCTCCCCACAGAGGAGTTTAATTTTAAATGATAAATGTGGAAATTAGAGACCGTCGAGAAAATCCAATTTGGTGAGGAGTTTTAAAAATCCCATAATAAACGCAGAGTGAAATGTATGATTTAATGCGGGGCGCCAATGGCTGCTATTATGTGCTATTAGCAAATCGGGGTTGAGAGTGAATCTTTATCACTTGGTGAGTGCGGGCTAGGCCTGCCTTTGCTTCTGCTATTGATTTGTAGCCGCTTGTCATAATGACATCGGGAAGCAATGAATGGAAGATGTGCTTTTGATAGGATTGAAGGGGTGCAAAGGGGGGAGAAAAAATTCAGCAAGTTTTCTATCTCTTCTGCCTGATTAGATTTTTTTCTTCTTTTAAGAGCTTTCACATTCCAATAAAAATGCTAAATCAGCTCTGAAGCAGAATTGTTAGGGAGTAAATAGCTAGTCACATTTAAAGGGGGAAAAGATCTGACTTTACGGCTCTGACTTTACAGCGGTGGATGAATCTAAAGAATATTTCTGGCTCCACAAAATTGATAGCAGTGGGTGGTGTGAGGGTGGTTGAGCGCTGGGTAAGAGCACCTGAACTGATGGCTCTGCAGCCAGCCAGCCCCACAGAGCTGGTGTGTGCCAGTGTGTGCACACGATGTGGCTCATCAGGATGCACAGGAATTAAATCTCAGTAGTGTCTTTACTCGAGAAGAGGCGTGTGTGTTTCTTGAGCTCTGAACCAAAAGTGCCTGAAATGAAAAACCCAGACTTTGCCTTATAGCAAGAAATAATAAAGGTCTCCTTTGCATCTGGGAAAGGGAGATGTTTGTCACTTTAATTATAGGCGTTTCTCATCAGAAGCCTGAACCGAGGTTGGATAGAAGGGATTATAATTGCTGCACTGCTGGAGAGTGGAGCGTGACTGTACTGGAGGTTATTCTGGAAGTTAGGCTCTCAGGAAACAAGAACAGGCTTACCATCCAGCCATGGGTCCGGTGCACACAGCAAATAAGACAGAAACCACATATTCTCAGGAGTATATCTGAGTATAAGACTACTTGTGGTTGTCCCCATCAATTTGCGTTTCTGATCAGTAGATCCATGGCATTTTAATTTCCTGCCCCTCAGTTGTTCTGCTGTTCCTGTGGAGGAGGGACTTGCATACGTCCTGGGGAGCAGAGTTCCGCTTTGGACTCCTTCCTATGAAAGTCCATACTTGTCTTCTCTCATTGTTCTTATTGTTATTTATTATTATTTTTATTGTTATTACTCCAGCTGGCTGTGCTGAAGAACTGTAGGCTGAGTAAAGGTTGTGACTCTGATATTCAGGTCCTCCCTTTTGCCCTAACAAGCCTCAGCTACTCTTATTTACAGAAACCTTCACGGTACAGCCGAATGAACCTGGTTTCCAGGGCTCACTGTCAAGACTATGAAATGGCAGATTAGAAATCAATGCAGAGAGTCCAAGTGCCTACTTCATCATTCAGGAGAAAGAAATACAGTATTTCTGGTCTGAGCCTTGCACTCATTAAAATCACATCCTTTAAAAAAACCTTTAAATTAAAACAATGATCAGTGTGGATGGGGAGAACTTCATGCAGAGGGAATTTTCCGAAGGCAGACAGGCTGAAGGCAGTGTGCAGATTTAATGTGGTGTTTATACTGCTCACTGGTCTTACCAGGCACTCCAGGTGTAAGCAGCCTTTGACCTCTAGTAGATATACAAGACTGTCTGTCTTCAAAGGCAACGTGCTAGTTGCTTAGTTAGGTGATACAGGAGGAAAATATTTTATTGCAAGTTGTTAAAACCAGACCAGGCATAGCTGTGCTGTGGTTTCATGTCTGCTTTCTCCATTCTCGCATATAAACCTGCACACAACGTCACAAGCTGCTATCCATCTGGAGACAGCCGTGTACTTGGCACAGAAATTCAAGGCAAACTCTTGATGCTGCTTTTTTGCTGCAGACAACATAGAGGGGTTTACCACCTGACCTGTTCTTGTTCAAGAGCCTCTGTTGACTACGAATCACAAAGGGTCGGACTCTTTAGGAATCCATCTCACCTCTCAAGAGCAAGTAGTTTGAGCATGCTTGTACAAACAACACAGATTATTTCTACAGGCATGAATGAAACTGTGGGAGCCCTTTGCTAGATGGGAAGTGCTGTTTTGGGCCAGCCTTTCATGGTATTTGATAATACGATAACAACTTGATTCTCTGCATTTATTTATGAAAGTAAATGGAGGCTAGGAATCAACTTGGAAATCTTTTGGTGCTAATGCGATATTGCTTCTAGAGCGGTTGGTTGTGTGATACTTCTAAAAAGGTGAATCAGCAGAAGTACAAAAGGCAGTGTGCCAAGCTCTTTTCTATCTTGTGCTGTTGGCTCTCGGGTGCAAATTTTATGGTGGTAGTAGTAGAGGAGGCTGATATAACAACAGCTTTCAAGTATGAAGAACCTACTGCCAAGGGAAAGGGAATAATCTCTTTTCTGTGTTTAAGAATTAATGGCTTAAATAGCAACTCAGTTAGATCAGCAGCCCTGAATCTGAAGTCCATATACTCATGGGGTTCTTCTGAAAACTCTCTGGTCCATCTGACTGTAAGCGTTAGCAGACATGTGCATTCTCCTGTTAAGTGTAACTGTTCGTATTGTGAACTGTTTCATATGTAGATTTTGGTTGTCATCTTCAGGAACAAGCTTAAACATATACTGACAAGTTCCTGAACAGCCTGGTCTGATTAGACCTGCTTTGAGCCGGGGAACAGGTCCCTTTCACTGTAAATAATTCTGTGATTCTATATTACATGTTTTCTGGGAGCTTGGAGACAAAAAAGACCTGCAAACCCTATCTTACATCATAAAACACGTGCTCTGCAGCAATGGCACCCAAGGACTAATCAGGTGTCATGGACATAAGCTTTGTCTTGTAGTTGTGCATTTTTCAGGTTAGCTCATTTCAGTCCTTGCGATGTAAACATTTAAATTGTCATGGTCTTTGCTGTAGATCCCTTCTTCAGAAACTAAGGGAGCTGCTTAAACCTAGATTGCCAACCATGCTAAAAGGGAAAGTTCCATTCTCTCCCAGCCTTGAAATTGGTTCTTGCCCCACCTGTGCTGTTGTCCATCGGCAGCACCATGAGGGAAATCAGAGAGGTACTCGGGCTGAGAACTGATGTGGGGTCATGTTGTCATGTGGGAGACAGCAGGACATCCCCTTCCTCCTCCCTGGGAGTAATCCAGACATATTACATTAAATCCGTGATAAAGCCACAGCGTGACATTTGATGAAGGGTGCAGGATGCTCACTATTCACTGCTTTGGGGTGGAAGGATGGCAAGGTGGACTCTATTTTCAGTGATCAAGGATTGTGGTGTTAAAGCTAACGGGCAGCATGACAGCCATACATCACAGCAGTAGAGTGCTTGCTCCCATGTGCTCTGTTGGGAGGCAATGGTTCTGTGGGCCATGTGCCAGGCACATCACAAGCCTCCTGTGACCATATATCTGGCCAGGCAGGCAGGAGGAGTGTGTTAAGTAGTAACCTCACTTGCAGGCTTCCAGGATGACAAATATTCCTTAAAGAAGTCCATTAAAGTAAAATAAACCCATCTTAATGTACATAGAGAACATATATAACAAAATATATGAAGCACGTGTACATTAGCTGTATTTAAAACCTGAATTTGTGAGGATGGCATAGCATCTGCTTTGTATAAGGTGCATCCAGAGCTGCTCAGTGGAAGACAGTGTGCCTTGAGACAGTTTGTTGTGTTCTGCATCTGTTCATATTCTCAGTTAGGTATGAAAGATACAGGGCAACAAAGTACTTGTTTTCATGGAGATGTGATCTAGCTGGTATGTTGAGCCTTTGGTGAATGCATTTTATGCTGCTGAAGGCTAGGTAGCCTTTCTAATCATGAAGACACAAGAGAAACTTTCAGATTTTAGAAGCTGACTGTCCTCTTACCATATTCCCAGGGCTGTTTTGCCCCACACCTCCAAAACCTTTTGAGCAGCTGGTCTTTCACTGAGTCTACACAGCTCATTCCCCGTTCATGAAGTCCTGGCTCCAGACCGTGGACGACAAACAGGCTTTGCATGCATTAATGGCTAGGAAAGATGTACTTGGGAAATGTGCAGTGACTTAGATGTAACCTTCTGAATACCTGTGAGGGAACACAGTGTTCACTCAGTGCTGATTGAAATAGGCTACACTCAGCATGGTGCTGTGTTCGGATGGCAGTTGTCATTGCCTTACTCGTAGAGTTTCCTGGCCTGAGTGATGCAGATTGTCTGCCTTGCTAATGCTGAGCATCATATGGAGATCTGCAAAATGTTTACTGGAGTAGCAGTAAGCACACCTTTAAATATCACCTCTTTTATTATTCAACCTGTACAACTTACGCTTGCTTGAGCATGCAGCTATTTAATCTATACTTAGCTGGAATTCCTTACCCCCCTCCCCCGTCCTGCAGATTGTAATGCTAACAAGCAGGAATATGCTAATAAAATGTACTGATAATTCTGATGCTGCAGTGTCAGAATGTTCACACAACTGCCCCGACTTCTCTGTCTAATACATTGCAATAAATCTCCTAATATATTTAGGAGGCAGATGAATGTACGGGACACCTCACAGTCCTGGCTCTGGATAGTGATTGTTGCAGAGTCATGACCATCCATGTGCCACACGCTTAGGGGTACAAGGCATGTACCTTGCAATTATGGCAGCAAAAGGGGTCTTGAAATGTCACGTACTGAAGTGATGAGCTCTGCACGCCTTTTTCCCAGTGCAGGAGCCCCTTCGGTTGGAATGCAATCTGTCCTGAAATGTCAAAAGCAAAGCTTGTCTCATTGTTTGTGAAAAGGCAATCTATTCCTGAAGGAGATCTCCTGGATGCCTGTGCACAAGCAGAGCTTCTGAAGCAGAAATCTTCCAGCCTGTTTGCTGGAGCCGGGCAGCATGTTCTCCGCCTGTTAGCAAGGTTATGATGCTTTATTTATTGTGATAACATTGCTTAATTGTAAGGACCCTCTCAAAACCTTGGGAAAGGGATTCAGAATGCAAACTGTTACCATCAGATCTGCAGGGTAAGGGGATATAAACATAGTGGGAATGTTCTCCTTGTCCTGAAAAAGAAGGTAAGGTGGATGCTGTGGGAGATGGAACTTTGCTGCAATTAAGGCAGGTTCCGGTGAGGCTTCAGTGGTTGGGAGAAGCAAGTACGGAAGAAGTCCTAGTAATCTTCCCGCTATGCTGCTCTGAAAGTAGGGTGGAGTTACTCCATCCACACCTAGGGAGCAGGGAAAGTGTGCCTAGAGACAGGGGATAAAGACTGAAGGAGCATAGGACAAAAGAGGGACTTGAAAAGCATGCCAAATCCTGGGTCAGGAAGTTGTGTATGTGTCCTGATGGCTCTGCAGGGTTGAGGACATGAGCACAGCACTGAAATCTTCAGTAAAAGAGATGAGGACAGGTCAAGAACTGAGTTTTGTGGCCAGCAAACAGCTCATCTAACAGAGGCAAGATCTTTGGCTGCAAGTTATTCTAAGTATGTTACAGCATGTTGCATGACTCTATGATTGCAGGAAAGCAGAATGATAGAATAATACTTGATAAAGTAACTGTGGTAAAGAAATCTACTAGGAGGATGAAAAATGTCACGGTGTGCTGGTATGGAGAGAGAGACAAGAGCTGGACTGCAGGAAGGGAGAATGCAGGACAGAAGAGAGAATGGTCAAGCTCAGCTGACCTTGTCTTGGTTTGGGAATCATGTTTAAGGACTCTTACAGTGCTCAGCAATTGGTGAAGCTGGTGCAGATAGCAATGACTCCACCAACACTGGAAGAGCAGTATTTGATTGGCTATAGTGCTCTCTGGGAGACACCACTCTTTCCTGCAGAGACCCCTGAAGATAATAGGATCTGGGCTCTCAAGAGAGGGATGATGCAGACAATTCATCTGGAACTAATGGTGTTTGTGCCATTGACAGGACTGCACTTTTTCTATAGAACTCCTTGTGCCAGCCTAAAAGTCTAGTGAGATCCCAATTCCACTGTAATCATTTCCACACAAGGCAACAAAGGTTGCTATTTAAACCAAAATTTAGTCTGATATAGCTTCCCTGGCAAATAAGCTTGAATAATTACTGCATTTTAGCAGTAAAAAAGTATCTGTCTTAATTACATTTCAGAGGATTAAAATCTACCACCTTGTCGAAGTGCAGAAAGAACAGTTGGCAAAATGAGGTTTCTCTCTACATCCTAAATGGAATCTGTCTTCACAGACCTCAGTTAGCTCTTAGGCTGCTTATTCCTGTGTTAATTAAAGACAGCCCTTCACAGGGACTTAATTGAGGAGAGGAGGGAGGCAGGAGCTATTCTTGCTCCCATCACTGTGCAGATCCTCCCTTCCTTTTCTCAGCAGACACCGCTTTGGCTTGCTGCCTTGGGAGGATGATAGTCTCTGCAGTGACTGTCTGAGGAGTGACTTTCATGGTGACTCACATTTTTCAGGTGGGTCTAAGTCCTTCTGTCTCGTGAAGAGAGTGAAATCTAAAGGGTCATGAGTGCCTGGTCCCAGCTTCAGCCATCCCACCAGACTCAAAATTGTGGGAACAGCTGTAGACATCATCTTTGACATGAACAAAGGTGGCAGCTCACCCTGCATTAGAAATAATTTCTAGGCCTTGGGGTGGCTTCACAGAAATAGAAAATAATCTGGAGAGACTTTTATCTCCACTAGTAATAAAACAGCAGTGCCCCCCAAATGACTGTGGCTGATGTCTGTATTCTCTTGAAAAATGAGACCTGTCCTTTTCACGTAGGAAAAAAGTGCACACTTTGATTGTCAATCGCAGTTTGCTCCAGTGCCTGCCCACAAAAAGGTGTTCAGTCCTCATAGGTTCCAATCTATTTGGTCCTCTTGCACAGCTGTTGAAAATCACAGTTGCCTTTTGTAAATATTCTAGGTCTGTGATGGAGAGAGCTGCTTTTCTCCACACTTGACTCAGGCTGGAGCCCTAGAGTCAATCCAGAGGGTTGTTCAGAGCAGGGAAGCTGGTGCCTGGGGTATATATGGCTTTTTGTCTGGGGAGGGAAGGAAAGGGCTTTGCAGAGACGGGGATTTCAATCTGAATCACAAACTATAATTTTGTTTGAAAACTAAGAGTAGACACAGTGAAATGCTGGAGAGGGAAGTGCCTTGAACTCTTTGAAAATTCCTGAACTTCCTATTAATAGATCTCTGTTTAAAATAATGTGAAAAATTAAATCTCTCTGAGGCACTGAATCATGTGCGTTCCCACGAGTGCTCAGCATGTGTCTGCACTCCACATATCTCATCCGATATTGTCCCTCCCATATTGGCTCCAGGCTTACATTGCAGCAGGAACCTTGGTGGGTCCTGCAGCATCTCAGCTTGGGGGATTCATAGCTGGCTTGGTGATTTTATAAAACATTTGTGTTCTCCGTTCTTTATTAGTCACTGACAGACTCATTGTTTATAACATACTTCTCAGCAAGCTGTTTGCAACTCATCGCCCTGCTTGCTTTATAGTCTATAAATATTTAATTCTTTAATAAACTGCTTATATGTAATATCAAATGACTGATGTACTTCCTTCTCCTCTTCAGCAGTGCTACTATTTGCAAAACAATTCTTTTGGTTTTTTGAATAGCAATAGAGTCTATAAATGCTTGAATTTCCTTTTTCTAAATAGCAATTTCTTCAGGATATTTGGTAAATTGACTAGCAGAGCAATGATTCCTGTAGTGTTATAAGAGCTGCACCTTCCTAAAGCCTCCATAGGGAGATTCACTTCCAAATGGTCACGGACTTGTAATCAGAAAATGTTTGGGATACTGGAGGTAATATTTCACATCTGCACTTGCAGAAAACTGGAAGTAGCCTGCACAGGCCAGGGCACCTTCGCAGAAGCCATGTGAGAGCACATTCAGTGCTGCCCAGAGCAGGATGCCCAGCTTTCCGTATGGGCATCGTAGAGTGAACATCTTTACCTTCTCTGCCTGACCCGTCAACCCATCATGTACGTGGCACACTCCATGCTCATTTTCCCAGCAGCAGTGTCCTTCCTGCTCATCTTCAGGAGCTCTTCTAAGAACAGTGAACTCTGACTAGGCTTTTGGTCCTAAGCTGCTTGATTCCATCTTCCCTGGGAATTTGTGTTACCCAGGAGCAGGCAGCAGGCTGAGAGAACTCTTCTGCCTCTTCCTAGCCCTCTCTGTCCTTTGACCTTTGTCCTTTTCACCTTCCCTGGAGGTGTTTAAGGCACGGGTAGATGAGGTCCTGAGGGACATGGTTTAGTGTTTGATAGGAATGGTTGGACTCGATGATCCGATGGGTCTCTTCCAACCTGGGTGTTCTATGATTCTATGACCCTCCCCTTGTAGTGTTGCTGGATGCTCTCCTGCATGTGACAGAAGTAGGAGCCTTGAGAACTGCAGGAAAAGCATCAGCCAGGTAAGCTAGATCCATGAATCCGGTTTGCAGATTGCTCCACGTCTTGGTCAGAAAATCCTCCTAAGCTTGGGCAACAAGCTCTGGTTGGGGTGGAGGGGCAGCCTTGGTTGCACTGAGACACACAGAGGGGAAACTGCCCTGCCGTGCTCTGCAGTTAGGATTGTCCATCCGAAAGGGAACTGTCAGCCTGCAGCACTGCCTCTGTGCTTCATAGGCTGTCTTAGCTTACCCTCCACCTTAGGGCAGTTTTGTCTTTAGGTTTGTCTGCCCTCTTAATGCTTTCCCTTCCCTAATGAGGAAGGCTCACAGCATGCAATGGTTTTACCCTGCTGCACTGCCAGGGCAAAACCAGGTTGAATGAGATTTTCAATACCTAGAACAGTGACAGGACATGGCACGTGTATGTCCTTTCTGTGGAGCTGCTTCGTGTTCGGTTTGGTTATTCCTTATTCCCAGACTTCATCTTGTCATTGACAGAGAGCCTCTGCGTTGAGCTGCTTTGAGGCTGGAGGCCAGAAAGACTCTGCAGGGTTGGGCAGCATCTTCTGGGTTGCTTTTTTGCAAAGTCTAGGCCAGCAATGCCACTGTTCTGAGTTTAAGAAGCAATCGGTTAGGGTGGGTAGGGTAGAGACAGTCTGCTCAGATCACTCCAGCTCATCATGGTTGCTTAGTTCCTTACAACAGACCCTTGGGCTGCTCACTTGGGTCTAGGCTGATGTTAGCAGACAACTTCCTTTCCATCGGGATGACAATATGTCTTAGCCGTGGTTTTAAGAGAGCTGTATGGTCACCGACAGGATATTCCCTTCTAACTTCTCAGCTAGGTTGAAGGCTGTTTTAGCCCTTGTGACCTGAATTTTTGCACACTGCTGAAACTGCAAGCAGAGAGCGGATTTCAGATTATTGCCCAGAGGCAGTACTAGTGCCCTATTTTTGATCAGCACTGGCAGTCTGTTGCCTTCTACTCAGTCTCCTGTGTGCCTTTGCAGAAAGTTGCATGTGTGTGCATGACAGGGATGCATCTGTTGAGAAGCGAGAAGGAACTGGAGGCAGATGACAGCTCGATGGGCCTGTAGGTAGGAGTCTTTAAGCAGTATTAGGCAGCAGTTTCCCTCTTTGCTATGGGTCACTGTATGCTCTGTTCATTGGTCCTGAGATAGAGAAAGACTACAGCGTAATACTCCTGTTTGGGCATCTCAGTGCTCTGTTTTGTGATGGGATCTGACTAAGGAGACCTAGTAACGGTCTCCTTAGAGGTTCTGAGCCTCCTTTGGGCAGGTTCTTGTGCCACCTCCATGTCTGTGACAAATGACATAACTTTAGAGCCACCTCACTTTAACAGCTGAGGATCTGCTCAGTAGGATTTCTAGATCCGCAGGGAAAGTCTGTGCATGCGCACAGAATGGGAGAAAAGCTTCTCTTGCAACAGGTCCTATCTGCAATAGCCTTTCCTTCCTGTCCTGCCTGCTCCCGTTTTGGGTAGAGAGGAGAGCAATGCGCCCTCCCAGGACATCAGGTCTGGCTGCAGCTGGAGCCTCACCCACAGCCAAGGATGTGGTAGAGGCTGAGGAGGCTGTGAAGGCAGAACCGTTCGGGATCAGACCACAGCAAGCACACAAGGCACAGACCTTCCAAATGCTCATGCCAAACAGAGCTGAAGGTGTTGCTGTTTGTTACTGGTCCACTGTATCTTACTTAGTCCACCCCTTGCTGATGTGTGTAGGTACAAACCTCTGGCCCAAAGAGCATTCTTAGCAAAACAGAGTAGCCTAGAAGTCCTGTTTCCTCATGCACATATTTTTGTACTTGTAATATCCAGTGCTAACATTCAGTGCTCTGAGAAAAATAGGTGAAGGCGGATGTGGCCAGCTGCTGTCTCTCTGCCTTGCGGCAGTCTCTCTGATCACGTAAGCAGCCAGAAGCTGCTCTGCCCCAGGCCCAGCTACAGCTGAGCCCCGTTTCCCAATGTCCTGTGGTGGGGACGCAGAGCCAGCAAGGCAGGGACTCGCTCAACACTCTATCAGAGCTCTGTCCCTTGGGAAACGCATGCAAGCCTGGCATCAGCCAGTGTCTGAGCACCAGAGCACTGCTGTGTTGTCACTCCACCTTTGAGGCTGTCATTGGACCCTTCCTTTGCCACCGAGCTGTGGCACTTAACACATTCTCCCTCCTGTTCCTCTTCTCCTGTCCCCCTCCCACCACACACTTCACTGAGATTTCTGAATGAAAACCAAGAATCATCCAGGCATCCAGCTCCCAGCACTCTGAGGCGGCAAGCGTGCCTGGTGGCCTGGCTTAAGTATGAGTAATGATAAATAAGTAAATCACGCAGTGGGCTGTGCTATTCCCTAATGAGCCTGTTTGTCCCAAGCACAGTGCAAAAAAAATCCTCTTCTCCTTGGCTATAACCTTTCTGCGTATTAACATTATGAATGTATTCATGTGACTTCCTCTGCCTCACCGCCACCTCTTCAACTCATTTACATAAAAATAATTTATGTGGACATTCCTTCAGTCAGGATTCCCCCCCCTCCCAGTAATATTTTGTTGGTGCTGTGCACCCAAATGGGGTCGTTATGCTTTTGCATATCATTAGGGCTTTATAAAGAACAACAGCGACATCTGCATGTGCCGCAGCGCTACAGAGATGGGGGGAAAAATAATGAAAACAAACCCCAAATGAGCTCCAAGCTCGTCTAGCTCTGTCTTTCCTCAGTGCCTTCGCCACCACCATGGACACGAGTAATTGTACAGTGTAATCACATCACAGCTCATCTGAATATTCATAACCAAGACAAAGACTTGGAGGAGAAGGAAAGTGGGGGAGGGAAAGGAGGAGAATTTAAATATAAAACAGCATTTCATTTTGAGGCAAAGTTCCGCGTTCAGCTCAAGAGATCGTCTTGATACCAATATTGTCTGTCTGTCTGCCATTCGAAAGCGTTGGGCAGTGATAGCATCGCGTACGTTGCCCCCTCCGTGGAGAAAGAAAATAAAGCATAACAACAAACAGCGACAGAACAACCCCCAGCGAAAGTGATATTTGAAGAGTCGCCAACGGTGGCTAACCAGCTGCTGTTCTTCCAGGAAAGAAACAGTCTATTGAGGGAGCTTTATAAAGACCCCAATTAATATGTTGTGCATGTATAAGATCTACAAAGAGCCCAGTGTTCCTCCCCCCGCAACCACCACCTTCTCTTCCTGATCAGTGCCAGTGGAGAAGGATCTGAGCTACCAAATAATTGATTAATCACTTCAGCGGTGACAACACCCCTCTCCAAAATAAAAAGAGAAGAAAAACAAACACAAAAAGAGGCAACTGTTCGCTAATTAGTGTGGAAATTACCGCTGGTTCCATCCTTCTTTGTACCTTTAAAA
This sequence comes from Coccyzus lansbergi, assembly GCA_033558105.1. Taxonomy (NCBI): domain Eukaryota; kingdom Metazoa; phylum Chordata; class Aves; order Cuculiformes; family Coccyzidae; genus Coccyzus; species Coccyzus lansbergi. The sequence goes on along the minus strand of JAUMJK010000426.1, from coordinate 3,186,827 downwards.
AGTAAAAGAAAAGAGAAAGAGTAGAGAAATATAATCCCCATCTTAATGTCTATGTTGTCTTCATTTCTTTTGTATTACTCTGGTATCCTTTACTAGTATTAACCCAGAAGTGTGGTGGTTGTCGAAGCTGTGGCTGGCTCTGCCAGTTCGTTCCCCAAAGAGCTCCTATTTCCATTCCACTGGAGCTTATATTCCTTTAAATGTCTAGCGCAGCATCATTTCCCCCTTTCTAATACATCACTCTGCTGGAATTAGAAGAATCCAAGGTTATATCCAACTTCAAAGGTTTCCAAGTCATCATGATTTTAGTAAAAGTAGAAGACAGATCATGGAACAAGTCCCTGGCTTTTGAAGATAGGCATCATAGGGACCTTCCTCCCTCTGCCTCTTTCTCGCTCTCCCTCTCTCTCCCCCCAACTTTGTACCTCTCCAGCTCTGAACGTCCCGCGCTAGCGCGGTTTAATGATATGCAAATGAAATATGCATAAAACCATTCTACTGTATGATGATTAAACACTGGAGACATTAACAGCCGACGCTTCACTGTTTGACTATAATAATCTTCCCCGAGCATCCACTTTGATTGCAGAGTTATGGAAACCCATAGCAGTTGGCAGAGAGAGAGAGAGTGCGAGAGAGAGAGAGAGAAGGAAGGAGAGATGCAGGGACGCATCACCCATCTCTGCATTTATCCCACTCCAGGAGACATTTCCCCCCCTTTGTACTGCGTTCCTACTGCTGTCTTTTGTAATCCATCCATGCGGTCGCACCAGGGCGATTAACGGGAAAAATACCCTCTTTTCTCTTAATGTTTCAAAGCTCATTAGCCAAACGATTATTCCTCATTAACAGCGAAAGCTCATTCATTAAAAGAAAAAATATGCCCAAAAGATGCCAGCGCTGTTAATCCCGAGCCCTGTAGCTGGGCTGTAAATCCCATGCTAGTATTTTCCATGCAGAAGGGAAGCGTGCCAATCCACCAAAAAAAAAAAAAAAAAAAAAAAAAAAGAGGCAAAAAGAAAACATTTTGTGTGTTTTGTAAAATCCACAAGAGAGGCAATTAATATTCCCGTTGTATGACTTTATTTTTTGTCTCTCCCTTTTGTTTCCAGTGCCCTTCCCTGGCTCAGCGCCCGGTGCCAACAGAACACCTTGCAGGATCCTCAGCAGCGCAGACAACGTAAGTAGCCAGCTGTCCCTTGACGCCCTCTTCCAAAAGCCCCAAGCCCTCCGGACCCTGCAAGAGCGCCTGTGCGGCTCTTTCCCTCGCTCACCCCTCCGGAGTGCCACCTGGGTTTCACAAGTAGCACCTTCCAAATCTCTCTGTCTTCAAGTTTGTGCATGTCTGTGTGGCATCCCTCCTCCTCCTTCACTCCCATAGTGGATCTTGTAAAGGGCTTCAGATCGGCCCCATTCATCTCCCTGGTGATAGCAGTGAATGTAGATAAATCTCTGACTGCCTGCTTGCTGCTGGAGTATGATTTTTATTTTGTCTTCAGTGTGTACCTAGGTCAAAAAGTGGGATGTAGACTGACGTTGGGTGAGTGTGTGTGTGTGTCTGTGTCGATCTCACTCTCTCTCTCACCCAAGCACACAAACGTACACCTTCCTGCATGTGTGTGTGTGAGTGTGCGTGTGTATTACACGCATGCACACAAATATATCTCCACACACGGACGTATGTGTGTATACACAGAGGTATACACGCATCTCCGTCATGCACAACCCCACACTCACGCACCTAATCTGCAATTATCTGAGGCATTGTGTGCATGTGTGTATGTGTGTCCATACGCACACTCTTCTGTATGCGGATGTGCATATACAGGCATCTCTCGCTACACCGATAAACATTCCCTCTCCTCCCAGCAGAGGCTGTATGCAGCTGTGATCCTGCCCTATAAGAGCGGTATTCCTTCCTTCCTTCCTTCGGCGTGCTATTCGGAGACCTTCGTGCTCCCTTCTCGGAGTGTCTCCTGAGCTGTAGAATTGGCATCTTTCCCTGAGGTTGTCCGAATGGCAAATGGCATCATCTGGAGCTTGCATTCTTGCAGCTTCTTATGGCATTTCTCTCTCCATGTCGGCTATTCCCTTTTGTTTGTTGTTGACTGGGCTGGGTGTGGTTGGTTTTTTTTTTTTTTTAGGAGTTAATTGTAAATGAACCTGAATGGCAAACACGCCAACAGCTTGCGGTAAAAAAAAAAAGAGGCAAAAAAAAAAAAAAAAAGAAAGCCCAACACGAACGCCTTCTGCTGCGACAGATGCCCATGTTGCCCCTGGCATGGAGAACGGGCACAAGGGGTTTGTTGTTGAGGTTTTTTTCTGTTGCTGTTTTTATTGTTCGCATTTCCCTTTTTCCCTTTATTTTTAAAGACTCCAAGATGCCGGCCTCGGCTTGGAACGGAGCGGTGTCATGGCGGATACGACGGCCTTTGTCTCAGAGGGTGTGAAAGCATCCGTTGTGCTGGCTCCACTGCGGCAGAATGACGTTTAAAGGGGGGAAAAAGTGCTGAAAGTCCGAGTTGTGCGATGCTGGCAGGGGAGCCCCGTCCCCACAGTGGCGTGCGTCCGAGGAAGGGCTTGAAGCGGTCTGTAATCCTGGCACTCGCGCCTCCGGTCGCTGCCTGCCGTTTGCTCCTGGGGGTCTGGATAATCTCCCTTGGCTTTACCGCACTGTCTGGCCCGCGCACAGGGCCCCCGTAACATATACCCGCTGCCGCGATCGCAGGGAGCTGTGGCGTTGCCACTGAATGGATGGCACTGTGCCAACTCCGCTGCCATCCGCCCTTGCAGCTCTTTTCCTCCCTCCTCCCTCACGCTCTCCCCTCCTCCTCCTCCTCCCGTCGACTTGACGTTAATTAACACACGGGTTAATTGATTTTAAAAGCTGAAGAATTACAGTTAACTTTTCCCACAGGGTACGGACGCCAGCCGCTTGGCACGGTTCTGCCGCTCACGCTGGTGCAGGGGGGCAGGGAAGAGCCCGCAGCAAAACCAGCGACTGCGGAGAGATGGACGGATGGTCGTCCGCCTGTTGGAGTGCGGCTGGGTGCAGCTGACGCGCTCCCGCCTCGTCCTCCCGACATGTCACCGCTATATTTTGCAATAAACAATCAAAGCAACCCCTCCCCTCGCCTCTCCCACCCACCCTCCTTTCAGAAAGGCGAGCTCGCTCGAAGTTTAAGCAGGGAAGCCGTCCCGCCCAAAGGCTTATCGCAGCACATCAATGGCCAGCCTCTGCGGGGTCTCGCACCGCACGCCTCCCCACCCCGAGCACCCTGCGACTGCTGAGCTGGGGCGTCGCACGACCGCCGTCTCTTAGAGGCTCGCCCTGGCTTCCAGGGCTATCTTTCGTTTCCTTAATTGGCTCAGATACGTCGCTTGGGGTGAAGCATCTCAACTGGGGGAAAGATAGTTTGTTGTAATTACGAGAGAAATAAACCATGTGAGTGCTTTGTTTTTTTGCTTTTGCTCTCCCTCGCCCCAATGTCTCCGGCGAGCGAGGGCGAGTGGCAGTGCGGCTGAGAAGAGATGCGGCGATGCTGGGGAACTTGCTGCTTTCACCTTCTCGTGCTTTCATTTTATTTCATTTTGTTTTTTAAAAGCATGAAGCAAGTGAAGCGACGAGAGGAATCCATTATGCAAATCAGGTCACATTTGCATAATGTCTCATGACTGGAATATGCAAATGAGTTGTATAATTTATGAGTGCCAGTGTCTGTCTAAAAGTGTTTCCCAGAATTTATAAAAAGTGAGATGCGGGGAGGGCAGCTGGGCTGGCTGCCCTGCCAGGAGGACTCTACGCTTTCTTTTCAAAGTCTTCCTTGAGATCAGCAGCTCAAACGCTCATTAATGAGAAACAAGCCCCCCTTCCCACCCTGTCCCCCTCGGTTTATTTTCCATTTCTCCCTCTTCCAAGTCCCCACCTGCTCCCTTCGAACTTCTCCAGGAGGCGTTTGGCTGGTTCAGGGGACTGGGGCTGTGACAGTCCCGCGCAGGCTGGCTCAGCCTGGGTCTCGCTCTGGATGTCTCTGGGGCTCTTACCAGCAGGAGAGACCCTGCCTTTCAGGCAAGTGAGCTCCGTGGGCACGGTGTGCGTTCAGGGAGCTGCGTTAAGACCCTTGCTTCCGACAGGCATGGTGGGATTACCGCTTATTTGCAATGCGCTACGTCTAACTTGTGCTCTGAGTCAGAGACCCGTGCCTGACCTTCAGAAGAGCTGCAAGGTCAGTGCAGGGGTGGCACTGCCAGTGGAGAGAGACCTTGAGTTTCCTGCCCAGAGCCGGCAGTGTTCAGCTTCAGCACTGAAAATGTCTCCGGAATATCTGGAGATTCAGGACAGGTATCGACTCTTTTTCCTTCTTTTTTTTTTTCTTTTCCCTCTTCTCAGCATGTTTGGAGACCTTTGGAGCATCAGGAGACTGCAGGTAGGCTATTTCACGTGGGGACACCGCTGCTCTGAGCTGTCTGCACAGGGAGAGGGTAAATAATAACGGGCACCGGCACATGGAAAGCTGCAGCGTGGCTCCAGTGTGTGGATCCCAACCTGCCCACTCTGGACACGACCCAGAGAGGACCAGCAGGGTGGGTGAGCCCAGGGGTCGGGACAAGTCAGCTTCAGCCCTCTTTAGCTCTGGGAAGTGCCCGAAAGGGCTTCGGGGTAAGAAAGTGTGATTTGCTTTTCTTGAAAATCTGCATTTCAATTGTAAAAAACATTTTGTGTTTATCTCTCTGGTTCCCAACAAGTTTTTTGGTGTTAGTTATATCTATACTGACAAATGTCTCACCTACAATCAGTTTCAAAATAATGTGAGTCTTTATATATTTTATTTAGTAGATGCAGGTCTTGACTCTGACAGTGTATGTTGTACTGAAAGTCTCCAGTACAAAGCAGTGAATTCATGAACTGTGCTTTTACCTGTGACTGAGTTTTCTTGGCATAGGAATATAGAAGGACCTTCTGCATTAGGTACAAGGAAGGCAAAACTGGCACATCTTGTCTTGAGAGCAAGTGAGAGGCAGGAGCACATCCAGACTCCAAAGCATCTTTTGCTTGTGACTGCTCAGCTCTGGAGCCTTCTTCATGCACTGAGGGGTACTGAGGGTGCCTGTCTCCATGCCGCTCCTCACTGCCTCAGTTAACAGAGAAATAACCAAGTCTGAGCCTGTGCAGGATCTGGACCACTGGGAATACTGACTGTCCACTGAGGGCGGCAGAAGGCAGGGTGCTTTGTGGGGAGTGGCAGAGCTGTGGCAGTAGGGAGGGTAGAGGGATATGGGACAGAGTCGTATGGAGCCCCAGAGAACGTCCTGCACCTCAGGGATCAGTGGCCCAGCAATGTCAGGAGTCGGGGCCGCTTTGAATCTCGAGGCAAACCACCCTGCATTGCTGGAAAGAAGAGGACAACAGCTGTTTTCTTGTTCAGGTGTTTTGTGTAGCATCAGTGAATTCTGCGTCAGGATTTGAGGTGGTTCTCCAGACAGTGCTGGTGACGAGCGGTCTTTCAGGGTTGGCCAGCACCTAGGCCTGGGATGGTGAGTTCGGAGGAAGACCTCTGGCTGTGGAGCCGTTTGCACGCATCGGAGGAAATTCATTCTCTGGGGAGAACACACAGCTGTCTGGAGCTCACCCCTCCGTGCTCTGGTCTCCACAGGGTCTTTTTGCCCTCTCCCTGCCACTGCTTCAAAACGGTGTGGCTCAAGGAGAATATCAACAAATGGGGGAACAAGCAGCAGCAGAGCTCTCTTCTCAGACTGCAGTGCACAGTGCAGATTTCCCTGCTATCCTTCTCTCTCTGAAGCACTGGGCTCCCTGAGACCCTTGCCATGCCATCCTCCTCTGCCCCAATGTCCACAGGGAGTGCTGTCTGCTGGAGGACCCCTCCCATGGGCAGGACTTTCCATATATGTGCTGCTTTTTGGCATTTTTAGAAAACTACCAAAACTCATAAACATTCTCTTGTAGTTGCGATGCTGCAGTGAGTACTGGTCAATGTCCTGACCTTTGTATTTAGGTATGAAACCACTTCTTTGAGGTGGGGGGATGAAAGGTCATCTAGCACACACACTGAAACTTCCATGTCTGCCAGACAAGATTCTGGTCTTTGTAGGTCAAGTAACATGGGGCAGTCACGTGGGGAATCCCTCACACGGTATTACTTATCATCTCTGTTTCTATTGATGTCATGGTTTTTGGCTGCTGAACAGAATGCACCTGAGAGACCCTTGTTCCTTTCTTCCAGTGTCCCGTGCTTGATCTCTGTGGCTACCCACCTGCTGTGTTGGAAGAATTCCCTGCAGCTCCATCCTTGAGACCTCCTGTAGCGTCTGCCTGCAGTTCTTGCTTTCTGTATCTCAGTGCAGGTAAGCCACTTGAAACACTAATCCAGTGGATTTGTGAGTCCTCAACACAACAGTCATCTGTCCAGTAACACACTCCCAAGGTGGAGTCCTTGTTTTAAAGAATCGTATAATCTCTTCCACTTTCCATTCCTCAGGTATTTCCACTTTCCATTCCTCAAGGCTCTTCTCCCAAGGGACAGGGGACAGGACGAGAGGGAATGGCCTCAAGCTCCACCAGGGGATGGTCAGGCTAGAAATCAGGAAAAAAAAAATCCCAGAAAGGGTAATTGGGCACTGGCAGAGGCTGCCCAGGGAGGAGGTTGAGCCATCTTCCCTGGAGGCTTTAAGGGATGAGTGGACGAAGTGCTGAGGGACATGGGTTAGTGTTTGATGGGAATGGTTGGACTCGATGATCCGATGGGTCTCTTCCAACCTGGTTGTTCTATGATTCTATGAAGTACTAGTGCTGGTCTAAGCAATGGGATGCGGTAATAGGTAACCACTAGGACCTCCAGATCCACCCTCACCTCTCCTGGGTAAGGTGTGCATCATCAGGCAATGCTAGCCTGGGTTGGGTGGACACTCCTGACTTTTCACTCCTGCCAGCTCCGCGACAGTGTGAGCTGCTGATGCCAATACAGAAACCTGCATTCTGAGCTGCCAGCTTTGTCCTACCCTTTCTCTGTTTTACACAAGAAAGGCAAGGTGCAGGCAGAGGTTGAAGTGCTGTATTCTGAACAGGTTCATGAAGGCACCAGTCTGTCAGGAACAGGCATCAGCTGTCAGCATCACTACCAGCCTTGGCACACCTGATGAATGCGCTTGACATTAAGAACAGCTTGTCTGCATGGGGCTTATTACCTGATGGTTGTAGATAACAACAGTTGTAAGCAAAGTGTGTAAAATCTTTAAATCTTTAACAAATCTCTCATTAATCCCAGCTAAGTAGATTAAAGCTGACTGCAGGCTTGAAAAGGAAGCAAGCTGATCACTTGTAGGACGGAGAAAATATATACAATGAAAAACTGTCAGACAGATAGGCTGTAACGTGCAGTTCCTTTGTTCCTGGTCTAGATAAACTAGGATGGCAGTCAGATGACTGGACCTAGGTTCAATGGAGCCAAAGATTCCACTGTACAGCAGGATTCTGTGTAGCATCATCCAAAAATTTCAAAGATGCTACAGGCATATACTGTCTATGCGCTGCAGACTCAGGAAACAAAGCAGTTCTATAAGAATGGCATCTTCAGAAAAACAAGACAGGTTGCTGAAGTACCAGATGAAAATTAGCCTGATGTTGAGGTCCTAAACAACACAAAGGCCTGTTTGTGGCTTCCCATACTCTACAATGGTCACCAGAACTGATCTGTATTTGTAAATGTAACAGATTGGTGATGAAATAGTTAAATATCCTAGCACAATGAAATTCAGCCAGATAGTTACATTTTGCTTCAGTAACTGAAGGAGTGGATTTTGTAGGATTAGACTCTTAGCTGGAGTGATTTATGGTTTCTCTTCCTTAGAACCATGTGTTCCTTTTCTAAACGTATATTGTGAGGTGTAAAGTGTATAAACATTGCCAGCTGCAGATGTCACAGGCACAGGTGAAAGCTCTCCAGCAAAGGCCGGTCATACCTTATAACCCATCCCTGTTGCAATTTTGGGGCTTGCTCTCAGCTGCTGCTCTCCCTTTTGCTCCCTCCTCTTCCCATCCTGTTTGCCTGCCCAGCCTGCTGGCCACAGCTCCTGTTCATCCAGACCCAGGTACCCTCTGTCACTCTTTCTTGTGTTTTGTCTGTTCCAACCACTTATATCAGTAGTACCTACTTTTTTTTTCAGTCAGGGGTTCTGTTTTCTCAGTCTTTGCCCATGACTCTTGTCACAGTGCTGTCCCCAGGCCAAGGAGGACTAAGACTTTCTGCTCCAGCTTCTATATATGTGTTTCAAAGTTGGTACCATGATGACAGGGGCTAAAAACTGCAGCAGTACCTTCTGCTTCTGTGCTGGTATATCTGAATGGAAAAAACTGATGTTAGCTCCTGAAGATTCAGGTTGATAATCGGATCAATGGCAGTTTTTCTGAGCTTGGTGGTAAGCGAGAAAAACAAGAGATGTAAGATAAATCTACTGAAGGGACCAATGCTGCTTGACCAGCAAAACCTGAGTGAGCCTGGGTCTGTGAGAAGGGAGGTCTTGGAGGTTTTCCCACATTAGCAGGTAATGTTCTGCTCTTTTGAGAGCAGCTGAAATTTGAGGGCACTTTGTGAGCAGGGCAAATGGTCATGACCCTTTTCTCTACCTCATCCCCTGAGAGGGGTGGAACAACAGGTTTGGTGCAGGTGGCTCAGCCTGAGCAGTTTAGACCTTTAAGTGGCAGAAAGAAGAAGCTGGCTGAAGGTTTTGAAACTGACATAGGAATTGGTCTTCTAAAACAAGGACACTTCTGTTTTAATAAATTTACACCTTGCCTAATCGTGTGAGGAGATGGCTGAAAAACAAGGCCAGAAGTGTATCCTGCTTCTCCCCCAACTCAACCAAAATGATGGGAAATTCCTGCCGTCCCTCTGAGGTGATCACAGAATATTGTACTTAAACGCTGAGATCTGCTCACCTTGCTCCCCAGATACTCGGCTGCCTCACCCTGCGCACTGCCCAAGGGCACAATAAGTAGGTTAATGCTTGCTTTAGGGTTAGCCTGAGGGTGAGGGTTTCCCACAGGAATAGTGGAGTTGTGTTTGCTCTCAGTGTGTGTGAGTTCATGCACTAGGAAGCCTTCAAGGTGAATGAATACCTACTGCTCCCATTTCATTATAGACACCTCCTCCTTATTTCTGCCCCTGCAGTGGAACAGGTGTAGCTTTGTGACTAATTACCGGGTGGTCACTTTGCATAACAAGCCTGCTTTTTGTGTTAAATCTGTGCTCTTTGATGGCTTCAGTCATTCTTTGCAGTTTTTACTCCCTCATTTGGGAGCAAGGGCAAAGAGACAAGGACAGAAAAGCAGAAGAAATGCAAAAGGTGGAGATTACATCTCTGTGTGTGATTTGCATGCTGCAAGCATTAATATATTAGCGCATGGAGAAATGGCTATTGTTGTGTCTCTTATTTCCAGGACATGGCCCATGGACTGGGTTCCCTCACAGTTTTCCACACTCAGAAACTGGAGCACAAGTTACAGGCAGCTGAAAGTCTTTTTGAAAAAAGTCAAAACCCAGTGCAATGCTGTCTTGGTCCTGTTCTAGTCTCCTGGCTATCAGTAGCACAGGTCCTCTCCTCTCTCCTTCTTCCCTGAAAACAGTGGTGTCTGTTTTTTCTCCCCTGTGGAGTGTGCAGAGGTTAGTAAAAAGCTTACCTGTGTCTCCTAACTGTGCACGACAAGGAATATGCTAAGTGGGAGTGACTGAAAAGTGCAAGAGCTAATGTTGGGTATCTTTTCCAGCAGCACCTGCCACTGACAGGCGTGAGCGCTGCTGGAATTGAGGCAAGGGAGCAGAAAGCTGGGTGCCCGCAGGCTGTTCTCAGCACCCACAAACACAGGGCTCAGACTGGGCAGGGCAGGGAGCACAGGGCAAGGATGGGAGTGTGGCAGAGCCCATTCAGGTTCCTTTGGGCTTGCTGCGTGCGTCAGGCTGCCCTGTTTTCTCTTACTGCCAGATTAACTCCCAAAAAGGAAAACAACCCAAAATATGTCAGTGATTTTGAATTGCAAATCTAGATGCTCAGGAGCCATGAAATGAGGAATTTAAGGTGCTTACTGCAACATGAATCCACCCATGTTGGACATGAGCAGCATTTCCTATTTCTGCTCAGAGTCCTAAATATATATCTCAGTTAAAACAGATGTCCAAGCAGCTATGGCTGGTGAAAACAGGGCTAGGGAGGAAAACAGGGAGGGGTTCGGTATGTTCATTACTGCAGACTTTGACAGTGGCAAGGTAAGGTTAAAAATGTGCCTAGATCTATGTATTCAAAGTTAATTTACTATTTAAATTTTAATGTTTGAATTTCCTGTGCGTCGTTTCTGTGTAAATATTAACTTGTGTTATCACATAAAGGTAGTATTGATATTTTCCATTACCGGATTCTCTCTTTGGTCGCTTGACACTTTCTTACCCGCTTTAAACCTGAAATTTGTTATGTTCATTTTTGGCTTGGCATGATTTTCCTTTAAAATTTCTGGGGGGGGAAAAATGGTTTTCCAAAAATTATTTTAGCGGAAAGAAATACTTTGGGTTGGAGTGGGGAGTTTGCAGATGTTTCCTTGAAAAACATGAAAGCCTCGGTGCTTCAATGTAAATATTTCAGTTTTCTTGCTAGAAATATTTTACCAATGTGCTGCACCTTATCGTAAGAATTAGCCTTAACTTTGGACCAGCCTGTGGCAAAGAGGGTTGCTGTTCGTGGAGTTTCTCACCCAGTTGTTGTAGGAACTTTTATGTGTGGAACGAATGACAGATGGTGGCTTGGGAATTGTCTCAGTGGGGAATTTTTTTTAGTGGTGGGTACATCCATAGGTATGTTATGTTACTGGAGGTAGTGGACAAGCCTTGTAGACAGCTCAGATTGTGCCATACTTATCTTCAAAGTTTTCAGCTTGGAACATGAAAGTGTTTTTGCAGAAGTGCTGAGTGCTCACAGTCTTGAAACATATGATATGCTATAAAGGCATTAAGTGCTTCACAAATCAGAACTAGACACCTCGAATCGTGCACCTAAAATTAGAGGACACATCTAATGCTTGCATCTCTGCCTCTTTTCTACTTTTGTGAAGTGTGGATAATAAAAATTTTTCCTCACAGGGGTGCTGAGATGAGGTAGGGCTCCTGGAGGATCCAGATAATGATGAATGTCGTAGAAATTCCCAGAAGCAGATTTAACAAGTTCTGTGTAAGGTTTGAAGGGCGTGCAGTAAATGCAAGTTGAAGCCACGCATTAAGTCATGAGAGGGAAAAGGAAATACTGACTTTTTACCTCTTTTGTGCACGTTATCCACTTTGTAAATGAGTAAGACCAGGATAGGATGGGATTGTGTATTGGAGTTCAATTAATATGCTTATACAGAAGGGTCCAAATGATGCTGGTAACCTTAATTCTGTCATTTCCAGCATTCTAACAGGGTCTTGTAATTGTTGGATTTTTCTAGTTCTACTGTGGGCACTACCTTTAAATTAAGAAGCCGCATCTCTTCTCGTGCATGTTTCTGTACTTAGTCCAGCTAATCAAAACTGCACGGGCTGGGCATTCTTTGAAAGCCTTCCTCAATAGTAAACGTTAGAGACACCAGAGCATTCTCCTGGCTATTAATTTGCAGATAATAGAAGGTCCATTTCTTAAGTACACACAGAAAAGGAGAAGAAGAAATACTGACTATGACACAAAATGAATTGTCTTCCTCCATGCCCTTGTAACCTAGGGCATGTAGTGCAGGCTGCCAGCCACTGTGTTACAGATTTAAAAGTGCTGGAATCTCTCAGTTCTTTAGCAGGTTGCCTGATGGATTGGTGAGTAATGTACTTGAAGAGTGCATTACTAAGCCCCAGACTAATGGCTAGCTCTTGCCCATGGCTTTTGCTATAGATCATCCATCGTGCTATTCATAAGCTCTCTGCCAGTCTGTGTCTGGCACTTGTGCTGCTGTTAACACCATTTGCCTGACAAATTCTAGACGAACATCCCCAATGTTTTCAGAAGGCAAGTGGTAAACAAGTAGATAAGAGCGAGTCACAGTTGCCCAGGACTTCTCCTCATGCTCTTTTGCAGGACACGGTAAGGGATAAGGTGATGGATGCGATACTTACCCAGTAATACTTGCACAGGAACCTGTAAAAAAATATCTGGTGTTTCTACATACCACTGGGCACCTTCCTATCGCTTTCTGAGAAATTTGTGCCTGTAATCTTTGCTTTCCTAGGCTGACTCCTTTTACAGGCCACAGTAGGGTAGAAAGGGGAAGAGCTGCTGAGTATGGCTCTTCAAAAAGGAGCTCGATAGTTTCCCTGACATGTGCTCTAGTGTGTTAGAGAAAAATGCCTGGATGTGGCTATCAAGATTTGGCTGTTGTGTGACCAGCCTTCACAACAAAGCCCATCTCTAGGGCTGACTTCTAGGCTGGCTTTAGTGGACATGGTAGATGTGTGCAGAGATGAACGCATTGCCCTGCTTCCATTCCCCAACTGCCTTTCAAGGTTTTCCTCTTTCTTTAGACTATAAGATTAATAGGACTCAAGGAGCTGTGGCTCCCTGATGTGGCTGAGCTGGATCCATCTCTGTTTCTTTCACTTGGACCACAGCACAGCCATGAGAAAAGAGCAATCTAGTCAGCTATTAGTTTAAACTGGTGATCCATCCTATCTCTAGTTGTTTGAGCCATCCAGCGCCCTTTCTGATTGCCAAGTCCGGTCTGGTGGCTTTGACAATAGAGAAGATATAAGCCTTGCTCTACTGTTCTGTGCTCTTTACCTTTCTATTTTTTCAAGAAGTTACTTAAAAATAAGCTTCTGCAGCTTGTTATTAACATATTCACAATGAGGTTATGGAAAGGACGAAGCCTTCATCCTAAGGAATTTCCTCTACAGCAGTCATAGTAAAGGTTGTTGTTAAAACTAGACAGCAGAACCAAAATTTTTAAAACCATGCAGATGAGGAAAGTTCTTCAGTCCAGTCCCAGTAGTCCTGTGGAACTAAAGCCCAAACTGGGCGACAAACTGTTTGAATGTCCTAATTAACTCCATGTGTTAGGAATCTTTTGAGGGGTTAATAGTAATGGTAACAACGTACTCAGGGTTCTGGGTAATATTCTTTTAGAGAAAGTTCTCTTTTTACTGCTTCTGTTTTCCTTTATGCTCTTCAAATACAGCTTGGGCACCTTTTCATTGCCCCAAGCAGGAAGCAAATTCATTGTATCACTCACATCAGTTCTACAACCAGAAGTCTGAGGGTATTTTGGATACAGAAACACGTGGAGGACATAGAGGGTTGCAGACAAAGGGAATGTGGCTAAAAAGGAGTATGCCATAAAACCAGAAATTCCCACTGAGTGTTGTCAGTGGGTTTATTCGCATGCTCTTTTGGAAGATGTTGGTAATAAAGCGTCATCAATCTATTAATTCTTTTGACCAATCTTTCTCAGGCTGCCTATATAAAGCCTTATAGTGGCCTGTATTAACTGGGAACATCCTCTGCTTGTTTTCTGTCTCCTGGCTTGAGTTTTCTTTCTTTAACAAGCACAACAGCATGCTGCTCTATCTTCAAAGAGGAAATTAATTCCGTCCGCAAAAGGGTCAAGTGCTAGAAAGTGCATAGCAATGCAGTTTGCATGGCAGGATCCAGGAGATATGATGCTAATAAGATTCTAAGATGAGAACAGCAGACTGGCTCTGGGGATTCAGATGAAGGGTTCTGTAAATTTTAAAAGAAATGGTCTCCAAAAACTAATGATGTCTGCTTTCCAATTCATTAATAATGTGGAGCAGGGAGATGGGAGTGAGAGGCAGGCCATGCTTTGAAATATCAAAATGTAACAAGGAAAAAAACAGTGAGAGCTCATCTCATCGGGGTCATAAAGCTGGGAGAAACAGGCAGGCTGCAGGGGAACATAGTGTCAGTGCCTAGAGGGAAGGAAATTGCACTGTATGTTCTGCCGAGTGTAATTTATGCACAGACTCTTTCCCAACGTTGATGTATAATTTCTATGCTGAAAAAGATGCTGCTGTATTGACAGAGCTTTTTTCAATGTTCTTATTTAAGGTGACTTACTACACAGGATGTCTGATGGCTTTTAGAAACGTGTCTGAATTGTCTTAGCATATTTACAAATGACTCTCGGTAAACCTTCCCCTTCACCTTTTTGCATTGCATGCACGAAACTGAGTAACAAGAACCTGAACCTTGTTTGTAGTTAATAGTGGAAGAAAACCCCTCAGGCAAAGCCTAATGAACCAAGAGCAATTCTGAGCTTTCCACTGTAATATCTGTGCCTTTATAAGGGCTGCCTGGACACATCGTGTGACCTTGCTGCTTTACATCATGAAAATTTCCCATTACCGATATAGTGTTTGCATGGAGGTGCTATTGTGCAGATATTATGCTCGTCTCTCCCTTATGTGTGCAGAGTTTGCAGCTAATAGAAAATGCCTGTGCTTGAACGGTTTCCAGAGTGGGAAGGTGTGCAGCCAGAGGATTTAGCGCTGACTTTTATTTTGACAAAGCTAGTATGATTTGCAGAGTGAGGTTAAGGTTTTCCTCCTATCTTCTCCTTTTATCTGTGTGATATTTTCTCATCTCGCCTCGAAACCTCTCATCAGCGATGGCTGCTGAGGTGCTGGGGAGCAGCCAGTGCCACAGAGCCTCTCTGCCATCTGGAGCTCTTTGGAGCCAACCTGTGGGCTCTGTGGCTGGGCAGCACTTGGCCGCAGAGAGTCTGACCCCAGGACTCCCCTGCAGCCCTGAGCCTGTGGGGCTGCTAGAAGCTGCTGCTGCCGCTTCCTTGGGTCTTGGTGCCAACATGCTTTGGCTGTACCCGTGCAGTCCAGGTGCAGCCAGGGGCACCCATCACAGCCACTGCACTGGCCCTTTCCTCTGGGGCTCTCTGTTTGGTCTGGGTGTTTAACGCAGCATTTTTTTGACCCAGTAAGGCCAGTGACCTTTCTTTGCCACAATATGCTCTCTTGAAGTTATTTTCTTGTGGTCTGCTATCGCAGTCTCCAGGTCCCAACCATTTTCTTTACCTTGAGTCACGTTATCTCAGCACCAAGTCACACTCAAGACAAGTAATTTGTCTCGGGTACAGGAACAGGGCTTCAACAGAGTGTTTAGTAAGTGGTAGCACATGCTTGGGATACCCTATATTCTCAGAAGAGCTGTTACCGTGATAGCTTCTGCTATGTTGCAGAATCAGGAATGTCTGGGATGTGGTGGGTTATATCTGGGCTCATCCAATCTGACCAGGAGGCCTGAGTTGAATTTTCTTTTCTTGCTAAAGCCCCAGCCATGGAATTGGGTGAAATGAGGCTCTGCATCATGACTGCAACACGTTCACAAAACAGGTTCCTCTTATTGTGTCTATAAATGCTGCGTATTTGTTCATCAGGATACCACAGGGTCCCCAATACTGACAGGTATGTCTCAGGTGTTCCTACAGCAAACCAGGAATGCATTGGTACCAACTTCAAAAGCCCCAGGCTCCACCTGGGTTTCTTTCTCCATCTCCTTGATCTCCAGCAAATGCAACCAGCCTGACTTTACAGACCTTCCCCTTAATCGCAAGGATGATAAAACCATGTGTATCAAATCTTCCACTTTCCTCATATTTTTGTCTCAAATGTTTCCTTGGAGAAGAGCTAGGGAATTTGTTTCCTCGGGAAATATCGAGATAGATGGATAA
Organism: Coccyzus lansbergi; assembly: GCA_033558105.1. NCBI lineage: Eukaryota > Metazoa > Chordata > Aves > Cuculiformes > Coccyzidae > Coccyzus > Coccyzus lansbergi. Next base: position 3,171,103 of record JAUMJK010000426.1, on the reverse strand, counting down.
GAATTTTCTTGAAGGTTTTCCAGGGAAATTCCTGCTTCTTATTCAGTTTCTCAGCACAAGGTTACAGAATGACTTGCCTGCGGCTACATAGTTGGTCAGTGGAGCAGAGAAGAGTTCACAACTGCTTCAGTGGAGATACAGTTATGTGCATCAGGGCTGTCTCATGGCATCAGTAAAGATATGAAAACCAGCTGGTATATGGAGGCTTTTTTGGTTGATGTTCCTCACCTGGCTACTTAGCCACTGAGTTGAAATCTCACTGATACTGAAATCAGCAGAAATCATTCTGGCTTAGAGCTTGGCAGTAACATTACAGTAGCCACCAGAACCTTGGCATGAGCAGATATATTTTTCAAGTCTTGGGTTATGGTGAAGGGGAAATGAGCCAGCATTCCAGTGCAAAATATAAGGATTTCATAAACTCAAATTTCCCGAGTTCCGTGCCCCAAATAGACTGATATGTGATGACCACCTCAGTAGAGTTATACATTCCTTTCTGATTTGCATCAGTTTGCTGCTGACTGCTTTTTCCAAACTTTTATCTAAAAGATGAAAAAACAAAACAAAAAACAAAACAAAAAAAAACCAAAACAAAACAAAACAAGACTTTGCTGGCAGGGGAAAATAAGAAAGGCCAGGAAGTTTTCTCTTAAAAATCTAAAACTTCTCTCTAACTTGGGAGCCTACTGCTGTACATGTTCCCATCTTCCTAAGTGATAAACATCTCCTGATCAAGCCTGCAGAACTACAAAATGAGACATCTATATTACTGCAAATCTGTGACTGGAATGTCTTCTATAGTCATAGCATCCAGGTTCAAAACAGCCTGTGGAATCCTTTTGAAGTACAGTAGGAAAAACTAGAAACCAGTGAGCTCTCTGGTATTCTGGATGTTGTATTGGAACTCGCTTTCCAGATGAGAAGCCCAGCTCCTCATCCCTGTGCTGTAGTTTCCACTGCTGCACACTAACTTTGTGCTTGCAGTTACAGTTGAGGTTGCCTGTATTCTTTGAGCCTGCAGAAAAAGAAGTCAAGGATATTATGGTCTTGTAGCCTTCTTCTCATGGGGAGCTGCATTTGTTCCTGTAGCTGTTCTTTGGAGTCTGAAAGCTCTCATGGAAGAATACCCAGCGATCCTGAAAAAGTGTCCTGAGCTGTACCTACGTAGAAAGCAAGTTCTCTCTGCATGGCTGCAAGGTGACAGAAAAACAGGGCTACCAGGATTGTGTGAGGAGTTCCCTATCCATCCTCATGGCCTCAAGTGTGGTATTCCTTGCAGATGTAATGTATAATTTAGTCTTGAAGGCTTCTGAGGTTGGAGACCTCACAGATCTGCAGCCTGTGACGATGAAAGCCAGTTCAAATTCTCCCTTCCTCTAAAAAGCTTCTCTTAATCGCTCACCAAATGTAGTTTAAGACCGTTACTATCAGTGTTTTCTCTCACTGGCATGGGGAAAGGGTTATATTATTGCTGTTTGCAGGAGTCGTATTCTTATTTGTTTGAAGAGATGATTCCTTCATTTGTTCTTTCTTCAAGCTATGTCATTTGAACTCCTTCACTCCTCCCTTTAGGAGTCATGTTTCCAGACATCTGTTCATTCTGGTTTAGTGTTTGATAGGAATGGTTGGACTCGATGATCCAATGGGTCTCTTCCAACCTGGTTGTTCTATGATTCTATGATTCCGTGATTCACACTGTTCACCTCTGGGATTTATTCGGCCACTCCGCTAATCCTTTGAAGTGCAGTTCCCCAAATTGTACACCATGCTTCAACTGGGGATCAAGCATGTGGATGACTTCCCATGTCTTGCAGGCTACACCCTGTTAGTGCATCCAATAACGCTCTCATTTTTCAGGACAGTGCAGCATCATTGATTTGCATTCACATGGGTCTACGGTAGTTCTAGCCCCATCTCAGTAACCTATTACATAGCAACTGTTGATGCTCTGTATATGCAGCAGTGATTCCAACCTGTGTAGACTTTCGCTCATCTCTGTTGAATTTCACTTTATTCTCCTAGCTCATTTCTCCAGTTCAAGAAGTTTTAAATCCTGTCGTCTAAGAATCTTGCAGTTCCACAGAGATTTGTCATTTGCAAGTGTAACTAACGTTCTCTGTTCCATCGCCTGCTCTGTGAATATTCCCAGCAGAAAAAAAAGAGCAAACCCATCAAAATCTCTAGGTACGTTCTTCCATTTTGACAACGAATCATTGATAACTATTCATGTGATGATGCTCTTCAACAAGTTTTGTACTCTTTGTACCTTACCTAATTATAGTTTTATCTAGATCATGTTTCTTTCACTTGCTTACAAGAAGACTGTGTGAGACAGCATCAGAAACTTTTACAAAGCCAAAATATATGACACGTCTTCTATCTTTTCCATCTACCTTTTACTTTTTTATTGAAGGAACTTAGATTAGTGAAGTTTTTTTTCTTGGCAAGTCCGTGTTGGTTGTTACCCATCTCCTTGCTGTCTTTCAGATGCTTGCAAATTGTTTAATTACGGGTTTCTCAGAAACTTGAGTTAAACTGTCTGATCTATAGTTCTCTGACCTTTTTTCCTCTAGATCCTTTTTCTAGGCAGACACTATGCTTGCTGTTTGCCAGTCTTCCTGCAGTTCATGAGGTCTTAAACTGCTTCAGTCTATTCTTTACACATCCTACACTGGGATTGCTTAGACACAGATAGGTTGAAAGTATCTAACATAACTGCTTGTTGTACCTGTTTGAGTCTGAATTCCTGCCTCTTTGGCCTTGGTATTAACTATGATATCCATCTTTTTGCTGTTAACCTTTTGCATGAGACTGGAACACAATACTGTGGAAGACTGGTCTTCTTAGCATCTTATGTCAATAATTCTGTAAAGAAGCCAACTCTTTTCTCAGTCTTTCCAGTAAATGGGTGCTTGCCGCATTTGACTTCCCTTGTTGGTTGCACCTCATGATGTGTCTTTCTGGTTTTTTTCTCCTCTTCTTACTCATGCTTTCCTATTTATCTGATTGTTTCCTGTCAGTGTTTGTAGTCACCTGATGCTTATGGGAGCTACAGAAATCGTTTGAAAACCAGATCCTGTGCCTGTCTCTTCAGAGTATGCCCAATGACCTGCATTTCATGTGTCGTCACCTGATAAGCTGACTGGAGATGAGTGATGCTGCCTTAAGAGGAGACGAGTGATGGGAGGAACATGTCTACACCCTTCATGTAGTGAGTCAGGATCTGGGAATGTTGAGCAGGGAAGATTTATGTGTTCTGAGCTGCCTACTTGCAGATTTCTTGTTTCATCACCAAACCTTGAATTTTCCATTGGAAAGGGAATTCAGACGTCTGCCAGAGGGTTTGTGACTTGGTGGTGTTCAGACATTGCTTTATGATCCTTTTTCTGCTCCTTTTCACACACGCACACAGCGTCTCCCCAGCAGTTCCCTTTCTAGCACTTCACACTGAGCAGGGCTGTCTGATTATTCCTCGTGACGGGTGTAAAAACGCCTGGATCCATGGCAGCCCTACTGCAGAAAATCTCTTGTGAAGAGTGAGCTCTCATTTTGGATAGCAAGCCAGATTTCTGTTGAAATATGTACCAGACTGACTGATCAGGCTGACACGCTGCAGGGCCAGCCCTGCCCGGTCGGTGCATGGATGCTGGTGGCTGTGCTGCCCTTGCAGATGTACCTGGGGATGGGGTTTATCCCCATCTTTCCCTCTCTCTCGAGTCAATCCACTCCAGACACATTTGCAAATCTAATTGCACAATATTTAATACAATGATTTGCTAATTTGTGAAGGAGAGAGCTACAAAGAGCTTTGTAAGTAACAGCAGAATGAAAGGCATCAGTTTTTTTCCTGTGCTCTGCTTCCTCCCATGTTTTCATGTACAGCTCAGATTTGCTTTAATGAAGCCGTTTCTGTTGGTACTGCCCTCCACAAACCTCTGCTCACTATGCTATGATACCTGCACATGTCCCAGTCCTTCCCAGGAAGAGAGATGTTTGCTCTTGCAAGAAGGGCTAATGTTTTTGTTGGGTCTTTACTTCTGAAGTTCAGTAGAAGCTGCCAAGTCTCCTGAGCCAATGCAGAAGAGAATTATAGGAGCAGGATTACTATGTGGAGGTAATGAGGGGGAGGAACAACAGGTTTTCTGACAGGACAGTGCAGCGCGCAGGAGCCAGGCATCGTACAAGGCTATGCCAAGTCGCACTGTGGTGTTGCACTGGTCTCTGAGACCTTTCAGGGATGTGATTTCCCTATTTAAGAGAACAGTGGTAGCAGGTGTGTGTCCCACTGGGCTGGCAAGACTCTGCAGTGCCCCATCCTTTGGATCCTCTGTGTCACCACCAGTGTCCAGGACACTACTGTTGCTCCAAATGCCACACACAGTTTGCTTCAAGCACCCCATGAAGCCCCAGAGATGCATATTGGCACCATGGTCCCTCACACAGGGCTGAGGTACCACTCCTCACCAGGTGACAGGAGCATCAGGACCAACCAGACAATCCAGCCCCATGTGGGAGTGCAGGTGCAGGAATGACCATCTCTGTTACTGGTCCTAGATAGGGCCATGGATTCCACAGCAGGACTCTGTTCTCATGACAGATACCCAAAGGCAGATTTTCTTTTAATTAAATACGAAAATCTATAATGCAGTCGGCATGATGCCTCTTGGTATGTTTGTTTTTATACTCCTTTTATTTGCTTTTGTTCTCAACATATGCTTTCATTATGAGGGAGATTTTTATACTGACCATCTGTGCATTACAGATTAATTTCAGATAGGAGTGAAGGACTTAAGGAGCAGGATAGAGGTCAGTTGGGTTTTTTAATATCTTAGTGGAAGTGGGTGTCATTTACAGGTGTTGGAATAAACACACTAACTAGTCTTTTTCTTCAAATAATATTGAAATTGCAAATTTGACATTTTTAAGCTGTTGAACTTAGGTTTCAAGTTTGCCAGGCTCTTGAGATCAGTGAAGTATTTCAAACCTCATATAGTTAATGTTTCGATTTCTGTCTTGACGCTCAAGAAAAAATATTTATTTTTTCAATAATATTCTGCCTACATTTTTATATTTTTCTCTGCAGTTAAAGGGCAAAAAGCATTTAATTTCCCCAGCACCAAAGGTCTGTGTTTTGGGGTGACTGTAACTGGAGTTCTGTACCCAGTGCACTTTCAAGTCTTGGACGAGGGGTTAGGTATTCCCAGGCAAAGCCCTGTGGATGTCATGAAAACAAAAAAGGAGCATGTCGAACCCTGGGGGGCTTAGTACCTAAAACTGTGCCTGTCTGCAAAGAAAAGGGCTGTTACTCTTTCTGTCCTCTTGGCATGGTTTAAAAATATGAAACGTCCTGTGTGTGCACCTCCTTGCTGAGCACTCGCTGTCAGTGTGAGCCTCAGTGCCTCTGTGAACTTGTATAGAAACAGAGCATGGCTGTTCACCTCTTTCCCCTCTCTGCCAAGGAGCAGATTTACAGGCATCATGAAAACCCGTCCTTCTCTCCTGGTGAAGCAGCACCAGCAGCGTGGGCAGGTGCCGTGGGGAAACACAGGTCTTGCCATGAGTCCAAGCTCTGCGGAACAAGCTGTTTGGCAGGACTGCTGCAGGAGTCTCTTCCTGTGTGTAGTGACTCCCTCAAGATTTAAATTCCTCTCGGTTTCCCAGCTTTTACCCCTCCTTCCTCTTCGCCTTGTTATTTTTCCTTGTGACCACTCTTCTATGTTCTAAGGTCAAGGGTTTGCCCTATGGAAAGAAAAAGCTTAGCCGAAAATTAGGAGATTTAATCAAAGCTTCTCCAGGCAGCATGAACAATCAACAAACATCGAACAGGGCGAAATGAAAGGCCGTTCAAATGGAAACAGGGTTGCTTGGATCTCCCTCAGCAAAGATCTTGATGCCATTTCCACCATTCCACGTGCTGCACTCATTATTGCAGGGACTGGGTGAAGCCTGGGGGCCGGGCACCAGTGGGGCGAGGGCACCATCATGAGGCATTTCTTTCCTCAGACCCTGCAGGTGATGCCACCACTGTCAGTGGAGTGTCCAGAAGCTGCAGGGATTCTCAGGGAAAGTCCTCCTCTGTGCTTGATGCTCTGGGCATTCCAACCCCTTCACCAAAGCATGAGAGTGGTGAAAGCAGCAGGAGTTGGAGGAGCTTTCCTGACCCCACAGGCTCACTGGCACAGCTCTGCCTTGAGACAGTGGAGAAGAAACATCTATTTCTGGTGGATCTTATCTCCCTCTGTGCTGCAGGTGTATTCCCAAAGCCTGAAGTGCCAAGTTAAGCTGAAGGACAGAGCTAACTTGAGGACTGTTCTGCTGGGTGGCTGTCCTTGGAGCTCCGCAGTGGTGTGCTAGCTGGGGCAGAAGTGCTTGGTTTACTAGAGACATGCAGTCCTTTTGCAAGAACTGCACTAAATTCCTCTCTAACAAAGAGGCCTTTCCTGTCCTTTCCTATGTCATTTGCCTATATGGCATCATGTGCCCCATAATTAAGCGTGTGAATGCTTGAGCATATAGGCACTACTGATAGTGAGAAATTTCTCTGTTTCCCATGCAAAGAAAAAGCAGGTTTCCCATCTCTTCAGGCCAATGCCAGAGTGATTGCCTGCCCTGACTGAATGACCTCCTCTCCTTTCAGCTGCTGGCTCAGCACCCATAGCTTTCACGGCCCTCCCTTTGCTGTGATTACAGAGATATGAGCAGGATTTCCTCCCCCAGGCTCTTCCTGGTGCATTGTATGGAAACATGTGCTCTGAGAGGCTGTTTGGCCTCTCCAGACACTGTGGGTCCCATTTAACTTGGGATGCCTATGTGTGGCACTAAGATGGGCTGCGGTAGTCTGTGCTTAGCTCAGGGCATCAGTTGTTTGCATGCAGGAGACCCAGGAGCATACAGCAAGTGCAAAATGTGCATTGTGATTGTCTGTGTTGCCCCACAGAGATGGCCATAACCAGAATGTAAGATGCCTGCACACTGCTGCGGGAGAAGGTTGTTGTGTGAGCTGGGTTCCTGTCCTGGTGCTAGTATTTTGCAGCTGAAGTCAAGTGAGGCAGAGACAATGTGCTCGAGCATTCCGTCTGAGGGGAGTTTGAGGAGGGGGAGAGGGAAAAAGGCTGTTAGATCTATCACTGGCAATTTAGATTCAGAGACATTTCATCTGCAGTTCCCTCAAGTGTTGAATTGAATAAAACCAGCAGCAGCAGTGGAAAAGGAGGTGGGGGAAGGGCTCTGAGCAGTCTCAGCTAAACAAAAAGAGACAGGCAGCTCATAAAAAAAAAAAAAAAAGAAAAAGAAAAATTGCATCCTTGGGCTGAAAATACAGATTCACGAGGAAGGGAGGAGAACACATGGCAGAGCCCACCCTGAGCAGACGCTGCTGAAGGCTCCTGGTGTTTCTGCAGTCTGAGCAGATCACAGGATTTACTTCTGGGTTTCATGATTTTCTGTGGGTTTTTTGAAGCTCTAGTTGTGGAATCAAGCGAGAAGAACAGAGTATCAGGCTTTGTTTGCGGTTTAAAAAAAAAAAAATTGTACTTTCCAGTGCTTCAGGAGAAAAGTGCAAAAGTGAAACCCTCAGGTGTCAAAAATTCGGAAGAAAAAAATAACTTAGCACTTAGAATTTTGTAAACATTTGCTGTTTGGGGCCTGACTCTGGTTCCCAAATGCAGTTGTGGGATGGCAGAACTGTCTTCATCATTAGATGTTTCTGCTCACCTGCCTTTGAGGGGGAATTGCTGCTGGGTTTTGTTCTGGCCATGCATTGCAGCATTTGTTTTTTCACCAGGTCTGTCTTTCATTCCCCAGGCATCAGGTGAGGACAGCTTTCACTAAGAGCCACTCAGCCCGGCTGAGCCTGAAAGGAGAGTGGCAGCCATTTGAGAGGATTAGATTACCACAGAAAATAAATTCCTGAGGTCTCCGTTGCCTTGTGAGAGTGTGATGCCAGCGGCGCTTCCAGCGGCTTATAAAGCCACAGAGCAGCTTCGAGCATCTCCAGGCTGACTGTGACCTTTCCTGAGGGTTCCCCTGTGACGCTGCCCACTTTGCTGATGGCACAGGTCAGTGCTGGCGGCATCTCTCTCTCTCCTCTCTCTCTCCTCTCTCTCTCAATCTCTCTCTGTCTTCACTGCAGGTTTCCTGGGCACTTTCTGCCCATGGCAGCCAGGCTTGGCACTTGGTTGGCACCCTGCTAGGTCCTGCTCCAAGATGCAGCCTTTGCTCCTGCTCCAGGCTGCCCAGTCTCCATCTCAGCTTCTGCTCCTCCCCAGCCAGGTCTCTTCCCCTCCAAGAGAAAAGACAGTTGCTTTTCATCCTCCTTAAGCACTTTGTTCCCTCCAAGCAGCCTGCCAGGCTCCCCAAAGCCACAGGCTCTCCTGTTGTCCTCCAGCAAACATTGTGTTGGCTGAATGGGGAGCGAGGCTTCTCATAAAGTGCTGTCTTACTGTTTCATCAGGTGCCGCAGGGGTTTAGTCCGATTTAGCCATATAGAAAAACTCCTTACGGCCAGGCCAGTACAGCACTTTTAGGAACACATACGCAGCAGCAGCACAGCTGTCAGCGCCTCTTCAAGCACAAGGCAGTTCTAACTTGTGTTTACTAACATGTGCTCACTGACATGTCCTAATCCTCTCCGGTTGTCTAGTGTGGACACAGCCTGTGGGCAAGATTTGTATGTGATCTCTGTCCAGAGTGGCCTTGTGTGCGCATGACCTGTGAGCTGCCGGAAGAGCTACGTGACTCAAGTCTTTGCTAGCTTCTAGTCACCCATCTCAGGCATAAGACAGTTGATGGGGTGCATGGGTTTTACCTGCAGAATATCCAGGCCTGCTTTGAGTCCCATTAGATAACAGCACAATGTTAGAAACTGGTCTTCACCAGCATTTCTGGCATTAGTAGGGGATACAAGAAACCACTTGTGTTGACCTAGCTCTCTATGCTTCACCTAGAGAAGCTATTTGAATGAACAGCACGTGAAGTCGGTACCCAATGGCTGAAGTCTCGCTAGCACCAAGTCTGGCCAGCACCCAGTGTCACCAGTGCTGCAGCTAGGCAGCTCCAGCTGGTTTCTGAAACCAAGCTTTGTCAAGCTCAGTGCTTACATGAAAATGTCCCCTGCCTTTGCCGGTACTCACATGGAAGCACATGTGGAATACAAAGGCAAGAACAGGGTGAGGAGTCAGGGCTTCTCAGGTCAGGCACCAATACCTTTCTTTCAAATAGTTTCAGCTGTAAAACAGGGGTCATGATTCTGATCTATGTCACAAGGATTTGGGAGCCTGATTAGCTACTGCCTGTAAAAGACTGAAGAAGTCTTACTGTAAATCTAGGACCAAAAAGTGGAGAATGAGAGAGGCTGTTGCAGGAGCATGTATTATGCTGCCCTAATTTTCTCCCTATGCTATCGATCCAGTGGCTTGCTAAGATACAGCCCTGCTGCTGTAGTGGTTTAATTCATTTTTAAGCATCATTATTTTTCATGTTGTGGTCTTCCTCTGCTTGGGGTGCTTCTTGCTACCCATCCCCAAAAATGTCCATTCCTGTCTGCGTTTCACGGTGTGCAGTGCTCCCACATGTGTGTGCGTGCACACCAGGGAGATGGAGAGGCAGCTTCAGCTACACTAAGCAATTAAACTCTGGTAGCTCAGGGATGAGCAGGAGGCCGTGATTTTCTTTTCCTTTGCAGTAATTGCCTCTGCAATCAGCTTTGATCACCCGAGAGCAGAGGAGATGAGTGCTGCAAGTTGACATCAGTGGTTTTAATATATCCATTTACATATACAGGAGCAGTGCAGCATACAGCTTTCCATAGCGCCTCTGACCTGAAACCATCGCCGCTCCATAGACACCTCATTTAATTTAATACTTCACCGCCACTGCGGAAGCCACAGGATGGAGATGGGAGGGGGGATAATCAAGCCTTCACTCTCTCGCTCTCCGTGAATGTCTGTAGAAATGACATGAAAGTAATTGCTTTTGAAAAGCAAAGCAGAAATGGCACAATTGATTCCACTTAAATGAGAGGAGAAGGGGTGGGGGTGGGGAACGTTCACCCTAAACATGCCACCTTCTTTCCTGCTGCAAGCAAATCGCTTCATGGGTCTGTGTGGGGACGAAAGAAAGGTGGGCTTGTCTCAGAATGGCACACGGGGGAAGGTGGTGAGCTCAGGCAGACAGTGCTGCTGTGGGCAGGATACATCCTTGCAGCTAACTTGGCCCCGAAGACAGATGCTGCTTCATGAAGCTATATGACATCCCCTGTTGTCACAGGCATTTCTGTTGCTGGGTAGCTCTTAGGGAGCCTCATTGTGGTGAACATCCTCGAATTATTCTGCCTCCAAAACCCACTTGCCTGCCTTGCAACTGGGGGAAGGGAGTGTTTATCTTGCGTGCTGAGTAGACATCGGGTCCTCTTCATCTCTCATCCATCTCAGAATAGCCCAGTGGATAAAGCTTTGTGAGCTCAAGGCTTGGGAAGCTCTCCAACTTGGTGCCTGCTAGTGGATGCCCTTCCTTTCACCAAGAGCCCCGTACTTCTTCAGTGAGCTGCCTGGCGCACACCTCTGTCTCCCCTGTTAGAGAAAGCTGCAACCCAGCTGTCCCCTGGCTGTGGTGCCTGCCCCACATTCCCCTTGCAACCCCAAGGTTTGGACGCTGCTGTTGATGTGAGGTTCGGCTCCTTTGCAGCCCTGTGCAGCTTGGCAGGTGCTGGGTTAGTGGGGCTGCTGGGAGGGATGGTTGTCCTGCACCAGTCAGCCCCCTCTGCCACACACCTCTACCCACATGGACATTGTGGGGAATCTTTCTAGGTTAGGAACACTCAGTTACACTTGTACCAGGGCAAAGCTGGAGGTCTGTGGAACATCTGTAGTAGTTGTTTTGGCCCGTGCTCATGTTGCAATAGAAGCTGATGGTTGTGGCCAGCAGAGCAGGAGTGACCCTGGAGTCCAGTAGTCCTCTGCCTGACACTGGAGCGTGTCCTTTGCACTTTAGAACATTTAGCATTCATTGCTGGACCCTGTGCTCACCACAAGGATGTTCTCTGTTATTCCAGTGTACATGTATGGGAGCACATGCTCAAATCTACACAGAATTTAAACGTTTCCCTTTTTATTTCGGTGGGCGTTTTGCTGGGCAGCTGTGACCTTTTTCATGATGGGTTTGAATGGCTTACACACATACAGAATATGGCTTAGAGGAATGCAGGCTACTGCAGTAATAACTGTGTCTCCAAAACACCTTTAATGTAGATGTTAATGTCATTTTACGTTAATTGCATGCAAATTGATTATTAACGTATTTATTGAATGTTGACAGCTAGGTGACAATCTTTAGTAAATATGTTTTACTAATCAGTTAGCATTTAATTAATAACGAAATTCTCTCTAGATTTAGTAAGACAGTTGGTGAACATTAATTAGGCCCCTCAGTTGCTGCCTATGTTGCAGGACGTCCCCAGTGCTGCTGACAGGGCTCAGCTATCCTCGGCAGCTCAGCGAGGGACAGGCAGGTGGGTCTGGAGGGGGCTGGGGGGCAGCAGTACTCCCAGCAGGACAGACAGACGCATGCCAAAAAGGGAGAAGTCCCTGGGAGATGTTGCTCATGTGAGAGCCTCAGGGTTGCGGCATAGCACTGCCTAAGCGCAGGCAAGCTGCTGGCTGGAGCAGAGCTGGTGGTGGCCAAGCAGGTCTCATGTTCATGCGTGGCACTGTGGTTATGAGAGAGCTGAGGCTGAGCCAGCTCATTGCAGTGGGGTGGACCCTGCAACGCTGGCCAAGAAAGCTGTGAGATCTTGGAGATGCTCGTTCTTCTCCAAGCATTTGACTCATTGTGTCCATCAAGACCAGCAGGGCCACTTGCACTTGCAGGGCTGAGTCGCGGGATGGGGCAGAGCAGCAGGTCTGGGCAAGAAGCGCAAGCATGGAGTCCTGGGCCATTAAGGGCCTGGAGGCTCTTGGGAACTCTTATCTTTCCTGTCTCTAGGAAGAGACGCATAACTGTATAAGACCTATTGATAGGGGAGAAGGATACACCAAATCCCTGCTAGAAATCTGTTCTTTTTCCGTTCTACCCTGTCCCTGCACCTTCGTGCAGAAGCACAGTCTCAGTGAGATGTTGGCAGTGTCTGTCCCTAGCAGGTCACCTCGTTAGTGTTATCAACAAGCTCTGAAGAGCCCCTTTGCCCGTGAAACAAGGCTGTTTCCAGTCACTCTCGGAAAAAGCAGTGTGCTGTTCTCACCTGTGCGATCATTTCACTACCCTTGGGTCTGGCAAGGCATTGCAGAGCCCCTGACCAGCAGTGCAGGGCAGGAGCCACACAAAGCATTCACCCCAACCCCATGCGTTTGCACCCACTGGCTGTGGCTCCTCTCACCTGTCAGAAGAAGGTGAGCAGCATCCCTTAGACGTCTCTTGCAAAGGCATTGGGGTCAGTGGCCAGGGAGCCACTCCACCGCAGGGCTGCTGCAGCACTGTTAGCCCTAGCAGATCAATACTTTAGTCTTGTCATGCTAATTGCTCCTTGGTTGACATTCGTGCTCCTTTCCTGCTCCCTCCCTGCGTAAACTCTTTACAGCTGGGACGCCAAGAAGTAAAAGCACTGAGCCCTCAAAGCTTGCTCCTGGTCAGGCAGGACAGGAGGGGTGGATGGCCAAGCTGCAGGGTACCGGAGCTCCCCTTCCCCTTTGCTTCGTGGGTGGTGGACGCAGGGGAAATGCCTGCAGGGGCCCTTAGTGTAGGGTGGAGGAGCACAGAGCCCCAACATACAGGTGGATCAGGAACTGGTTATTTACCTTTTAGTTACAATAACTTTGGTGTTGCTCTTTGCTTCTCTCTCCAGACTGTTTGACAACCCCTCCGTGAGCAGAGGAGGCAGATACCCTGGTGCAGCAGAGTCTCTGCCTTCCCCGAGCTGGACATATCTCTGCTGCCGTGAGCGTGCGTGTCAGATCACACCTACCATATTGGCTTCCTGTCCCCAGAACATCAGGTTTTTGCAGCTAATGTGTGCGGGCGGGTGTCTCCTCCCGACAATCCCCACCCCCAGCAGCATCAGGCCTGTGCTGTTCGGGGTTTTGTTAAGCCGTTTAGTATTAATTGATTTTTTTTTTCCATTTTTTCTTTCTTTCCCTGGGCGGGTCAATAGCTGGATGCTCAAGAGCAGAGGATCTATCAACTGCAGACCAAGCAGAGGGAGAGGCAGGCAGAACTGGAGCAGAAATGCAGCCGGATCCAGCGGCTCTGCCTGGATGTGGAGGCCAGCCACCAGCTGCAGGAGGAAGCCCAAAAGCAGGTAGGAGAAGACGCCATTCCGCTCTAGCTTGGCAGCCCATGCTGGGAAGGGAACTTTATCGAATGCATTCACAGCAATAGTGATAATCCACTGTTCTCGTTTACATGGGAGCATAAGGAAGGGCTAATGATGTGGAAGTAGAGTCTGTCAACTCCCAGTGAGGAGGGAAAAGTCCAGGGAACCAGGGAGACAGCTACAGCTCTGCTGACTGTAAATAGGTGCTGGGATTGCACTTGGTTTGAGGGTGTGACTGCTGTAATGCACAGATGTCCTGGATGTTGCTCCTGCTGCTGAACTCCTCAGAGAGAACTGGGTGGCCATCAGAGACAATGCCTCCCAGGACAGCTATGTCCTAGCCGGTGGTAACAGTGACGTGTAGTGAGCCAGGAGATGGAGCTTGTTCAGATCTGTTCAGCCATGCTGCTGAGGATAAAATCCTCCATTTGCTCTAGGACATGCAGACAATTAGGGTGGATGCACCCTTTGTTGCCCTGTGGACCTGACAGGAGGCCTCCTGGGTGGGGCTTGTCCTAGTCCTTTTTGTGCTGGCTCTGTTCACCCCTGTCCTGCTATGGTTCCTCTCTTCTGATCCCTATATTTCAGAAGCTGCCAGGAGTCAGACCACTTCCTCAGACGGTGTATTCCTTCTGCATGTGAATCTGGCTTGGGAGAGCATGCTGCTTCCCCGTCTCATCAGCCATAGGTTTGTCTGCCTGAAGTCCTCTCAGACACCTGTAGTCGTGAGCGGATTCTGACCACAAGCTGTCATTCGGATCCACATGACAAACAGAGGTGAAGAGAGCTGATCCTGAAAATCTGCAGCTACTGCTGCTGCACGCTGCAGGATTACTTGCTTAACCTGTATCTCTCCTCTATGGTACCCACATCTAATCTCTTTCGGCACCCCATAAACTGCAAAAATTATGTCTATTTAATCAACTTGATAGTTAAATACTATCAGTGTTCTGGAAGACTAAACCAGGTAGCTTTGGTATTTGGAGTATGAGGCACCAGCATGCTGGATAGCAGGAATGAACTCAGCACAGCTAGTTTGTCTGAGCAGCAGCTCAGAGGGCAGCATTTTAAAACTGGGGGGAGGCGAGAAACACACGCCTTATTATTCAAAGTGGAAACATCTTGTTTCACTTAATTTGATGACGATTGATTTGTTCATATGAATATGAAGATATAGGAACAATATATATATGTATTACATCATGTATAACTATGATGCAGTGATGATGTTTATTACATCTGAAGGAAAAGAAGGAGATATTGTTCTGTTTATTTTTCAGTCATGCATTGAGGGAGGCAGGGAGAAGAGACAGCACAGCATGTAGGCTGAATCACATGTTGTGAGCCTGTTTTCCACTTGCCAACTGGTGAAGGCTGGGTACCTTTGTCTGTGTGCATGAATGGTGGAAGACAAATGAATCTGCAACTGTGCCTGTTTTGTTCTGTGTATGCATGCGAGCGGCTGTGTATTGATTAGTGCAAGGACAGCATGGCAGGGTGGGAGTCACACTTCTCTTACTTCTCATAGTTCTTATAGTCTTTCTCCCTTCCCATCCCTCCATCCACTGATACTGAGTTCAGGTGAGCCCAGCTGCTTGGTTTGGGTGCGCAAGTGGCAGATAAAATGGCCCAGCTCTACACTTTCTCTTGCAAACCTCCCAGTTAAAGTGCAGAACATCAAGCCCTGTTACATAAAAATGTAACTATTCTGGGTCAGAACAGTGTTCCACCTAGCTGTGTCTGGCAGCAGCTTACGCCCATGCCTGGGAAAGAGATCTTTTATTGTGGGGAAAAGCAGGGGAAGCTTGTGATATTGCTCCAAGATGTTCAACCACAGTCTGTGGTGAAGGGGTTTCCTGAGCCCAAGCAGCAGTCTTTGTTTTTAACAGCCATTGAAGAATTTTCACCAATAACTTGACGAACTATTTTTGTAACTCGAATATTATCCAGCTTCTGCAATGTCTTGTAGCAGTCATTTCCGCTGCTTAACCATGTGTGGGATGTAGAACCACCTCCTTTTGTTTATTTCATACATGTCCCCTGACAATTTCTGTTGTTTTACTGGAAACCAATGAACAGTCATTCCTTACTCCCTTTTCCTGTGATAATTCTGATTTTCTAGACCTCTGTTGTATTTCTTTTCCGTGATTCTTCTTCCAGACAGAAGGGCCCCAATATTTTTTGGGTTGGGTTGGGTTTCTAAGCCAGACACAGTTACTGATAGATCTCCTGGTTTGGGGGCTTAAAGCCTCCATGGCTGGCAGTCCCAGGATGCCTGCAGCAGGCTGCGTATACCAGAAGGAGCGTCAGGTGTAATTTAGCACTAGGAGCATGAGTTATGGTCCTGCCCTTTAAGGAAAGGTTAGCAGCACAACCCTGCCTGTCAGCCAAGTCCCCCACCTGATCATGAGCTCTCCTGGTGAATGAATCAGGATTTGGCATATCGTTGTTTAATACAGCCCCCATGCTAATGTCTTTCTGAAATGAAACCGAGAAAGCTGTTAACCTCAGTTAGCCAGCTGTCCTCACCGTGACCTGGATAAATCATCATAGCAGGAGCTCTGAAGAATGTCGCTCTTACTGCTTTGGAAAATGGAGCTGGAAGAAAGGACTGTGCTTCCAGCTCATGCCAGGAAGACTTCTCTGCACTAGGGCTGTGCAGCAAAATGACTGGTGTCTTCTCATGCCAGGGACCTTGCTGGTGCTCCAGGCTGGGTGTCAGGTCCTGGAGAGTTGGAAAAGTCCCCTGTGTATCTTCTTCATTAGTGACGTTCCTTCAGCTCTCTTCTCAGGGAACAGCATTCTTTCGTTTGAGTGTTGTAGGCTGGAGGTGTCTGTATGCACAGTTTTTTCTTCCAGCCCTCTGGAAGGACAAGTAAGTGGACCTGCCTAATCTTTCATACTGGGGCCTTAGCACTCACCTGAACGTACTGAGATGACAACTTGGTGCTCCTTCACGTGTTCCAGAAGAGCCTGCTGTCCAGGATGCTCCTGGATAAAGACGTGCACCACAGGATAAGCAGAGGTCTCAGTGTGGGGCCCTGACTGAAGTAGGCAAGGATCAGGCCAACGAAGCTGCAGCAAGGGATAGAAACGTACAGGTAACATCCTCTCAGCTGCTCCCTTTAGTACAGCATCCAGCAATCTGCACAGCTTCTGCTGGAGCTAGTAGGTGCTTTCTTTGCTGAGCTGCACCCAGGAACTGGCATGTGGAGAGAAAGCTGGATTTTGCCCCTTTTCCTACCAACTTATCTGGTTACAGGTTACCCAGTAGCCAGAACATGTGCTTTAACATCTGCTGAGAAGAACAAGCAGAGCCTGGAGGATGTCAGTGGGTGATGAAGGCTCTGATACCACCATCTGCATGACATGTGCTGCTGTGCCTCGGGCTTTGGCCTGAGCAGTGCAGTTCCACCCTTGGTGGTAAACATAAGAGCAGATGAAACGGAGATGGGAGCATAGATTTGCTATCGGAACGTTTGGATTCATTTTCCATTCTCAGTAGAATAGCTGCATGTAGTTTCTTACTTGTGCTGCTTTGCAAATGATTTGTGCAGGACGTGTCTATCCATCAGAGACCACCGGGAGAGAAAGTTCAGCTTGATGCCATGTAGTCCTGCTGTGCCAAAGGAACAGGGAGATCAGGGTCTGACTGACAGAAAGGTTTGGCCTCTGCCTGGATGGCTGTAGGAGTCTAGTGCCCTTTGCCTACCTCCTCCTGCTTGAGTGCAGCCATGGAGAGGTACAATGGCCTGGCTATCGGTGGTTGATCTGCTTTCTTCTCAGTAACCAAGAGGGGTGTGGTTCCAGCGAGATGTGTGTTGTCTACCCACAGAGCCTCATGGCCACAGTAGTGCTAAGCTGCACCCACCTGGTTTATGGGTCCTCAGTGGGAGGGTGGAATGTGCACAGGCACGTAGCGCACATCAGGACACAGAGCAGCTCGCACAGCCATCCCAGCACCATCTGTAGATCAACAGGGCTAGAAAGACACACAACCAAGGCAGCCCGGGGGAACAGGGAGTGAAGGTGAACTGTGTTATTTATGTAGACGCTGGCAAGGAACCCCACGGGGTACCTGGGTCTGAGAGTCAGTTCTACAACACAAACGTTAAAGAGGGAATAAAGAAAATAATAAAGCACTGACTAAAATGGTCTGCAAGGCTGATTTCTCTCCATGCAGCCTCTGAAGGAGCAGTCTTTGGGGCTGTGGAGAAATAGGCAGCCTCCAGGCTGTGAGGGTAATGCAGAGCCACGGCTGTTTGTATAGCTGCAGAGCCTTTAAGAGAGACTTGGGAAAACTAGCTTGGATTCCAATGAATATTTACAATTACACTGCTCCAAAGCTGAATCCAATCACAGCACTGCAGTATGCAGTCTTTGTGCATCAAAGGAAAATGAGGGGAAAGGAGGAAAGATGGAGTTGCCTTTGGAGAGACTTATAAACACAGATCTCTCTGCTTGTGGCAGAACTAAAATGCTTTATTTCTGATAGGAGCAATTTATTCTTCAGGCATTTTGCTTGATATTAGAAAGTGCCTGGCTGGTTTTTTGAAGTGAGCGTCTTCAGTAGATGGTCTTTAATTTAGAATGAAAGAAAGGGATGGAAATTGGTGTAGTCCATAATTTTGATATTGTATTAACAAACTCCAGAAATTTGTGGACCATTTCCAAACTGGAGCTGAAGCCCCTTTTACTCACTGTGTTCTTGGTTACCATGCTGAAGTGGGCTGGGTAGAGTTACTCTTGCTAAAACTGCTCTTCTAATATGATATTTGGCTGCTCACCATGCTATGCTACTAACCAATATGATCTAACAGAGAAAGAAAGGAAAGGGAAACATGGGCTGAACGCTCCTTGCAGCTCAGTATTTGCTTCTTTTTGTGGTGGAAAGCATACAAAAATAATGGTGTAGGGGAATCACTGCATGGTAAAACGATGGAGGATTTGTAACTGCTAGATCGCTGCAGAGCTCTGTGCAGCAGAATAGGAAGTGTGTGACAAAGCAGAGGCACTGCTGGAAATGACAACAGGAGCTGTACCTAGCGGCTCACCTCCAAGAGCTGCTCTGGTAACCTGCCCATATCACCCATTGAGCAACTCTTCTACAAGGTGCCAAAGGAAATCACCTTTGATTGTCTGATTTGTATTCTTTGTGTTGGTAGATGGAAGATCTGTAAAAAAGGGCTTGGCTAAAAGGGTACCTATCTGGATGCTTTAAGAAGTCATACAACGTGTCCCATCAGTTCCATATATCGGGAGACTTTACGCAACTCTGACGCGCTGGAGCAGTTCTGGAAGAAGGTAGGTGTGAGATGAGACAAAGGCACAGGGAACAATAAAAATCACATAACCAGCAATTATGCTTCTTATTCTGACACTATATGCACATGACATCAGTTACCAGTGCTGCCAAAGCACGGCTGAACACTGAATGCTGCCTGCTGCTCCAACACACAGGGGCTGTGAACAATCTGTGGCCTTGGTGTGGTCCTACAGCACCGCTCTTAATTAATTACAAATATTTAAGGTCATCCTTGCATTCCACCATGCAGACATTCCCTGACGCCATGGCAGCATGAGCATGAGAGCAGATGCTTTGAGAGAAGTCGGGTTAGGATTTACACTGCAAAAATGTGCAATTACTTTGGCACATTGTGCACTTACAAGCACACCTGACCTGGGAAAGCAACATCTGAAGGGCTAGATTCCTCCATCCCCAAGGCCCCAGCAGGCAGCATGTATCCACCCCTGAACAGAGGGCAGCATGTTGCTGTTTTCAGACTGTGCTAATCCCTTTGTGTGTTTTGAAGATGATGCTGTTTCCTGGTGCACTGCACCTTGTGGCTGCAGATCCCTTCTGCTGGTTGGCAATCTTAAAGGATGCTGACGGGAAATCCTGGGAAGCTGGTCTCTGATCCGAGTCACACTGCTGGTGCAGGGAAGCACTCTGTCACACGCAGGCATGGCACGGGGTGTTCCCTGCAGTTTGGCACATACTGAAGTCGATAGCCCACAGCAGGGACTTGTGTTCAGTATTATGCTGCCTAAGAGGCTTAAAATCGGCTGTGAAGTTTTCAGTATAGCTACAAAAAAAACCTGTTTTCAGTTTCTCCACTGGTAGCTTGCTCCAGGAGATGGTGCGATTTGGTGATTGATTCCTGGAATCTGGCTAACGCATCTGCACTGGGGTATTTGGAATCACGTTGTGTAATACGAAATACAGTCATTCATTTCCCTTATTTGAAGTTGTCTTGCGGGAATGGCAGCTGCCTAGACAAATTCCACATGAAAATGAGATATGTGACAGAGAGCCCAGTACTGTGTGCAGCAGAAATAACAGTGCAGTTTTGCACCCACCAGGAAGCCACTTTCGTCCATCTTGCTCTCCACAGCTTATTGAAGGTTTTTATACAAGTTTCTGACAGACAACAGTTGCTGTGGCCAAAGCCAGCACTCCAGCTGACCAAAGGAGGAGCAGCATGCTTGCACCAACCTGGGAGCTCCATAGCTTCCTGGAAAACTATCAAATAGCCACTAGTGTTAGAAGCAGGTCAAGGCTCAAAGCAGCAAATGCTGTTGGAGTAGCTGCGAGGGTTTCCTTTTGCCCATACCGTGTATCTCCTTCAAATTGTCTGGAATGTAAACGAGAGCTTTCTGATCTCAGTGGGGTTGGAGCACAGATTCAGGGCAATGAGCAAGACGATACAGGCAACTGGAGTTGTGGCTGAGCCAACCCTCATCCTGATGATGGTAGGCAAAGTTCTGCAGTTCTCTCGAAACTCCCAGCTGAGCAATCCAGGTGTGTACAGGAGGATGGCATCAGTGCACAGCTGGACAGTTCTGTACATGTCTACTACCACTTCATGTTCTCACTAACAGCCTGTGTGTGATATGACCAAATGATCTTCGGGACAGGTCCCATGTCTCTTCTTCCTAAGGCGTGCACTGGGCTCCCACATTTCCAGCTGGGAGCAGCTGATTTCCCAGATGGGAGCTGCAGTACCTTGCTTCTCTGAGACTTCCCTGGTGCAGCTGGGTCCCTATAGGACTTTATGGGGCAGTCCCTAAAGCCCTGGGGAGCCTCAGCTCCCATTCAACTGTTTCATTTCTTTCTGAATGCACATAAAAGTTTAGGAGCCCATCATATCCTGCACAAAGCAATCTGACACAACATATGACATTAGAAAAAAAGAACTGTTTTTTGTTTTGTAGTTGTTACCTGCCAATTTATAGGCTGCTTGCCGGTTCTTATGTTAATGGGACAATGGGAAATGATCCTGCAGACAACCTCTGTATGCGAAACCTGATTTTCTAATCCTCTTCGGTTATTTCTTTTCCAGGCTAAAAAGACTATCTACTTTTTCCTCATATGGAAAATATTCTTTGTATTTGATCACCCTTGTTGCTCTCCTCTGAAATCTTTCCAACTCTATTTTTCTTGAGAGAGGCAGACCAGAGCTGCATATGGTAATCACAATGCAGCTTCCACTATGAATCTATTCAGTGGCAACACTGTGATCTGCTCTCCATTATTTTCCTAATAATTCTTAACAGTCAGTTTGCCTTTTGGGCTGCCTCTGGACACTGAGCAAACATTTCCATAGAACCATGTCTCCATCTGTATCTGGTTTTATCTAGCACAGCCCTAAGCCCTCACCCCTCAGGAGGGAACAGAACCACAGCAGCTGGGGCTGCTTGTAAGGAAGAAAGTGCAAATGCCCCAGCACTTTAGCAGCGTTAAACCCACCTTGCTGCGTCTGGTACCTTCAAGACTGGGAACAGCTGCTAAACATCTGACAAAGAAAAAATGATGAGTTAAGATCAGTGTCACAACACTGCAGCTCTGTCCTCTGTCAGGCATGGCTACCCTTGAGTACCAGCCCTGCCTGAGAGGCTGCATGGGAGGCTTCCAACACTATGGGAAGATGGCAGGAACCTACTTTTCACTGAAGCTCATCTCATGGTCAGGTCACGTAGATCTGCTAGGAACAGCCCACGTTTGCCTTGTGCTTGGACACAGAGCCTCCTGGAACAAAACACCCACGCCTGTTGAATAGGATCACTGTTTCACCACGGTTCCTTCTGAGATCCCACCTTCACTTACTATACCAAGCACAAGGGTCGCTGTTATCCAGGCCACGGGCCTGCTGACAGCCCACGTCACACAGGAACCGGCACACGCACTTCAGCTGACACAGCCTGCATGGTTCATTGCTGGAGAGAGACTGGCTTCGTCGTTCTGCTTGGTGGCTCTTGGTAACCTTTCACTATTCGGCACCAGCACACCTAACCAGGGAATGCTGCTATAGCTGCTGCAGATAAATGCTGAAATTAGGTCTACTACTGAAGAACACAAATAATGGCATGTTCTCCTAGTCCTTCACATTTCCTTTCTACAGATTCACAGAGTGAGCAGGAAGGGCTCATGCAGTCTGACCTTATTTACCTGCAGTCAAGAAAAATTTGCCATGTTACTGCTGAATTCAATAACTTGTGTGACAATGGCAGCTTCAGAAGGGGGTTCAACTGGACTTGAAAAAAATCAAGAGATGGTAAATGCCATACTTCTTTCCTTGGCAGTCAATCCCTTTGCACCACTCCTATTGGGTTTTTTGCTCTGATTATTGCTGTACCGATGGGTTTAATGAAGCTTTCTATGCAGCAATAGTATGGCCTAAACTTTGTTTCTTCTGAGTTTTATGCTTTATCTTTTCTGTATTTTAGAATACTCATTTCTTTTGGGCCAGAAATTTAAGTTTAACCGTAAGGAAAGGAAGTGCATGAGACTCCTCTATCTGCCTCTCTTTCTGCATTCCTATGCCCATACCTCCCTGTGGAGGTTTTCCCATTATCTTTTCCCACCTGCTGTTGCCATTGCTGCTGGTTTGAGAGGAACCCCCAAAGCCAGTACTGCTGAGGCTGTCCAGATGTGCCATTCATCATCCAATGGCTTTAGTGGATGTAATTGCAAGAACCAATGAGGTATTACATTCTGTGACCAGACCTGAGCAGCACTGCTTTTCCTTCACTCACTCCTTCCTTCTTCCAGGAGGATCTTTGCTTTCTGCTGATTTCTAGTTCCTGGTTCCTTCTAGAAACATGTGGCAGCTTATGTACGTCTCTAACTCACAGACACAAAAAAACCAAGATGTAGCTTGCAATAGCAGTGGTGGAAATGGTGGACAGGATGGAGTAAATTCAAGACAGCATTAAGAAAGGCATCACCAGTATGTGGGTGTTCCTCTTACCTGGGGTGTTTAGAACTCAACGAAGCATAGCCCTGGGTAGCCTGACCCTACCTGGGCAGGTGTTTTGGACTTAGATGATCTCAAGAGGCTCCTGCTCAGTATTTCTGGGACACTGGGCCTGTCCTTCCCAAAGATCTGGAAAGACACAGGAGGCAGCTAACCCTGCACTCTTGGCGATGTCCCCAGGCTTCCTCCAGCACTAGCATCTGCAGCGCATGAATGCAGCTAACCTTGTGTTCGAGCAACGAGAATGTCAAAGGTGGGTTTCTGTGTGACTGGGCTAGGTGGGCACCCGTATGCACCACCAATTGCCTCATCATCCCTCCATCCTCAATATTTGATGGGAACTAGCTGGGGGAGGGAGGATAAAAGGAGGCACAGAATGCTTCTATCTCCTCCAGAGTTTGTCTTGGGCTCTCAGCCTGTGAGAGCAGTAGGGCAGGTTCCTACCTCTATTCACCACTCTGGCTGTTCCCTTTCACTCTGTTTTTACACATCCAGTTCTTTCTTCATTCTCTGGAGGGGGACCCTTCCCAAGAGCTGCAATGTTTTTTTAATAAGTATTTTTCAAGGAGCTGGCTGAGACCCTGGAAAGGATAATGAGAATCATTTTCATTGTAGAATGCAAAGCCGTGCAAGACTTTCCTGTTTGTTATTTCTCCCCTGTAGACTCTGGCCACGCTGCTGATCATTTATGTCTGTTGATATCCCTTGCCAGCCAAACATAAGGCGCGTACCCTCGATGGCACCCAAATGGGATTAGACCAGAGCTGCCAGTTTCCTACATATACAGAGAATTGGAAATTATCGTTCAAACTACAGAGAAATAACCTTTACAGCTCATTAAAATTCTGCAAACAAACAAACAAAAAAAAGTTCCCATTTTTCCCTTTCTATGAATCCACCTGGCCACTGCAGTGGGCTAGGACACCCCTTCCTTTCCCCTTTCCCTTTTTCTTTCCCCTTCCCTTCTTTTTTTCCCTTTCTGCTTTTCTTTCCCCTTCCCCTCTTTCTTTCCCCTTCCCCTTTTCTTTCCCCTTCTTTCCCTTTCCTCTTTTCCCTTCCCCTTTTCTTTCCCCCTCCCTTCTTTCTTTCCCTTTCCCCTTTATTTTCCCCTTGCCTTCTATTTCTTTTCCCTTGCCTTCTATTTCTTTTCCCTTCCCCTCTTTCTTTCCCTTCCCTTCTTTCTTTCCCCTTCCCTTCTTTCTTTCCCTTTCCCCTTTTCTTTTCCCTTCTTTCTTTCCCTTTCTCTTCTTTTTTTCCCTTTCCCTTCTTTCCCCTTCCCCTCTTTCTTTCCCCTTCCCCTCTTTCTTTCCCCTTCCCCTTTTCTTTCCCCTTTCTTTCCCTTTCCCCTTTTTTTCCCCTTCTTACTTTCTCTTTCCCTTTTCTTTACCCTTTCTCCTCTTTCTTTCCCCTTCCCCTTTTCTTTCCCCCTCCCCTCTTTCTTTCCCTTTCCCCTTTATTTTCCCCTTCCCTTCTACTTCTTTCCCGTTCCCTTCTTTCTCTCCCTTCTCTTTCTCTTCTCTCCCTTCCCCTCTTGCCTTTTCCCCCCCTTCTTTTCCTCCCCCTTTCCCCCTTTCTCTCCCCTGTGCATCTGGCTGCGGTGCCCGGTGAGGGGTCGGGGGGGTAGGCCAGGCCGGGAGCTGCGGGAGAACAAAGGTGCGGGAGGCTCGCAGCGCGGGACGAGGGCGACCCCTGGCGGGCGGCGGCGGAACAGGGCGGGGCGGCGGCCCCGGGCCGCTCCCTGCGGGCCTCGCGCTGCCCTCGGCCTCACAGTGTCCTTCCCACTGCCCTTCAGACCTTGCCCACCCTTTTCAGCCCCCACCCTGCTTTTCGGACTCCCTCTTTCTTCGAGGCTCTGCGCCCCCTTCCACCTCCCCGACGCCTTTTCGGCCTCATAGAATCGTTTGGTTGGAAAAGACCCTTCGGGTCATCGAGTCCAACCGTACGTGTCCATTGCTAAACCACATCCCTGAGCACCCTGCCTGCCCGGGCAGCCTCTGCCAGTGCCCAAGAACCCTTTCAGCAAAGAAATGTTTTCAAATCTCCAATCCAAACCTCCCCTGGTGCAACTTGAGGCTATTTCATCTCGTCCCATCGCTTGTTACTTGAGGGAAGAGACCAGCAGCCACTCCGTGCAGCAAGCTCTGCCAGGATGCTGTGTGTTTCGTGAAATTTGTCCCAAAAATCAATAAGAAAACCTCAAGTGATTCAGCTCTCCGCAGCTTTTCATAGAATCACTGGGTCAGAAAAGAACTTTGAGGTCCTCAAGTCCAACCATACCTGTCCACTACTAAATCATATCCCTAAGCACTTCATCTACCCACCTTTTAAACGCCTCCAGGGATGGTGACTCCCCCACCTCCCTGGGCAGCCTCTCCCAGTGCCTGAGAACCCTTTATATGGATATTTTTTTCCTAATGTCTAATCTGAATCTGCCCTGGTGCAACTTCAGGCCATTCCTTCTCATCCAATCACCTGGCACTTGGGAGAAAAGACCAACACCCACTTCACTACCCCTCCTTTCAGATAGTTGTAGGCAGTGATAGGGTCTTCAATCTAGCTTTTCAAAGAGTGCTGGACTAACCCTTCCCCAAATAAATTTTGCACCACTTGGTTAATTTGACTTGGTACTGTTGAAGAGCCAGCTTCAATGGACGGTCTTGGAGACATTTCTACTTCTCTTACCTGTTGTTTCTCACATTGTGTCTGTCCCTAGAGGTGAAAGGGCTCCCTAGCTTTAGATGCCCGTTGGTTGTCTCCTAGTTTCAGATCAGACAATAAACACATTCCCTGTTAAATCCTGCTGGCGAGATCCAGATGTTCTAGGATTCCCTTTTTCCTCCTCCCTTGCCTCCGGTCATGGTCTGAGTGCCTAAACCACAAAGAACCTGGGAACCTTCCTGAGTGAGTCATCTTCTCCATGCAGACCATTGCCAGCACAGACCTGCAGCCCAGCAGACCCGTGGAACTATAAAAAAGCACAAAGCTTCTAAAATTGTGGGATGTCAGCCGTTACTACAGCTGTTGTCTTCTTCTTTATCAGGTCTTAGCTATTTGCTTGAATTCTGTGTTGCATATAGGGCAAAAGGAGCAGTTCTGATTATTTGAAGCTTTCTTTTTAAGTTCGGTGATACAAATGACATCCAGAGATCACCCCATGGTCCGGTTGAGGGAGACAGTAGGCTTAGACTGAGGGTCCCTTCATTTTTACTCTTCCCCCCTCCCTGGCCCCCATATGCTCAAAAGCATTTTTGTTGTATTTACAAATGTTTGTCTCTTGGGTAGGAGTTAGGCCACACGACGATGGAGTCTGGTTAAGCTAAAATAATGTAGCTGGTTTTCCTGCCGTTAGAATTATTTTTATCACTAGTAATTTAATTTTTTACATGCTTTTTTCCCCCCACACACATTCTGTAACTCAGAAATAGTTGAAAGGAGGTTCATCGAATGTGAATTAAATGCATATTCATGCAAAGGGTCAGGATGGAAACTTTTAGCTGCAAACAAGAAGTGTTTCAGAAGGCGTCCAGCCTGTGTTTGACGTGATTATGTCCATGAGCCCCTCAGCCTGTGACTATTGATGTGCACATAACCTCTGCTCACCTGCTGCACAGCCCCCACCAAGCAGAACTGAAAACCTGAATAAAGCTTTCAGCCCAAGATCTCTTTCAGCATTTCTGTAACAGCTTACCCAGAGCCTGGATCACTCTGCTCAGTACAAGCCCAAGGATACGTGTGTGTGGCTCAGGACACTGAAGGGGAGAGTAAGAACTAGCACAAGGTCCCCCATTGCAACACAGGACCACCAGGATGAAAGTCTGCTTTGGAATCAGTAGCTGAGTGAACAGAGATGGAGACAAGCTGTCCAAACCTTCTTTTAAAGATCTTGGCACATCTCCTGTAGCATTCAGTTTACTCTGCTGTGAGTTAACTATTAATGCATATGCTTTATTTCCAGCTTATGTTTGGCTTGTTTCGTCTTACAGTCATCAGATTGAGATGTACTTTCATCTGCTGGACCTAAGAGCCTTCTGTTATCAACTCTGTTCTCCACAAAACCACTTGCATATAGCTTTGTGAGCAAATTACCCCTCACTATCATCTCCACTAAACCCTGCTGGCAGCATCACTTGAGTCTTGCAGGCAGAGGCACTGTCTGTGGTTCCTCTTGGAGCCCTTCCCAGAGCTCCAACATCCCCCTACAACAGGAGCACCAGGAGCACGTGAGCTTCCATCACCACCAAGAGACCACAGCTCCTTGTTGAGATGTGCCTGTCACCAGCTCAGCAATGGTATTTATTCCTTAGCCCACAGCTTCCACTCAGCACCCACAAACCACTGACTAATCTCCAAGACCACCACGTTTTTCCACCAAGCCCCTGCTCCCAGGACAGGTCTCTGCAGTGCTTGAACAGTGTCTGTGCTTTGCTCTTGAAAGCTGATCTGACATTTTGCAGTGACCTAATATTACCTGGCTTACCACAGCATCCAGAGCCTGTGTAGTGCTGGGATGCGTATTTTGCTGTTTCCCCTTCCCTGAGCACATGAATTTGTCATTAATGAGTTAATCAGTCATTTCTTTGTTTTCTTTTGTTAGGTTGAATTACTGCTGTCTTCTCTGATGTAGGTGCCTCGCAGTTGCTGGAGAAGTTCACTCTCCTCTCTGCTTCTCTGCGTGCTCTAAGAGCTCATTCGTGTTAAAGTGATCCCAACTGGCTTTTACTCCAAACTGATTTTTTTCCTTTCCATTTGCTCCATTGCAAGACATTGGGCACTGGGAAAGAAATCGCACACAGGAACCCACGTGGAGAAAATGAGGCAGCCTTTGGGGTGAAGTTGGTGGGGGAAAGCCTGTGGCGGCTGTTCCTTATCTTAAAAGGCACTTCCAGTAGAAATACTGCACTGGTAAACCAAACCCAAACAAACCCATTCCCTCAATGGGCTTGATGATTCCAGTCAAACCAGACAGGGTGCCAGGGGGCCTCTATATTATTAGCATACACGTTGAATACTGAAATTTAACTGAGCTGATGTCCAGTGGCTGCTCACAGGCAGCATGCCCTCCGTACCATGGAGGGGACAGTCAAAAGGGGCTGTTAAAGAAATCCAGGTGAAAGTGCAGGAGGAGACTTCTGAGCTGATAAGCAACTTCTATAGGTGGAGAGTTCGCCTTCTAAAGTACCACTCAAAACCCATTATGGAGTTGGACCTTAGGACATGAGCATTGCACATGTCTAGACAACATCACATGAGAAAGCAAAGAAAATAAGGATTTAAAGTCTACTCCATCCAGGGATTTGTTCATGTTTCCCACATGCAAAAGCACAACCATTGCTTTCTGAAACCTGGCCACTTAAAGGATGGCTGCTAGGAAATAACATCCAGCCACGGTGGAGACCAGTATCAGTTCCCCATGAGAAGCAGAACATCTGACAGTGCCACACACAGCCCCTCGGCTCCCTAGGTGGCAGGTCTGCGTTGGGGGCAGAGCCAGCCTTTGCTCCAGGGCCACATTGCCGGGTCACTCCAGATCTGTTCCTGTTACACAGCTGATCACAGGCAGGACACGGTGACCTGCATTTTTGTTAGCTGTCTGGGGGGTTGTTTGCAAACTGCCCCCTCGTGTGCACCACGGCTGGTCTTGCCACAGTCGGGGCTGGACGTTTGGCTGCACAAAGAGCATCGGGGTCTCCGTCGCACTACTGGTATGTGCAGATACGATGTCTGGTGCCACACAAGCTATTTATGCATTCACATGGTTACAAGCAAGACCTTAACTTATCTCTGCTTCGGCTTCCCTGTGCAAAATGGGGATAATAACACTTGCTCATTTTGCAGAAGGGCTTTGCAGTTCTGTTCATGAATATAAAGTAGTTTGAGATCCTCTGATGGAAGGTGCTGGAGATGGACAAAGGGGTACTAATGGCACAAAGCTGACTAAGACCCAAGCACTGGTCTCACCCAGTTGTACTGTGTTTGCTAATCCGAGTGTGTAATCAGCGTATACATAGGCGACATGGTGGTTC
The DNA here is from genome assembly GCA_033558105.1 of Coccyzus lansbergi. NCBI lineage: Eukaryota > Metazoa > Chordata > Aves > Cuculiformes > Coccyzidae > Coccyzus > Coccyzus lansbergi. Next base: position 3,142,520 of record JAUMJK010000426.1, on the reverse strand, counting down.
AGGCTGTGTAATACACAGCAACTTCAAAGCACACTCTCAATATGAGCTCACGCTTCCCGAAAGGGGCAGGCGGTATCTGTGCTCACAGCCACAAAGGGCTGGCGATGCACGGATGAAAATGGAGAGCTGGCTGGTAGTGGAAGTGTGAGATGGGTGTACATCTACATACAGCTATGGTGCCGCTCCTAAGAACAGAAAACATCTAAATCTCCCTCCTCCCTCCACACCTCTGCCCGTCAGCTCCTCCGAATGAAGTCCCAGCTTTGTTTTCTTGATTTCCATTTTGTATCCTAAAATATTCACTTCAAGTTCCGCTTGACAGACATCCCTAATCTAATCTCCATGTCTGCTTTCTAATTTTCGCAGTCAGGATAAAACAAATTGGCTGGCGTTAATTGCCTGTGCAGCGGCCTGGAGCTTTGAGCCGTGATTTACGAGCTCAGAGCAGGCGCTCTGCAACACATTTTTCTTAATTTATTTTTAATGAGTCTCTCAATTAATTTTCTTGGAAACATCTTAATGATGTTGGAGGCGGGTGTTAATGAGGTTTGTACCAGCGCCTCATTTTGCATATTTTAAAGTAGTGAATGGCATCACAAGCAAGCTCCTAGTCCTAAAACAGAAAAAATTCTTAAAGCTTGAGAGAAATGTCCTCTTAAACCAATGCTGCTGTCTCAGCTTGGGCTTTCAGGCTGTATGGGCGTGTTGGTGGCTTTGAATATCAGGAAGCTGAGGGTCACCGAGCCCATGGGGACAGGATGACGATGGGCATGGCTGAGGCATGGCTGGTGGCAGCTGCTGCTTAGCAGATGGGATCAAAGCCAGGACGCAGCACCTGGGCACACCACAGTCCCCCCAAAGCCCCCATGTCAGCATCCCCTGCGACGTGGGTGCCTCAGTTCTTTGGGCAGAAGCACCCCAGGGCACAAGGACGGGGCTGCCTGGGGCTGGCGGCTCTGGGGTGCTCCAGGGCATCTCTGTGGGCTTACAGGGTCCCCAGTAATTGCTGGTGCGTGTGCCGGCGAGAGGAGGCAGCTGGATCGCCTTTGTTTTCTCTCAGCACGTCAGTCTTCATTAAACCGGAAGGGAATGAAAAAGGGTTCACTTTTGTCCCAGCCAGAACGTGGCAGCTGTTTAATTTCAATTAACGTGGTACTGAAAAGAATAACATTACGGCAGTAATTAAAGTGAGACAACTCCCACCCCCAGCGCTGTGCTGCGCTGCCTCACCCAGCGGAGGGTCTAATTTGGTTCCCAGAGTCAGGCAAGCACAGACGAGGGGTTGTGGGGCTGCCCCACAGGCTCACAAGGCACTAGAGCACGGATGAGACCCACCAAGAGGATGGGCCGCACATCAGCTGGAGACAAGGACAGGTACAGCAGTGGGTCAGGTATGCCCAGGGACCAGCTGCCACCGCACCTCCAGAAACAGCAGTTTCACTGCAGCTCCCCAGCTCCAGGAGGACACAGTCGGGTCTGTGGGCACAGCACAGCTCGGCGCACGTGGCATGATGTGGCACAGCTCAGTACAGTGCTGACCATCACAGCAGTGCAATATGCAGCCTGCACACACTAATGAGGCCAAACAAGGTGATGAAAGTCCATGTAAAGCAGTGGCTGCAAGTGAGCTGCAGCACTACAGATCTGGGTGAGTACAGAGTGACGCTGAACTGTGCCAGGCTGCTCTGCACCATCCCAGCTTGTGTGCAGGGTGCTGCCAGGAGAGGGCAACTGGCTTTAATTAAAGCAGCAATAAGGCCACACTGGAGCAGCAAGGCAGAGGCTGGCAACTTGGTATGCTCCACACCCGGAGGAAGCTCTGCCCTGGCCGCCGCTGCCTGAACAAGATTGAAATCTGCAGGAAATTTTTTTCCCCGTGCACTGGTAGAAATTTAGGGTAAATTCAATTGTGTTCTGCACAGTGGGGGTTAAGTGGTCCTGCTCGCAGGACTGTCTCCCACTGCCTGTGGCTGCAACCCCGCTGGTGGAGCAGGTTGTCATGGCAACCGATGATTTCTATTATGGTACATCTGCGTTCACCTTCTGGGCCCAGCTTGGCCTTGGAAATTTCCAGTTGAAACACTTACCTGTGAAACCCACACTGAGCGCCAGCGAGGAGCCCTGTGGCACAGGCGGCTGCTGTGTGCCTGGGGCATCACTGGGCTCCCAGCAGCCCTGGCACCCGTTGCCCCACTCTACTGCCCCACAGCATCCTGGGTGCTGCAGTGCAGCACCAGACAGCCCCATGCTGCCCAGAGCTGTCGAGCCACAGCCCCATCCGCTCTCCCTACACCAGCAAACGAGCTGCCCTGTGTTGCGATTCGGGCACTGCAATACCCCATTTCACCAGCCAGCAATCCCATCTGTACAAGCATTTTGCCTCTATGGCCTGGTTTTCATGCATCCGCAGTGCTGCATGCATCCACACCCAACCAGCTGTCTTACACTATCTTTGGCCGCTCAGCAAATGAAACCCCTGTCCCCCACCCCTTCCAGAGTGACCTGCAGTGCCCAAGGAATTGGCTGGAGGTTGCTGCCCACCAAGGCCCAACATTCATTCCTCCTGCCAGTACTGGTCTATCCCCTGGCTGAGCATAGAATCATAGAATCACCAGGTTGGAAAAGACCCATCGGATCATCGAGTCCAACCATTCCCATTAAAGACTAAACCATGTCCCTCAGCACCTTGTCCACCCGTCCCTTAAAGCCCTCCAGGGAAGGAGAATCAACCACCTCCCTGGGCAGCCTCTGCCAGTGCCCAATGACCCTTTCCATGAAAAAATTTTTCCTTATGTTCAGCCTGAACCTCCCCTGGCAGAGCTTGAGGCCATTCCCTCTCATCCTGTCCCCTGCGAGAAGAGCCCAACACCCTCCTCTCCTCAACTTCTTTTCAGGTAGTTGTAGAGAGCGATGAGATCTCCCCTCAGCCTCCTCTTCTCCAGGCTAAACAACCCCAGCTCTCTTCCTAAAAGCTCTGGGTGAAGGGCTTTCACATTTACTAAAGTTCATGTGTACACAGAGGCAAAGGGTTTGGTTTTGGTTTGTTTTTTTGGTTGGGTTTTTTTTTATGTTATTGATCTGGTGCTTTAAGAGGGGGAATAGCTACTCCTTGGCTGTCTAAACACTATTGATCCATGTGGGAAGCTGCATGTACAGGGAAGGGTGTGGAAAAATTGAAATTTCATTTCCAACAACTTGTTGTTTTTACCCTTTTGGATAGTGAGAAACAGGGAGTAATGGCCTCAGTCGACATGGTCAATGGCTCCTCCAAGAGCTCAGTGCAGTTCTGGGGGGATCTCAGGGAGCTGGGGGCCGACACAGCAGGATGCAGCGTGTCCTGGGGCTAATGACAGGGACGCAGCACAAGGACATGGGGTAGCACAAAGAAGAGGGACTGCAAGGGCAGGGTGAGGCTGCCGAGTCCCAGTAATGGCATGAGAGTGCATCAAGGCTCACTGCGTACACTGGGTGCACCAGCAGGGTAGGACGGGGCTTGCTGGATATACCAGAGAGTTGCCTGGCACATGGTGTCACAAGGTTCTGTTTCCCTATGTTGTCCCTAAAAGCCAGCCGGGGTGCGAGCTGCAGGCAGGGCAGTGTCGTGCTGTGCCAGGGACAGAACGCGGTCGAGGAGCAGGATGGCACAGGAAGGCTGCCGTGAGGACCATCCTCCCCAGAGAAGGGGCAGGTCCTGCTTGGGGGAAGGGCTGGGGGCTGGTGTCCTGTGCCAGCTCCTGTGTTGGGGCTGTTGCCATGGGCTGCTGGGGCTGCCCCAGACAGGGCTGGGTGACATCCCTGGCTGTCCCCTCCCTGGGACTGAGGATTGTCTGAGGCCAGCGGGAGACGTCTGTCCCATGTTGTGGTCTCTCCAGCAGCGAGCGAGTGGCCAAGATAGGGCACATCCAGGGAAGTTCCTGCATATCCAGGCCAGCCTGAGGGTTCATGTGGAGGGCTGCCAGGAGTGGAGGAGGCAACACCAGAGGGGAGAAGCTCCATGCAGCAGGTTCAACAGGAGACAGAGACTGGGCAGCCCTGGGCGAGCAGTGCTAACCCCACTCCCACCCCAGGCACTGGGTGTGTAGCCATGGGGGAGAGAGAGGAGGCCCTGGCCAGTCCTCACCTATGCCAGCAGACACCTCATTCCCCAGGACTTTCATTTTCTCATTTTCCCTAGGAAAGTACAAGGGTTCAGGGGTGTCCAGGCCCCCTGCAGCCACAGCTCACCCTGGCATTAAAACAGTGTGAGTGCCAGCAGTGCCCTAGTCTGGGCTGTTCAGGAGCCACTCTCGGAACACACACACACCCAGGGGTGGCTGCCAGGGTTGAGGGAGAGATCTGCACCCAAGCAGGGATCAATACATTCCATTGCTGCTCCCTAACCAAAGCCTGGACTGTCAGCATTGCTGTCCAGCCCCAGAGCCTGGCAGGCACTGCAGGATGCGCTGGTTGCAGCAGTGAGACAGGCAGATTCTGTTCATCCTGTGTCCTAGGGCAAAATGCAAGCGTCAGTGCCGAAGCCACCGCAAGAGGAGCCTCAAGCACTCCAGGACACACACACGCGGCAGTTGGAGCCAGCAGAGGTGCCGGCCTTGATAAAGAAGGTGCAGCTGCACCTGCAGTCCTGCAGGGGCACAAAATGCGAGCACTGGGTCCAGCCACAGGAGCAGGTACACGCAATGGAGCACAAGCACCAGGACTCCACCTTTCTGATAGAGCAGCTGCAAGCAGGCTTGGGAAAGGTACCACTGCTAGGCACTAAGGCCACAGGCCAGGTTGTGCAAGTCGCCAGGTCAGCCCTTACATAGCCACCCCGCAGCAATTCTACCACCAGCTAAAAAGTCCTGAACGAGCACACAGAGCTGCTCAAACTAGTCAGCACTGGCAGCCCAGCAGCCACAGCACAGGTGCATGGGGCTAGGCAGGAGCTGGCAGACACCACAGGGCCTGAGCACAGGGCAGACAGTATTTCTCTGCATAGTTCTTGAGAGGCAGCTCCCCGAGCCTAGAGGGAAGCAGCCAGGGGGGCACAGGATCCATGAAAGCAAGTGGCCCAAAAACCGTGCCCCAAAACTGAGTCCTGCTCCCCTTCCCACAGAAGCCCTTGGACAGGGAAGGAGGGGGCAATGCTGGCCCAATCCCACTGTCTCGAGCAGCCCAGGCACCAGCAGAGCAGCCCCCAGCCCCGAGCACGCTGCAGCACACAGAGACAGGTCTGCACTTGGGGAAGAATATGCATCATGAGACCAACCATGAGGTGGAGGCCCTGAGGAAGCAGGTAGGTAACAGGTAAAGATCAGCATGCTGCAGGGTCCATCTGTTAGCCTGGCCCCAGTCTCTCCTACCCCCAGTGCCAGGAGCAGCTACCAGCCACCTTCTCTGCCCCACAACTTTGCATGCAGGTGCAGGACATGGACATCCTGCAGGCAGAGCTGGCCAAGAGAAAGCTGGCCAAGCCCACCAAGAGAAAGTAAAGCAGAAGATTGCAGCCTGTAAGAAACAGGCAGCAGCTCCACTGGGAGCCGAGCAGGCTGCATGGGTCCCAGGAGCAGAACAAGCCTTCCCACAGGGCACTGAGAATCTGTGTTCAGCTTCTCTTTCACTGCCCCTCTGTGCTACCAGTAGGTCCGCTCCCTCCAGGAAAGCCTGCAGAAGGCTACCAGCCAAGCCCAACACTGGCAACAGCTACACGAGGACAGCAAGCGAGCTTTGGCTCTGCAAGAAGAGGAGCTGGTTATTTGCAAGGTGGAGATGGCATTCCTCAGGGAAGAGCTCAGCAAGGCCACAAGGCAAGTGCAGGATAGAAACAAGTAGCACCACAGCCTAAGGACAGGAGTGCAGGCTGGGCCTCTAGCACCAGAGAACGACAGATCCCAGCACACAGGCAAGGCAGAGGGGTTCAGGACAGGGTTTGTATGTCTTGGGCTACCAAGGGATAAGGTTGTGGGTCTGGCAGCTTAAACTAGCCCTCTCTGCTCTGCTGATAGAAAGAAACCCTCAGCATAGAACTACCATGTTATGACAAAAGTTCACAGCCAGTAGTGCCGAGGCAATGGTTCTCCTCCAGAGCAGCTCCCATGAAGCATCAGCATCTCCAGCCCCTCTGCTCAGCCCCAAAGGCTGCTGCACCAGTACAGCCATCCTGTTTTCTCCAGCTGCCTTCAGTCCCGAGTTCACACATAGCCCCGGGGCTCCTTTTTTCTGGGCAGAAACCCTGCCCTCTTCCCCATGTTCTGGCACTCTCGGGCAGCAGCAGGCTGTGCAAGGAGGGAGCTGGTATTATCAACATCAGCCAGTGTGTGAAGGAGCAGATATGAGCAAGAAGCTTTAACAGAGTAGAGAGGGGCAGGCAGCTGCCTTCTCCTCACACCAACCCACTCAACTCACACCTTGTTTCCAGGCAAACAACTGAGCAACGAGGACACAAAATCAAGCAGCAAATCAAGCCAATGGTACAACTGACATGTGAAAATGAGTAAGTGATGAACATGGCAAGTAAAGCTGAGCTCCCCGCACACAGCACTTGCTGCTCTTGGCAGGGGTATAAGGGACAGGTGGACAGTTGCTGGACTACTCAAGCTCCTACAAGGCCAGCAGAGTGGGATTGTCTCTGCACCTGCATTACCTAACCCCTGTCTTTCCTCCAGGCATCTTCAAGACACACTGGACAGGATGCAGGAGGAATGCACATACCACACAGTCAGAAGACACGAGCATCACCACAGCTGGGAGCAGGTGAAGATGAACAGAATTCGTAGCACAGCCTGGCCTGAAACAGGTCTGGGCTTACAGCCCTGTGTGTACAGGGACAGCTGGGTACCCACTGCAAGCCCAGGGCATGGGTTGTGGTAGAACTGCTTTTGCAGCCATTTGCGTCAGGGACAGCTTGTCTTTGCCCTCTACATCAGTGTAACTCTGTGCCTTGCCCAGGTTCTACAGGGCAACATCCCGACAGCACAAGCCTTTCATGATTCTGCAGGGCTGCCTCGACCCAACACTCACCTCCAAGACAAAAAGTTGCGCAAAACAAAGCAAGGATTAGACTGACAACCTTTAAACAAATAAAATTCTTTCTGTTCTGTAGCAAAAGTAGTGCCAACCAAAGCCTTCCCGCGCCACAAGCCAGAGAACACTTCACAGAGTACAGTGATCAGAGGAGCTGGGCATTCTCCTAAGACTCAGCTGCTCCTGGAAGTCTTTATGCCTCGAAGGAATGGGCAGTGCCTTCTCAGAGGCCAAAGCGGGCTGGGGTGCGTCGTGGTGTCAGGGGCTCCCCCTGCTCCTTCCGCCCAGGGGTGTAGATTTTAGTAGATCTGCCAGGAGAGGACAAGGGTGATCAGTGGAACATGCAACCTTTCCTTGCACCACAACACCGATGGAAAGGTGGGAGCCTCCACACAGCTCACTACTACTGCTCTTAAGGAGTCATAGTGCATCAGGGCCGGTGCCTACCTTGAACTGCTCATTGGGTTACGGCGCTCCTGCTCCTCACGACGGGCACGCAGCTGCTCCTCAGCCAAAGCCATCTCTTCCTCCATGGCAGACACTTCCTCCTTAGCACGGCGGCGGTTCTCCTGGAACAAGGCAGAAGATCAGGGACAGGCAGAGGGATGGCCTGCAGCAGACTCCCTGGAGGCTCACAGGCCTGTTCCCTCCATGTCAAAACACATACTGTGCTAGAACAGCCATGCAGTAGCCCAGCTGCCTGCCAGCCCATCCTGGACAGGAGACTCACCTGGCGTGACTTGCCAGCATGTTTTATGCTGTAGAACATGGGTCCCAGCTCTGCCAGCCACTCTCCATCCACAGCAGTGACACACTGCATGTATTCCTACAGGGACAGAAGGAAAAACCAGGGTAGCAGGATGGCGTTCACAGGGCCTGGGCATCATTTCCAGAGCCAGGGCAGCTCCCTCCCTCCCCAACTTGCTGTTGGCACTCCCCAGGCTGGGATTATCCCCCTTCCAGAAAATTCCTCCTGGCCGCAGAAACTGCTATGGGCAGGACTTGGTGAGACCAGAAAGAAGCTCAAATATGTCCCACATAGGCAAGCAAAATATGATGAACTCTTCAATTAACACAGACATGCCTAGTTGGTATAGGTGAGAAAGGCTGAGATCTGCCCTTCTGATAGATCCTAGTATCCCAGCAAAGCCCTCCCCTTGCCCTTCAAAGCACACCTCACTCCTCCTTGCTAGACACGCTCAAGCTCACCTTAGTGGTCATGACCAGCTCGTGATACACAATGTAGTCTGGTGTGTAGCCCATACCGAACAGAGAGCTCGTGGGGTGCAGGTGGCAGGGCATGCCTGTGCGGATGTTCACGTACTCCCCGATGCCCTGCAGAGAGAAGGGTGGTTAAGCCCACCTGCTCCGATATGGCTTCTCAGCCCCAACACTAACATAGACATCTCTTACCTTCAACTTTGCAGCTTGGTGGAAATAAGCAGCACAGATGCACTTCCTGACAATATCCCAGTCAGTCCCACAGGATGCCAGACTCATCCGTTGCTGCACCATAATGTCCTTGAGCTGGGCACGCACCTCCCGCACCTGCAAAGGTGTGTGGCAGTCAGATCCCTCTCCTGCGCAGGGCTTCCTCCCCCAGTCTCATTGCCACTGCCTCACCTTCCGCATGGCCTTGGCATGGATGAAGTGTTGGTTGCACCACAGCGTGGAATAGCTGTTGTTCTTCCACTGCAGGTAAACGTTCAGATAAGTCAAGTGATCACTCTCTGGAACAGCAAATTTCTCCCGCACTTGGTCACTCTCCTCCTCTCGGCCCTGAACGGTAAACAAGGTTAGTCAGGTTAGTCAGAAGGCAGAGAAAGGCCTTAAACTACCGAAAGAGCAAACAAGTACCTTAGGCCGATAAAAGATGGCAGGCACAGACAACATGGAGACAATGAGCAAAATCTCAGAGCTGCAACCCATGTCGCAGGAGACAATGAGCATTTTGGAGAGTGCAGGATCCAGTGGGAACTCTACCATAAGACGTCCTGTTGAGGTCAGACCACCTGTAGAAACAGCACAGAGATCAGCACCTGGGCAGGTGCCAGCCCCACGGGCTGCAGGCTGTTTCCAGCAGTCAATACCTGTGTTATCCAGGGCCCCCAGGATCCATAGCTGGTACATGGAGTTCAGCATGTTGTCCTCAGGGGGTGGATCCATGAAGTGGAACTGCAGCAGGTCCTGCACACCCAGGGACTTGAGCAAAAGCACTACATTGGCGAGGTTGGTGCGCTGGATCTCGGGCACCGTGGTGGTCAGCAGCTCGTTCTTGTAAGCGCTCTGGGTGTAGAGCCTGGGGAACAGATGCCAAGAGTGTGCTCCTTCTGTTCAGGTCACTGTGTTCCCTATTAACCCACCAGCCACTGCCCAACCCAGCCAGGCACGAGACCGAAGCGTGGCCTCCCCAGCACACAGGAGTGCCTCGGCCACAGTACAGTATACACCCCTCTCAAGTACAGTCCTTCCCTGGGTGCAAACCCAGCTCAAACCAAAGCCTTGAGAAAGCGGTCCCTGGCTTGGCCGTTATCCTGAGAGCACCAAGTGCAGAACAGCCACAAGTGAAGATGGGCAAAGGAAGAAACCACAGCATATCCTTTACTGTGAAGAGGCACTGGGTCCAAAAAAGAAGGCCTCAAGACCTGCCCACCACCCTCATTCCCCGAGAAGTTCAAGATAATGAACAGCTTCAGTGAGAGAAATATACATACATAACCTGATGCCAAGCTGCAGACATGACAGGATGAGGAACAGCAGGGATGTGCCTACCTGAAGCAGTGGCCTGGGCCTGTTCGGCCAGCTCGGCCTGCCCTCTGGTTGGCATTGGCTTGACTGATGGGGTAGATCTGCAGTGCATCCATGCCTATACGGGGGTTGAAAACCTGCAGTGCACGAGAAGAACAGACTGAAGTAAGAAGGTAGCTGGGTCACTACCACAGAACTCCCTCAATCCAACCCCAGAGATCACAGACATAAAAAGTACAGGAACCCTCAGCTTACCTTCAACTTGCAGTAGCCAGAGTCAATCACAAACATGATGCCGTCCACTGTCAGTGAGGTCTCTGCAATGTTAGTGGCAACAATGCATTTCCTGACCCCGTCTGGAGCCTGCAAGAACACTACACGTCAATCAAGGGCCTCTACACCATGGAGGAGGAATGCAGAGCAGCAATACAGAACCCAAGACAGGAGAAGCTGAGGGTGGCACATGCTTTCTCTCACTATTCACATGCAATACAACAGCCATATCTGCATCTCTCACTCCTACTCTTGCCTACCCCAGCTTCCCATCCCCACTCCTATCACAGAGCACACATTAGCACCTTCTGGAATATCTTGGCCTGCAAGTCTGATGGTAGCTGAGAATAGATAGGCAGTACAGCAAGAGCAGGTGCCTTCTCCAACTCCTCAAGGTGCTCCACAATTTGCTCTGAGGTCACCTAGACACAAAATGGGCTGTAAGCATAAGATAAAAAAAACAAGGGAGTAGGACAGTGCCTTTCCTTCCATCTCACCTCTATATCCTCCTGGCCAGGCATGAAGACAAGGATGTCTCCAGGAGCACCAGACAAATGGACCTGCAGGGCTTGTTTCACTGCAGCCTCCACATAATCCTCCTGAGGGGTCTGAAAGGCACAGCCCAGGTTACAGACACCAATAATCTCACCTGCCCCATCCTGTGAGCAAGACTGCACCACAGCACGGCTACTCCTGCTCTGTCCTTTCTGTCCACCACAGAACACAGCCCACCCAAGTCACAAACCCCTCCTGTCACAACAGGACTTCCCTTTTCAACGTTTATCGTACCTTGCTGAAGAGAATATCAACAGGGAAAGTGCGCCCAGGAATGTGGAAAATAGGAACGTTTCCAAAGAAGGAAGCAAACTTGTCTGCATCCATGGTGGCTGAAGTGACAACGAGCTTCAGGTCTGAGCGTCGGGCCACCACCTAGAAAGCAGATGAAAGGAACTATAAGGAAAGGACATTTGTGCATGGCTGTAGACTGCTTCCATTATTACTGAGATCAGCACAGGACAGAGCTTCTGCCATAACCTGGAGGCACTGGCCGCTAATGCCAGTGAAACAGATGCTATATAATCTGTGCAGTTAAGACTTGCTGACCTCAGTCCAGGGAGTTTTAAGCCAGTGAAGATCTCTGTACCTATCGTTACTGACAGTCAGCAAGCCTCTGGCAGTGCTTGGACACTAGAGAGATTTAACCACCCCAGGACAAGGGACCAGGATGCTGGAGCAGCAAGTGTAGACAGAGCTGTGGCAGCTCCGCTTCTCTCTCCCAGACCTGGCAGGGGACTGTCCCTGCCAGCTCTCTGCTCTAGGACCAGCTCACGTGCTCTGTGCTGCTGTCCTCTAGTCCAGGCTCACACATACCTCCCGAAGCAGGCCGAAGAGCACATCCGTATTGAGTGAGCGCTCGTGTGCCTCATCCATGATGATGGCGCTGTAGTTGTCCAGGTCAGCCTCCCGCAGCGACTCACGAAGAAGGATCCCATCCGTCATGTATTTGATGACCGTGTTCTCAGACGTGCAGTCCTCAAAGCGGATAGCATAGCCCACCTGGGAGGGCAGAGATACCCCTGTGTCTTCCAACAGCCCCAGGCATTCGTTGCCATCAGGCTGCGTCCCTGCAGGTGCTGCCAGACTCACCTCCTCTCCCAGGCGCACCCCCATCTCTTCACTGACCCGCTTGGCAACAGACATCGCTGCCACTCGGCGGGGCTGGGTGCAGCCGATCATGCCGTAGTCTGTGTAGCCATCCTCATGGAGGTACTGCGTCAACTGTGTCGTCTTCCCGCTCCCTGTCTCCCCCACCACAATCACAATGCTGTTGTCTCTGAAGAAAGGGAAAACATATTTCTTCATACACCACAAAGAAGAGTTTTTACATTCACAGCCTTTGCTGGCCACCCAAGTGTCATCCTAGTCAAGTAGGAGAGGTGCCGTCAACCACACGAAGCAATGGGCTTTATTTCCTGAGGGTACAGCTTCCAAACAGGCCACGTAAACAGGAATTTCCCACCTTAGCTCTCAAAATACAGGGTCAACACCCCGAGATGCTATACAACCAGTTCCCTAGTAGTCATACCTGAGGATGGAGAGCAGCTCCTGCTGCACAGCAAAGATGGGCAGATACTGTCTCTGCTCCAGGATTGATTTCTTCTTGGCAAACTCACTGCTGGCTTCACTTTTTTCTTTCATGTGTTCAGCAAACTTCTGCTCAGTCCTATGGAAACACCAGAAGTCCTGAAACGGCCCCTCCACATACATTGTTATGCCTACAGCCCTCAGCATCAACTGAGCAGGAGTAACTCAAAGCAAGCTCCTACCTGTAATCCACTTTGCCATCATCTGTCACAATCTCATCCTTCTCATCCTCCTTCTTAATCCCCATAATGTCTCCCAATTTTGTGCCTGCCAGTTCCCAGTGTTTATGCTGAGCCTGGAAGGACAGAGAGCAGCAAAACTTTGCACAGCAAGAACAGACAAATCATTCTTTGCCAATCCTGCGTAGAAGACTAGAAAAGCATATCAGCCCCATAATTCCCCAATGCTACAATACAGAATGCACAAGTGAACTTGAGTACAGCTTTTAGGCACTGGTTTGGATACAGAGGCTTCAGACACAGGATGACCAACCACCTCTTAAGAAAATGGTTCCAGCTGACCCTTCTGTTAAATTTGAACTTAAACATACATAAATCTAAACCAGAGATAACCTTCATGCTCTTGACAGGTGCTCACAGGCCTCTTTCCCACCTTCCTGTTTGCTCTCACCTCTCCTACCAGTTTAGCTTCCACCTCCATTCTACTCACAGATTCACAGCTCAAATTCAGTTCATTTTCAATTTACAAGGAACACATCTGTGCTTTCTCCACAACAATCACAATCTTGAAAGTCCTTAGAAAACACCTCCCAAAACTAATATGCTACCTTACTTCTCCTTCTGCTGAGACATGATGAGATACATGCCGCCACCATACTGACTGCTGACTGTCCCTAAGTTACATTCAGTTCTTCCACTTGCTCTCTTCTCCCATGATCCAAATATCAGGCTCCTATGCACAGTGGAAAGTGCCTAAGGAAATCACATTATAGCAGCTGCTTATAAGACAACGCAAGGAGCTGGGCTGCCAGGATAACCCAGCTCATAAAAATATTAACTCCTTGTCATCATCATCACTAAAACCTGTGTACCACAAAGTCCAAACAAAAGCTACAACATGTACAGTGGGGTAGTAAGTCCAAAAGTCACAGCATACCCTCTTACGCTCCTTTTGCTCCCTGTGCTTGCGCACCAACTGGCTTCCTTTCCGGGCTATGATGGCCAAATCTGAAGTGGCATCCTTGACAGGGATGACCGGCTCTGGCTAGAGAAAAGAGGTATTGCTTCAGTACACAGAACTCACGCTTGTGGGGCTCCCCGACATCAAAGCCTTCAGCCACAGTCTCTACCTGCTTGGTGAAGACAATCCTTCCATCTAAGAAAGGGGGCACCAGGTTGTGCACCAACAGATGCACTTTAGCAGAGTTATCCTCCTCAAAATCTTCATCCACTTCAATCCGATGAACCACACCACTGGTTAGCATGCGATTCGTCTCCCAGCGCTCATTATCCTGCAGGAAACAACACAGCAGAAAATGCAGAGAAGCCTCACAGAAAGCCCAAGAGGTCACACCCAAACACTGAGCTCAGGCCTGGGGCCTGCGTGGACAATAGGAGGAAACTGATGGTCCCAGCCTATGGAGCCTGAAAGGAAGCACTAGGGAAGAAACAGTGACTGAAAGCAGCAGGGTACGGGAAACAGACTGGCCGTATGAAGCATATAGTCAACAGGACTGTCTCCAAGGAAATACAGGACAATGTCCACGAGGCCCCTGTCATACTCAGAACACACCAGGAAGCCAGGACATAAATCTGTTTATGTGTTGAGGGCAGAAGCCCCAGAATCCACTGGGCCAACAGGAGACATCACTAGTCCCCTAACTCACACCCGAGAACAGCAGGAGCACAGCCCTCTGCACTCCTGCTGCCCTGGACATTGCAATCCACCGCAGCCACTCTGACTGTGAATTCTGCCCCTTGCAGGATACACAGGGCTATACGCTCCAGGGAAACTTAATGATTTCCCTGCGAGCCCTGGTTCAGTCTGGGCCAGGACACAGTCCATCCTTTCCACCTGACAGCAAGGGCTCAGCCTTCGCCCGCAGCAAGCAGATCTCTGAAGCAGCAGCAAAACTCACACAATTCAGAGCAGCTGACCCTACATCTTCACCTACCTCATTGATCTGCCGCCGCTGTGCCGAGATGCGCTTCTGCCTCTGCTTGTGCAAGTGCTGCTCCCGTTTCTTCACGTACTCCTCAGAGGAGTAGGCTAACGGATTGTGAAACTCATCGTAGCCCTCATCCATCATGTACCAGTCCCGGTCAGCTTGCTGGGAGAGAAGAGGTGTGGCCCTGAGCTCTGCCAGTCCTGTAGGCCAGGTTGGGCAGCTCCCTGCAGCACAAATCCGCAGAGATGCTTCCCAGGCCAGGTCCTCCCACCACTCCCCATTTTCCAGCCCAGCTGGCAGCCCCCAGCCCATTGGGTGCCCTGCACCTTGCCCCTCTTTGAGCTCTCACCCGCTGATCATCCTCCCACTGCTGTCGCTCCTCCTCTGTCTCAAAGGCAATGCCCTCCTCCCCATCTTCTCGCCGCCCTGGAGAGGATGAGGTGGTCAGTGCGGGTGCACTCCAGAAGAAATACCACAGAGCTTGACCTTGTGCCATGTAGAGGAATGGGATTATGCCACCGCCCAGCCCAGGTTCCTCACCTCTCCCTCTAGAGAGCCGCGGCGTAGACCCCAGGTGCCTTCGGTCATCAGCCCACTCGTTGTATTTGTATGATGGGGTGGGCAGTGGTGTCCTATCGGAGTACTTGCTCCTCACAGACCTGAAAAAACAGCACGAGGGAGGGATTGGTACCCATAGCCAGGTGCTACTCAAACATGCAACCTCCCCTTTTTGCAGCTCAAGGGCTCACAGCTGCAGTCACAAACATGGATACCTGTCCCGGTCTCTCCGGTCTGTGTCCCGCTGTGATGATGACCGGTGACTGCGCTCTGAGTCTCGATAGGAAGGTGTGGGTGAGGGAGATTCCCATTGTGAGCGGCGGGTACTGCTGTAACCACTGTCATCTTCCTCCCAGCTGGAGCGAGACGGTGTGGCTGCATCTAATGCAGAAGATGGGGTTTAACACCTGATGTTCAAAGTGACCAAGGCACCCAGAGCCACCTCACAGCTTCCAGCAAGGAGCCCAGAAAGAGGGTGCTCATTCATTTACCCTCCCTTCAAGAGAGAGGACTAACCAATGATTCCAAGGAAAATTGCCAAAGGATACCGTATTTCTATCACACAGACGCAAAACAGACCCCACTACATAGTGATCATCCAGATTTTCACCCACACGTAGCTGGTCAATTGCTTCCAGACTCAGATCGAGCTAATTTTATGCTTGCCCTAGCCACAAACATTAAGAGACACTTTTTTACCCACACTTGTCCTGACAAAAATGGCAGGAACACGTCTCGCATGAGAACTGTGCCAGGTCCCACTCCTACCTTTGGGTCGATGTCTGGGACTCTCCGGTTCACTCCTCCTACTACTGCGCTCCGATGAGCCATCTCTCTCTGATCTGCTGCTATGACGATTTTTGTCCCGTTCCTCTGCAAAAAGAAAGGCAGATCATGTGCTCAGGATACAGACAGGTTTCCCAAGTCTGCAAGCACCACAAACATTTGCTGAGGACTACAGACAGACTGAGGGACAAGCCCAGATCCTGAGCGGGAAAAGTCACAAAGGTCCCTGAGAAGTTACCGCGGTCCCGTTTACGATCGTGGTCCCGATCCCTATTGCGGTCCTTCTTCCGTTCCTTCTCCTCTTTGGAGGAGGCAAAGACACCATGTTCCCGACGCTCCTTTTCCCGCTGCCGGCTGCGTTCCCAAAACTCCTCGCTG
Source organism: Coccyzus lansbergi (assembly GCA_033558105.1). Taxonomy (NCBI): domain Eukaryota; kingdom Metazoa; phylum Chordata; class Aves; order Cuculiformes; family Coccyzidae; genus Coccyzus; species Coccyzus lansbergi. Next base: position 3,126,502 of record JAUMJK010000426.1, on the reverse strand, counting down.
ACACCCCCAGTGTAGGAAGGTGTTTCCACATGGACAGAACGGTAATGCCTGGAAGGGCAGAGCACAGAGAAGAAAAGCTCAACAATGCTAAGGAACATCCAGCCTTTGACTTGCCTCACACAACTCTACTTCTAATCTCTGCTGCAGCAGAAGCTTTTAGCTATAAGTACTCTCTCCATCCTCTGCTAACAGCTCACGAGCTCTGCTGATGCTCAGACATGCACTTCCAAGCCAGCCACTGCTTCCAAGAAGCAGTCTCTCAGCTGGGATGGCAGGTGTCTGCAGGCCTAACAGCATCTAAGGGTACTTCCACCCCTAACACTGCAGGGAGGCAGCAGGGGAGAGAAAAACCATTTGCCAGACTTCCTCAGACCTATAGAGTCCTCCCCTAAGATCTCCAGCCCCTCTGCTGCCACAGAAGAGGTTATGGCCCTGCTGACACAATGGAGCTTGCACCCCACACTCATGCTCCTTTCCCAACAGAGCTCACACCCCACACTCACCCTCGTTCCCCAGCAGAGCTCACACCCCACGCTCACACTCACATTCCACACCCACATCCATTCTCCAGTAGAGCTCACACCCCAGGTTCACATTCATAGAATCATAGGACAACCAGGTTGGAAGAGACCCATCGGATCATCGAGTCCAACCATTCCTATCAAACACTAAACCATGTCCCTCAGGACCTCATCCACCCGTCCCTTAAACACCTCCAGGGAAGGAGAATCAACCACCTCCCTGGGCAGCCTGTTCCAATGCCCAATGACCCTCTGTGTGAAAAACTTCCTCCTAATCTCCAGCCTAAATCTCTCCTGGTGGAGCTTGAGGCCATTCCCTCTCGTCCTGTCACCTGGGAGAAGAGGCCAGCTCCCTCCTCTCTACAACCTCCTTTCAGGTACTTGTAGAGAGTAATGAGGTCTCCTCTCAGCCTCCTCTTCTCTAGGCTAAACAACCCCAGCTCTCTCAGCCGCTCCTCATAGGGCCCGTTCTCCAGCCCCTTCACCAGCTTCCACACTCACTCTCGTTCCCTAGCAGAGCTCACTCCCGACTCACAGACCCGACAAAGCTCCCGCCGCCCCCGGCGCCCCAACCTGTCCCTGCGGGCGCTGCGGCTGCTCCCATTGCGCTCCTCTTCCTCTTCCTCCTCCTCAGGGCTGCCCGCCTCGTCCCGGCCCTCCTCCCAGTCCTTATAGGAAGAAACTCGAGATCGCTTCCCGCCGCCCGCCGCCTCCTCCTCGCGCTGCCGCCGCTTCTGCGCCGCTAGCACGTCGAGGCCGAGCAGGGAGACGCGCGGGGCCGGCGCCTTGAAGATGTGCTGCTCGGCGGCGGCGCTGCGGTCCCGCGACACCAGCCCGCCCGCCTCGGCCTCCGGGCGCGTCCCCTCCAGCCGGTGCAGCGCCTCCTCCCCCGCCTCGGCCATGGCTACCGGGCCGCGCGGGACAGGGCGGCCATGGGGCTGGTGGGGCAGCGCGGGGTCGGCGCCGGCTCGCGGTTGGACTCAGCAACCGGCAGCCCGGAACCCGAACGCCGCCATGACGGCCCCACAGTGCTCCGCGGGAAGCGCCGCTCTAGCCCTGCCCTCTGCGTCTATGGTGATGGCAGAGCCTACAGCGGGGGCAGCTACCATAGAGTACAAGCAGCGCGAATCAAGACCTCCTCGGCGGACTTCCGGCGTGGGAAACTCTGTGCTGTCACGTGGCTGTGGGAGGGCTTCCGGCCGAGGAGGGAGAGGCTGGAGTGGGGTGGGAGGAATGGTTAGGAAACTGAGGTGACCGCAGCGTGGGAGAGACACCTAAGGGGGAGAGACCCCCACAGAGAGCCCCACGGTGGGAGGAGTGACCCACACAGAGACCCACGTGTGGGAGACCCTCACAGATACCCCCATGGAGGGGAAAATGCCTAAAGACACCCACGCCGGGGTGGAGAGACCTCTTTAGATACCCACGCTAGGGAAGGGGAACCCCGCAGACGCTCCCACAGATGTTGGGGAAGACCCACACGAGTTTTTCCATGGATGGAGGGGAAATGCACAGCCTCACACACACACTCCCCTATGGATGGGTAGGGAACCTTACAGAAGTTCCCACGGATGATGGGGGAGAACCTCACAGACACACCTATGGACAAAGGGAGGGAAGAGAACCCCAGACACCCCAATGGGGGAGTGGGACAACAGCGACACTCCCATGGGACAGGGAAAACCCCACAGACATGCGCACATACACACACATTGTAGGGAGAACCCCACAGACATTGCCATGGATAGAGTCAGTGGGAGAGAACCACAGGCAACCCATCAGGGAGAGGAGAACTCCACAGACACCCATACACATGGAGTGGGGGGAGAACCACCTGAGACCCCAGCAGCTCTGTAGACCAGGCCCCCCACCCTGCAGGGACTCCAGAGGCAGCACGCTCAGGAGCAGGTGCCCACACACACTCACCCCGAGTATGGACACACACATACATCCCTCACAGCGCTGCCCCAGACAGACAGAGCCTGTAGCCATATGTGAAGTAGTTTTATTTCTCTGCAGCCCCACCACAGTCATCTGCCACCGTCTCCTTGATCCAGTCCAGCACACGCTGCACATCCACGTACACGCCATACTTGGAGGCCGTGCAGGTCTTGTCGTAGCTGAGGATGCCAGCTGCGTACCAGGTGTCATCATCAGTGTCCTGCACGGCAAAGGCACCACCAGCATCCCCGTAGCATGTGTCCTCCCTCAGCTCACTCATGCCCACACAGAACGTGTCATTGCTGAGTACGGGCTGGACCGCATGGGACCCATTCTTCTCATAGTACTGCCAGCAGCTCTTGCTCTCTGCCACTGGCAGCATCACATACTTCATCATGCTGGAAAACTCTAAGGAAGCACCACGGCCCCATCCTGAGACATAACCCACTCGCCCTGGCTGCACGTAGCTCTTCTGGGGCAGGCAGATGGGCATCACCTCTTCTCCTAAGGGCACCTTCTCCTTGAGCTTCAGCAGGGCCAGATCCACAGCATCAGGGTAGGCAGGGTGCAGCACCACGCGCTCAATTTCCAAGGCTGGCTGGTCCTTGTTGCCCAAGAAGAGCTTCAGAGTAGGAGCAATTTCCTCCGGTGTCGCATCCTCTTTGTGGTTCATGTAGACGTTCTTGCCCGTGGTCAGCAGCCACTGGTCGCTAATAAGCGTGGCCCCCGCAATGAGGTTGTGGCGGGTCACCAGCCGGCCCTGCCAGGGAAAGTTGCCCTTCCTGGCCAGCAGGCCCCCAACAATGCGCTGCATCTGCTTAGGGGGGTTCTTGGGCTTCCCACACACTGCACAGGGAAGAGCAGAGCTCTGGTGAGCGCTCGTAGGCCAGCAGGCACCCGATACCTCCCAGTCCACAGCAGCCCCAGGAAGCAAGACAAAAGATGGAGGTTGTGAGCAGTCCCTGTGACCCTTGGCTGCCCAGACAGACATCTCACAGCCCCCCAGCCCACCCTGCCCCTCACAGCCCCAGCTCTGCTCTCACCTGGCTCACAGACAGGTTCCTCCCAGTTACCTCCTTTGCTCACCCATGTGTTCTTCTCGCCACACTTGTAGATGCCTTAAGAGGGAAACCAGAGTCAGGAAAGAGGGAAACCTCTGCCCTGCAGTGGGGATGCATGGAGGTACTGCACCCTCCCAGGGCTTGAGTAAGTGCGGGCAGCTACTCACACCCCCAGGAAGCCAGCGGGGCTGCATTACCCAGCACTGGGGCAGCCCCACGCATCCCCTGGAACAAGGGAGAAGTCCCATTCCCGAGCACCATGCCCGTGCCACATGTCTCACCGTCATTGTCACCGCGTAGCTGGTAGTACGGGTTACAGCGGAACCTGATCAGGTGCTCTATGTAGCCATTTTCAATGTCCGCAGGTTTTGAACAGCTCCACTCTGCAGGCAGAAGATGCTCAGATGGCCCAGAGGACCTAACCCAGGCCATTGCTCCCACCAGCAGCAGCTCCCTCCCAACTCCTGTCTTCCCTGCCAAGCTACCCCTGGCTTTATCCAAGCCCCAGCGCTCCCCCAACTTGCCCTGGAAGGTACCGTCAGCAGCAGCTGAAGTCTCCAGCACAGTCCAGGCCAGGCCAACAATCAGCAGCACTGTAGGTCTGCAGGGAAGAGAGGGCACACTCAGAGGGCTCATTCCTCTCTGCTCCCATTCTGTGGGCCCCAGCAGGACCATTGCCCCAACCAGGCTCAGGTCCTGTCCCACAGGCTGTGTCCCAGGGATGGCAGAGGGCTGACCCCATGCCACTGGGGGTGCCCATCAGACACATGGACCCTGCTGCTGCGGAGGACGAGGCTACAGTGTTGGCATCCAGAGTGCTTCCAGGTCTAACAGCTCCTGCCGCAGCCCACAGCAGAGCCAGGTCCTCAGCCAAGCACGGCACTACACATGTGCAGGGACACATTGATGTCACTCACCCCATGCTGACAGCTCCCTCTCCTCACAGCAGCCTCCTTCTGCAGGCTGATGTAGTTCAGAGCTCCCTCCTCATCCCTTTTATTTCCACCTCCCTTGCCCTAGTGCAGCCTCCTGTGCTCCACACCTCCTGACCCTGCTGCAGGCAGCCAGCACATTTCCCAGAAAGAGAAACACAAAAAGCCCCACCTGGCTCACAACCCGCTTGGCAGAGGCCACTGGCAAAACCAGCCAAGCCCCCATGGGAAGTCAGCATGCCAAGAGTTTCCGGGATTTTGCAAATACAAATACGTGGAGAGAGATCTGGTTGCAGGATCTGGTTGCAGAAGCTGGTGCAGACCAGGGTGTCCAAGGGGTAGGAGGGACACTGTTATGACACCAGAGCCAGCCCCTGCCCCACACCACAAGCTGGAGTAGTCCCTGCGGAGCACATGGCAGCCCCACAGGGCAGGGGCAGCTGCCCCAGTGCTGGTTGGCAAAGCCAGAGCAGAGCAGTCAAGAGCCATCCCATCCCATGCCTGGCTCTGCCGTGGCCAGAGTGCATCCTGCCAGCTGCTCGGGAAGGCCAGGGTGCAGCAGGGCTCAGTGCTGCCAGCGCCCTGCACCGTGCCAGCCTGGCTGAATGATGGTCACAGTGTGTCCCGTGCCAGCTCCAAGGGATTGCAGCTAAGCTGACCTCCTCCCATAAGAAGCCGCCCCTTCCTCCCAAGTGGGTTGCAGCCCCACATCCCAGCAGTCTCCAGCCACGGGGTGAAGGTTGTTTGTCAGCAGAGGCCAGGGCCCAGCCCAGCCTTACGGGAACTCGCAGCAGCAATCGCTGGCCAGTGCCCAGCTGGATGTGGCCAGGCAAGGGCGCAGGGCAGAGCACAGCTCCAGAGAGTGGAGTCTGCTGCCAGCAGGAGCACAACCAGGCAACCCTACCCACCTTACTTAACCCAGTGTGCCAGTGTTGCAGTGAGGGCACCTCAAAGCCATCTGCAGCATGTGGGGCCAGCCCTCACCCATCAAAACCTGGCCTGCTGGGGGTCTCACCAGTAACTCTCCTATCCCTTGGACCCTCCAGTCCTTCAGGCTCAGAAGGAATCTCTGTGTGTGTCTGCAGACGCTCCAGAAGCAGGCTTTCCCAGCCACACAAGCTTCTTCCCACCTCATGGAGTGCCTGTCCCCCTAAATGATGCAGAGCTTGAGATCTCTGGCCCAGCACCAGCCACACTCATGTAACCACACTTCGAATCCAACGGGTTTGGATCAGAAGGGACCTTAAAGCCCATTCAGTTGCACACCCCTGCCATAGGCAGGGACACCTGGATCAGGTTGGTCAAAGGCTCATCCAGCCTGGCCTTGAACACCTCCAGGGATAGGACAGCCATACCTTCCCTGGGCAACCCATGCCACTGCTTCACCACCCTCACAGGAAAAGATTTCATCCTAATATCTAATGTAAATCTCCCTTCTTACAACTTCAAACCATTCCCCCTTGTCCTATCCCTGCACTTCCTGATAAAAAGCCCCTCCCCATCTTTCTCGTAGCCCCTTTCAGTACTAGAAGCTGCTCTAAGTTCTCCCCAGAGCCTTCCCATCTTTAGTCTGAACAAGCCTAACTCTTAGTCTGTCCTCCTATGGGAGGTGTTCCAGCTGTCAGATCATCTTCGTGGCCTCGTCTGGACTCACTCCAGCAGATCCATGTCCTTCATGTGCTGAAGACTCCAGAACTCAACTCAGGGTTCCAAGTGGGGTCTCACCAGAGCAGAACAGAGGGGAAGAATCCCTCACACTGCTGGTCACCCTTCTTTTGATGCAGCCCAGGATGCATTTGGCTTTCTAGGATGAGAGCGCACGCTGACAGCTCATGTTGAGCTTCTCATCCATCAGCACCCCCAAGTGCTTCTCTTCAGGGCTGCTCTCCATCCATTCTCCAACCAGTCTGTAACTGCACTTGGGATTGCCCCGACAGACACAGCAGGCTAAAGCTCAGCACCACCTGCCCAAAGAAGGAGATCTAGGAAACAAATGAGCCAGAGAAGAGCACTAGGGAAGCAGGGCAGCAGCCAAGTGACAGTCTTGACACAAACCGAGGACCACCAAGTGCAGTCAGCAGTCCTACTCCTCCTGTAAACAGGTCTGGTGGAGGGAAGCGCTGTGATGCAATCCTGCTCTGCAGGGTGGATTTCGAGAAACCGCAGAGGGAATGTCCAAGTCAAGCCCATATTGTGCAAGAAAGACCAGAAGAGACCATAGGGAGTTCAGGGTAAAGCAGTAGCCAATGCTGGAGGCGTTAAAAACAAAAATTAAAGCTTCCAGGGGCGTGAACGAACAGGGTTGTTCCCTAACAAATGACCAGGCAAAACTGCAACTGTGTCCAAACACCTACACACTGGCAGCAAAGGGAAGAAATGGTGCTCAGCACCTCCTGAGGGCCTGTGAGAGGAGCCCTGGTGAGCTTTGTGTGGATCCATCCCATATGCAGTGTCTACCACTAAGAAAAGATGCCCTGACCAGGAACAACATAAAGAGTGCCGATCCCACTTGGCTGAGGAGAGCCGGGCTGCATCCCTCCCACCCAAGGAGAGTCCCCAGAGCAGCACACAGGACCAGGTGAGCCAAACATTTATTGACACTCTGGGAGGACCCAGGACCTGCAAGTTTATTACAGGACCATGTGTGGAAAGGGGAGGAGGGCAGTGGGGACAGATCCTCCTGCAGAGGCTGTGCTGCACCAGGCAGAGCAGGCAGCACACACCGCAGGGTCCCTAGCAGAAGGGACACCTGATACACTGCTTGTCCCATGGCTCTGGGCAGTAACAGCACGCAAAGTGTGCCCTCCACAGGGAAGCTCTGCAGCAGGACTGCCTACGGCCTGCAAGGCTGTCCCCCGAGAGACCTTCCTCACTGCCCAGCAGAGCCTCACCCAGCACTGGTTTCTGCTGCGGAACCCAGCCCACTGGGAAGCCAAAATACAGCCCTGGACAGCAGCACCAGTGCAGAAACCCCTCCACTGCCCTCCACCAGTATAGCACCAGCTTCACCCATCACTAACCCTTCTCAGTTGCCAGCACTTGGAAGCATCAGATCAGTCCCTGCTTGGCACAACTCCTCCTGGTTAGACCTTGGTTCTTCAGTGTGTCAGCATCGATGATCTGCTCCAACCGCCTCCATGATATTCTTGAACCCCTGCTCCCTAACCAGGCACAGCGTGTGATGGCCAGGCCAGGCTGGCACCGCAGCTCACACACGAGCGTGTGGCTGCTCAGAGCCACTCTGGACCCCAGGGCTTTGTAGGTGGTGCCTCACCTCAGCAGCTCCTCCAGCTCCTTCTTCACCGCCTTGACCACTGGCGGCCCATGGTAAACAAGCGCTGTGTACATCTGCACCAGCGAGGCTCCAGCACGGATCTTCTCCAGGGCATCACGGCCGCTGCTCACTCCACCCACACCGATGATGGGCACCCGGCCTGCAGGCAGGCGCGGGGTCAGGACACCATGGGTGACGCCAACTCACGTCCCTATGCCCTGCTCTGCCCCTACCTCCGGTGAGGGCATACATCTCCCTGATGGTCTGTGTGGAGAGCTCCCGCAGGGGCTTCCCACTGAGGCCCCCAGCCTCTGTGCGCTGCCTGCTCCGGAGGCTGCTGGGTCGGCTGACAGTGGTGTTGCTGATAATCAGCCCGTCCACACCAAGCTGAGGGGGGAAGCAGCACGGGGACGCTCTCATGGGGTTGCCACACCAGGTCACCCCCAGAAAGTCCTCCAGCAATGTGACCAGAGGCAAAGCAGTCTCCCCTCACAGCCTGGAATGTCCCAAAGTCCTGGGGATGCATGCAGGCCCTCACAGACCCACAGCTACTCAGGACACCATCCCTACAGCAGCCAGAGAGCTGCAGGTCTGCCTGTTCCTACAGAGAGGTGGCTTGTCAGGAGTTTCCCCATCCTGCTTCCTCACCTTGCAGATGATGCTAGCGATGTCCTGCTTGTCCTGCGTGGTGAGGTCGGGGGCAATCTTCACCAGCACTGCTGGCTTGCGCTCGCAGGGCAGCGCATCCCTCTCCGCCAGCACCTGCAGGAGGATGCGAGCAGTGGGGGGAAGCTCTCCTGCTCCTCGCCAGGGAGAAGTGTGCATCCACTACCACAGGAAGCACAGGGACAGGCCCTGCTCTTCTAACAGGGCACCACTGATGGGACAGGCATGCCGAGCATGGGAACACGGCCCACACAGGGCCACAGCAACTCCCAGTGCCAGGGGATGAGTGCCCACTGTGCCCTTGCAGGAGCAGAGGGCAATGCTCACGTGCCCTATGTTGAGTACAGCACTGCTGTGCCCACAGCTGATCAGCAGACATCTCAGAGGCTCTGCTCACCTCTCTGGGGAGCCACCACCCTCCTCCTTGTGCTGGGGCAACCCCCCTGGCTGAAGCACTCTCAGGGAACGGGACATGTGCGGTGCTGCAGCTGTGGTCTGGGCTGGCTGCAAACATCACCCACCTTGGTCAGCAGGTCCTGCAGCTCAGCCTTGCCCTGCAGATCCCGCAGCCCTGGGGTGTTTGGGCTGGACACATTCACAACCAGGTAGTCAGCCAAAGGGCCCAGTGTCCGGACCCCAGCCACGTAGTCAGCTGCAGCATCGGTGGAGTTCTTGTTCTTGCCCAGGTTGACTCCAAGGGGCATTCCCTCTGCAATACAGACACCACTAAACCGGGGCAGCAGGACCAACCTCCACTCAACAGGAGGGGCCTCAAAACCAGCTAACTTCAAGAGCAAAGACTGACAAGACTGTCTCACCACCCGTGAGCCTGAGCTGTGTCTCCTGGCGGGCCCGCAGCCTGCGCTCCACTGTATCGTGGCCGTGGCTGTTGAACCCATACCTGCACCAGAACAGACAAAGCTTGGGGCTCGGCTGACATCCACAAGGACACAGGAGAAGCGTGAGGGAGCCCTATGGTCTTTGCAGCTCTGCTCAGCACATCCAAGAGCTGCTGCGGCACAGCCCAGAGCCAAGACCACCTAAATAAACACGGGTGGGCAGTCTGTGGGACACTACGGAGCAGCTTCCCTCGGATCCCACCTGTTAATGACCGCCTCGTCCTCCACCAGCCGGAACACCCTGGGTTTGGGGTTCCCCTCCTGGGGCTTGGGTGTGACAGTCCCTACTTCCACAAAGCCGAAGCCCATCCTGTACAGCCCATCCACAGCCTCGGCCTGCTTGTCGAAGCCAGCCGCCAGCCCCACTGGGTTGCGGAACCGCTGCCCGAGGACTCGCACCTCCTGCAGGGCAGGGGCTGGGTCACACACTGGCAGCTGAGAGGCAAAGCCCCCTGGCACCAGCAGCACAGCCAGGACCTGATTCCAGCCACCTTCCCTCCCTTTCCTTTGCCCCACGGGGTGTCCTGTCCCAGGGAATTTGCTGCCCCCACTGGGGCCAGCTCCTGACCCCCACCTGGCAGAGCCACCGAGGACTGTGAACAGCCCTGGGGATACCCTGGAACACAGCTGCCTGCCCACCTCCCAGGGCCTGGACCCCGAATCCCCCTTTTCCCCACCCCAGTCCCTAACCCTCACTCTCACCTTTTCACCCGCCCGGTTTCTAACCTTGACCCACTGTTTTTCCCACCCCAGAACCTAACCCTGACCCCCGGTTTTCTCCATCCCGATCCCCAACCCTGAACCTCATTATCCCATCCCAGAACCTAATCCTGACCCCCGGTTTTCTCCATCCAGATCCCCCCTTTTCCCCACCCCTGTTTCTAACCCCGACCCTCCCGTTCTCCCCGCCCCAGTCCCCCCGCAGCAGGCGCACCAGGGCGGGTCCGTCGTTTGGGGCGGGAGGCAGGAGGCCGGAGGCGGCGGCGCGCAGGGCCAGGCCGTGCGCGGCCTCGGGAGGGAGAGCCCGGAGCGCGGGCATCGCGGCCGCCGCCAGCAGCCGCTCGTCACCCGCCGCCAGCGCCGAGCCCAGCAGCAGCCCGCAGCCGCCCAGCGCCGCCGCCAGCACCCGCAGCCGCCCCTGCAAGGGATGTCAGCGACGAAACGCACCCGCACCGATACCCAGCCCCAACACCCGGACCGGCACCCATCCCGCCACGTCCCTGCACCGGCATCTCGCACCGATATCCGTGCCGCCAACCCCTTGGACCGGCACCCGCCTCGATACCCATCCCCACCACCACCCTGCAAGGGCATCTCCCCACGTCCCGCCCTTCGTATCGGTATCGACACAGCCCCAGTCCCGTCGTCCCGCCCGCACCCCATCCCGGTACCGACACCGCCCCCCATCAGGTCCTAGCATCCTCCCACTCCCGGTACCCCACCCCCTCTCCAACCCCTTGTACCGGCACCGGTACCCCGCCTGCACCCCACCCCGTCTCCCCGGCCCGGTCCCCGCCGCCGCTCACGCGCAGCATCCCCGCCATGGGCCTCCACGTGGAGGGGGCGCTTCCGGGCGCCGCCGCGATGACGGGCAAGGGGCTAGGCCGGCGGCTCTGACCCCGCCCCGGGCAGCGGGACCGGCAGGGGACAGACCCCTAAGGCACCGCCACGGTGCTACGCGACAGCAGCCCCCACCAACACCGACACCGCTGCCCCCATCCCAAACTTTATTAGGACCCGAACTGTAAGATACAAATCTAAAACTCGAAGGAAAAGTTGTGTGAAAGTGTGACTACAGGCACGAGAGCACAAGGCTCCTTCCCTAGGAGCTGGGCTCCCCCTGCGCACCCCCTGAGTCCCGGGAAAGGAGCGGGTGCAGCCCCCAGCACAGGCCAGGGCTCTCCAGCCGGCTTGTGCTCCCAGCGGGATCAGGCAGAACACGGCACCGAGTGTCTGTGTACAATGCTGCCTTCCTGGGAAGGGGAAGCAGATACGCCCCAGAGAATGCAGGGAAGGCCATGGAGGGCTCCCCAAAAGCAGGAGCCGAAGAAGACATCAGCTTCCAAGGCAAACTGTAACCAGCTACAGTCCCTAGAGTTCCCTATCCCAGTTAGTCTTTCTGAAGAGATTTAATCACCCAGCAGCGAGGGGCAAACATGTGGATGCTGCTGTCTCAATGACCATGGGCAGAGATGAAAAAGCCCCATCCTGTTCCAGCCTTCATCTCCCTTCTCTACAGGAGGAGCCACAGAGCCACTGTGGAAGCAGCCAAGGACAGCAGCCAGAACATCACGTGCAGCTTTCCTCCACAGCCACCTAGACTGCCAGGGGCTGTTCCCTGCTCCAGTTCACCTCCTGGAGCAATAAAGATGGGAAAGCGGCAGCATTAATTTAAGTAGAGCAGGAAGAGAGCTCAAAAAGAAGAGTGCGTTCATTCGAGGTTAATGCAGGAAACCAGTTTCAAGGGAGTGTTTCAGAGAGAAGCAGCTGTCGCAGCTCCTGCCCCTCGCAGCGCAAATACAGCCCAGTCAGTTTTACGTTTTCTTCTTTAGCTCCTCAAACCTCCGAGAAAGATCATCAAAGTCAATGTCTTCAGAGGCAGAGGAGTTGGCGCCAGCAGACGCTGTTGGCAGCGTATCTGGCACAGACGGCAATTCAGGCAGCACAAAGTTATCAACAGGGTTAGGAGCTCCAGCTCTTGGTTTAGGAGTAGGTTCTGACTTGGGCCCGGGCCCTGTTTGGAATAAGAGAGATCATCTCACCTCACCATCAGCACGTTCTCACCAGGCCAAGCAGAGCCACACAACAGAACAGTCGTACTACCAAAAAGGCAGTGCAGGCATATTTGCCTCAACAGGACTCATGGTCAGGCACCTCCAGCCACATGCAGACTCAACAGGGAACACCACCAGATTTCAGGTTTACACAGCTGACATAACTCACCAGCTGCCGGCACAGGAGCGTCCTTGTCAGCATTAGGCTCATCAATCTGGAAAAGAGACTCAGTTACCACAATGCTCTCTGCTACCAGGCACAGAACCGTAGGTGGCAGCAGCCACACCTGTGCAGAGGAACACCCCACTCCTCCCCAAGCAGGCAGACAACCCTGGCTTCCAGCACACTCAGAAGAATTTGCATCTCTTCCCAAGAAAAGGAAGCAGTGCTTCAACTTTTCCTCTCCCTCCTGGTTAATCAAAGGAGCTTCCCTGGCCATATTTTGGAGGTGGATAAAGAGAGCATAGCCATTAGAAGGTCTAAAATATTTATCACGGATGGTAAGTGTCTCAGTCCAGCTGGGACAAAGGCCCTGGCATGGTCAGTTGTGCCAGTATTAACTCCTCTCATCTATGATTCTATAAATCCTCTCTTCCTGTGGGATGCAGTCAGTGCCATCCCCCTCCACCCAGCTGGTAACTGCTGTGTCCGTTCCTGCATCTCCTGGACTCACAGGCTGCTGCTGTGCAGCAAGTGCAAAGTGTTAGCTCACACAGGTGCTCAGCTACGCTCATCCCTGCTTGTTTTTGCAGTATCCTGAGTAGTGTGTCACTGATAGCAAAATGAGATCATGAACTGCAGCAGCAAAAATATAGACAAGCATAGAAAGAGAAGACTACAGCCTCTCCTTTGTTGTCCCCAAAGCCTGAGAAAAGTCTGGGAAAGGAAAAGTATTTAAACACATGTCATCTGGGTCACCCAAAATTTTCATGCAGGCGAACAATTAATTAGTTGAAAAGCCATAATTAAAGGGACTGAATTTAGTAAAACCTTCACAAGGGAAAAAAATCCCACAGTATTTCACAGACTCTACTTGTTAACTGTTTATCATCATTTTAACAATGCAGTAAAACAGATCTTTGCTTTCTTTTCCAGCCAAAACAGGCTGCTGAATGCAGAACTTCTCCTCACAAGTCATTCTCCCATCACATGCACCCAGTGATTCACCACACCCGTAAACACTGCCAAGAACCACTCCAAAAGCTCCAAAGGTTAACAACAACACGCTTAACAAACATTTGCCTTTTCTGTGGCTCCCACTGCAGTCTTTGAGGTTCCCTCTGCCACCTACAACAGTGGTTCAGCAAAGACACTTACCGACTCGTATGTTGGGGGGGTTGCTGGAATCGGTGGAGGATGGATGTTAGTGAAAGGCTGGTAGGTCCCCACTGGAAGGCCACTGAAGTCATCCTGCACAGGATGATGACAGTCAATACACCAAACGACTCACCTGGGAGAGCAGCCAAGGGACACAACACCCCTACAGCTGCCACAGGAGTCAGGAGAAACTAAGTCCAAGATAAAGGCAGGCAAATATCCAACCTGATATAGTTTATACTTAATAGGAAAATATTCCCAATTTTAAAGTCAGATACAATCACGCGGAACAACCACACCCAGCTAACAGGTCTGTGGGTTGTTCTAAAGAACCAGCATGACTTAACACTTCATCTTTCAAGGCGTTAGAAGTGCTAGGACAAAAAAGGGTAATAAATACAACAGTGCCTCCAAAACCTAGACTTGGCACAAGCCTTTGGCATATTTATGCCTGGGCCTTCAGCCTGCTGATGAAACTTGGCCCAGATTTCCCCCTAAAACCACTGTAGTATTGCTGGGATCATATCAAGACTCCAAGTCATCCCACTGTTCTGCCATTCTCCAGCCTACGCAGATATCCTGTAAATGACTAAATTCAGAGAACTATGCTCTTTTCAGCTCCCACCTTCCACCCTCACAACAACAGATCTCCAAGAGCCATTGACCTGGTCCGTTCCCCTTGTAGGTCTGAAGGCAGGGCACTTGAGCATTTTTCTGTGCTGTTCCCATCCCACAAAATTCACCCGATTTCCTTGACTGAATCTTGGCACACGACCAGCCTACCAACTTCAAAGTGCAGTTCCAACCCCTGGCCAAAAGCCTGACAGTCACAAGACTGCCTCAGGAGTTGAGTCTGGACTCCTCTGTTCCCTGAAGGCAAAGAGGGATGGCTGGAGAACAGGGGTATGAACCTCCACAGTCAAGAAGCTACAAGAAGCTCCAGCTGTGCTGCCAACAATTTCCATCCCAAACAGTCTCACGATAACACAATGGCTTCTGAAATATCAAACTAACAAGAATAGATGCTTCTCAATCTGCAGGCACAGGGCTAAGCACTGAACTGGAGTCTTACACAGAAAAATGGAATGCTCAGAGTAAAGGCACTTACTGGTCCCTTTGGAGGCTGATAGAAGGGTGGATTTGGTGTTGGCATGGGCATAGGCATCAGCACTGGCATGGGAACCAATCCATCCATCGGGGCTGTAAATCCACCACCACCACCTCCTCCTCCTCCCTTCTTCACGTCATCTGTGAATCCCACATCAATCAGATCTGCCTCTCCGCCTGCGGGGGCTTCAGCCTGGAGAGGGTGGAAGAATTTCGCTCATCAACACTTCTCTATTCTGATCACAGCCCTTTGAACAGCATTAGATACAGAATTTGGTACTGGCTAAGACAAGACAGTATGACAAGGACAGAGAGCAGCTACACAGAGATAGCAACGGGAAACAAAGGGAACCAGACTACAGCATGACTGACAGCCACACGCCACAGAGCTGTGGCGAGCAGAAAGGATCATCCGACACTAGGGCTGTCTAGAAGATATCAAAGCACAACTACCACTGAGTTTGCTGTGATGCCACAGCCCTGTGCTCCAAAAGCCCCACACAGCACTAACAAAACATTTCAGCTATTGGAACATAGAAGGGAGCCCCAGAGATGCAGGTGCCTCACTCACCATCACCACTGAGTCAGGCTCATAGGGCACATTGTAGTTCTTTGCAATCTCGATGAGGTATCTCTCCACCAGAATCTTGGGCGGCGCCTCCACACTCAGTTTGTGCATCAGCTGGAACACAAGGGTGCAGAGACACTCTGTGAGCCTGGAGCAGTGCAGCACAATGGAGCTTTGTTCTAGCCAGGGCCGCCTGCTGCAGGGAGTGCAGCGCAGCCTTGGGAGCCCTTCCTGCCAGCACAGCACTGCTGCAGAGGAGGCTGCTGGCACAGGCAGCACCGCAGGGCCCTGTGCTCCCATGCTCCCAGGCAGACAGGCCCCCAGCAGCACAGCTGGTCCACCCAGCTCCACAGCAAGCCACAGGTATCAGCCACCGGCCACAGGGAAAAGGGGTAGAAAGCCATGGCAGGTTTGTCTGCTCTGCCTGCTCCACCAGTTCATTACCCTGTCATTGACTGTCCCAATCTGGTTTGTCCGGCACAACTTCCCATATTCCTTGCTGTACTTGGCACAGAGCTGATCGGCAACCTGCAGCAGGAGACAAACTCTAGAAACAAGCACACCCTTGGTTCTCCCCAAGTCACTGCACATCTGTGGTAGCCCCTACAGCTGCCCAACTCCCCTCTTGCAGATCACCCTCATTTCTGCCACGGAGTGCCCCAGATGAGCAGCCTCAGCCACTCTGATGCTTCAGAACCACCTACACCAGGGTCTTCATCTGCAGAGCCCATAGAAACATATTCCCTGCCTTCAAGACAGAGTCCCAGACAAAGGCTTCCACCAGCTTTTGGCAGCATTACCTTCAACCTGCACATGTCACATCCCTCAAACAAACCTACTTACAATCTTCAACTCAGCAACTTCTGACTGGAGTCGCGGTGCAGCCCAAATCAGCGTAGACACTGCTTCTGCCAGGCCAGAGTCCAGCTCCCTAAGGATAACAGAAGACAATCTTATCATCGTATCAAGCACCTAATCCTTGCTGCCCTCAATCTGCTTAGCTTTCAAGTCCCCATTCTCCACATTGGGCTCCAGTCTTCCCTGCCCAGGGAAGAGAAGGTCTCTGGAGGCCTTAGGACACCGAGACAAATAGGTGCCCTTCTGTATCCCAGGTCTGCCCCCAGCAGTGCCACCCCCAAGCCCAGGGGAGCCAGACCCTCTCCCATGGGATACTCTCTAGGCCAGAACTTACTTCATGGACTGGATCAAGCCAAAGCGG
This sequence comes from Coccyzus lansbergi, assembly GCA_033558105.1. Taxonomy (NCBI): domain Eukaryota; kingdom Metazoa; phylum Chordata; class Aves; order Cuculiformes; family Coccyzidae; genus Coccyzus; species Coccyzus lansbergi. The sequence goes on along the minus strand of JAUMJK010000426.1, from coordinate 3,110,222 downwards.
GCTAGCAGCAGGTCACAATAGAGCTCCAGGATCTCCATGGCTTCCACAAGGTAATCTTCACGGATGATGTGCTCCACACGAATCCTGGCACGCTCATCTTTTCCAGCCGCCAGGTAATCTGCAATCTCCTTCCTTGCCTTCTGGGCCAGCTCAGCTACAGGGCACATCCCCAGAGCTGGTCACTGCACTGGCAGGGGCTGCTGCCTCTGCACCCGCCCACAGTCCCCACCACACACAACACAATTAGAGCCTCTCTGCCCCCTTCACGGAGCCTCCGTAGTGCAAGACATCGAGTCACAGCTTGGTGGAGCCCTTGAGTCCAGGTCCTAACACACTCACTTATGGGAGAAAGGAAGATGAAATTTTATCTACTGGAAACTGATGATTCTATGATTCACATACTGGGGCAGACTGCAAGGCCTGGGTCCAGGAAAGAAGAGTGAAAGGCTACTCCACACTTGGCCCACGGAAGCATCCCAACTCCACAAAAACCTCCTCCTCAAGCCAACTGAGCCCCAAAAGCATCCTGGGTTATGCTTGCCCCATCAAATACTCACTCTTCTTTTTCTCCAACAGTTTGAGGCGATTGATGACAAGGCGCAGGTTGACTCGCAAGCGCTCAGCCTTGAACCCAGAGCCCAACATGATAAACTCTTTCTGTGGGAGAAGAAAAAGTCATTGGAACCAGGAGCTGTTGCTAACACCACAAGGACACAGTTACTCTTTTTACCTGCCTGATTTCTCTAACAGGTACAAACCTGCTGTTCCTAAATCCAGTTATTTACAAATGACCGGATCTAAGGCACTCATCATTCACTTTCCCACTTTGCAACTCTGCACCTAACCAAAGTCTGCAGGGAACAGAAACTTCCTGGATATTCCCACTCTGACCAACTTCAAAAGGTTAGCAAAGTAAACCAATGCCTCAAGATACTGTAACAACTACCACACAGCCAAATCCCCTCTCTCTCTATTTAATTGACAAAACCATATGTTTAAAGAAATGCAAAAGTCAACTGCAAGAACTAAGCCAAGTCTGTCCTATTAATATGAAGTTGTGAAGCAGCTGTATGACTAATATAAGGACTGCGCAAACTAAGGCTGTAACTGTCCTGTCATGAGAAGGAAAAGTCACTATTCCACATTCCACTCTCTTCCTGCTTCCTGAATGCACACTCTGGTACTTCTCCAGTCTCTCACGAGCCAGTTCAACTCATTAGTCCTACAGTAAACTAAGTTAGAAGCCACTCTATTATGGCATTTTGTAACACCAATAACTGTTCATCAAAAAAAAACCCTTAAAAGCCATCACATAGGAAGACCTTGGCTTGTACCTGAAGGACACATTGGAGCAGACTTTTGGGAAGTGGTAGCATTTTGTGCATTTCTACCTAAGATTTAATACTATCTGGTATACATCCAGTTTATTTAACTAATCTATCCCCACATCAGTTATTTCTATATATAGCTATGATTTCAATGATGCACGAAACCAACCAAGCTCAACAAACATTGTTATATAAATATATTCAGAGGATATAAGTCTGACACCATAAAAAGCAAGTTTTGCCCTTCTATAACTGCAACAATAATTCTGCAGTGCTGCAAGAAACAGTCTCTGCACGGGTTGCAAAAGTGCCTATTAAATTATTAATCACGGAATCATGGAACAACCAGGTTGGAAGAGACCCATCGGATCATCGAGTCCAACCATTCCTATCAAACACTAAACCATGTCCCTCAGGACCTTGTCCACCTGTGCCTTAAACACCTCCAGGGAAGGTGAATCAACCACCTCCCTGGGCAGCCTATTCCAATGGCCAATGACCCTTTCCGTGAAAAACTTCCTCCTAACAAATATTAACAACCTGCTTTAACAGATTCTTTCAGACTACAGACATTCTGTAGCAACCAACTCACCACCCACCCCTTCACAACCTTCCTGCTGCCATCATAAGAAGTTTTGTTGCCCTTTTCCTGGACAATTGGGAAGGTCTATGCAGTGCAACGACTTGTGGGTGAGGTCTCTGAATACTGCTGCAAGGGGCTTACCCTTTATTCTATTGAATAAACAACTCATGTCACCCCAAAAAAGCAGAGTCTAGCCCCAGCTGCATCTTTCTTATTTTTAAGCTAAGAAGCCACAGAAATGAAACATTCCATTGATAAGAATGGTTGGACTTGATGATCTGATGGGTCTCTTCCAACCTGGTTGTTCTATGATTCTATGATTCCTGCACAGCTCCTCTGTGTTTCACACAGCATCCATTGCTTGTGCTGTTTGGTCAGCCAGGGTGTCAACAAGTTTTCTTTCTCACCTTGTACACTTCACTTAAGGTGCCACAGGCCAATTCTGATAATGCCAGCCACGAAACACCCTCACACAGCACAACTCTACCGATAACAAAACACTTTCTCACACTCCTATGAAGAGCACAGCACAGTTCCACTGGCAACAGCAACACGGGCAGTTACAGACCGAACAGCAGACAGCAACGCAACACCAATCGCCTAGGGGTCACCCTCATCGTTTCAGGTCTGGGATCAAGCACTGTCACTCCATTCCGCTGCCGCCCCTGCCCCAGCACGGGACCCGAGCCCCTGGGACAGGGCTCGCCCCCCAGCAGTCCCCAGCTCGGGACCCAGGCCCTCGGGGCAGGGCTGGCCCCAGCCCCGCTCCAGCCCCCAACGCCGGACTCGGGCCCTCGGGGCAACGCTCGCCCCTCGCCCCCAGCGCCGCCCCGGCCCCCGCGGGCTCGCGGCCCGACTCACCGGCCGCCTCCCCGCGCCCAAAATGGCGGCCGGGCCGCAGCTCCGCTCCATGCGCGGAGGGATCCGCGGGCCCGGCATTGCCCACTCCTTACCGGGGGCGCGGCCGAGCCGCTAGGAGCTACGGCAGCGAGGTCCCAAGAAGCTCTTTCCGCACCGACGCGGCAGCGTCCCGGGAGAGAAGCGGCACAGGCAAAGAGAGCGGCTCTCTGTGAATCAATACCGTAGCGGAAGGATCTCCGTAGGTCGATATATGTGTCACAGCCGATTGGAGCCCGCCGGCGCCCGCCCACCCGGCGCGGAGGTTCCGCCCGTCGAGCGTTCCGGCCGCGGCTCCGCGCCGCCAACCCCGCCTCCGCGGGGACGGGAGCGGCCGAGGGCACCGCGCCGGGGCCCGGGCGGAGGCGCCCCCGGTTCTCTGAGGGCCGGAGGCTCGGGCCGAGGCCGAGCGCGGTCCCGGTGGCTGCAGTCTCGGTGGCTGCGGTCCTGCCGGGCGGCCCGGCCCCCGGGTAAGCTGGGGCAGGGCTGGCCCGGCCCCGGGGCTCTAACGGCTTGGGGGCCTCAGCGGCACCGGGGCTTAAGCTGTCCCGGGAATTAAACGGGTCCGGGAACGGGCTGGCCCATGGTTTAAACCGGCCCCGGCAGTGACCTGGCCCGGGGATTAAGCTGGCCCAGCCCCGGGGCTGGGTGGGGGGTGGCGTCGCTGGGGTTTAGCTCGCCCACCCCGGGGTTAAACTGGCCCGGGACCGGGCTCCCCCGACCCCAAGTGACGCTGTCCCGGTGCCCGGCGGCAGCTCGGGGGCCGCCCGGGTCCCGCGGGGGAGAAGCGGCTCCTCTCCTCGCGGGTGCCCGAGTTTCTAACGCGCGCGGTGGCTTCTAAATTCACGGCGTGATTTTGTTTTTTTTTTTTTTTCCCTGACCTTGCAGGCAGAGCCGGGACCCCGGTGAGCGCGGGGAGGGGAGACGAGAGCCCGCGGCGGCGGCGGAGGGGCCGGCGGGAATGAGCTCCTCGAGGCGGCCGGGAGCCGCCGGCGGGGGCGGCCCCGCGGGGAACAGGTGAGCGGCGGGAGGGAACGGCTAACCGCACCGGGACCGCCGGGGTTATGGGGCCGGACCGGGGCTGTTACCGGGGCTATGGGGCCGGACCGGAGCTGTCACCGGGGCTATGAAGCCATACGGGAACTGTCAGCGGTTTTATGGGACTTTACCGGAGCTGTCACCGTGGCTGTGCTCATACCGGGGCTATGGGGCTGTACAGGAGCTGTGCCCACGCCAGGGTTATGGGGCCGTACCGGGGCTGTCACCGGGGCTATGGGGCCATACCGGGGCTGTCACCGGAGTTATGAAGACGTACGGGAGCTGTCACTGGGATTATGGGGCTGTACCGGAGCTGTCACCGTGGCTGTGCCCATACCGGGGCTATGGGCTTGTACCTGAGCTGTGCCCACACCGGGGCTATGGGGCCGTTACCGGGGCCGTTACCGGGGCTATAGGGCCGTACCGACGCTGTTACTGGTGCTATGGGGCAGCACTGGGGCTGTGACTGCGCTGTGGCTGCAAGGCTGTGCCCGTACCGGGGCTGTGGGTCTGTCCCCGGGGCTGTGCCGGTGCCGGCTGTGCCCGCGCCGCGCGCTCCGGCGTTGCCGCCATCTTGCCCGTCTGTCTGTCCGTCGGCCCTTTGTCTGTCTGCGGCGCTGCGGGTAAGGGCGAGCGGGGCCGGGCCGGGCGGGGCCGCAGCCCGCGGGGAGCGCCGGGGCCCCCCGGCCGCCTGGCTGTCCGTCTGGCTGGCTGTCCGTCTGTCCGGCCTCGGCCGCGTCGCTGTCCGGTCTGTCCGTGTGTCCGGCCGCCTGCACCTGCCTCTGTCTGCCGGGGCTGCCCGAGGAGGCTGACAGATCCCTGTGTCTGTCCGTCTGTCCGAGGAGGACATCGGGCTCCCCGTGTCCGTCTGTCCGAGGAGGCTGAGATCTCTGTGCCTGTTTGTCTGAGGAGGCTGAGGGCTCCCCGTGTCCACCTGTCTGAGGAGGCCGAGGGCTCCTTGCGTCCATCTGTCCGAGGAAGCTGACAGATCCCCATGTCTGTCTGTCTGAGGAGGCTGAGGGCTCCCCATGTCCATCTCTCCAAGGAAGCTGATAAGATCCCCGTGTCTGTCTGTCTGTCTTGAGGAGAATGTCAGCCTCCCCATGTCTGTCTGTTCAAGGAGGCTGAGGGCTCCCCACGCCTGTTTATTCAGGGAGGCGGACAGGATCCCTGTGTCCATCTGTCCATCTGAGGAGGCTGATAGGATCATTGTGTCCATCTGTCTGTCTGAGGAGGCTGATGGGCTCCTTGTGTCCATCTGTCAGCAGAAGGCTGACATTGTCCTTGTGTCTGTTGGTGGGAGGCAGATGGGATCCCTGTGTCCAGCTGTCTGTCTGAGGGGCCTGATGGGATCCCTGTGTCCATCTGTCTCGAGGGAAACGGGTTCCACTCCTCCTTTTGTCTGTCTGTGGGTCCTTTGGGGTTGAGCCTTTCCCTTTGGTCTCAGGATGAGGGGTCGGTGTTGCCTCCCTTGTATGGTTTGTGGAGGTTGGTGAGTGTCCCCCTGTGAGGGACAAGGGTCTCTTTCTGGGTTGGGGACAGAGGCAGGGCAGTGTCTGCAGGGCTGATGAGGCCCTTGCCCTGCCTGTCACAGGAACGAACAGGTGGGAGAAGGATGTTTGGATCGAGGTTGCAGTCACTTTTAGATTTTTGTTTGCTGGGAATAATATCACTTATAACCTTGTTTGAGAACTGCGTGGAACTGCCTGTACCAGGTGGTTTGTGAATCGGGTTGGATGCTGGCTCCAGATTGCAGTGCAGTGATGCTGAATGAACCTTGTAGGCAGAAGGGAAATGACCCTGAGACAACCAGGTTGGAGGTTGCGCAGGTTCCGATGGTGTTTGTGACAGGTTCTTCTCTTCTCAGGTGAGCCCTCTGCTGAGGGGACGAACCCTCTGTGCTCCCAGGCCGGGGAAACATGTCCCGTCGGAAACAGACCACTCCTAACAAAGTTCACTGTGAGTATTATGTTACACAGCATTGTGGGATCTTTGCCCTGGCTGGATTGTTGTGGAGTGAGGCAGGGAGGAGGGGAGTGATGAAAAGGTACAAATTATGGGGAATGCTGGTTACTCGCGTTTCATCTTAGGGCATGTAAGAAGAGAAACTGTGCATCAGGGGAACATGTCCTGGCATGGCAGGACAGGGATAGGCTTGAGCAAACAAATGATGTTATAAAGGTGGGTGCGTATGTGCAGGGCCTGTAGCCGTGCTTTGCATCCACAGTGGCACAAGTGCAAGTCGGTACGCTAAGAAATGTGAGTGTGGGGCTCTGGCCCATCCTGGGTAGCAGAGGAAGTTCTAGGCAAGGTGGTTTGAGTGTGTGGCTGGAAGGCAAGAGGTCCTGGGTTTCAGTCTTTGCCCCACCACAGACTTACCTGGCTGGCCTCGGATTTACGCTCACCGTACCTCCATTTTCTGCCATAAGTTAAAGCTGTTTGCTCCTTCCTTGAAGGGAATGGGCAGCGGCTAAGTAATTCACTAGACAGATAAGTGCTGTCAGGTCATTCTTGGGCTTTGCTGAAGGGACAGATCTCTGTTTCTCCAGATCCTGGCATTTGTTTGATAGAGAAAGGGCTGAAGATGCTGAGCATCAGCACTTCGTGTGGGCAGGCTACAGCGAGGTGTTAGTGGAGCTGGGAGATGTGTACGGATGTCTGGCTGCAAAGAGGAAACTGCACACCTACAGCTTTTGTTTGACTAAGTGCAGCAGAGGGAAGCTGAGGGGACTGAAGCTATGCCCTTGTACGTACCCAGCTTTGTGACCGGAGATCCATTTGGAATTTGGGCTGAAATGAGGAAAACAAATTTCCACTTCTTTAGACATGTGGGAGCAAGGTCCCGGGTATTGCTAAGCTGTAGTAGCCGTCAGGAGTACGGGACAGAGCTGAATGCTGCAACCCTAACCCTGCCCCACTTTGCTGCTGCTGCTGGCTTGCATGTGTCTGCGTGTGTCTCTGTGCTGCCTTTTTGTATGGGTACAGCGAGGGGAATCTGTGCATGCTGCTGTCTGTACTAGGGGAAAATACATTGTGATAGAGCCTAACACTGCACACTGTGAGCATACTGGGGAGAAGTCCTTCTGTCTGGGACTTGAAACGCCCACTGGCTGCTAGAGCCAGGCACGGAGAGCTGATGAAGCTTTCCTCGGTGACCAGCATAAGAGTCTTGAGACGCGGCTTTGGCATCTGCACTGGCTTGTGCTCTCCAATTCCAGCTTCTGGGCGCAGGGTTTGACAGCAGGCAGAGCACAGCTTTGATTTGCCTGATAGTACATTAATGACTTGGGAACCCTCTTCCTTATAGAAATCTGGTATGTCCTGGGCTTTGTCCTATGATGCCAGTTACACATCTTGTGTCCACACACATTTGCTTCCCAGAGTGCTCAGATACTACTGCTGCTGCTTAGATCAGGCTTACGTAAGGCACAGCCTTAGGCTGTCTCCCCTGCTGTAGAACCATAGTCTCTCACTTATGGAAACCAAGGGGTAACACAGCTCTAACAGTGCAGGTAGAGTTCCCATGGTGTTCAGGGCCGCTTTCCACACTCGCCTATTTAAGGGTTATGTTCTTCAGAAGCGTGTACTATTATAAACAAAACTATACATATTGTGGAGTTCAGTTGTGCGCTGTTTTCACAGTGAACATTGCTTTTTTTTATCTGCAATACAAGCGATTGTATCTCCAGTTTTGTTCTCGGGGGAAGCTGTCTGACAAACATGCTACCAGCGGGCGTGAGGTTGAGGTTATGGCATCTGGTATGCCACAGGGAGGAATTCTGGGAGCTGTTCACCTCCTTTACATGCAGAGCATTGCTACAGAGCAACTATTCAACAGGAGCCATCAGGAGCAGCAAGTAGGACCACAAGAAAATAAAGGGACTGAAAGATACAAGAAACATGTCATGGTGATGTCTCCACCTTGGGATGGAAAATCTTGTCTGTCTTATGATGAACGCCGCCAAATCGTTGGGACTTCTCGGTCTACCTAGCCTGCTGTGTATCTGGAGGGCCCAGAAATGCCATGCAGTGCACTGACGAGGATAATCGGAGAGAGCATCAGCTCCAAGAACTGGGTGAGCCAGCAGAATGAGGAGTCAGGATGAGACATAGCAGACACATTACTGAGACTTCTTCACAGGGACTGAAATGGTTGGGAGGAGAGGAATAAAAGGGAGAGCAGGTATGCGGCTTTTTTCGCAGTTGTCTGCAGCTGGGGTCTGCTTTGGCAGGCTACGGGGCTGGGAAGTGCTTTTTGGATTTGCATAAATACCACTGTGAATATCTAACTGGACAAATCTGTGGGAGGATGGTGCCTACTTCTTCCTTGCATGGCCACTCCGTGTTCTCTTCCTTCTTGGATTCACTAGGGAGACAGCTGCAATCTCCTCTTCCTGGCTTGCTTGGTGCCACCTCTTTCCAGGGTTACTTTCCAGGCTTGGCATGGCCCTCATTTAACCTTGCTCTGACAGCAACTTGGTTTGCTGTCCTCATTTAGCACAGAATCACTTTGTTTGGCACGCAGAGCGACTGGCTGGGAGGTTGTGTGGTTACAAGTGAAAACAATTTTAAATGGAAGTTGATACGGAAGGAAATTCCAAATAATACATAAACAATGATAAAAATTACTGTTATCACAACAGTCTCGCTGTGCATGACGGCCGGTCCTTCTACAGCGTTAATTGTAGTCATCTCCCCTTTGGCAGGGCTGCAGCACGTAATTGGCTCTCACTAATTTAATTTTGTTTTGCCACATGGTGCATGAGAAACACACCTGATACAGTGGTGACAAGTAGAGCTGTAATGCTGCGATATGCTTACTGCATTGCCCATTCCACTCTGACCTGAAAAATACAATGCAGTTACATTGTTCCTGTGGAGATATCTTAAGTGGTTCAATTTGTGTTATTTTTTTTCTCCCAGACAAAGCATAAAATCTCTCTAAGCAGTTTGTCTGATCTTGCATTCAAGCCCATCCACTGCTGCACCGTCATTCTGTCAGTTCTGGGCTTCTTGCTGTTCTCGTGCTTGCCAACAATTCGCTGCAGGTGTTAGTGTGCACTTTTCCTTTCCTCTCCCTGCTGTCCCATGAGCTGCCTTTCATTCTATTGCTTGTACCCTTTGCAAGTGATGCTTCTCTTACAACTCTTGACGCAGCTTTTGTTAGTTGAATTAATTCCCACTTCCTAGCTCCGTTTCTCATGGTCCCAATATCCCATTAATCCTCTATTTATCTCCTTCCCTCTCCCTCTGACGCACACACACATTCTGTGCTCTTCAGTCTTCTTTGAATTCTGCCATCTATAATATTCCCAGTTTGAAGAGAAAGTGTCTTGCAAGACATAGTGCCCAGCATTCAAAACCGAGCAGAAATGTTACTTGCATCAAAATCCTGGGTTCTTAAAGGGCTGTGGGCTGCTGTTATTAACTCTTTCAATTGTGTTGTTTTTCATTTCAGTAACCACTACAGCAGTGTGGACAACCCAGAATAGCGATGGGGCAGGTGGACTAGATCCACAGTGGTGGAAAGACTTGCAGATTTCAGGTCCAGGAAAGGAACACAGAGAAGACCTACATGAACAGGGACTTTAAATTGGTGTACGAGGAGGGAATAAAGTGGCTTATCTTTGAGAGACCTTTCTGTTTAGGAAGGAAGACAGGGGAATAACACAGTTTCTTTTGATTTTGTTTTGTGGATTTTGGGGTGGGGGTTGTTTGTTTTTGTGTTTATTTTCCAGAACACCCAAGAGTTATCCTGCATTCATACAGTTTGAGAGGGGGAGGGCTCAGGAAAACAAAAAACCAAACCTTGCTGGCTACCAAGCTGATACAGCACCAGATTCTAGTGGTCACGCCTTCCCCTGTCGCACAGTCCCACAGGGCTGCCCCCCACCTCCACAGCTGCTCACCTGGCATCCCACTCACAAGATTATGGAGAGGAAAACCGGAATGCAAAGCAGAGGCATTTGTATGATCTTTCACTGTCCTGCATCTCTAGCTGTTTGTAAACCAAACACGATGACTTGTTTCGGTGTTGTGGTCAGCCTGCAGCCCTTTTTGTATTTAATAAAAAAAAAAATTCTGGAGAAGAGTCTGTGAGTTCAATATTGAGCACAACTTCATTGATAGCAGTGATCCTAAAGCTGTTGCCTGTCTTACTCCCTTTCCAAAGAATGTCAGTGAACTCAGAATGGAGTGGAGGCAAGGGTCTAATTGTCTGTATGTGAACATGAGTGTGCAGAAACGATATCAAACATTACCTATCAAACATTACAGCTCCAGAGCTTCATCAAAGTAGGACTTAGTCCATCAGTAGATGAACAGGGCACTCTTTCCCAAGTTCTTTTGGAAACAATATTAGTTTCATACGTAAGAAATTCTGTGTAAGCTGAAGATCGCATTTTTAAAAGTGTCTTCCCTAATCCCATGACGCGTTTTAGGTACAGGCTAGTGGAGAATGCACAAGATGCCATCTGCTAACAGCACTGCTTTGGTAACAGTTTGCATTTCTGGCTGTGAGCTGGTAGTGCTCTGCACTGCACTGAATCAATGCTAACTTGGTTCTGTGTGTGTTGTACAGAAAGGCCACTGCAGACATGATCGCTCTCTTAGTTGTGATTGACAGTGGTACTGATAGGAGGAGTTCCTTCCTCAGTCACCTCATGTAACAATTGCACCTTTTAAAACCTTGCAGACTGTCTGTATCATGTGGATCGGAACAGGGAACCCCCTGCTGTTAGTCTGGGCTGTGGCTCGGTGGCAGTGTGAGCCATCTGGAAGGGGAAAGAGAAGGGAAGAAAACAAACACTTAACTGCTCCCATCAGCGGTTGCAGTGGTGTTTGGGAACCCTGTTTTGTAACTGTCACAGGTAGCATGTCTCAAACCATAGTTTTACATCTGTCCTGTGTTCTTCAGGTTTCCTCATTTCACCATACTTTCTCCATCTTGCAATGCTTTTTTGGTCTCTTGACTTTTATTCTCGTGGCTTGTGGATATCTGCTTCTTGGAGAGGCACTGTAAGTCTGTAGTGTCTACTGTTCAGACAGGCTCTATCTCAGCCCCACTAATGTGAGGTTGTGGTCCAGGCATAAAAGCAGCGCTCCAGGTCATGAAAACCATTTAGTGCTGGAATGGCTTCTGAGGGAGGTACGTGTGTCATGGCAATTGTGATGTCCCTCTGACAAACAGATTTAGAGTGCCTCTCAGCTCCCCTCTCCTTCCCGCATGGACTGTGTCTTCTCTACAGAAACCTTTCTCACATTTCTGAAACAATGATAAATGCCTTCAAATGCTTTTGCAAACCTCCATGGGGATGTTGGGAACTAAAAGTCTTCTTCCACACTCTCCATGAAACTTCTGAAGGTCTTTGAAATCTTCCATAAATTACTGTTTTTTAAAGCACTGCTGGAAGTTGAGAGGTAAGCACCAGAAAAGCAGTGAGAGTGTGACCACGGGGCAAAGCTGGCTGAAACAGTTTAGCACGTGGGAATGTGCCTTTCCTTGTAACAGGACTGGTGCCCTCTCAGTGGGTCAAGAATTCAGTTCTCTGGCTATATTGATGCCAGTTGTAGCCCTGTACTAAAAGGTACAATTCCATCCCTAAAGCTTTCATGTGAAAAATGCACTGCATCTTTCTTACCAGTTTTGCATTAATGCTTTGAGTGATTCTTGAGAACTTGCAACTCAATTGATAAGTTGAACTCAAAAGCTGCCTGCTGGGAATTTAGCACCATGTCATCTGCTGAGAGAGGCAAATCACGACTACACCTGGAATAAAGCCATTTGTTTGATTTAATATGAAAATCAATGGTTGCCTTTTATTATTATTCTTTGAAACAAAAAGTTCACCTTAGCAGGGATTGCCGTAAGAAGTTTTCTTTCAGAGAAGCGTAAATAATTGCCTTCTTTCAATGTGTTTGCCCTCTCCCATTGAGTTGAAGTATTGGTGATCAGTGTTTTTCATCAAAGCAGACTGTAAGCTCTCTTAAACAAGCATCTCGGTTTCTGGCTTTATTCCCTTAGTTGTCTGCATTGGGCATATGAAGTGTCAGTGAGATTTCTTTTAGTCAGAGCCACTCCTGGGCAAGGCAAGGCAGTGAAGTTATGTATCTTGTAAGCAGGAGAACACCAGCCCCAAGCACAAACACCTTGCTGGGCAGCTTGTTCTCAGTCTTCCCAGGACAGAAGGTGGTGACACAGCATGCCAAGGAGAAGCCCTGGTTTCAGAGGGGGGCAGATGACGTGCGAGGCACCCAGGGAGACACTATTATTGTGCAAGTTGCCTATTATAGCAAGGAACAGGAGTTAATGATTTAGAAGCCACGGAGCAGTGTGTCTGATTTAGGATGCTGTTATAGTCCTCAAGTGGCTTCCCCTCCAGCTGTGCTAGCAGGTAGGTTGGTACCAGACAAATCCACCTGGCTACATACAGCAGATATCTCTCTTTTTTTTTTTTTTTATGGCTGGAGTGGTATTTGAAGTGTATGCAGCGAGCAGCCTGAGGCCAGACGTTTCCACTAGTGAGACTGTTCTAGTTACAGGGCCTGGCCTCGCATCAGCAGCCACAAGAGGCTGGTGTTGCAGGGCAGGCAAGCAGAGAGGTTACTTAAATGCTTTCTGAGAGGTGACTTCAGAAGTTCTGCCCAGTGCAGGTGAGCAGCCCCACACCCGTCGGGATTTTGGCAAACCTTGGTGGTGAAAGCAATGGAACAGCACCAGTCTGACTCTTTGTCCTTGTGGCTGCTAGGGAAGCAAGTCTTTGCAGGGCTGGAGGAGCAAGCCCGCCAAGCCATGATGAAAAACAACTTTCCTGGAGCTCTTGGGGACCAAAGGCCAGCCATTCATCCGCTGCAAGACCCCGACTCCAGCAGCAGTGAGTTCTGCCCCTTCCAGTAATGGCAAGGTAGTGGACTGGGGAGATTCTGCTGTGGGGTGAGGCTATGTGCTGCACAGCTCATGGGTGTCCTCCCACTGCTTACCCTTCTTATCCTCTGGGTTAGTCCTTGGCTCCTGTGCACGACTTGGTGGCAGCAAACACCAAGAGCAGGGCTGCTCCCTAAGGGAAGGCAAGCCCAGAGCCAAGGGCCACCACAACACAGACTGGGCAATGCCCTCACCACTGGGATGCTGTCCCAACTTACTAGAGGAGGGTGGTAATAGCAGTGGATCCATGACTGTCGGACAAGGCAGGGTAACAGGTTAGGTCCAGGGACTCTGCAGAGCACTTCAGGGATTTACGGGCCCCAGTCCAAGTTTAAATGGAGCCCCTGCTCGGAGGGTGTGGGTAGAAGCCCCCCAGTGATGCTGGTCAGGACAGTTATGGCCTATGGGTGACACTTGGAATGACTCTTCATGTTCCAGGTGGCAGTGATGATGAGGAAACCACCCAGGATGAAGTTTCTTCCCATACATCTGAGGAGGATGGTTCAATGGTGAAAGTGAAGAAAGAATTAGAGAACGCAGAACAACCTGTGGCTGCAACCCCACCGATAAGAGACAATGAGGCAAGTGTGTCCAGACTCTGCGCTCACCTTCACCTCCCAAGGAGAGAGAAGGGTACTGTCTAAACACCTCCTCTCCCCACCATGGTTTCTTATCTTTTTCTCCCACCTCTACCAAGCAGTGTCTGCTGTCAGGAGAAAGGGGTATGAAGAGCTCTTGGTCTGCCAGAAACAGCAGACAGTCAGTCTGGCCGAGGCCAGCGCAGTGTTGGTTCTGGGAGTCAACAGGGGAGTGTTGGGGTGGCTGTGATTACACGAGGTGGCTTTTCCTCCTTGTAGGTGCCTGAGACTTTGAATACGGATCCTATGCTGGGACTGTCACAGTGCCCCCTCTGCCAGCTGGAGTGTGGCAGCAGAGAGCAGCTCATTGCTCACGTATACCAGGTAGGAGAAGGTTCCATTCTGTGAGATATCTCTGGCCTTAAGCCCCTTGGGCCCAAATGAGCCCCAAATCCAGCAACAACCCAAAGCACGGGGTGGCTTTGTTTTGGTCTTTGCAGTCACAGAACTGAGCTTCTGGCTAGGGTGTGATTGAAGTTTACAGCAGTAAGCTGTGTCCAGAGGGTGTCCTGGGGGAAGAATCGTCAAGCCACTGGTCTGCAGATCTGGAAAAGACAACTCTGTCCCAAAGCAGTCTCTGCAAGCAGTTACAGGCTAAGACCAAGCAGTTCCTTCAGATTAAATGTGAAGAAATTTTTATGTCATTCAGTGAGATAAGTAACCCTCATCCTTATCATTCAGTTCTTTATTTTGTACCTTTATCACAGTTCCTATCCAGGAAAACAGCTGTTCTTCCTCTGATATGATTCCAGTATTGCTGGAAATCTGAGCTGGAATCTCACAGGTTTTGTTGTCAGTACTCTCTTCACAGCCCATCAAAGTCTGTAAAAGAAGGAATGAAGCAGAACTGAATTGGCCACTTACGTGCACCAGCAGACTCTCTCAATCCAAGCACTTCCTTGCCTGCATTCTGCCTACTGTTAGGCCAGTCACGCTTTGTCCAGCAACAGCAGCATCCTCAGATGCATTTCTGAAAACAAGGGTCAGGTCTTATGGTCCTAGTGTTTGGCCTTAATTGTTTCTCTTGCACTGAAGCAAAGCTGTAGGAAGGTTTTCTCCTTGCTCTGTGACACCCTAGATGTCTTGAGCTTGGTCTAGGAGCCATCAGACAGAGGTTCAGTGGTAAAATCTTCCCATTCCAAGAGGCTGAACTGAATAGTTTGCTACATCAGACTGCGCAGAGAGATGGGCAATTTGTAAGTAACAACCTACTGGTTGTTTTGCAGCACACTGCAGCCGTGGTGAGCGCCAAGAGCTACATGTGTCCTGTGTGTGGTAGAGCCCTCAGCTCTCCGGGATCCCTCGGGCGACATCTCCTGATCCACTCAGAGGACCAGCTGTCAAACTGTGCGGTGTGCGGAGCACGTTTCACCAGCCACGCCACATTCAACAGGTCAGGGTTGCCCTGGCTGGTGAGTAGGCTAGGGTATCCTCATTAAACATTAGGTGGATTGCCTTAAATGACACAGAAGTCATGGCTCTGGACCACTAAATCATGTAGGAGAGCCGTGAACACCTCCAGTGAGTGAGATTCCCTCAATCCTTTCCTGCCTGCAGCTCTGCATCACCTGCTAAGACTTCCATGGACTGTGCTGCTCAAAGGGTGTTCCTTAGCTCTGTGAAGAACTAGAACTGTGCACTGGGGTCTCACTGGAGAACAATCAACTGCTTCCCTTGCCCAGCGATCCATCAGAGTAGGTCTGTACTGCCCAGATGGGTTCATCGTTTCCAGAGCAGGACTGTGGGCAGAAATCAAAATGTTCCTTATTTATGTCCTGCCTGATGGAAGATCACCCACTGACTGGTGGAACAGGGCTGAAAGGAGAAATCCAGAAATGATGGGGAGGAGCAGCTTGATGGTTAATTCTTGCTCTTGTGCTCTTCTAACCTAGATACTGCTCTGGGCTAACCCACTTAACCCTGGATATGATGTTGCTTAATTTTATCAAGTCAGACATGTCTGTGGGCAGGCCTGGTTTAACAGAGGCTTGTGATATTTTAGCTATTGAGATGTGTCTGCAGGCAGGCCTGGTTTAGCAGAGGCTGCTCTCACAGGCTGTAGCAGGGGAATTGCTCATTGCAGCTGCCTGGGCAGTCTGAGATGGGGACTTTATCATCAGCACCAAGTCTCTGACTCTCTGCTCTTTCTGCTTTCCAGCGAGAAGCTACCAGAGGTGCTCAGTGCGGATCGTCTGCCAGCACCGCAGAGCGAGGGTTCCTCCAGTGTTGAAAGGAAAGACATTGCCTTTCACCCCCCTGTGTATCCTGCAGGCATCCTCCTTGTGTGCAACAACTGTGCTGCCTACCGCAAGCTGCTGGAGGCCCAGACACCCGGCATGCGAAAGTGGGCCCTTCGGAGGCAAAACGAGCCCTTGGAAGTGCGGCTGCAGCGTCTGGAGCGGGAGCGCACGGCCAAGAAGAGCCGGCGGGACAATGAGACACCTGAAGAGCGGGAAGTGAGGCGCATGCGGGATCGAGAAGCTAAGCGCCTGCAGCGCATGCAAGAGACAGATGAACAACGAGCACGGCGGCTGCAGAGAGACCGAGAAGCCATGCGCCTGAAACGGGCAAACGAGACCCCAGAGAAACGGCAGGCACGGCTCATCCGGGAGCGTGAGGCCAAGAGGCTCAAGCGGCGCCTGGAGAAAATGGACATGATGCTCCGGGCACAGTTCGGCCAGGACCCCTCTGCCATGGCCGCTTTGGCAGCTGAAATGAACTTTTTCCAGCTGCCAGTGAACAATGTGGAGCTGGAAAGCCAGCTGCTGGGCAAAATGACCTTTGAGGAGCAGAGCAACAGCACGCTGCATTAAGCTACAGCTGAGAACTGTGCCACCTTTGCTGCGCTAGCAGGCTTCCACGCTCGGGAGGCTGCTGTGGGTCCCTGGCTGACTCTCCCTGACAGATGGTTCTGGTTTCCTCCTCAGCACAGGAGAACAGAGCTGAGAGAAGTCTGCCAAAGTAGCCTGGTGCGAGCAGATTCTGAGGACACAGTCTGCTCTGGGGGCCAAGTCACAGCCTGTGAACAGAGGGAAAATAAATTAATGTTCACGTTTATTTAGTCCCCTTCTTTACGTTTTATGCTTCGTCCTGTTCTTGGACCTTTGCCCCATAGATGGTTTTGGGCTGCTGCAGTTCTGCTGTAGGTGAAAACCTACTTTGCTAAAGAGGGATCTTGTTTTCTGTAGCATGAATTGTGGAGCTGAGGACTTTGATGGTCCACAGCTCCTCAAGGAGTAAATCCCTCACAGTTTGTGCCCATAAAAAGGAAGCAAAGGAGGATGTTGTCTCCCTGGAAATGGCTGTGCACACCCTTTCTCTTAACACTATGTGCTAAATTGCAGTAGCATCCATGGAAAGTGTAAAAGGAAGCCAAGTTCCTCTTTCAAGTTACCCCATATAAACACCATGAGAAGGGCTGACTGAGGTAAGCAACCAGCAAATAGGTTTGCTGGTTTACTCACAGGTTCATTTTCATTTAAACAGCATTTCAGGTTTGCAAGTGAAAGTTGATCAAATAGTAAACAGTTAGGGTAGGCCAGCTCTCCAGTGCTGTGTGGATTCGCCTATCCTTTTGTAGTTTAGGGGGGCACCGTTAGTAAACAGAACCACTCAGGTAATAAAGAAAGTTGGTTTTGCTTCCACACTCAGCAGCAAAACCAATGAGAGGAATATGGAAAAGGGGTGAGCTGGGGAGGAGCCATGGAAAGCTACAATAACAGTCTGGGAAAACCTGCCAGAGGGCAGGGAATTTAAGCCTTCTTAAGTTTATTCAAGAGGCAGCCAAGGTGAAACATGATCGTGGTCTGTACCTACATGAAAAGGCTCCCGTTGCGAATAGAAATCATTATGAAACGATGCAACTATGGGAATTAAATCTAGGCATGTTTGAACATGAAAAGGTAAAGCCTCAGCGCAGAAGGACTCATGAGGGGTGTGGGAGGAGGCAAAGGCAAAAGGCAAAGGCAAATTCTCCATTATTTCTTTAAGAACGAGCATCTAAAGATGTGTGCTGTAGCTCTGGTTTCCAGACACCAGCCCACCAAACACTGGTGTGCCACACATCTATTTTGCAGCCTGAAGACCCCTGCTGCTTTCATAGCTTTTCCATTTGAGGCCTGCAGTACAGGTACAACGTGATCTAAATACATCAGGAGCTTCTGTCTTCTCTTTGGTTGCTGTTTCTTTGCATTAAGGCAGAAATAGTGACCACAAGACTCCTACTTGAGATAAGAAGAGTAAATTCAAAAGAAGCAGCAAACCCTTCTGGTCAGACTAGTTAGAAACCTGATTTTCCCCTCTTTTTATCTATTTGAAAAGCTTTTGATTGAAGCCTCTGAAAACCCTATTTAACACTTATAATTGTTACCTTGGAAGAGCACAATGCTACGTTTTTCACCATAATAAACTAACCTTACCTTCTGTCTTAGGGAGGCTTGCTACAAAAAGCATTTGTCTTTTCAATACTACAATTTCCTCACCTTACAGAAGCTGGTTTAACATCTTATTCATCACACAGAACTGACATCCAGGAGCCATCCTTGCTTCTCTCACTTTGGGAACAGACACTAGATCTGGAAAGGGTCTCTTGAGTTCCACGGTACCTTGGTTGTATCCTCCTTTGCTCTCTGAACAGATCCCTCACTTTCACCTCTGTTGATTTTCACACTCAAACTGTCAGTTTGCTTCTCACAATCTTTGCTGTTGCTCTATCTCGTGTGCTTTGCTGGGCAAGCAGAGATGCAGCTTCGTTCTGCAAACTGCAGCTGAAGCTTCCCCTGTGGCACCACTGGCATTAGCCCAAGGGGTACAAGAAAGAAAGAACGTAAAAGCAAAAAAGTATCCAAACACAGGATTATTGCTTACAGTCCATCTGTGAGACAGCCCTTACCTTGCCCTTGTCACAAGTCTCCAGATCACTGTGCGAGACCAGAGAACCCACATCCTAATGATGCTACAGACGAGCAAAAAGTCTCAAACACCAAAGGAAAAGCTATTGGTTTATATATAGATATATATATATAGATATATACTGTGTTTACAGAGTCAACAAGTTAAATGCAATATTCATAAGAGCATTAACAATAAAAATACAATCTGTGTGTAGCCAAGTACAGACTTAAAATGGTAAAACAGGAAAAAGGATCTCACCAAAAGTACAAATATACAGTACAAATTGATTTATTTAAAACAGTTACAAAAAAAGCACAACAAAATAGAGATTATCCTTAGAATTATTAATGCTTTGTTAAAGATCAGGTAGAAGGAAAGGGGCAGGAACAAGGTCGGAGGGGAGCACCTGACTAGTTCTAAGGCTTTAGATACAATGCGGTCGGTTACATGTTAATACAGCCATTACATAACGGGGATTAATAGTTGAGGGATCAGCACTTATCTACAAAGACCTCCTTGCCTCAGGGCAGCCCAGCCGGTTCCCCCAGGGCGACATGTCTGCTTCTCTGCTTCCCGTGTGCAGACCCTCCCCTGGCGCTAAGGTGCCGTGAAAGCAGGAAACAACGAAAATGTGCATGGGTGCATTTGCGGAGTGGGATGGCAGCAGCCTAGAAGGATGTTAGGGACAAGTCTCGTCCTCCACGGACAGATGTGAAGTCCGTGAAAGGGCCTTGACCATCATAAGTCATACATGGAACACACCCTGGGCCAAACTCTGTATAGAATGTGCATTCGTAGCCATCTTAGCAGCTTCTGCAAAGTTTCAGGCCCTAGGACAGCCTGAAAGACAAAGAGCAGTTGTGAGCGACGCTAGGGAAAGGCACATGTACTGCTGTGGGCAGGAACTCGCATTCGGGCTACTCAAGCTGCTGTAGTTTCCTTTACAATGATTTCTGAGTAACAAGGATTGTTAGTTCTCTACGGGGAAAAGTGACTCTGAGCATGGGGTGGGGACGGGGGGCAGGGACACTTAATGTGAAAAGTGCATTATACTTGCGCACCTGCCGGAAAGGAGAGGCAGAGAGGCCTCTGCAGCTTTCCTTCTTTCCAGACAGAGCTTCCTCTGCATAGTCTGGTAGTGATGAGCGCTCATCGCTTGGAGCAAGTCTCATGTTCCTGGAGCAGCAGTGTACATACAGCCTAGAAACAGGCCTGGCCTCTACCACGCAGCTGACCCAAGGAATGTTTCAGGAGATGGGACAGGCAGCCACAGACACCCTTATTGCATCCTACAGGCTCCTGCCAGAGAGCGTGAGCTGGCTGAGACCAAGGCAGGAGGCCTCCTCCAGGTAGGACAGACCACAGCTCCCCTCCCTTTCACAATAGCAGCAGGAAAACAGGATATTTCTCTGAGAAGCCTGTCACATCTCTGCCTACAGAAAAGCCTGGATAACCATCTCATTCCATAATATCTTCCTGGCTTTATCTCCTCTGTTCCCTGTAAACCTAAGAAATAAAAGCCTCCTCTAATAGGGTCATTCATAGCTTTGCTGCCTACAGCAGAGCCTGTCCCACACACTCTGTGTCTCAGGAGACCCTCAATGCTCAACACAACAGCACCACAGACACAAACAACACAGCCCAACCCCATCAGAACAGATTCCAGTGATTAGGAGTTCTGCTGATCTGAGCTACAGGGCCGGCAGTGATCCCTCCTGTCCACTCCCAGTTTCTCCATCTTGATGCCCACCATGAGATGTGCCCCAACCCACTGCTTCCAGAGAAGAGCTGGCAGCTGAAACATGCGCAACAGTGGGACTGACAGGGAGTGTTGGATAAAAGCACCGAGGTCAAACTCACACCGTGGCCTGTTCCACTGAGCTCAAGCCACACTGGACAAGTGCACAGCTAGCCAAAGCCCAGGGTGAGCACCTCCACAGCCCTTCGGCTGCCTACAGTACAAAGCTATTTTAGCCACACAGCATCTTGCCTGGTACATCAGTGTCAGACCACTGTTCAGTGCGGCTGAGATCTAGGAGTAGTAGTTACAGTAACACACATGAGATAAGGCCGGCTCCCCAAACCCCTGACTCTAAAAGAGAGATTTCTGTGTTCAGAGATGCATGAGGGGCTCTGCACCCTTCAGCTGCTCAGATATTCCCTCTATGCATGCAACCAGCCAGCCTACATTCACACACCATACGTATGCAAGATCCCTTTCTTAGCTGCCTGCCACAGCTCTGAATTCCTCTGCATGCGCCCTGCCAAGAACACGTGGGAGAACCTGGACTCCTCTGCCTTCTGCCTTTGGCCACAGACACTCCGGATGTCCTGAGCATGAAGTACAAACCAGCATTAATCAAGGTCTTTGCGTAGGAGAGTCCAATGAAGAGTAACCGTGACCGACACCAGGTGCTGAGGCCAGGCACCCGGGCCCAGACAGTACACGTTACAAACGGGGCCGGGAGGCAGAATCTTCACATGACAGCATCACCATGACTTCATACACTTCATATGGAGCTAATGAGATCAGAAGCAGTGTGTACTTTGGGGGAAGCTACACGTGGTACAGGCAGCATCCTCATTCCGGAGAAACCCCCGTGAGGCACAAACGCTGAAGGCAGGAGCAGCACAGATCTCAACTAAGGCCTGAAAAGAAACTGTCCTGGTGTAGGCATTTCAAAGGCAACGGAAATAGCTAGCAATGTGCTAGGAAAACAGGACTGACCACCTGGATGGAAAGGGACATTCTGGAAACTCTGATTTGCCTAACACTCAGGCAGAACACCCCTGCCTCATACAGTCAACCGAAGCCAACCAGATACAGGATGCATTCCTGAAGAGCGTGCAGAACAGCCCTAAGACACCACTGCAAGCTGATGGATGATGACTGCACCGAGGAGAGCACAGACACACACGGCATTTGGGGAAAGGGAGCAGCAGCGCCCCAGCAGTCAGGGATGCCTGACGTTAAACTCCAGATAGATGAGGAAGGGGAGACAGAAACCGGTATGCTGAACATCAAGAGCAGCATCAGGACTCCAGCGGGGACCCGCACACTGAAAAGAAACCCTCTCAAAAGCCTGGTCCTAGCACAGAGAGGGGAACCTTAATACAAGGAATACTTAACCCAAGCAAAGTCAGTGAAGACTCCTATCCACAATGTAACAGTGACTATGTTTTATCCTAGCTAAGCAGTTAGAGCTGGTGTCATAACACACCATCAGAGAAGGGAAATTAGTGTGACTACTGGAGCCTTCACTTGAATGGAGTGTTATTACCATAACGAGGTATTAATATACATTTGTAATAAATTTCAACGTGGAAAAAAAACTACTCTTGATTTTACCATGCTGTTCTACAGAGGAACTCGAGAGTGAAGCATCAGAAGAACTAACACAAAAAGAACCCAAAATGCCCCGTGATGCAGTGATATTTTTTTAGAGTCCCTACAATAACAATAGAACTGAACTTCGCAGAAACTTTGTACCTTGCCTGCACATGCACAAATACTTGTCTCTTGTCCAGAGCTTATTCAGGACGCTGCCTGCAGGGAAGAGTTAACCATCTGGAGTGTTTTCTACTGATTTCATTATAAAATAGTCTCGGTCTTCTCACAGAAAAAGGATGCCTTTCCATCCTTCCCTTGAGAAAGTTAAATATATTTCACCTCAGCTTTAACAAAAATAAACCCACCAAAACCCAAAATCCAACCAAACAAAAAAAACCCCAACTCCATTCACCCATAGGCTAAGCCTCTGCAAAAGCATAAGCCCGAGAAATACTTTTTTATATTATTCACATGGGAAGAAAGATTTGATTTGGTGGCAAATAATTAAGTGTATTTTATAGCAGGAAACTGATGTCCCCCATCCCAACTCATGTCCCACCCCAAGTGCTCGTGTTCCCTATTCACCTACACCCAAACCCATCCTTTTGGTCCTTCCTCTCGAATTTCTGTGATTCATTCAAATCTGTACATTCTTTGCAAGAAGAAAGAGCAGTGGGATTCAGTGGAAGAGACATTAACAGAACCACCGGAGAAGCAACTCCGTCCTGCCCTCAAGAGCTCCATCGGTGAACGGTCCTTTTAAAGTGCATGTGTGAAGAAAAGGGATACAGGGAGTGGAGCCCCCTAAGCTCCAGTGGGGACCAATCTCTCCCCTACATGAGAAAGGAGGCGTAACATCTTCAGCAATTTTATCTGCTACCTTAAGCTGTGTCTGCCCTCCTCATCTCCCCACCAGTCCTGAATGCTTAGAACCTGCCCTGCAGGAAATCGGTTATTCAGGGAGGTGTGAGAAAGCCCCAGCCTCTGGAATGCTCTCATTGCAAGCTCATGAGCACATCCCGGTTCTCTACCCCAGCTAGCCCGTTGCTGCTCCCTGAGGCACTAGATCCCTCTTGATTCTCCAAGAGGAACTGGTCAGCCACCGGACTGGATGGATTAAATCCAGTCCTGCAGGGCAGAAAGCAGCCTTGCTGGTGAACCTGTCACAAAGTCTGTGCAATTTCTCCACCTGACGGCAAGGCTCACCTAGAGGGGATGCTCTAGCTCACAGCCTAAAAGGGATCATTTCCCTGCATTAGAACGCCCTTCGATAGACAGCTTGACCTCCTGGGGAATGAAAGAGGGACGGAGCAGAGAGGGCCGAGGCTCCTCTGCCTGCATGCTGTATCTTTGGAAGCCTGGGGCTGTACAGCCATACTGACTGCCAGTCTCGGGCTGAGAGGGTTCTGCATGAGAGCTCTGGGCTGCGCCGTCCCTATCTGTGTGGCTGTTCCTTTCAGCAGCTCTCTCAGACGGTTCTCCAGACCCCTGAGCTGTTCTGTCAGATCTCTCCCTACTAGATATCAACTGATCCGTGAGAGGGTAGTTAGCCTGAGAAGTGGAGTTGCCATTCATGCTCTGTAAACTGATTGATATGCAGACATCCCCCACTTGCAGCCTGTGACAGGGCAAAGCAAAGAGCTGAGCAGTCCGCCCTGGGCTACAGGAGGACCAGCCCTGGCCGTACACAAAGAAGGGATGCTCTGGGGGCACGTCAATGCTCACTTTACTTTGTTGCTCCCCGACCACAAAATGCAGTGTGACAAGCCCAGGCCACTGGCTGTCTTGAATATCCACCACGGTGCTGGAGTCGATCTTCAGGCCCCCGCTCACCTCTGCGCTGCGAACAAAGTCTTGGGTCTGCAGGTCCTCTACCCGCTTCAGTTCTCCGGTGGCCAGCTGGATGATGGCTCCTTTCATGAAGTGAGAGGGCAAGTGTGAGACGTTGGGCGGCTGCGGCTGGGCCAGGTCCTTCTCCGCGACGCTTCCTCGAGCCTGTGTGTCTGGGCTCTGCCTCACCAGGGTTTCTGGGGCAGACCTGGTGGGCTCAGATCCAACGGGAACCAGGACTGGCTTGCCGTTGGCTATCACCACTCCTTTGGTTAATTGTCTTTGTCTAACCGGCTCTTCGGGGGACATCACGTATGGACTCCTGGACTGTTTTTTCTCACCAGCAGCCCTTTCCACTGTGTTTCTCAGCACATCCTTCGACTCCCCCTGCTGATCAGGGAGATTATGGCAAAGGTTTAAAGGGCTCGGGTCATCTTTCATCTGGGCTGCCAGAACATGATAATCCTGAGATGCCAACACCCCCACCACCCTCTGAACCTCCAGATCAGCATCTGGGGTGCTTCTGTGAGGTGGCACAGAGACCTCTGTTCCTGGCATCTGGTAACCTGAAAGGAACTGCCCATCGACCACACATCCTGCTGCAGCCCCAGGCAGAGAGTCTTCAGCCTTACTGCCGGCAGAGTCCATCACCTCGCTGCTCCTTCTCACCACATGAGGTTCCAGGTGTCTCTGCCCACCATTGGCAGCAGCTACCTCTGAACTCAGTTGACTGTCTTGCCGAGGAGACTCCGGGCTTCCACCGGCCACAGGCGTCTCATATGCTGTATACCCTGATGGGAGGCGGGACATCTGATAATAAACAGGGATTCTACCTGGTGCAGCTTCTAATGTCTGGGTCCCGGCATGGTGCTGCATCTGGCCGGAAGGAGAGCTTGCCGGAGCAGATTTGTTGAAAGTGTGGGTAGGAGAGGTAGTCTGGGGGGAAGGAGCAGCTTCTTCCGTGTAGAGAGAGGTGTATGGCACGAAGTGGGGGACATGAGAGGCGGTGAGGTTGGTGGAAGGAGACAGAAGCGGGCTAGGCAGGAAGCCAGGAGGGACGGCATAGGGCACTGTGTAATGGGAGCCGATGAACTGCAGGGACGCCGGCGGGATCTGCGTGTAGTGGATGGGAGGATAGGGCACCCCCGGGTGCTGGATTATGGGCGAGGTCATGTTGAAGGCAGGGGGCAAGGGGCTGACGTTCACCACGGGGTGCAGACCCGTGGGGGAGAAGGTGGCGGGGGGCACGGCCACTTTGTAGAGCATCCCGTACTGGTCCACCGTAAGCCCTGCTGCCGCTTCCGTGGCCTCGCCAGGGCCGTAGCGCACGGCAGCGGGACCTGGCCCGGCCGTCCGGGACCACTCAGGTCCCTCACCTGAGGCTCCTGCCGCCCGACCCGCCTCGGTGCCGGTGCTGGCGGGGGGCAGGTCCCGCTTCTTTGGCGGGAGGCACTCCTGGCTGCGCTCGTGGCCTGCTCTCATGGTGCCCTGCAGTGTCCGGGCAGCCCCGCTCGCTCATGGGGGCAGCTGTGGGGGCTGCCACGTGCTGGCTCCCAGATCCCCGCTGCCAGCCGCCGCCTCACCTGCACCAGGAACAGAGCGAGCTGTCAGTCCCAGCCCCGTGCCCGTGGGAACCCTGAGCCTCAAGAACCAGCAACGGTAGCAACCCCAGCCCCACAACCCCACACTGGCTGGAGCCCCAAGACCTGGGAATCAGCAATGGCCCCAGTCCCAACCCCTAAAGCCTCAGAACCAGACACAGAGTCCTGGCCTAGAAAACCGCTAACAGCAGTCACCCTTGTCCCTGAATCCCACAGACGAGTAACAGCAGTGGCCCCATCTCTAGGCCCCAAATCCCAGGAACTGGTAACAGCGGCAGCCCCAGCAACCGCTAACAGTAGCGGCCTCAGCCCTGGCCCGGCTGCAGGCTCCAGACCAGCAGGAGTCCCGGACCCCAGAACCGGCAATGGCGGCGGCCCCAGCCCCGAGCCTCGGTCCCACAATCCTGGACTAGCGGGAGCCCGAAGTCCCAGGAACCGGCAACGGCAGCGGCCCTGGGAACCGGTAACGGTGACGGCCCCACCTCCGAATCCCAGGAATCGGTAACGGCGGCAGCTTCAGCCCCCGAGCTCCGGCCCCAGCCGAGCCGCGAGTCCCAAGCCCCAGGACCCGGTAAAGGCGGCGGCCCCACCCCTGGCCCACGCAACCCGGCCCCGCCGCGGGCTCTAGTCCGGCAGGAGCCCCAGGAACCGGCAATGGGAGCCGCCCCAGCCCCGGCCTTCGAGCCCCGGGACTTTTGAACCGGCAGCGGCCCCGGCCTCTAAGCCCCAGTCCCGCAAGGTCGGATCAGCGGGAGCCCTCATTCCCGGGGTCCGGCCCCGGCTCACCCGCCATGGCGCGGCTCCGGCTCCTCCTCCTCCGCCGCTGCCCGCCCTGCCGCCGCCGCCCGCGGCCGCCTCCGGCGCGGCCCCTCCCCTCCCGGCGGCGCGCGGCGATGACGCAGGCCCCGCGCGCCGGAAGCGCCTCACTGGGCGGTGTTGGTGACATCACGGTGCGGCCGCAGCGCCGGGTCACGTGGCCACCGGAGGGGCGTTGTCAGCAGGTCGGGCGGGTGAGGGGAAGCGCCATCGGCTCCGAAGGGGGAGCGCTCCAGCGAGTCAGGGGTTACTCACCTTACAGCAGTCATACAATCATAGAACAACCAGGTTGGAAGAGACCCATCGGATCATCGAGTCCAACCATTCCTATCAAACACTAAACCATGTCCCTCAGGACCTCCTCCACCCGTCCCTTAAACACCTCCAGGGAAGGGGAATCAACCACCTCCCTGGGCAGCCTGTTCCAATGCCCAATGACCCTCTGTGTGAAAAACTTCCTCCTAATGTCCAGCCTAAACCTCCCCTGGTGGAGCTTGAGGCCATTCCCTCTCGTCCTGTCCCCTGTCACTTGGGAGAAGAGCCCAGCTCCCTCCTCTCCACAACCTCCTTTCAGGTAGTTATAGAGAGTAATGAGGTCTCCTCTCAGCCTCCTCTAGGCTAAACCCCCCCAGCTCTCTCAGCCGCTCCTCATAGTACCTGTTCTCCAGCCTCTTCACCAGCTTCGTGGCTCTTCTCTGGACTCTCTCCAGAGCCTCAACATCCTTCTTGTGGTGAGAGTAGTGAGGCCTTGGCACAGGTTGCCAAGGGGAGTTGTGGTTGCCCCATCCCTGGAGGTGTTCAAGGCCATGTTGGATGGAGCTTTGGGCAACCTGATCCAGTGGGAGGTGTCCCTGCCCATGGCAGGGGGGTTGGGACTGGATGATCTTTAAGGTCCCTTCCAACTAGGTAGTTGTTAATAAGCAGGTATTCTCTATTAGCAGCACTGGATGCCTGAGGGAATCAATCCTCCAAAACCACACATGCCAAGCAAGAAAACTGCGCGTCTTTTATAGTGCAGATCTATGCATTTTTCATCACCTCACCTCCAAAAAAAGGTATTTATTCCTTTCCAAAGAGTCATTAACATATCTCCACACCATGTTTATATGTGCAGACAGTCCGTTGAGTGGCCTGAAGTCTCCCTCCTGGGGTCCAAACATGAAGACTAGAAGTAAGGAGGGTACAACCCAAATTTTGAGGAAAACAGTCCTTTTCTGTTGGTGTGGTAGTGTAGATTTCAGGCTTATCTTATCTTGCAAGATGCCTGGGATGCCTGTTCCTTTCACAGGTGCCTCACCTTTAGATAAACATCCTTCCAGACCCCTATCACTATGGGATATACAAGCTTAGACAATTGTTAGAGATCAAGACACAAATTTAAACATTTGCCATTCATTGGTCTCCCCTTCAGGAAAGAAAAAAAAAAAAGAAGAAAAAAAGATTTCTCAAAACAGGTAACACTATAAGCTGTACTAACTTAGACAGTTGCTGTTGACTAATACACAAGCACGAACATTTAGTGCTTTATCAAGTATCTGTCTGTCCGTACCCCCAGGCAGCAGTGTCTGTCTGTCCAAATACCTCAGCAGCAGTTCCTGTCTGTACTCCCAGACAGTGGTATGTGTTCAAGCACTGTCTGTCTGTCCATAATGCAGGGCAGTAGTGTCTGTGTGTCTGTCTGTATGCCCGAACAGCAGTGTCTGTCTGTCCATCCACCTGGACAGCAATATCTGCCCATCCACACATAGGGACAGGGGTGTGTGCCTGTACACACGGGGAACACCGTATGTCTGTCTGTCCACATATCCAGACAGCAGTTTGTCCGTACAGCAGGGCAGCACTGTCTGTCCATACACTGAGGCAGCAGTGTTTGTGTGTGGAGCGTCCTTCTGTCCGCATTCCAGGGTATCAGTGCCTGCCTGTCCACACAGCGGGATAGAAGCGTCTGTCTATCGGAGCTCTGTCTGTCTGTTTGTCTGCCCCTCCCGCCGCCCCTGCCGGGCGCTCCCGCGGCTGCAGCCCGGGCTCCCCGTGCCGCGGAACCCTCGTTGCGGGAGTCGCGCCCCGCCCGGCGCCTCCGCGGGGCAGCGCTCGCCGCTGGCTCCGCCCCTCCCGTGACGTCATCACTGACTGCCACGGTGCAGACGCACCGCGCCGTCCAACACCGGCATCGCGGCCGCTTCCGCCAGGCAAAGTAGTGCGAGCGGCCTCTCCCTCCCCGCCGCCGCCGCCGTCCCCGCCACAGCCACCCACGCCGCTCCCCGGCGGAGCCGCCGCGGCTCCGCCCCCCTCCTCCTGAGGCCGGCGGAGGCCGGAAGTTCGAGGGGCGCACGCGGGCGGCGCGGATCCCTCCGCCTGCGGTATCGGTGCTGCGGCCGCGCCGCCGCCATTTTGGATGCCCGGCCCCGGCCGCCGCCGCCTCCGCTGCAGGGACCGGCCCGGTGAGTGCGGCCGCGCCGCCGCTCGCCCGCTCCCTTCTTCTCTCCTCCCTTCCCAGCGCCGCCGGGGCCCCGAGCCGCGTCCCGCCTACCCCGGCTCCTCTCTCTCGCCCCGCGCCGCCGCTCCCGGCCCCGCGCTCCCGGGCCGCCCCACGAGGCTGGAGCGGGACCGGACACCGCGGCCTGGGAGCGGGGAGCGAAGCCTGGCCGGGGCGAGGTGGCTCTGCCCGTGCTGGGCGTTCGTGCCCGCCCTTCCTGCGCGTTTTGTCGGTTGTGCCGCGCAGCGCGGGGCTGGTGGCGCTTGTTTCTCGCCGTGCGGCTGCTTGGGCTTAGAGGGAAGCGAAAACCCACGGTTTGTGGGCAAAGGCTTTTTCAATAAGCTCTAGGTGCGGGTTTGTGTTAGCGGGAGGTGCATGTTTGAGGCTCGGTCTGTAAAGACAGGAGAGGAGGGGGGAGAGGAACTCGGCCAACCATGCTTCTGCATGGTTGGCCGAGTTCCTCTCCCCCCTCCTCTCTTCTCCCCTTTTCTCTGAGTTGTTTTGAGGTTATTTTTATAGTAAGCATTGTTTTTGAAAGCTGCAGATAGAGTCCTAGAGTGGTTTGTGCTGGAAGGAACCTTACAGCCCATTCAGTTCCAAGCCCTCTGCCATGGACAGGGACACCTCTCACTAGGACAGATAGAACAGTTGTGTGGTTTATTACATTGTAAGCAATGCCTAAAAATTATTAACGCGTGATGTATTTTAGTTTCTCATGCCTGAAATGTTGGTGGAACAGTACAAACGCCCAGTGGAACCACTCGGGAAGGGCAGCGTTTCATGTACCTGACCAGGAGTTGGGTTTGGCCTGTAGTGGCTTAAACCAACTCAAACATCTCTGTGCTCTCCCCTGCGTAGTACCTCAGGCATCTTACATCTATAACGGCAGAGATTTGTGTGGTGTTTTTCTTTTCTCTTTTTCCCGTTCCACTTCTGTGTGATAGCGCGCAGCTGGATTCTGTGCCTGTTTCTCCTGCGTCCCTTCT
Organism: Coccyzus lansbergi; assembly: GCA_033558105.1. Classification (NCBI taxonomy): domain Eukaryota; kingdom Metazoa; phylum Chordata; class Aves; order Cuculiformes; family Coccyzidae; genus Coccyzus; species Coccyzus lansbergi. The sequence continues at coordinate 3,080,882 of JAUMJK010000426.1, read as the reverse complement.
TTAAACTGCACTTTTTACTTTTTCCCTTGTTTTATTTGCACAACATGTTCTATTGGCAAATTCTTTCTTATGCCTGCTCATGTGCACTCTGGCGTTTGGCACAGGAAAACATTACTGGGCACCTGAGAGCTCAACCAGGAGAAGAAATTATTTGCTTTTTTTTCTGAAGGGTTCAAGTATGAACCTCTTGTTCCTTCAGTGGTGGGAGGAGGAGGGGAGGGTATTTAAATTCCCATGGGCTGAAAAGGGGAAAGTAAGTCTGGGGTAACTCTTTTCATAGAATCACAGAACAACCAGGTTGGAAGGGACCCATCGGATCTTCTAGTCGAATCATTCCTATCAAATTCCTTTTGTGAAGGAGACAGTTGTTCTGTCTCCTATGTGTAAGATAACTTGCTGCTTTTTTGATAAAAAGCCTTCTCTTCCAAAAAGGAAGAGAAATATTGTTTGTTTGTTTTCGTTGGGGTTTTTTTTGTTGTTCATTGTAACAGGAGTGGAGGGTTCCTGCAATACCTTTCTGAGAAAATAAGGGATACAAAGTTGTGGTTCGGGTTAACTCCTTGCCATACAGAGTTTTGCGCCGATATCGTTGTAAACTTGAAATGGGATCAGTTAAGTTTGAGGGAATAAGTAAGAAAACTGTGAAGAGCAGCAGGGAACTGAAGTTGTCTGTCCTTAGGTGCAGGCAGGTTGTATTGGTGAGCACAGTTCTGTTGTGGAAAGTCACCTTTTGAAGTATAAGGGCTCTTAAGAATCCTAATCCCTTCTAAAGTTAATGGCTCTCATTCAGTAGAGCTTCTGGTGCCTCTTTGGTGTGAATGCTTTTATCTGTTTGTGAGTTAGCAGTGTGTGCAACTTTAGGGGAGGAGCTGTTTGATTTTTTTCTGCATTTTTTAATAACAGGACAAACTCTTGTGACTGGAAGAAACTACCTGAAAGGAGGTTGTAGAGAGGAGGGTGATGGCCTCTCCTCCCAAGTGACAGGGGACAGGACGAGAGGGAATGGCCTTAAGCTCCACCAGGGGAGGTTCAGGCTGGACATTAGGAGAAAGTTTTTCACAGAAAGAGTCATTGGGCATTGGAACAGGCTGCCCAGGGAGGTGGTTGATTCACCTTCCCTGGAGGTGTTTAAGGCACAGGTGGATGAGGTCCTGAGAGGCATGGGTTAGTGTTTGATAGGAATGGTTGGACTTGATCTGGTGGGTCTCTTCCAACCTGGTGATTCTATGATTCTATGAAAGTGGTATTAATTTGCTCTGGATAACACTTGGCTGCTCTCTGAGGGGAAAAGGTCTGGGCTGCCTTGGTTAGCAGTGTTACTTCTCTGGTGAGACTTGGAGTTAACAAGTGAATAGATGATGAGGCTCTATCTCCAAAAACTGAGTTACAGCAACCTGAGTTAGAAGTGAATCAGCTGAACCCCCAGGCAGCAGTGTTAGCCTTTTCCTGCCGTTTAGCAGAGCTGCTGTAGCTAAAAATCTTAATAGCAGAACGTTGTAGGGCATAGCTGAATGTACCTGGTGTATTTTAAAGATTATGTTAATGAATGTGAAAATGTGGTGTCTTGCCTTTCATCTGGCACTAAGGTGAAAAAAAGGTGGAGGGTTTTTTTTTTTTAAACTTTAAGTCTGCAGGAAATTGAGCAGAAAGTAAAATAACCAGATTACCTTACAGATCCAAAGAGTTGGGAAACTAGAAGCAGGTGAGAAATACAAAGGTAATGTAGGTCAGGGGTGCTGGAGGTGTGGAAGCAGATGCCAGGAAATCTGGAATTTCGATCTTGTCTGTTACACTGATCAGCTATGTAGATGTGCTAATTCTTCTTCCAGTGCTTCATTCATTTGCTGCTAAAGGAATGGGAATGTTTATGCTGCTCTTTGGCAGATGTTGGTGTTTGTGGTCGTTGAAGGTTCAGGCATCTTCTGAAGCCAGTGCAGGAGTTGTTTGGTTTGGTGTGTGGGTTCTCTTGTGCAAGAATGGGAGCCTCACCGGCAGCGCTTCCCTGATCTCCTTGAATTCTGTTGTTGGGCTGTAGCCACAGGCAGCAAAGAAAGGAGAGACAGGGCTGCATTTGGTTTGGCTGCCTCAGAGGATCTGGTGGAATGGAAGGTCTTTAAGAGTAGCAGTGTAAGATACTGTCGCTGTCCTGTCTCTCCTCCTTGCAGCTTCTGAGCAGCTGGGGGTTTGCCTCTTGAATACTCTGTTTCTACATTTGTTCTTTGAATGAGCTGGAAATGAGATCCTTCTTTCTTCTGAGGCCGTTTTTTAGCTCTTGTTTTTAGAACATTTTTTCCCTTGTTTGACTTCTCTCCCCTGCCCCCCCATCCTTGCTATCTTTGTGTAATGCAAAGTGTAGCTGTGACACCTTTTGTTATCATACCATATTTTAAAGCCTCCTGCTGCCTTAATTTCTTTTTGATTTTATGATGTTACTTTCTAGCTCTCTGTCGTATTAAAGTTTATTTTTCTCAGGGGAGATTGCTGTTCCATTTGGAACGTTTTATGGTTGGGTGCTTTTTCTCAGCTCTTTTGTGTTGTCTTTGCCCTTCTTTGCCCTTCCTGGTGATGATGGAGCTCCTTGGTTCGGTGTTTACTGTTTCCTGTATAAATATTAGTAATACTAGTCTCTTTACCACTATCTCTACTTTTGTTCACTGCTTCACCCCTATCATCAGGGTATATTTCTGTTTCTTACTGTCAATATGTCTTATGTTTGTGTTTTTTTAAGTATCTGATAAGAGTGTGAAACTACTAGTAGCAGTGTGGAGCTGAGGCCATCAGTATTTCTAGTTAACTGTTGCAGTTATTCCTCTCCTGTAGTCCAGACATATCTTCTCCTTTTGTGCACAGGAGGCTGGGTTCAGTTACACTGAAGCAAGCAGGGGAGTTCTGCTCCCGGTTTCAGTTGGGAGTTTGGTTAGGCTTTAATTATGTAACTTCCCAAAAGCTGTTTTCGCTTGAGGAATGTGATTACTTATGCACGCGTTGGGGTGGAACAGCTTAAGTTGTGTGTTTCAGATGGGTCTGAAAACATGCACTGCTTCAATACTACTTACAGGAAAAACTACAGCTGGGCTTGTCTTACTTGAACTGAAAATTCAGACCATTTCCCCAAACAGGAAAGCGCTTCTGTGAATAATTCTGTGAGCTTTGATGGGATTTATGTCTTATTGTTTCCTGAATTCAAGGCTAACTGATAATGGAATTTTAAAATGACTGTTAATTTGATAATTTGTCCTAAAGAAGTTGTTAAGCAGCTTTTTCTTTTTATTTCAGTAATATATCAAAAGAGTGGGTTTGATTTTGCTTTATTACACATAAGCTAACATTACTGAATAGTTTCCAGAGGGAAGGACCTCAACTCAATGACACATTTAAGGACAATAAGTCCTTTTATCTTTACACTGCAGTTCCTGATAGAGGAGTATACCTTGGCTGAAGCATTTCAGCATTTCACATGTGGGTTTTGGTAAGTTTGGGCTCTTCTTGTGCATATAAAAGGTTGTTTGGTGAACAATCATGTTTTAATTTGATTGTATTTGAAGAGAGACTTTTAGTAATAAGGTTCTGTACTTAGTTATTTTTTGCATTATGGCCTGTAGAATAAAATATTTAACTTTGAACAATGAGCTTAACCAGTAAATAACTGTAAAAGGGGAGAAAATAGTGATTTAGAAGCATAATTTAGATGAAAATTAAATGGTTTTAATACATTAGTTTTTGCTTTCTCGATTTTTTTTTTTTTAAGTTTTAGGTAGTTCACTAGGAATGAGTTACATGAAGAAAGGATTTCTTTTTTAGTTGGGTCAGGGGAAGAATTCATGAATAGCAGAAGGAGGAAAATCAGTGAGTGAACACCTTTTATTCAATTCAGAGACCATAAAAAAGCTGGAATTCTTTTTTTTAAAAGGAACTTGAACACCAGCCACCTCTGCCATTGGAATTTATCTGGGTTAGGTATCTTACTCTTTCAGAAGCTTTGATCTTGATAGTAGGTTGCTCTAATGAGCAAGGCCTTCACAATGAAAAGGGAGAAACAGGCTTCATGAGGTACAAGAATTCTGCATTCAGTCCTACCAGATATGGCAAATATTAACTGGTAGACTCCTTGCAGATGTTAGGGGGTCATACCTGGTTTCCAGAGCTTGTCGTTAGCGAAGGAATGGCAGAGGGAAACTGCTGCTTTAAACAAAATGAGGAAAGAGGTACCTACTTTAAGTAAATTGCTTTGTCGCTTATGTAAATGTGCAAAGAACAAACCCACATTCCTGTACTGGTGAAAATGTTAACTAATCCTGAAGAACAAGACATGCTACTTTGAAGGAAGTTCTAAGCAGCATTTGGCTGACTAAAGTTAAGCTTCAGGTCTGCTATTAGTAGATGATAAGGTGTCCTCTCTCTGTTAGTCATCTTGTGTAATAAAATGGATTTCTGTAGTACAGACAAGTCTGAAATTTAATTTTTCATGGCAGTTTGCTATTTGATAGCTTTGTAGTTGTCACCTGGAGCTGACTTCTCTTAATCTTTCACAGGGTTCATAGTGCAGATGCCAAGATTCTCTCTCATTTCAAGACAAATCATATAGCCAAAATTAGATAAGTGTTTTAATTCTCCTGAGCTCTAAATTTTTCATCCTATTTATATATTGCTTTTGTAATTCTTTTTAGGGTTTTTTGTTTGTTTGTTTGTTTTAACTCTCATTGTTAATCTGTTTATTGATGTACAGCCCTAATTCCATCCTTCAGGGGAGTCTGTCTGACCATATATCAAGCCCCAGTAAGATTTTGATACTGCAACTGTTTATCTGGGCAGAGACGTGCTATAGTGATGCTGTGTGTTGTCCATACTGTGTTCATATGATCAGGAAAATCATAAATATTTGCCAATAAATCATCATTTAGGTCTTGCTGAGCCCTTTTCCATTCTTTGTGCCCTTCATTATGCTGCATCTTCCTAGCGTGCCAGCTCTGTATCTGTGGAGGACATGAGTCCTTGTGCTGGTCTGGCAGTTACAGCTTGTCCTTGTGCTTACTGGGTCCAGTCTCCAGGCATGGATTGCTTGGCAGTGTGTATTTGGAAAAATGTTTTTCCTATTGTTCTACCTTCTGTCAGAATCCTAGAAAATTGTGACAGAAGTTGTGCGGAGAACTGATTTTAGGAGAGGGAATGGCATGGCACTTCTGATATGTATTTCCTCTAGAAGGGAACAAGGAAAGTGGAGTTGGTGTGGTCTTCTCTCCTGTGGCCTGCACTCATGCTGCTTTGAGTCATAGCACTGTGAACTTTGCAGTTAAGGTACAACCTGGCCCTGGATACGAGTCATCCAGATGAACTTGGATTTGTCCAGGAAGTGATGTGGGTGATTTACTGGGTTGCCCTTCTGAATATGAAAACATGTGGACCTCAAAGCTAAAGGAACTTTCTTGGAGGGCGAGTGTGAGACTTGGATTCTGAATGACTTTATCAAGTGTTGTGATACCTGCTTTGTTTGGCCAGATGGCACGGAGTTAGGATGATTTGCTTTCCCGGCCCCTACACGCTGTGGATCTTTGTTTGATGACCAAGAGGTATGTGGTGCTCATCTTGGAGCCTCGGGAGACAGTGACAGGCAGGACACAAGATATTGCTGCTTGGCCATCTCCAGCTCCTACATTCAGGTGTTTGAGTGCCCCACGCAGCTGCGTGTTTTTAATTTAGTGATAGTATCTGACCCAGCAGTCCCTGCTGGCTTGGCTTCCCCAGTTATGTAGTTGTTGACTCAATACCTTGTGTCAATACCATCTTGATGCTTGTCAGCTGACATAGTCACTGATACAAGAGCTGCAATTCATGTTTTTGTGGGCAAGCCCTCTGTGTGTGTTCTGCAGGGGCCCAGAGTAGGAGGAGCAGAAGGAAGCCATTCTGGGGGTTGTAGCAAAACTGGTCATAGTTGTTTCACCTTGCTGCTGCTGCTTGAGGTAATGCTGAAGTAACAGAGGTTTTTAAACTATTATGGCTACAGAATCCCAGGGCAGTCAGTATTTTGTGCCATGTAGGTGGGAACTGAGCTGAGGTCGGGAGGAATCAATTTGGTGGTGGTAATGGGGAAGCCAGGCTGTCTTTCAAATGTGACAAAGTGTCAGAGAGATCCAGTAAAAGGGAGAACTGCTTCATATTTGTTTGACGTCTTTCAAGTTATATTCCTGAGCAATCTTCTTGATCTCCTTTCCTGTCCTTACTGTACTTCTCAATAGGTGTCCGTAGTTATTTTCTCAGTGTGGATGAGGTGGGTGAGATGTATTTTTGTAAAGTAAATGTTCTGATGATACCTAAAGACAATGTGCCTGGGTAGGACTCCGTTGTTGCCCAGTACAGGAGGAATATGATACCTGGCAGAGCCATATACTAGAAACCTGACTAATAAAAAAGACCAAAAAACAAAACCAAAAAACCCAACAAATCCAAAGAAGAAAAGCATAATTCCACATTGACATACATAATGCTTATATGGAAAAACTTACTGGGAATATTAGGTTGAGATCTGAGAGGAATGCTCTCAAACTCAGGCATCACAAGAAAAACCCTTGAAACAAATAAGTCACGTTAATACGAAATTGCCAATAAAAAGTGAAGTTAATTCACCAGTGTCTCTGAAGGAGCTCAGAATTGTTCAGCTTGTAAATCTGATATGCCACTATTTTAATCAATGCTTTATTTACAGCAGGAGTAGGAGGTAGTTGGTGTGACGCTAGTTTTTTTTCAACACGCTCTGGGAATTGTGTTGTTCTTTACAAGTTCTTGGTAAAATGATAAAGGTTGTCTGGAGTATAAAATTGTTGGATTTTTCTGAAATCTTGTCAGGCCTGTAACCAATGGTTTTTATTGCATTATGGTGCAGTTTTTCAAGGGAGATCTTATTGTGAATTAATAACTAGCTAATAAGGGAGAAGAAAAGGGACTAGAAGGTAATAGAAAATTTGTCTGCTTTCATAATAGGAAGAGGTTATTGAGAACCACTCTGTGAAACTGCCATTAAGTGTGTTCATAAAGCAATCTGGAGAAGAGTGAATAGTGAGGTGACAGCTTCATCCTAAACCTGTATGATGATTTTGTGATATTAAAAGTATGCACTAAGGTGATAAAATGAATTTATTGTCAATAAAGGCAAAGTAATGCCTATGCCTGTACTGAAAAGAAATTACTATGAAGATGAATACGTAGTGAAAGACTCTAAGTAAGTTGTCACTCAAACTGGAGATCTTAGCATTTTCAGGCAAAATGAGTTTAACCATTTTTAACTTTAAGTGAAAAAAACCCAAAACATGGCTCCCTATAGGAAGAGGTTAGAGTCAGGGCTTGCCTGCCTGGAAAGGGAGGTGACCTAGGGGTAGATACAATTAAAGGCTGTAAAATCGTAAATGACGAAGAATCAGGTAATAGGTGATGAGTATTTACTTTCTTACAGCATAAGTATTTAATTTTGTACCCCTACTTGGTCAGTCAGCAGGTTTAAAGCAAAAGATATTTTTTCACACGCTTTCGTGTGGAGAAGGAAAGAAGACAACCTGATACATTGCATGGGCATTACAGTGCATTGAAAAGCTTGAAGAGTGTGTGCACAAGAGGAGCTCAAGCTCCATGGAAAGCATGTGTAATTATTTGTGAGGGGGAGACACTATTTCAATAGATGGATGTGAAATGTTTTTTCATGGGAAGAATTCAAAGATACATTTTTTTAAAGAGCTGAATGATGTGGATTTAAAAAAAATCAAAACAAACCCAAGTATTGAGTTGCAGCACAAAGACAGAAGTTCTGAATGTCGGAAAATAAATTATAGCTTTGTCTTTTGCCCTTGGTGTTGTTTTCTCTCAGAGCAGTCTGGAATTGTTCTGACTTTATGGGGCAGGGAGCGTGTTAGTTACAGTTGATTTTAGGAAGCAGTTGAGGTTGGGCTGTGCCGGTAGTGTAACACTCTCTTGTTAGTGTGTTAGAGTTGGATAAAAACAGGAGGTAGCCTCTTAATCTGGATATTATCTGAGTCATTGCTTTCTGAAATGCTGGTTTCTGCTTGTTTTCCAGTGGTTGTGATGTCAAGGGGGGAGGGAATGGTCTTTACTGTGTGGCTTGCTGATTGCTTATTTACACAAGGACACAGATATAAAATATTCATTTTGTTTGGTGACTGGATGAAGTTAGGGTGGAATTGTATTGGATCTCTAGTGTTTTCATTGTGTCTGCCTTTTGAGTGAGGTAAGGTGTCCTGCCTGAACACTGGTGAAGGGTGTAAAATGAATGTTCTTAAATACGTGCACTTAGAGTATGTGTTCATTGCTGTTTTCTCATTGCCTAAAACTCCTTAGGCTGCCTGTCATTTTATTTCCTTTGTCCAGGGCCAGACATAACATGCTGAAGCCCTTGATGAGAATATCTACAGAATGCTTTTGTCCTGGAGCAAGGAAAGCAGTGCGATTGCACAAGTCACAGACTGAGGATGTCAGTGTTCAGCAGTTTATAAACCCTTCGCATACAGAGTGGGAGCAAAAAGGACTTGTGATACCAAAGCAAGTTCCTGCCAAACTTCAGTTTGTTTGCAGACCATGTGTTAGTGTTTGGAAAAGTTTTCAAATAATTCTTTCTTTGAAATAAAACAGTCATGGTTTTAACTTGTGGTGGTCACTGCCTGAAAGTTTTGGATCAGCTTCACGAGGGTGCAGAACCATAACATAAGTGTAGCTTCCTGCTAGAGAGAACACTCTACCACTTTCCTACTTCATCTTGGGTTTCCCAAAGCTGTGTGTTTTTGCTGCTGCTTTTGTGAGCCAAACTGATGTATCTGAGGATGACTGCTCTTGTGAGGAAGGTAACAAGCTGGTTTTCAGATGTACAGGTTGCCCATGTGGTGGGGCGCAGACACTGCCCAAGGAATGTCAGACCTTCAGATTGGAAGGTCTCCTCCTGTGCATCTCCTTCTGTGCATGAACCTGCACATGGGTCATTTTAGTGATCATGAAATTATTACCTATAGACTGCAGAGGAATGTTTCTTCAGTAGCTTTTTTAACTTTTTCCCAACCTTCCAACAAGAATGTGGCTTATAAAATTCAGTTAGAATCGTGATATGTGTGTGTACAAGGTGAGCCCAGGCTTAAAAATTAGGGAGTTTAGGCAGGCTATTACCACCCAGGAGAGAGATTTTTTGGGTTTATGATACTGTTATGTGAAAAAGCAGCTAAGCACTTTGTAGCAATTGGAACCCCAAATTGAGTGTTACTAATTATTTGTCTCTGTAAATTCAAACTTTGTAGGTATGAAGATGGGGATCTGGAATTTGAGGGGTTTTCTTTAGGACAGCAGATTTATAATCCTGACCTTTAGACCTGCATTCAGCTGTCTTGCTATGGGACCACCTTTGTTTATTGTATCTACATATCTCTGTTTTTCTGCAGCAAACAAGTCCCCTGCTAACTGTTTGCTTCCCTCCCTGTGGTGTCATGCAAGCCAGTTAGTGCAGCATCTGAATGCACATCTTTTTCTGATATGACAGTGCTTAAAATGTACGACACACCATTCGGGGAGGATGGTGACCCAGACAAAATCTTTAGTAGACTGCCATGGCAACATTTTGCGAGTTAGGGTGACATTATCTATTATCAGAATGGCTTAGTTGTATTTGTAGTCCAGGGCGAATGAAAAGACTGGAGAGATGCTTACATAGTCTCGCCTCCCAGAGAGTTTAAAGTCCACTTTGCTGAGTATGGACTGAAAAGTTACTGTTAAACATATTTCTAAAATTTGGCTTTTATTTGAGAGCCACTTTCTTCTTGAGGGATACCTGATGACTGAATTGCTCTCTAGGTCGAATGCTCTGTGAGTATTCCATTTGGTGAAGTAAACTATTTGATGTTCTTGTAGAACACACTTTTTCTTGCACGCTCTTTTCACACTAGTGCCACCAGTCAGTAATGAGACAGGCTTGTTTATTTTAGAAGGGATTGTTCTGTTAAATAAAAGGGTAATAAAGGGATGGTATAATCTTAATTGATTTATTTTTAAAAGAGGAATCTCCGAAAAAGTCAGCAGAAAAAGAAGATGGAAGAGCATTCCACACAGCTGGGATTGCTTTTCTATCTACTTCTGCTGACTTCCATACCTCTAAGAGTGAAGTGTGTATGGTATAGGTTTGCGGGATTCTTGAAACGTAGTTATCTGAAACACTTGCATGAAATCTTGTGCAAGTTATTTAACAGCATTGCTTTTTGTAAAAGATTTCTGTACTGAGGTATGAGCCTGACTTTTCTGGAGGAAGGGAGATGATGTGAATATGCAAGTGTATCTCGCAGAGGCCATTTCTGCCTATTTCGGGTGAGGTGTCGTGTTGTTTGCCTGACTGGTAGCTCAGAGAGAGGTAATTCCTGTTCCTAATGTTCTGGAAAAATGTAGAGGTGCAGTGAATTCCTCTGGTTTTCAAGTTTGCTTTTAACCATGCTCCAGAAACAGCCTGCATTTTCTTAATTCTTCTGCTTGTATAATTATAGGGTAAGAAAGGAAAAAATGCATGAAAGTATGAGACTATTATGAAGCCTTTAGGTACAGTGCAAGGTTTACAGCTCCCTTTCTTCTCACAGAGGATGCCAGCCCCCATCAGACTGCGGGAGTTGATCCGGACCATCCGGACAGCAAGAACCCAGGCAGAAGAGCGTGAGATGATCCAAAAGGAATGTGCTGCTATCCGGTCATCCTTCCGAGAGGAAGATAACACATACCGATGCAGAAATGTGGCAAAGCTGCTGTATATGCACATGCTGGGATACCCTGCACATTTTGGACAGGTGAGTGAGTTCAGGGCTTGCTGTGCTAGGTGCGTATGCCAGTTTGCTTTATGTGTTTTGGGGCACCTTGACTTATTTTGGATTCCCAGCTGCACTTTTGCTGTCTGTACTTGGGGGTGGTTTTAGGTCTGATTTCACATACATTCTGAACCTGCATTAGTTACTTTTGGCTTTGTTAGTGAGATCTGCTGCTTGGAGACTTACATATTCTGTTACGAGACTTAGGGTGAGTCTACTTTTGCCAGACTGCCTGCTTCTCACCACTCGTGTTTATTCAGAGCCGTAGTTCTTAAACTACAGTCCAGTATCTATGGATATTTCTGGATGGATTCAAAGCAGCACTTTGGACTTCAGTGTCTGATGGAAAATACCAGATGCTTCAAGGGAAGTTCTATACCATTTTCCTTCGAAAGCAATCTGTTCTAGGCAGATGAGAGCTGGTCTGTTCCCAGCAATGAGAAACTGATGTTCCTTATCCCCGTCTTAGTGAGGTGAACTGGAGGATGCTTGTGTGAGTTTTCTGTCTCTTGGCTTATTTTTGACTCACAAGTTTTAACACAGTAGATTGTGGAAAAGAGAGACAGGAAAATGGGAGGGAGATCTTAATCTATAAGATGCACCAAGTTGAACTTTGCTTAGTCTTCGAGGCATAGTCTGTTTTGCTTAGAAGTCAGTAAGTGTCCTGTTAGTAGTAATGTAGCCTGGGCCTTCCTAGTTTGCGTGAGCTGGGGACCTGTTGAAGACATGCGGTTTCAGCAGTGGAGTTTTGTAGATAGACAGTCCAGCATTGTAGACAGGACGTTTGAGAGTGACAGGATAAATACACAGGAGAGATGTTTTGGTGAAAATCAGGACTATGCCACAGGCTGTGTTAGACTGTCTTAAAGATGTAGGCAGGCATCTGATTTTGGCAGACAGAGTCCATGTGGGTAATGAATAACAAAAGAGGATTTGGAGTAGGTTGATGTACTTCTTTCTAAGTCAGGGATCCTTAACTTTGACTCAGGATATCTTGTATAGAAATATGAGCATGACACCACATTTAGGCAGTGCATACCAAGATGCACTTGATGGCAAGCTGTCTCTTGAGCATGTGTAAAGGCTGTTTGTGCAAGGTTAGCAGGTATCAGGCAGCCTAGGGCAACCTTTGTTGTTGTTGTTGTCATTATTTCCACTTGCAAAAAAAAAAATCCAGTTGTAAGTGTCTGTTAGTGAAAACTTGGGCAGGTTGTAGTCTGGTTGTATGCCTGTGTTATAGATATCTGTTACTGTACCAGTGTAGCAGATTTTAATTGCTCCTTTGAGTGAAATGGATATAATAGTATCAAGATTTCTTCTGCTAATTAGACCTACGAAGAGCTTCAGCTGATCATGTTTCTCAATATCGCTGTGCCTGAAGCTTGTTTGCATGTGTTTGTATACAAGTGAAACAAGAACTCATCAGCCATTCACAGAGTAAATTTCAATAATATCATTCAAATTCAAAAGTGCTAGAAGTGTGTCTCACAGTAATTGGTCTCCTTCTGTTTTTTCTTAGTTGTTCATCTTCTGCCTTTATTGGCTTTCACACTGTAGCTTAGGTGTCATCTATTCAGCATTGCATTTTTGTAGAATTGTATAAGAAACTATCTTATAAACATGGAGGAGGAAACTGGTTCAGAGGTGCATTATTTGCCTACAGAAATCACTGAAAAGATAAGAGGTCAATATCAAGTGTTCTATACCTTATCCCTGGTTGATCTTGCCCATTTGTGCAAGTTCAGTTATCCTTGTGGATGACTGATCACAATGTTCAGAGGTATTTTTTTTATTCTAGGTTTTCAGCTTCTTTAAACCTAGCAAAATGAGCTTGGTTTCTTTCGAGCTTTTTCTTCTCCCTTTGTCACCCTGCCCTGGCTGGGGGTTCCCGTGTGAGAACTTTGCACAGAGACAAGTTATATGCTCTGAATCTGCGCAGTGTGAAAACTTGACAGAGGCTGGGCCATGGCACTTGTTGTCTCTGCACTTCAACTTTAATTTTCTTATCGATGTGCTGTGCAACTTTACCTTTCTGATGTGTCTGTGCTTCTTGCATCCCACCTATGTCTGTTGCCTAGTTCAAGCTTCCCTGTAGGAAAGGACCATGAAAAATTTTTCATGATGCCCTGTATTTTTCCCTGTGCATGGCCCTCTTGACTTCCTTTAAAATGGATCTGTTGCAAGCGTTGTCTGTCCCCTTCTCACATCCATTGTGTGTGCTTACTTGCTGCCCTGGCTAATTTGTAAAACAGACTTGGAGAATGTGTTTGAGAGGGATGGATCTTGCCTGTTTTGAGGCCATTGCTGCTACTTCCTGCCTGGAAAGTAGAGGTAAATGACTGTACTTCATTAGTTATCTGCTAGAGAAAAATCTTTGTGTAGTAACAGCAGACTATCTCTGTGGTTTGTGTCTCTATTTTGGGTTTGTTGGGGTTTTTTTCAGTTAGAAACTGTGTTCAATGTCAAAACGGGTTGACAATAAAATTAACTGAGTGCAAATGACAGCTGTACATGGTATCTTAGTGATCTCCTTTATGCTATTGAATGCAACTGATGTTTCTGCATGGTAGAAGGGTTTGTAGTGGCTACAATGCATGTGATTTTAGTCAAAGTTCAAGTGTTCAAATAGAGAGCAGCACAAAAATTTAAGTATCTTACATTCTACCTAAGGTTTATCGAGCCGACAAGTCAGTTACACATCATAGCAAATAAAAGCTGGCTTTGCCAGCCTAACTCACAGAGCATTGATCCCGTCTCTGGTAGGTAAACAGACCCCTTTAAGCCTGGTTCAGAAGTTTTCAGCACATCAAACATCATACGTGATCAAGATTTCCAAGTCTTTACTGTTTTGTTTTTAATGATGGATCTTTTGTCTCTATAAATGTTGCCTTTTCCTGTTGTGATCTGACATAAAGCCACATATCTGGTGTATCTAAGGTTATGGAAGTCCAACAGTGTCTAGTGACTTGAAGATGCAGAAGCTGCTGATAAATTCTCTGCTGGCTTTCTGGGTGCTTTGGGCAGGTCATTTAACCTTTCTTTGCCTTCCACATCACCAAAATGGGAATAAAATATATCTACAAAAATGCATTCTGAGAGACCTAAATGAGTAAATTAAAAAAAAAAATCAAACTGTTTCTCTTCAGGCTAAGAAATAGTTTAAGCTAATTCTGTCTTTTTGTTTTTCTTTTTTTTTTCTTTTTTTTTTTTTTTTTCCAGTTGGAGTGCCTCAAGCTCATTGCCTCTCAGAAATTCACAGACAAGCGCATTGGGTATTTAGGTGCCATGTTGCTGCTGGATGAGAGACAGGATGTCCATCTTCTTATGACCAATTGCATCAAGAAGTAAGGGTACCACCTCTCTCTCCCATCAACACATGCTCTGAGGTTTCAGGATCTGAAAGTACACTCCTGGCAGTGATATTTTGAGTACTTCAGGTTTCTCTCTGTTGTGTTAGAAAACTCTTATCTTCAATTTGTTGTATGCTGCTAACCATACAAAGCTGTTCTAGTATTGTATTGGATGATTTTGCCTGGCTTCCTTAAAGGGAAGAGAATATAAAATTGTTTTGGTCCTAAAAAGGCGTGTGTGGTAAACAACGCTTCATGTAACTGCTGTTACAGAATGGCAGGTTATGTTTCTGGAGGTCATGCTAAGGTAAATAAAATGGGGAATATGAACTAACAGAGTAAGCTGCTTGGACAGTGCAGGAGACCTCCAGTTGTTGTGAAGAAGTCTTCCATTTCTGTAAATTAGTTACCTTTCAGCTTGCAGTAGGAAGGAACCAGATGACCAGTAATGCTGCATCAATAAAGGTCCACATGTTTGGGTTTTTTAAAATATGATTGAATTGAGATTTTTTTATATCACTCATAAAACTTCATAGGCTGGACTGGCTGTCATATCATAGTTGTACATGTTGCTGCAACCATGTTGCCCTGTGTTTGTTTGACTTGTTCTGATGAGCTTTAAAGAACTCATCCAACTTCAAGGACCAAGGCTGTGTACCCTGCTTTATTTTTAAGGTTGACCTAATGGTCCTTATGAATGGTTTTCATTGGGAGCAAGGTGGCAACTTGATGTACTGTCTGCTCAGCATCTTGCTGAAATCATCAGGCAAGAGGGGGTGGGAAATAATTCTTCAAGTTTTCTTTAAGCTTTTTTCTGTCTCAGCAAAACGCTTTTTAACTGTGACTGGTTTACATTGCTGTTTAGGTGAGGATGATTGGTGCATTCCCAGTAATGTTCCTGTTCAAGATGAATAGGAGTAGGAGTGGAACAAGTGGCTTCTAGTTGATTTCTCCAAATGCCTGCTTGTCTGTGTGTGCTCTCTGGTTTTATTATTATTTACTTTTAAAATGTGAGCCTCCCAGATATTAGCAAGTAAAGTATTGATCTTCAGTTAGACTGTGGCCTCAGTGTGTTTGGAAGGAAACTTGACAAAACTACAGGTTTGAGCATCTGCTGACTCCAGGCCTGGTGTCCAGGAGAGGAGAGATGTTGGGCTAAAGATTTTTTCCTTGGAATGTCATACCCTTACGGCTCTTCCATTAGAGCTTAGCTATGGGGTTAACACCTCTTTTGTTTATGCTAAAATGAATTTTTGTGGTAAGGACACAGGGAGTTTGAACTGGAAATGGGTTGGACTGAAGCTGAGCAAAACTGGTGGACAGCTTCCTACCACCTCAGTGGTTTGTTTATTGCTTTCTCCTCTGGCTTCTGTAGCTGCCACTTTGGTTTGCTTTTATATAGATATAAAGATGTTTGTCTTGTGGCTGTGTCTTTCATGATAGTATAGCAAGACCTAGATTTTTGATGCAGAAAACGTGATCATCCTTGTGAAGCACATGCTTGCTATACACATGGCTGTATGTAATTGTCAAAAATTTGTTGAAGGAAGGAAACAGAAGCCCCAACACAAGCATGTGCTCTATCCCTTCATCTGCATGTTGCTATAGCTGCTTGGTGTTACAAACAGAATACTGTCTTGCTTTTCTGCACGTTGTGCGTGTTTGGTTATG
Source organism: Coccyzus lansbergi (assembly GCA_033558105.1). Lineage (NCBI taxonomy): Eukaryota > Metazoa > Chordata > Aves > Cuculiformes > Coccyzidae > Coccyzus > Coccyzus lansbergi. The sequence continues at coordinate 3,065,035 of JAUMJK010000426.1, read as the reverse complement.
TACCCCTGATTTCTCCTGCTCTCCCATCATGCAGTCCCCACTTTCCTTTGCCTCACAAAACAGGAACCATAGTTTTAACTTTTGTCAGCATTGAATCCTGGATACTGTGGCAACTTGAGCACCAAATAGTCTGGTAGAAAAGTAGTGTAGAAAGTGTTTTTAAAAGCTCTTGGAATCTCCATGTGAAAACTACATAGTCTGGTACTTAGTGTGACATTGGTAGCTGGCCTCATGAATAGTATTTGCTATTTGGTGCTTCAACTTACTGACTGCTTTTTGCAACTTCTTTACTCATGTAAATAGTTAAATTGCTAATAGAATTCCTGTATGGATTATATTCAGGGCGAGAGACTGGAGAGGTTTGTGGTTTTTGCTCAGAACAGAGGACACAGTTACAGATTTTTATATAGTGTTTGGTTTGCAAGGCAGAAGCCAAAGCCTGTCCTGGAACACATTTGAGCTGAGACAGCATACAGTGTCACTGCAGGATGCACTCCATGTTAGGTTCTTTTCTGCACACAAATTCCAAATATGACGTTTTGGCTTTACTTCAGAAGTTTTAATGGAATTCTGTGTAGTCTTCCCCCTTCTCAGCACAATCCCTAGATACCTACTTGATAGTTTTAATTGAGTATTTGATCTTTATGATTAAGAATTCTGAGTAGAAGTAGTTGCAAACCCCTGTAGTACAGGCAGTCAAAGCTGCCATTGCTCCCAATGTATGCTCCCAAATAGCTGAGAATACGGAGAGTTCTTCCAGGCCACGTGTGCAGCTGGTTAGATCATTGTAGATATAGATGCCTTTTCTTGTGTGTTCAGGTTCTCTCTGTGCATGCTGACTGGCTTTTCTTTTTGTTCTCCTTTTACAGTGACCTTAATCACAGCACGCAATACGTGCAGGGGCTGGCACTCTGCACTCTTGGCTGCATGGGCTCCTCAGAAATGTGCAGAGACCTTGCAGGAGAGGTGGAAAAGCTCCTCAAAACTTCCAACTCCTATCTTAGGAAGAAGGTACTTGAGGAAACTTTTGAATATTTTGTTTATAGATTAAAACTCAAGACTGAGCAGATAGCTAGCTAATATCTGGAATGCTAGATGGCTTGGATCACACTGAGTATTTTCCCAGTGTACAAGACAGAATTTAAAACTCCCTATCTGTCTACAGCAGGAATGTGTGTAAGCCTCTTAAAGAATCCTCCAACAGATGAGGTAGTTGTTTCTGTTCTGATGCCCTCTACCTTAAGGCTATTGATGGTAACATGAAGACCTGCCCGTTCAGATGTTAACCCCAACCTTCTAGTCATCAATTTGATTTCTGTATCTTTTCAGAGAATTCCAGAGAAACCTTGCTCATTAACAGTGCAGGGTGATATCTGAGGAGAGTTGAACCTGTTTGATCTCTTCTCTTGATGGCAGTGGTTTGTGAGATAGAAAGGTTAAGGGCTTGAAACTGGCAAACAATTATAAATTGTTCTGTTTCCATAGCAAGTGTGCTGTAGCATCTGAAAAGCATAGTCACTGTTCTAAATTTATCTCATTGTTAAATCTTGTGGAGGGTGGGGAGCAGTAAGATTGAGGAAGAGATGCATTGTTACTACTTTGTCTAACAGTGGATTTAGAGAGACACTGAAGAGAAAACAAAACTAAGAGGTATTGCTCTGTTCTGGGGAGAGGTGTTCAGTGGACTTGATTTCAGGCAGCTGCAGAGAATAGTGTCTCCAGTGCTTTCTGCACCCAATAAGAAGCAGGCAATGTTTTTGCAGAATCCTTTTGTTTGTCTTGGGACCTATCACCTGCAGGGTGTGGGGAGATGATATTTAAGGGAAAGAAAATAAGCCATAAATTTGACACAAGTTTCATTATCTGCTTCCAATGCATTATGCCCTCCCTAGCAAGAGGAATTCAGGCAGAAGTAGCCCTATTAACTGCAAAACTACTTTGCCCTTAACCTCACTTCTGAAGTGAATAATGTAAAAATAAACTCTTGCAAGTGGATTATTCTTTTGTAGCTCCATGCTTCCCCCCGCTCTCCTCCTCACTTGAGGTAGTTTTATTAAACTGTTCTCTGTGATGCTGCTTAGTTCCACATGTAGTAGAGATGGAAAAATGTACCATAATCTTTCTAGGTTGTGACAGTTGTGGTAGTACATACTGTAACAACAACATTACATGTTTTGAGAACATCTAGCACAGTATTAACAGAGCTATTTCTCCTATGCAGGCAGCATTGTGTGCTGTTCACGTCATTAGAAAGGTGCCTGAACTCATGGAGATGTTCCTGCCAGCCACCAAAAACTTGCTGAATGAGAAGAATCATGGTAATATCTGAGACTCTACTTGGCCAGGCTGTGCCATTCTTTATAGGATGATGTGCTTGCTACCTAAGTCTTTTGTTTGGAAGGAACTTCTGAAGCGTATTTGTGTGGTTTTGTTTCTTCTGGTTTCTATGCAGTGAGAACAAATGTCATTCAGAAGGAAGAGATACATATGACTGCTAGTCAGCAGAACTTTTACATGGCATAAGTGACAAAAGGAAGTTTTCCACTATTTCTTGATATGCTTCAGAGTGGGTGGATTGGGAAAGTGTGTGATTTTTATCCAGCACGCTGCCTAAAGGGACTCTAAAATGCCTTTTTTTTTCTTTTTTTTTAGTGTTTTTGTTTCATTTGTCTTCTTTTACCATAGCATGGTAGGGTTCTCTGACAGTCCTAGGACTGTCATACCTACATCACTGTCAGGAAAGAGATTTTCTTCAGTGCTGCTTTTCAGATCTACATCATAAGATAGATTCACACTTTGGGTTTTGCTAAGGTACAGGGCACACAGTAGCTGGCTCCTAGTGTACAGACACTGACTTGACCAAGTTGTCTACTCTAGTCTTTGTCCAGACCGAGTTCTGAGACTTGAGGAAGGCCCATTTCAGGTCATAGAAGTTTGGCTGAGGTACCCAAGTCAGAAGAGAAAATCGGGAAGCCTGAGGAACTCAGTGCCCTCAGTGCAATTATTGCATGTTGTCCATCTAGAGTATTATATTTCTATGGAATCATAGAATGTGTTGTCTTGGAAGGGACCCTCAGTATGTCTCTTACCATCTGACTATGTATTTAATATGCAAGTTTCTGCAGACAAAGTCCAGTTTCTCTTCTCCTTTGGCCTTTAGCTGCAGCTTTAAGACATGAGCACATCACTGTCTGCTTTCCCTTGGACACAGCTGCAAGTGCAAACATATTTTGGGGTAGATATGTTGGACTTGAGAAGAATATATTTGTAATGATTCTCTGTTGTTTCCTATGAACTTTATTATGTGTCTGGAGCCAAGGAAAGTAAGCGTTGACACTTTTTTACTTCCCCCTCCCTCGCGTGTAGGTGTTCTTCATACGTCAGTCGTCCTCCTCACAGAGATGTGTGAGAGAAGCCCAGACATGCTTGCACACTTTAGAAAGGTAAGTGTGCACTGGTAATATTGCAAAGTTAATTTCCATGGGTTGGTTTGTGGTAGGTTGGGGTGGTGTTTTGTTTTTACCAATGCTTACTCTTAGTCATCTTAGTGAAAACAATGTGCAGATTGTCCTCAGAACTATTTGAGTGAAGAATTTAATGATACTGTCTGCCTATTACCATTTTTTTAAAAAAACCTCAACATTAAATTTGGGCATTTTGAGTGTTTGTAACTAATACCCTTCAGTAAGTGGGTGAGTTAATGAACATCAGTCTTAAGACTGTGCAGTAGGAAACTCATGCTGCAGTTTGTTTTAAAATATCCAGTTTCATGTTCCCTTAGGGTTTTCCCACTCTTCGTACCCGATTGCGTAGTGACAATGGCATCATAGATGTATTAAAGAGGCAAAGATGAAAAACCGAGGCTTATACGAACACCCAAATGCCTTAACCAGAGCGACATGATTTTATAAACTTGAGTCAAAAATACCAATGGAAGTTCTAGTTCTCTGGTGCATGCTGTATTGCATCATTTTCCATTTTAACTTAAGAGTTTAGAGTCAAAGTCACTCGTCCCCATTTGCTTAGGGATATTTGCTTTTCCTCCTGCCTGCATCCGGCATGAGTGTCCTTATGCAGTTTGCTGTACTTCGCTGTGCATTATTATTGCCCTGTGGAGGAATATCGATAGAAGGGCACCTGAAAATTTCATTGATTGTGTCATTCTGACTTCTTGGTCAAAGAAGGAGAAATTGAACCAAGCTGGTAGAGCAGAACTGGCCAGTTTGTTTTTCTGGAAGTCTTAAAGGTGCTTGTATGCCTGGTTTACTGTTCTTTCTTGGCTTGCCTATATCATTTGATGCCCCTCAGCATTTTGGCATGCGTCTTCCCCTGCCATGGCTGTATATGTCAGGGCAGGAATGATGGTGGGACTAGAGTTGTCTTGAAGAGAACCATCTCTGCTACTAATTGCTCGATTATGATAGTTGTGGGAAATGAGGGGAGAGAGCTGAGCCCACAAAATGTGGTAGTAAGTACACTTCTCTAGCTATCTCTCGTGGTTGTTTATGCTCTGAATGGTATGACATTGATCTGTCCCTAATGCCTGCTTCGTCTGTTTTGTCCCTTTTGTCTGTTTGGAAACCTGCTCTGTGTTAGAATGAAAAGGTAAGAGAATTCTTCTAGATGGTGCATGCTTCCATTGAATCCATAGCTGTTTGTGAGGCAGTGCCTCTTAATGCCATGTTTGTGATTGATGCCACATGCTTAGATCAGCTGCACTTACCTAATGCTTCTTGTGTGCTGGGTCTTGTCTCATTATTAAACCTCTCTATCCATGGCAGCCCTGAATCTCAGTTGTGGCCTTCTCTGACTACAAGCCTAGTTTCCTCAAGTGCTCTCTTATTTGAGGAATTCTTTAGGGAATTTTTTTATGCCTGTGCAAAATGTAGCCCTGGGCTTTCTTCTTATTACAAACTGGGCTTTGTGTTTTGCCCACGTTATGGGGCAACCTTGGGTGATTCCCAAGAAGGGAGCAGAAGACAGTTACTTAGCTGCCAGTAAGTGGGCTTACTGTGCTGCAGAGAGCAGCCGAGTTCCTTTTTCTCAGCTGCATTGATGATATTTTTCATGGGTATGATTTGACTGCAGAAGCTTGGAGAGCGTGGCCCTCAACCGATCTCCATGGCTGTGACATTTCCCTTTGTTTGTCATGTCCTCAGTCCTGATAACTCTTGCATGTTAGAAGGCAAAGGAGACTTTAATCAGGGATCCAGGAGTGCTCCAGCAGGTCACTCCACTGTCTATTACTGTGTCTTGAGGGAAAATGTTGCAGCATCCTTTGGTTTCCTCTTTAAGGCAGATGATAGGAAATTCATGAGTCTTTTTGTATGTCTTTTATGAAATACATATTTTCAGAGAAATGCGAGGTTCCCGAAGAGCTAACCTAGGAATGAAAAAAAGATGATGGGGAAACTCAGCTGGCTTTCTTCTTGCACTCCACCACAGACGTACCGGACTTTAGTCCAGTAGTGTGTCTCCCTGCAGCTGTGTGCCCTACAAGTCACATTGTGGGTTTTGCACCTTCTGATACCATCTGCCCTGAATTGGAAGCACTGTCTTGATTCCATGTTGTCAGAAGTGATAACTTTAAGCAAGCTCTGATCTGGTTAACGTTTAGTATGAATGCAATCTCCAACTTATAGTAACCATAGGCAATGCAGGAGCAGCCCGTCTTGAGGACGGGAAAGCTTGTTACGTGTTAAGGGTGAATGATTGCGAAGAGTCATGTAGGTTACATTTTGATAAACTGTCTTTGTCATACTTGAGAGAAAGAACGATGTTGTCCTGGTGCTTGTTGTGCTTCAGGAATCAAAAATCCACAGTGCAGCTGCTGTAACACCACTGTCTGGTTTGACACCTCCTCTCCAGCCAGTGTCCAGATTATTGTAGTAATTACCAGCACTGAGAGGGACAGAAGGAATAAATCTTGCAGAGCTCTTCATCTCTGTTGTGCATCAAGAGTGGTTTTTCTCTTACACTTCAATGAAAATTAGTCCAGTTTGTCTTTCAACCTTAAGATTTTTTCATAGGGTATGTTGGAAATGAGCCTCCATGAACAGTGTAATTTGCTGTTGTCTTGTGCTCACAGATCTGGCAGATTAGCTGTGCTTCCATCAGTTTCTCTGCTATTATGCAGAACCATTCTAACAGCAGTGGAGCATAGAATTTAGTTTAGTGTTTCTGCTCTTCATGCGAAGTCTGGGTTGAAGAGGAGAATAGGCCTTGGAGCTACTTGCAGGGAAGGAGTAGTCCTAGAGCAGAGTCCTGGAGGGGGCTGGAGGGAAATCCATTCTCTGCCTTATTTGGAAACTCTTGGAGAGGAGGCAGATCACAAGCTCTTCTTTGTAGAAGCTAAGTTGGAGTGTCAAACTTGAAGGAGTTTTTAGTAATACCATAGTTAAAAAGATCAAAACTCCTGGCTATGTCTGGTACTTCCATGGAGATGTACACTAAAAATGAGTCAGGAACTCACATAAATCCCCTGACCAAAGTTCTGGAATTTTTTTCCATTTTAACAGTCTCAGCACACCACCTTTTCATGAAAAGAGGAATTTTAAGTTGGTGTTCCTTCTTGATTTTTAATTGCCAAGCTCTGGTACGCTAAAGATATGACATGGTGCTCAGGTCCCAGCTCAGCTGTTTCTAGTTGTGCCCTAGATAAGCTGAGGATTCACATACCATCAGCTCTGGGCACATGGACTGAACTTTGTGGAAGAATCCACAGACTGACTGGCTTACAAATACAAGATTTATTCTTGGGCCTGTACTTCAAGGGTGATGGGGAGGAAGGACAGTACCCTAATGGAACAACTCTCTTCTTTGCAGCTCGTTCCCCAATTAGTCCGTATCCTGAAGAACCTTATCATGTCTGGATATTCACCAGAGCATGATGTGTCTGGGATCAGTGACCCCTTTTTGCAGGTAAGAGTGAATGCAAACAGTGATTGAAGGCTTTAATTCTAGTACTGTGTTTTGAGATTTCGGTCAGATGAGGTGGTTACCTCAGGGCAGCTGTGTTGATTTAAGATTTTGTCTTTGTTGGAGCTGATTGTCCAAATGCTCTTCATTACCTTTGTGAAAGATACGTGCCTTAGTTTAAACAGCAGGTGTAATGCCTTGTATTACCTGAAGTTGTGACAAAAGGGAAGAGCAGCAGCCTGTGTTAGCCTTGCAAGGCTGTGCCTAGTGGGTGGTGGGAAGAAAATGGGTCTGTCTAGTGGGAAGAAAATGAGCACACTGTAAACCTGTTAATGGTAAAGGTCTTATTAAGGATAAGCATTTTTCCTGAGAATGGAAATGAGCAGCTTGTTTTGCTGCTGCTCAGGAAGTGTACTGGGCATTTCATGGCCACCATGTTAAAAATACTGCCATCCAATGAGATTTTTCTTTCCTTTGTTTTGTCTAATAGGTACGAATCCTGCGGTTACTAAGAATTTTAGGACGAAATGATGATGATTCTAGTGAAGCGATGAATGATATACTTGCACAGGTGAGGTCTGCAATGTTGAGCAGCTTAAACTTTCTCTTGGTTTCTTAATAGCTGGGATTCAGCAGCACTGGTGAGGATTCAGCTGTTTGCTGTGCTGGGTTGAGTTTTGTTGCAAGAGACACATGTTCCTAGGTGTGATGCTTGGTTGCTTGGGAGTGGTTAGTTATGCTGTTTATTCTGCAAAACAGCCCAAAGAGGAATCTGTGTTGGAGTCACTTAGTTTGTCCCTTTTCTCCAGGTTGCCACTAATACAGAAACAAGTAAAAACGTGGGAAATGCCATTCTCTATGAAACTGTGCTGACTATTATGGACATAAAATCTGAGAGTGGACTGAGAGTAAGTTGCCTTTGCTGTGGCCTTTTTTTTCCCCTCTAAGCTTGTATTAGAGTAATTTGTATAGAAACAAAGTTGTTTCACCTAGAAGTAGCTCTGCAGTTGGCTGTAGATAAGCCTGTGGCTTCTTCAGAAAGTGGCATTTGTGTTCTTTTAAAAATAACATACTTAACACAGCCAGCAGGAAGTTTTGCTTTCCCTTGAGAACAGGAGTGAGCTTGTGCCTTGTTTGTCTTAGCCTTTCCTCTGCTTAGTCAGCTTCTAGAGTTCTTTGCAGTTCTTGGCCGAAAGCATAACAGGGACAGCTTTGACACAGTTGCATTTAAAATCATCTTGAAACAAAGATGACCAGCAGCCTTTCTTTGATTGCTGACCTTCCCTAACTCTCTCTGCAGGTGTTAGCCATTAACATCCTAGGCCGTTTCTTACTAAACAACGACAAAAATATTAGGTAAGTGGTATGAAGTGGATTTTGGCAACACCTAGTTTTCAAATGTGTGAGAAGCAGTTATATGGATTATGCTGAAGTAGGGCTTTCCAGGAGAGAATCCTTGGAAATACTGTTGGGTTGGTATGGCTGGTTGGCTTTTTTCTTTCTCAGAGCATTCTTTTCTCTGTGGAAAACATCTATGGCCCTTCCTCCTTAGTTGATGAGTCTGGGTGTATGATCTAATTCTTAACACGTGATTTCTTAATCTAGTCAAGTGGTTTTCTTTTTCCTAGTAAGATGTGAATCTCCTTGTCTTACACAAACTGGTCTGTGAAGATATTCAAGTCAGGGATGGCACTGGAGATCTGATGAATTAGGCAGCGACTGATTCTCCTGATTGTGTGCTACTGGCAGCACTGAAGTCTGGTCACTATGAATCTCTGCTGTAACTGCTAAAATTAAATCCCACTTCTTGGCATTTTGATTGCAAATGATGGGATAGGTAGAAGACTGTATAGCTTTGGGAGCTGCAACTCATGCTCGTCTAGGCCTAGTCTTTGTCTTGTCTTCTCAGTCTTCATGAAGACTGGACAAATAACATGAGCTCAGGAACTGGGATGGGTGCTTGTCCAGGAGCAGGACATTGGTTGGCATATTAGTTCTGTGTGGTAACTCACCAGGCAGTCTGCTGGGAGATTTCTGGTCTTTACTGAGTATGATGGAATCCTCTTCTCTTACAAAGCATTTTGGGGGCAGTGAGTGTCTGTGCATAGATATTTAATGCCTACTGTCAGCTATTTATCACCATATGTCCTTATCCCAGATATGTAGCTTTGACGTCATTGTTGAAAACTGTGCAAACAGACCACAATGCAGTACAGCGGCATAGAAGCACGATTGTGGACTGCTTGAAGGATCTGGATGTGTCCATTAAAAGGTAACTGAAATACCAGTGACAGACTGTCCACATTCTCAGCCTGTGGAGAGTGAGCAGGGCGTGGGGGAAAATGGCAGTAACCTTGCGGCACTGTCAGCGAGACTAGTACTAATGAGCAGTTATGGGCCATACTTCAAAGGAAGTAATGAAGATGCACAGCTACATTCTTTGGGAAGCTGTTTTTACATTTTACGCATCTTGGATTGGAGGGGGAAAAAAATTTCTATTTTGCCTGAATTTTTCCAAAGTAGAGTCCCAATGGCAATCACATTGTGTGCCCGTAACGAGATGAAAGCAGCCATAAATCATGTGCCTAATCAAAGCTACCCTACACGCTCCAGGTTGCATGGCACAGGCAGTACCATGTTGTCTTGAAGCAGTGTTAAACCATCCAAATAATGTATTCTAGATCAGATTTGATTAGATGATGGTAGAATTCAGATATACTTGGTTGTTCAAGTAATTTCTGTGGAAACCATGTCCTGTTATGCATTCTTGATGTTCATTTGTTATTTAAATAGTGGTACGTTTCTGCTTCTCTGGGCAATGGGAGCATTTGCAGCCTTGCTTCTCACTAGAGGATGACTTTTTTTTCTGATACTCAGTCTAAACAACTTCAATTATTTTCCTTTTACTCATGACAGTAACTTTCTGCTGTTTGTCAGCCACTCTTGAATTGTTTGATCTCATTTTTGCCCAACCTGTCTGGAATGCTGCTCTAAAAATCTTATAAATTGAGTCTTTCAGCCTCTGGATTGCTTGCTCATTCTTTCAGAACTCTCTTCCTAATTGTTGCTGTTTCTGTAACTGGTGGTCTGAGCTCAGTGCACCATACAACGTGTCAGTGATGGGAACAGTGGCATCTTGTGAACTCTTGTTTGCTACAGTCAGAGTTCATGAGCTCTGTTAGGTGATAGGTATTGTGTAATCTGATTTTACAGTGGCAGTTTATCCCAAAATACCAATTTGTGTCATAGCTGCTGAGCAATTCGGGCAGCTGTTGCTATCTGGTCTCGGAGCCAGCATGAGGTTCATGTGTCAGTGCTATTGGAGGATGAAGCCTATGAGTGATCCATCAGCAGAGCATGATATTGCTATGTTGACACTCGTGCTGCTGACAATGCACTGTTTTCATTGAAGCACTTTATTGAGTCGATGTCAGAGTCCCCACATAGCAAGTTTCCCTCAAGTCCCAGCCCTTGAAAGGCTTTATACCTGGTTTTGGTCGTCCAAAGCCTGTTCTCATCGTGTTTTAGCCATTACAGCGCATCTTTGGTCCATACAGTATAATTAAGAATGACTTTGCTGTTAAATTGAAATCTTTTTTTTGTCTGTTTAATATGATCAAACTATGTGATCAGAAACTTTGTGACAGAAAAGAGATGTGTAATATGATGGAAGGTAAGCGATATCAGTTGAGATAAATGCTTGGTATTAAGATTGCAGAGTACATCTGAAGTCTCTCCTGGATCCCTGAGGCTGGAGAAAGCGTGTTGTAGTGTGGATTACTTGCTTATTGCAGCTGTGTGTCAGAAATAACCAGCATGTGAAAACACATACTTGTGACAGACCTTAATGTTGAGGGACTCTGGTTGCTGGAAGTTATTTCTAACCTTTAGAAACATCTATCCCCACACTCCCTTAGTTTTTTGGGGGATAGGTATTTATTGGCCGCTCATAAACAGGAAAATAATGGTACATTTAATGTGGAAAGTTTTTCTTGCAGAACTAATAATTATGGCTGTCTTCGTAATTAAAAAGTAAATGCAGTTGAGTAGCTGGAAGGTTTTTTTTTTTTACTTCAGTAGCTGAAGATACATTACTGGTTTTCTGTGTCTTCCCCTAGACGTGCAATGGAACTGAGTTTTGCTCTTGTTAATGGGAACAATGTCCGTGGAATGATGAAGGAGTTGCTGTATTTCCTAGATTCCTGTGAACCAGAGTTCAAGGCAGACTGTGCATCTGGAATATTTCTTGCAGCTGAAAAGTATGAGTTCAGTTTTCTTGCTATTAAGTTGGTGTTTTTTTTTTACCATCCTCAGATTTGTATTTTGTGTGTTGTTCCTCCCCCTTCTCACTCCCTCAAGAGAATAGCTGGATGGGGAGGTTCTGACAATGGTGGGTTTCTTGCTGATGTTGAAGGTTGGCAGTTATCGCTCTAATTTGTTTTTTTTTTAATTTTGTCAGATATGCTCCTTCCAAACGCTGGCACATTGACACAATTATGAGAGTCTTAACAACGGTAAGTGGAATTGCCCACCTTGAATAAGACCACATACACAGTTTTTCATTCTGTAGGAAGTTACTCATCAGGTTGGAGATGGCTTTAAAGGCTGACAGGTAGCAAATGCTTGATACTTGGGTAGGCAGTGTAGTCCCTCAGGCAAAGGAGTGGGAAGAAAATTCTTTTATCAGTGTTAAGTGTTCAAATTTGAGAATTTCATCAAGGAGCAAGTCTGGCTTGTGTGCTATTTTGCTATCCTAGAACAGAGAAAAATAGATTCTTCTCAACTGAGAATTGATTTCCATTAGAAGGTTGGCTGTGAGAATTGCTCTCAGATTACTTCCTTCAATAAAGTAACTTCCTTCTCTGGGCTGCTAGAGAAAGCATTTATAAAACTGTATTATTGAAACTGCCTACTGCAGACTCAGAGATAAACATCCTTTTCAGTTTAGCAGACTTAGAGCTAATACAGAAAGATGGCATCAAATGTCTTTGGGTGGGTTCTCAGTTAACCTTATTGGGCTTACTTAATTTCCTTCTTTTTGCATGTGCTGTTCTCTGTGCCAGAGGAGTGCCTTAAACAGGGCAGGTTTTGAACAGTATGCATCTTCCCTTCAATACCGAAGCTTTATGATTGTGTATTTCTCTGCATGCTTTCCTGACCTTAAAGTGGACTTTTCCCTCTGAGCTCTGTGTTCATATCCTCCAACCAAAGAGTGAGATGCAGTCAAGTTCCTGGGTCCTGTGCTTATTTGGCATAGAGTCTGGCTTTGAGGAAGCAATGGAATAAGCTGTGTTCTGCCCCCAGAGTGTTTTTAGACTTAAAGCCTTCCATTTAACAGAAGTTTTCTGTGTTGCTTTTTGTTCCTTCTGTAACACAAGCCTTTTACCTGCACACTTGATCCTTTTGACAGTTTCAGGATATCTGTAGTATTCTCTGTGTGTAGTTCAGTGCACTGTGAAAACATACTGCCCTGTACTTCTCCCTATCTGAACCTGCTTAAATTCAACCATAGAGCGCTTGGGGATGAGGAAGTTGATTTTTATTTCCATGCACATCAGGTGCCTTTGTGAAGGATATCAGCAGATGCTGGGTGTTACTGAGAAGCTGGATAGTGAGCCCTAACAGCCTTTATCTGTCTCTGAATGTACAATTGTTCTTGCAGGCAGGAAGTTATGTTCGTGATGATGCTGTTCCCAATCTGATTCAGCTAATAACGAATAGTGTGGAGATGCATGCTTACACCGTGCAGAGACTCTACAAAGCCATCCTTGGTGATTATTCCCAGGTACTACCAAACGTGATCATCTTTGGTTTCCTTGTTGTACTGCAAGAAGTGTGTTTGCTAAGCAATGTCACGCTGCCTGGCTCAAAGGGACAGGTTACGGAAGGAGGCCTGTATGTCTTCTATAAGTTCACATTCTTTTAATTTTCTGTAATTCTCTTGTAGAATCCTTGACCGAATCAAATACTCCAGTTTCCTCTGTTGTGGAAAAAATCCGTGGCTGAAAGGAGGGTTAAGCTTGCTCTGGGAAATGGTGATGGTTTAATATATCATACAGGCATCTATTTGTCTGAGGCATCTCATTTTTCTTCTAACAGCAACCCCTGGTGCAAGTGGCCTCCTGGTGCATAGGGGAGTATGGAGATCTTCTGGTGTCTGGTCAGTGTGAAGAGGAGGAACCAATACAGGTAGAGTTCGGGAAAGGACAACCTGTCTGAAGCTGGTGCTGCTTGATGCTGGCTATGTGAGGGGAATGCTTGCAGTGGATGTTTTGCACTATTGTCCATGATGGTGATGCACACTGGACAGTAATCTACTTCCTATGCTACATGCGTGGGCTGCATAAACACTCGCTGCAAGGAGCACGGCTGCAGTTGGCAGAGTGGTGTGGTTTCAGTGCTAACCTGGCTTGCAGCCTATCTGCAGCCTATCACTATTTAAGTGATAAAACTGCTCTTCAATGTGTGGAGCAGGAACTGTGTTTTAAAGCTGATACCTTAAAATCTCCAGCTGTGTGCATCCTTCTTGTATACCCTGAACATATGTTACAGGCTCATAGAGTTGTGGAGTAGGTGTGACAGCCATTAAGCAAGAAACAGGTGCAAAGCTGCTCTCTATATCAACCTAACATTTCTGTGCCTTTTCAGGTAACAGAGGATGAAGTTCTTGATATTTTAGAAAGCGTCCTGATATCTAATATGTCTGCGTCTGTTACACGAGGTTATGCTCTCACTGCCATCATGAAGCTTTCCACAAGGTTCACCTGCACAGTCAAGTGAGTTCTCATTGATTTTGTAATGCACGAGGCTTTGTTGCATATATGGTGGCATCAGTTGTCTTCAGTAGAAGTATTCTTTGGACTTGTTCTACTTCCATAGTTTACAAGAGTCATCTTGTTACTTGTTGGCTTTTTAAGTCCTGTGCTTGCAGGGTGGAGTGCTTGCACTGATTTGTACTGTTTTCTCTGGGGATGTCCTCTTCTGTATAGGTACTTAATCTATGTTGCTGTGGCTCAAAAACCTTTTTTGGGGAAGAGAAACCCTTACTTTCAGTGGGCTGTTCTTTCTAGTTCCTTTTTCAAATGATGGAGGAAAAAAATAGCCTTGTTTGCTAGTGACGACATCTCAGTGTGGGTAGTCAAGCTTTCTTGTGATATACCTTGTGGTGGTATATTAATCACCTGTTGTGAAGGGACAGTTCCAAAATGGATGTTACGTAGGTACTCCAGGAAAACAGTGGCTATTGTCTCAAATGTGTTACACAAGGCAGCTGTTGAGCAGAGGGCAAGTAGTTTCTTCTGGATGGCATGTGCTAATCCCTTGTTTATTGCTGCTAATTCCCTGTTGTGGTTTTGTTCTTGTTCCCTCCCCTGCCACACACAGTCGCATTAAGAAGGTCGTGTCCATTTATGGCAGCAGCATTGATGTGGAGCTACAGCAGAGGGCAGTGGAATATAATGCACTTTTCAAGAAATATGATCACATGAGGTAAGTGCTGATGAGTTTTGGTGTTTGAAAAGGATCATTGTAATCTACTCTGGTCTCCTGTTTGCCACACTTAGCTCTGAGAGCAAATCTAGTGATTTTAGTAGGCATGCAGAGGAACCAAATATGCTGTGGATGTGTGCCACTGGGCTAAGTCTTGCCTGTGTTTGTAGGGACCTCCAAACCTTGTTTCAAAAGGTCTTTACAATTGTGTTTTTCCCATAGGTACCATCCTATTCACCATATATACGAGACGACATCCTTATGAATTCCTCTTTTCTCTCTTCCTGTGGGATCCATGGGGCACGTCCCTCTTGGGAAAAATCATGTTACTGAGCTAGGGCATGTGAGCTGCCTAGGGCTTCCCATGAAGCCATATGACTACGTTGAGAAAAATCTAGCACGAAAAGCTTTTGATCAGAATTAAACCTTGTGGACAGTGTGTGGCAATCAAACCAGATGGCAGTGTATGTTATTCATAGTTTTGAAAAGCGCTGCACTTCAGAAAAAAAATTGTGAACTTCATTCAGTTTTACATCTGTATTTTTTTCCCCAGTGTGTGCTGGTGTTCATTATGGTGTGAAGGTCAATGCTTAATTTTGGCTCATTAAGACTTTGTTCATAGTCAAAAAAGTGGGCCATTGTTGGATTTAGTGGTCTTTTTCAGCCACAGGATATGGAGGTGGTGTGGCGTACCCCTATTACACACAGTACTTTGTGGCTTGATCTGCCTTTCTTGTATTACAGATAGTTCTCCCTCTGCAGGTTTTCCTAATTTTTTGACTTAATGTCAGGATTCTGGACCCCATGCCTCTTCAGCCTCTCTATTATTGCAAGAGGGTACTCTCAAGGGCTGAACTTAATCTTTTTGGAACTTTAATATGGATAAATGAGAGCATGGCGATTTGCTTTTCCAACTGTCACCTGTTCTAAGTTGTGAACTGTTCTACAAAGAGAAGGGAAATGAAGTGACTTTGATTCAGCTATATCGAGAATGGAGCAGTCAACTGTCCCATGTCTGTGGTTAATCCTCCATTCCTTAATTATTTAATCTTTATCTTGGGTTTGTTGTCCTCTCCCCACAGTGAAAGCTGTGTCAAGTACTAGGGGAAAACAGGAGGCTGTTTGGCTTTCAGCTGTCAGCTGGTGTATTTACACTGGCACAGAATGCCAGGGATGGCTTCTGTCCACCTCAAGCTGTCATGCAGTCTTACAGCTCCCCTGCATTGATGCTAAAAGAAAAAGGCAGGTTGCTGTATGCATATCATCTCCTGAATGTCTGAGTATTTGTATTGGGATCCAGGAAGATGGCACAGTGTAACTATGTCAGCTTCTTTCAGGCCAGCCCTGCTTGAGAGAATGCCAGTAATGGAGAAAGTCACCACAAATGGCCCTACTGAGATTGTACAGACCAACGGAGAGACAGAGCCAGCGGTACTGGAAACCAAACCTCCGCCTTCTGGATTGCAGCCTACTAGCCAGGTAATGGAAAATGATCCAGGCTAAGTTTCCGCTGCCTCTCAGACCACACTAGTAGCCACTGCCAGTGGTAAATTGAGACCATCTCCCTCCCCCTCCCTGCCTCTGCTAGTTCTGTCTTGGTGATGATTGTACCATGTCTCTTCTCTGATGGCTCTAGTGTCATGAGCAGGTATGTGGAAGAGGCCATTGTGGGGAGTGCAAGAGCAGGATGATAAAACTATATATGGTGTCTCAGTGTGCACAAACTCCATCCTTTTCTGTCTCTGTGGTGCCAAGAATATGGGAGCTGGATATCTCATGGGGTGTGGGACCATAGCCATACTGAGAATTTCTCTGACTGACCAGCAGCTCTGAGCTTCAATCTGAGAGCAAGTAGAATCCATTGCATTTGCAAGGCAAAATAGCAGGAAGTTGAATATGTAACTATTACATCCACTCTCTCGTTAGGCAAATGATTTATTGGACTTGTTGGGGGGAAGTGATATAACACCTGTAATCCCCACTGCACCTACAAACAAGCCTGCTGGTGGGGAGCTCCTTGACCTCCTGGGAGACCTCAACTTAACAGGTGAGCAGGCTGCATCTCCTAAAAGTCTACATTCTCCATCCTGGGGTGGGTTGAGGGCTGGCTAGTCCTTCACTTTCTATCAATTCCTAGTCTTCCACTTATTATTACCAAGGGAGTGAGGGGGTGAAGTCGCAGGTTGACTCTGCGTGATTAGCTGGTGAGACTTGAGCATTTTCATGCTTGAGCCTGGGAATGCAGTGAGCCTTTCCAGAGTGGATTGAGAGATGTGAGGAATCAATTCCATTTGAATGCCTGCTAGTTCAAGAAGAGCCAGCCCTTGTTAGTCGTAGCAAAGAAGGGTAAGATAACAACACAGGTGATTTATAGAGCTTCCTGTAAAGAAATATGATATGCAGCAGTTGATCTTTGTAGGAGGAGTAATTACTTATCATTTCATGACAGCTAAGAAATAATGCATCAAAATTTCTTGTAGGTTCTCCAGTACCTGCCTCTGCACCCCAGATAGCACAGCCTCCATTCCTGCTTGATGGACTTTCATCACAGCCTCTCTTCAATGATATTGCTGCAGGTTAGGGACATGTAAATTCTTAGCCTTAAGGTGCCACAGCACTCAACTTGAAGAGGAAACAAGGAGTAGTTAAAAAAAAAAAAAAAGGAGGGGAGGGATTTGGGAGTGAAGTGTGGCTGGAGCAATTGGAGGGGGTGTGTTTAATCTTCAGGAGAGTTTACCTATGGGGTAAAGTAAATGCTTTCTATGATACTGAGAATTATCTCAAGTTTTTGTAGCTCTGCTCCCTTTTTTTGTGTTCTACAGGAATCCCCTCAATTACTGCATACAACAAGAATGGCCTGAAGATTGACTTCACCTTTGAGAGGTCGAACACCAACCCTAGTGTCACTGTAATCACGATACAGGCCTCCAACAGCACAGAGCAGGACATGACAGACTTTGTTTTCCAAGCTGCAGTACCAAAGGTAGAGCCATGTAGGGCAACTACAGTGACAGGCTTGGGGCCAGCTGCAAACACTTCCTGATCGATGCTTTCATGTAGTGAAACTTGGAGTGTGGTAAACAAGGCTACGAGCTGCCAGTAGATTCTGTTAGTGGTCAGTTTGGTTTTCTTTTGAGTCTGAAAGTAGATGTTGTAAATGCAATAGAACACCAGTTCCTATCAGATTGGACTACTGCATGGACAAAATCTTTTTTTAAAATCACCACTAATTGCTAAACAAATTGTCTCCCCTTGCATCTGGCTGCAGCACACAGTATGAGGCACGTGTTGCCTGATTCATAGCAGAGCAGAGTGTGTTTGGATTGTTCAAGTTTGTGAAAATACATTCACTCCTGTGAGTTTCACTTCAAGTAATTGGGAATACTCTAACTTGAATTCAGATAGATTCCATACCTGCTGTAGGAAGGAATGAAGGAAGGAATGCGCCTACTGTAGTTTACAGATGTGCTGAGCAGTCTCAAATATTTCTCTGTATGTGGTACTTAAAACAATGCATCGCTGCTGATCTTAATACACTGTAGTAAGTCTTCACCCCCTAGAATCTGTGCTACCTCAATGTCACTTGTGTAAAAAGCAGTTGGACCACTGAATATTTTGTTGTTTACAGATAGGGAATTGAAAACAGATTATTTGACTTTATTGTGGCTGTACATCTACTGTAAGGGCCAGAAACCGAGCTTTTATTTTAACTTGCCTTCTCCCAGTGCAAACAAGTCACTTCATGTTCTTACTTAATTAAGCATGAAATTGTTTTCTCTGTCCTTTCTTCAGACATTCCAGCTGCAGCTCCTGTCTCCCAGCAGCAGTGTCATCCCTGCGTTTAACTCGGGGACCATCACACAGGTCATTAAAGTCCTGAATCCACAAAAGGTGAGTGATTCTGAGAACAGTTATTAAAGATCTTGTCTTGGAATTGCGTATTTAGTGGCAGTTGCTTAGAGATGCATCCCTGATGAGAGACAGGAAGTGATGGAAGCGAATGATGCTTTTTTAATGACAGTCATTTTTCTTAGGGTTATGGAAAGATGAAAAAGACAGGTCGTGGGCACAGGTTTGGCCTTCTTTTGGGTTATACTGCTGAAACAAATTCACAGGTTCTTCTTTGAATGTCTTTCGCATTAGAATGCTTATTAAGCAGGTTTGTAGATGGACTAGATTTTAAGTTTGCTGATAGACTGATGTGCAAATTAGAGAAGTGCTTACGTTGCTACCCAAAGTGTCACCAAAATGACTTGTCTTCTAGCATAGTTCCTGTGGTTTCATGTGTCTCCCCTTATCGCTGTGTAGAGTGCTCTCCTCTGCCTGTATCAAGGCGCAGGACTAATTATTTTCTCTTGTATGCATTTGGTTGGAACATCTCTGGTGCTGTAGAGCACCTTTCAAACATAACCTTGACAGTTGTTTACTGAATTTGGGAGGGTTTAGGAGTTTTGTGAGTTCTGACGTCTTACAGAATATATAACCACAAGGCAAAATACATCTGATAGGGTGGTGCTTTTTTGTTGGAACACCAAAACTGCTATGAACACTTCAGACTACAGCACCACAGTATTTTACGGCCCTTTTCTCTTGCCTGCTGTTTTCTAACTCTTCCACCTCAGGCATTTGTGCGTCTCCTACTGTCCTTTAGATTGCTACTGCCTGAACATAGAGCTTTGCAAAAGGAATTGTGTAGTTACCTGGAATATTTTGAGGGAGGCAACCTTGGAACAGCCTTGCTCTTTAGGAGGTAGCTGTTTGCCTTATCAGTGTTGTAAGAAAGCTTGCTCACTGGACCACGCAGTCATTATACTGGATTGGAATAGATCATTTCCCACACCACCATGAAATATCACATAAACTGACACTGGTTATATTGATCTGTTAGTGTTAAACCATAGCTGCTTTATCCTGAGGCTGGTTGGAGCATTCACTGCTCTCCTTTCCTCCTCGTGCTATCCTTTTTGCATGTTTCCCTATAGGTGTGGAGAAAAGAGCCAGAAATAGCCAGCTTTTTGCTTTTTCTTTTAGGGCTTTGGGGAAACAAGGTTTTTTTGAGAGTAAGGAGAACAAGGATCCTGGCTGGAGCATGCTGCGCACTCACTGTTAAGGGCTGCCTAATAACTGGATGGCAGCCAAGTGACAGTGTGTAGAAGGACTTCTGAGCTATTCTAGCATTTACTTGCAGAGACTCTTTCTGGTCTTTCCTAAGCTGTTTCCTTCAGTGCTGCTGAGCTATGCAGCACTTGAAGTTTCAAAGCCACTGCTCTGAGTGAACAGCTAATATGGGGAATAACACCTCTCCATGTGAGCCCAAATACAGAGCAGCAGAGTCCAGATCTACCTCCTGCTTGCTTTCATTGTTAACTGAGACTTTAAGGCAGTTATTTTTGTATTTAGGACTTTGGTGCCTTTATGGGTAGGGCCAGTGCAGAGAGACATGTAGGCAGAAACTGCGCTGTAGCTTTTCTGAGATCTTGTACCTGATCTGAGAACTACAATGACCAATCTGCATCCTACCAGAGGAGGCATTTATCTGCAGTATCATAGCTTATCCTGCGTGTCCTTCCAGTGAGCTCTTGCGATGTGAGGGAAGGACCATGTTTTGTCTTCATAGGGTAAGGGAGGGGAGCTGGATGTGGTGGGGATTCCTTGACCTTTAATGAAGACCTGAATTTGTTTTGTGTTTGTGTTTTTTCTCTTGTTTTCTAGCAACAACTACGTATGCGGATCAAGTTGACATATAATCACAAGGGCTCAGCAATGCAAGATCTAGCAGAAGTCAACAACTTCCCCTCTCAGTCCTGGCAGTGAGGCTCTGGCACCATTCTTTTTCTCACCCCACTCAATCAAAAGAACTCTGGGAAGAAGGTTGTGATCCTTGGCAATCCCCCAAACTGCACCATGGGCATGGGGAACAGATGAGACCTGCTGATGAGGAGGAATTTTCCTGAAGTGATTGCTGACTTTTGAAGCATATCTGTTAAGACTAATCTCCTCTCCTCCGCTGATGAGGCTGGCAGCTTGTGGAGGCTACTGTGCACTCCCTCACACATGCATTTACAGCCAGAAGCAACATTCCCTTCTCCCTTCCCCTCCCTCCCTGCCCCCCTGCAAAGAAACACAGCCTGGCTGGAAGAGAAGTCTGGAATTTCTAGCAGGGAAACTTTCTTCTCTCTGCATCGAGTGAACAGCTGCCCCTTCTTTCTGCTGTCTTTTTCCCCTGGGGTGGGCAAGGCACGTTATCATTCATTACTAGCTGGATTCCTTCAGACACTTGCGTATGGGGCTCAGACTGGGGACTTGGGCAGTGTCAGGCTTCCCTGCCTTGTTCTTCTTGCACCCGCTGTGTCCGAAGGAGCTGGAGGCTTCTGATGGCCTATTCAGTGCATTATTGTATACACCCACCTCTTAGTTATGTGGTACATACCAGGAGCATGTTAGGCCTTGGGAGTTCATCAACAAACCTGGGGCAGTGCAGGAAAAGAGGTGCTGGTGAGAGCTGATGAAGTTGCTTTGGTACTGTACTTGGAAATGAAGACCTTACACTTGAATTTTCTTTCTTTTCATCAATAGCTACAGCCATGCAGATTCACAGTCTTCTGTACCTTCCCCAGAAAGTGCAGTGATGTATGAGAGATGTAGAGATCCAAGGAGCAGCTGGTTTTCTACTACAGGTGGTTAAACCTTTTAACCCATTAGTTGTGGTTTATGGGTAGAAAAGACACGTTCAGTTTTGTAAGTAAGTCTTTGAGGTCTCTGTTCCTGCTGGGAGGCTTATCAGAGACCGTGCTGCAAAGTTGCTCTTCCCAGTTATTCCAGACCTTCTCCCCAGTTTAATTTCCAGAGCTTGTTGTAGATTCCTGGATTCCGTTTGAGTTACTTCTGACTGGGATATTTGTGTTGTATCTGTAATATTGGCACTGAAATAAAGAACACACGGTTTAAAGAGACCTTTCCCATTTTGTTACTTAATTGATCCCTGTAGTTTGCTCCATGCTCCCATTTCAGAGAAGCGTGCTAGTTCAGGTTCAGACTGAAAGTAGTTCAGACTAAACTGATTTTTTTGAATGGAAGCCGGTCATTTGGGTGTTTGGATCCAAAGGTGTGAGGTCCAGTGCTCTTCTAAACTTACAGAAAGCTGTGTTTTTATGCTTCCTAGTGTGAACTGTTGTCGAGGTGGCAGAGCTCTGTGAATTCTCATGGACGCCAAGTGCAGGACATAAAGCACAGTGTGACGAGACTAATGTTTGACACTCTTCAGGGAGGAAGGAGGAGGATCTTGAATCTTTGAGTGTGCTGCTAAGCTGAAGGTACTTCCATCTTCTAATCCAGTGCTTTCTCAAAAGATGGGACATCTGCTTTGTTTCTGTTAGAGGGCTTCCCAGATTGTGATAATTCAGTGCTCTGATCGTGAGCTTAGACATAGCTTTTCATGTTTGCAGAAGTGCTAAGACTAGGCTCGAGTTCCTGTCAAAAACACTGCAAGAGTGGTGCACGATGTACTTAGGGAGAATTGAAGACCCGTTCCTGAGTGGGGAACAGGAGACCACTAAAGGTGGTTCAGTCTGCTTTGGTTTTAACTACATCAAGTACTGTAATGACTGACTGAAGTGCTGGTCTGTGTAGTGGAGTAAGTTCAGTGTCTCTTGGGGGGCTTTTTAGCTGCCTTATTCATTCAATTGGTTTGGACCTTTGTATTACCAAAGAGCTTTACTGTTCTACTGGATCTGGCACCAGCATAGGGTTATAAAACCTAGAGAAATGATGTATAATTTCCTGAAAAGTAATTCTGGGTTGTGGCAGGGTCATTCCTTGGCTGTCGGTGGTGCGGTAGATGCTGTGCTTCAGCTGGAAGCAGAATGAAGCAGAAAATGCATGAATCTATGTCCACTTGTAGGTGCTGAGCATTTATGTTTGTTGCTTTCGCTGCAGCTGCAACTATTCACCACCCTGCTAGCTCAGACTCATTAGTGCTGAAGGCTGAGCATGTTAAATCTAGACTCCAGTGAGCTCTGAGAGGGTCCTGTGTACAAAGGTAACGGAACGTCTTTGCTTTAGATCCTGAAGGCCCCACAAGCTCTCCCATTCTCTTCACTGAATTGTACATGGTCACTTGTACTGAAAGCTGGCACACCTCAGTCTGTCTGGTTTTGCTGAGAAAGAGCACTGGTGCAGGAGATCCTCTGGGGAGAAAGTAGTAAATAGCCCCTCACCTGGCCAGTTTGTTGCAGCACGGTTGGGAACAACTTCTCTTGTTGCACTTGTGTTGCGTCCCCTAGAGAAGTCGGGTTTGTTATTGGTTGCTGTCTGGTAAGCTTGTAGGGTAAATTCCTACAACGTTCTTTGTTCCTTCAGCCACTCTTGCACAGAGAGTTTGTCTTGGGAAACAGGTGCTTTACCATACATTGAAGTTGAGCTGGAGGAGGTGGTGTATGTACCTGAAATGCATTTTGCTGGAAGCTATCCCTTGGCTATGAAGTACTCTTCTGTAGCAGCCAAACATTCCTGTTGCCCTTGGAGCTCTCTCCCTTCCTTTGCTGTGGGATGGGGAGCTAACATTGCACAAGAAGGAAGGCCAAGGCCAGGTTTCATACATTCTCATTGCTTGCTCCTTGGCCCCCGGTACATCTCTTAAGCTCTATGCTGCTGCTTTATTTTCTCACTGGAGAGCACTCACGTGTCTGCACACAGGATGAGTCTGTTTTCCACCAGCTGAGTGCAACAATTCTTCTGTCTGGTCAATATTTTCCTTGCTGCCCTGTAAGGGGAATATAAAGGGAACAAGATACAGACTTCATGGCTAATCTCACCAATATCTGCATTGGAGGCTTATAAGCTGAGAGACGTTGAATGTCTGTCTTCAAATGAATGTATTTTGAGTCAAAAAAATGATGGAAAGAATAATGGCCATAACAGGCCTGAAAGGAGAGAAGACATGGGAAGGTCCCAAGATTTGACTTTGTGCAGGTTTTGATGGGACAAAACATGGCCTTCAACAACCTTTTGAAGCAATAGCAGTGAGGGGGCTGCCACCTATACAGTACCTTGGATATGGAACTCGGAAGATACTGAAACAGCTGGGAAAGGTGACTTAGTGCCTTCCCCAAGGCTGGTATGAGCTGCAAGATGGAGCAGCAAAGATGGCTTTTTCTTAGATCTGCTGGTGCGCTTTCTATGTGTTCATTTTCTACTTGGGGGCCGTGAGGGAAGGAGCTACTGGACTGCTTCCCTCTGAAATTTCACTCTGTTCCTGTATATTCTTTTTTTCTTTCCTGATGTTGTAATTTACATTTTACAGAGCCCCATCCCACCTCTTTGACAGTAAAAGAGAACCCCAAACAACAAAAGACCAAACCCCTGACAAACCCAACCAAATTTAAGATAAACCCATGCCACCTGAGCAGGGAGCCCAGTGGCTTTCCAACTTCTGCAGACCTATTTTTGAGATGTGAAAAATTTAACGAAATGCTGAGTCTTAGGTGAGTGAGGAGCATAACGGATGTAAACATTTACATGGGATGCATTAGACTTCTGCTGTGTGTATTGTCTTTTGGTTGAAACAAATTCTGAAGTGACTAATAAAATGAGTCAATATTCAATGATTTAAAACTGTGCCTTGTTGGTTTTTGCAAGAACAGTGGGATAGGACTTAGAGATTCTTAAATGTGTGTCCAGGACAAGATCAGATGATGTGAAATAATAAGGGCAGAATGCAAAACCTTCCAGGAGATACTGGAGAGCAAAAGGAACAGTTGCAAAACACTGGAACAGTTCATGTGAAACGTCACCCTGAAAGAGCTTGTCAACACTTAACAGCAGTACTTGTCCAGGCCCTACAAAGGTGTGATGAGATCTGAACAGGAATTTTTTTTCCTTGGCATATGCAGTGTGCCTTCAGGGTTGTTGTGATTCCCTTGATGATTAAAAAGCTGCCTTTCCTACTCTGTGTGCCTCTGGGAAAAGGATTGTTATGATCTCATGGGCTGTTAAAGCAATGCACATATCTTCCGTAAGGTTCTTCCTCTTGTTTTCTAGCTGCAGTAACATTTTATTATATATTTTTTCATGTGTTTTCTAGCACTTAATGGCACATCTGTCTGCCAAGTACAATTTTCTCGGTATCGCCATGTATCCTTCCTTCATGGAAATTCTCTTGAGGCAAAGTAATTACGAGACTACAAGGCTGTAGCTGGAAATGTATTGTAGCCATGCCTTTCTGTAGGGAAATCCCAATGAAAACCTGATTTACAATCTTAGCTTGTGTGTTCAGCCTGAAAGTGTTGGATCCAGGTAGCCTCCCCTGTGGCAGTCTTGGTTCAACAACATGGATTAATGTGAAGGGTTGAAGAGCACTTTTAGCATTGCTGGTAAGATGGGCTGTGTCAGTGCCTTGTTTTATAAAAGGAAAGCTCTCTAGGCACTGGGAGAGTTCAGGGATGACATCCGAAACTGCCAGTTTGTGTGGCTGTAAATGGTTGATTATCCCAGGCCTGGCTTCTGGAGCCGGACAGACCTCTGAGAAGCTTTCTCATGGGGTTCCTTTTGTGTGCAGAGCCTGAGCCCCAAGGACCACTGTGCAGGCAATGTTGTGTATGTCCTGTGTGCCCAGGAGCAGATCTGTGACGCTGTGTGGTGAAATGCTTGGATAGACGAGGAAGAAGGCAGGAAATGCTTAAAGGAAACTCAAAATAGAATTGAAAATGTTTGACACAGTGAATATTGCCAGCAGTGAGAATTTGGGAAGTGTGCCTGGACTTGGAAATAAGACTGGGGATTGGTGCAGCAGGGAAGCAATGTGGTGATGAGATGGGTGTTGTCTTTTCTCCTAGGTAACAAGTGACAGGACCAGAGTAAATGGCTTCACGCTGTGCCAGGGGAGGTTTAGGCCAGGTATTAGGGAAAATTTCTTTACCAAAAGAGGGGCAAAGCATTGGCACAGACTGCTTAAGGGAGTGGTGGAGCCGCTAAGCCTGGAGGTGTTCAAAAGGCAGGTAGACATGGCACCTGGGGACATGATTTAGTAGACACCGTGCTAATGGTTGGATTGGATTCTCTTAGAGGTCTTTTCCAACCTTAATGATTCTGTGACAGGATGAAGTATGTAACAGTTAGGAAGCAGTGGTGATTGGGGGAAGGCAGGAGGCTTTTGCTGTTTTAACGTGCTCAGTTCTGTTCAGGCATGAGCAGCAGCCGCAATGCAGCTCTGGTGTGTGGCACAAGGGTGGTGATGGTGGCAATGAAGAGGCCATCCTTCAGCCAGCCTGAGCCAACATACAGACCTGCGTGGTACTGGGAGGAAGGGGACATTCCTATTCCCTGTGGTTTGACTTCATCCTTGGGAGGCTGATGGGGATGGATGCTCCAGAGGTAGGCAAAGGATGGTGGGTGACAGCTTTAGCGTGCAGATGTGCAGATGACCGGTTCACACCTTGCCCTTTTCAGGCAGCAGCCATACTGTAGAATCACAGAAGGGTTTGGCTGGCAAGGGATCCAGTTCCAACCCATTGCCATGGGCAGGGACACCTCCTACTGGATCTGGTTGCTCAAAGCCTCATCTAACTTGGCCTTGAACACTTCCAGGTATGGGGCAACCAGTGGCACTGCCTCACCACTCTAATTGTGAAGGATTTCTTCCTGACATCTCATCTATAGCCTTAAGTTGCACCAGGGCAGGTTCAGATTAGACATTAGGAAAAAAAATATTCATATAAAGGGTTCTCAGGCACTGGCAGAGGCTGCCCAGGGAGGTGGTGGAGTCCCTGTCCCTGGAGCGATTTAAAAGAGGTGTAGATGAATTGCTTAGGGATATGGCTTAGTAGTGGACAGGTATGGTTGGATGTGATGATCTCTAAGGTCTTTTCCAATGTAGTGAACAACTGAATGATGGAATCTGTGAATCTGTGGTGAAATATATTTATCTGGTTTATCTCAAAGGTCTTTTCCAATGATGATAGAGCTGTTGATTGATTTGAGTGACTGGATTGAGCAATGGAGTGACGGAATGATTGAGTGATGAAACCTATGTATCTATGATGGAATCTCTGAATCTGATTGATCTCAAGGGTCTTTTCCAATGACGATGGAGCTATTGATTGTTTGAGTGACTGAATCACAAAATGATTGAGTGATGAAGCGATTGAATGAGTGATGAAACTTATGCATCTATGATGGAATCTCTGAATCTGATTGATCTCAAGACTCAATTCCAATGATGATGGAGTTATTGATTGTTTGAGTGACTGAATGACAAAATGATTGAGTGATGGAGTGAGCGATGAAGCGATTGAATGAGTGATGGAACCTGCGCATCTGTGATGGAATCTCTGAATCTGATTGATCTCAAGGGTCTTTTCCAATGATGATGGAGCTATTGATTGTTTGAATGACTGAATGACAAAATGATTGAGTGATGGAGTGAGCGATGAAGCGATTGAATGAGTGATGGAACCTGCGCATCTGTGATGGAATCTCTGAATCTGATTGATCTCAAGGGTCTTTTCCAATGATGATGGAGCTATTGATTGTTTGAGTGACCGAATGACAAAGTGATTGAGTGATGGAGCGATTGAATGAGTGATGGAACCTGCGCATCTGTGATGGAATCTCCGAATCCGATTGATCTCAAGGGTCTTTTCCAATGACGATGGAGCTATTGATGGATTTGGGTGGCTGAGCGCTGGGAGCTGCCCATCCCTGGCGGACCCGTGACCGTGGCCGCTCCCCCGGGCCCGTCCCCGCGCAGCGAATGAGCGGGTGTCCCCGGGGCCCGCGGCGCCGCCCTCCGCGGCTCTTCCGGGGCGGAGCCGCCGCCGCGCGGTGTGGCGGCCATGGGGGAGGCCGGGCCGGCGCCCCGGGACCCGCCGGAGCCCGAGGAGGACGAGGCGGCGGCGGGAGGCGCTCGGGGGGGCCGCGCCGGGCCCCGGGGCGCCGTGCGGGTGCTGCGGGTGAGGAGGGGCCGGGCTCCAACCGGGGGCGGCGGGGCCGCCGCGACCTTGGCGGGGCGGGTGGGGGCTGCCGGGGGGGCGTCCCCTGGCCGCAGACCCTGGGCATCCCCCAGGTCCTGGCCGAACCCTCGGGGCGGCCCCCGGTCCTGGCCGCATCCCCTGGGCATCCCCCCAGGTCCTGGTTGCACCCCCACCTCTCTCCTAGGTCCTGGCTACAGTCCTTCCTTCCCCAGGTCCTGGCTGCATCCCCCACTCCTCCTACGTCCTGTCTGTGTCACCCCCTGTCCTGCCTACATCCCGCCTCCCCTACCTCCCCAGTCCTGGCTGCCTACCCCGGGCATCCCCCTTGGACATCTCCCCACGCCCATCCAGGGCATCCCTCCTGCTCTTGGCTGTATCCCCTGGACATCTTCTCTCAGCTCTGTGCCCAGCCATACCCACCCTGGGTGCCCCTCCTTGGTCCTGGCTGCACCCCCTAGGCATCCCTCCCTAGCCATCCTCCCCTATTCATCCATACCCCACAGCATCTCCCCCGGGCATCTCTCCCAGACCTGGCTCTACCTCTCCTGCTATTCCTGCCCTGGGCATCTCACCCCCGTGCCCGGCCATACCCACCCTAGGTGTCCCCTGGCTGTATGCCCTGAGGCCTCCCTACCCTGTTCCCTACTGGGCACATGCCTCCATGGACCTTGCTGTACCCCCCAGGTTTGACCGTACCCAGTAGGCCTGGCCATGCCCCTCCAGCTGGGGCAAACATCCCAGGCCCAGCCCTACTCCCCTGGGTTCCCCTCCTGGACATCATCCTCTGGCCTAGCCATACCCCCTGGAGTCCTGCAGCCTGTGCTGAAGGGGCTGTGCGGCCCAGTTGGCCCATTCAGCTGCAAGGCAGGAGGAGGGTGGTTACCAGTGGCTGCTGACAATCTGCTTTGGGCTGCCTTGCAGAGAAATGTGAAACGGAATGGGAGCAGGAGCTGTCTGAACAGGAGCCGTTTTGGTTCACGTGAGAGGGACTGGCTGAAGGAGAATGTCGGACGAGGCTGCGTGTACGTTTATGGAAAAGATTCTGCCACTGCTGCTTCTTCAGACTTGCGCTTGGTCCTCTGCACAGTGGACACCCCAGCGTCTGAGATCTGCGATGGAGAAGGGAGGAAAAACCTCTTTTTGCAGTTTCATGGAGACCTGGTCAGGTGAGGGCTGAAAAGGGGTAAACCTGCCTGAGAAACATTTGCTTTAGCCTTGCAGGGATCTGTTCCCTACATGCCTGAGTTTGTTGGCAGGGCAGATATGGAGCAGACAGAGATGGTGGTAGCAGTTAGAGACAACATTGAGTACTGCAATTAATAAAAATCAAGCAGTGGTTCACCTTTTACACCTTTCTTGGTTAAACTATGTGTATTTTAGTTGGGAGAGCTTGGCTCCTGCTCCAACCAGAAATACACCCTCGTTTTGTAGGCAGAGGCCGCCGTTCACATACTGTTTTGTTACGTTCTACGTTGTGGATGTCAGTGTCCAGAAAACTCCAGCATTTTAAGAGGCTGCGGACAGTTATTCTGAGTCAGTGAAACACGTAAGGCAATTTCACGCTCATGTCATGTAATATTTATGCGTCAGTAATTTTTTTGCTAAGAAGAGTTGCCAGGTAAGTAATTAAAGGTAGACAGAAAGGTAGCGTGGTGAGGGTTATATAAAGAAGGCTTAAGCATCAGGTTGTATGTTTAATGTTTGCAGTCAGTTTAGGCTGAAAATAGACAGCTCAGGGTGTAATGTGCATGAACTTTATGCTGTGGGTGTATTTTGGACTCTTTGAAGTTTAAGGCTGCCATTAAGTCTCAAGATTTAGACTTTGCAGTGATTCTTCTGGACTTAGAATTCAGTTATAAAGTTGCCACTCCTGTTCTCAGGAGGAAAGAATTACTGTGCTGCCCTTACGTGAAGGCTGAGCAGTAGAGGCACTGGACTGATACTGGGGTTTTGAGCGAAATGAAAGTCATAAGTTACATGTGTGCAGATATTAAAACATGGCTCGTGTTTGATCAGGCAGAGAGTGCAGGTGGCAAGAGATGCAGAGAATAGGAGGTGGTTAAAGCTGATTGTTGAGAAAACTTATTTAGAGCTGTTTGCCTTGCCCAGCCTGGGTTATCAGAGCGGGGACAGTTGAGTTAGAAACACTTGTCTGAGGACAGATGGACACTTGAACAGAGCCATTGAAACAGCTGAAAGTTTTCCTTGTTCAAAGGAATTTTAAAGAAATTGGGTTGTTCTGGACCCTGACAGCGAGCAGAATTCCTGGCATATAGAAAGAAAAGCAGATCCTTTACTGCAGATCATGAGAAAGGCTAGGTGAAGCTTAAAGGTGTGTTCAGAGAAGAACATTTTGACCTTTTTTAGCTTCTGGAATGGTTTTATGCTTGAGTTCTGTGCAATATCCATGTGTCTTCCCATGCTAGGGAGCCATGCCTGTCTTTGATTTGTGACTAGCATTGCACTGGATTGACAAATCGGTCCTGCCACCAGCATTTTGGAAGCAAATACCCAGTTGTAAACCTTCGCTTTCCACTCTTTCTGCTCCTTGATGTGTCTAGCGCTTTCTTGAGCTTCATCTTAAATTTCCCAATGGGTTTTTGATTGTGGTGTGTCTCTTCCTTGTAATTCTCAGAATGTCTGTGGTATAGAAAAGATCCCTGGATTGCTTCTCACTGGGGACATTCTCGGTAGGAAAATGGGAGTTACCAGTATTGCTTCAGCCGCGTCTCTGTTGTAAGAGGAAGCAGGCCTGAGTGGAACCTGCTTGCTCTTCCACAGGAAGATGACAGATATCCCCGTGAACTCTTGAGATAATTTCTTCCCTGAACAAAGTTTGCTGATTGCTTTAATAACGTGTTCATGAATACAAATTACTTTGTTAAGCATCTGATTGCATTTTACTGTAGGTATGTTTGTCTCCAAACAACTTCTGGATTCTTCCACCCTTCTAATATCAGTGGGTGACTGTCAGAAGCTGAGTGTGGCAAAGATTGCTTTGCCACCTGACTCAGAATACTGAAAACTGGACAGTAAATAGATGAATAACGAACCTTTTTTATGGGTTCCTTCCAAATGTTCAGCAGTGTTGTCCTGACCATTGTGTGCCTCAAGGATCTTTAGACTTCTAGCTAGGATCTTGCCTTACATTAGCATCCTTTCCTGTTCAGGAATTATACTTTCCTGCAGAGGGGAGGATTAGACAAAGATAGCATGGATGCCTTCTTTGGCATGGACACCCCTCACAACAAAAATTTAAGCTACAAAGATGTGAAAACTCTACAAGAGGTGCTGTTGGAGCAGTTGTGGAACTGCTGCTAATATTTGTTGGCTTTTCTGTCTCCTTGCCCATTGTACCTTTGCTTAACAGAGCCACTTCTCTGCAGATGGAAGTGTCCAGTACCTGATATGTGATACTGATGTGGACATAATGGGCTTTTTGTGTGAAACAGCAGCTGCTGTCACAGCCAGGGTGTTCTCCGTCTTCTCTGGCCTCAGTCCATTCGGCAACCAAATGGTCTTGTTTGAGTGGTTTGGGCTTTTTTGCTGGGAAATCTAGATGGAAGCTGCTTGAAGAGTTCTTTTTGTGAGTGACACCCAATTGTTTATGGTTCCCGAGTCACTGGTCACACACTGAAATAGCCGTTTTGTGGCAACCACAAGTCTTTAGTAGCAGAAAAATTGAAATCTAGAGGTAGCCAAGGGAAACTTGGGCAAAGTATTTGGAGATTCATTCAAATCTCTCCTATTCTTCTTGGATTCTGTGCTGAAGGGTATAGAATACGTCAAGGTTCACTGTGGTGGGAGTCAGTATTGTTTGTTGCAATCTATTATTTATTGCAGTTCTAGTAGCTTGCCTGTTATGGGAGACATACATGGGTTTGTCATTTCCAAGATTACCTCAGAGAGCTTTTTTTGAAGGTTTGGTGTGATATTCGCTGCTGTTTCTGTTGGAAAGGAAGTGAAATGGTAACATAAGCCTCAGCTTCATATTTGTAGAAGTGCTTGGCTCTAAGCTTCTCGACAGGTCTAAAAAAAACCTGGGAGCCTGCATTTGAATGGAAGAAATCTCTGCAGAGAGAAAAGCTCTTTTGAACCAATCCCTTGTCCCATGTCCATCTTGCAAAGCAAGAAAAGAGAAGCCGTTTATTAAAGCAGCTTTTCATGCTGATTGTACAAAGAACTCAGTCTGAGCTGGACTGCAATCTTTTTCCGCTTGTTCCAGGATGAGTGATGTCAGAGTGATTGGTGGTGGTGCTGGTGGTCAGCACTCTTTGAGTTTTCACTGGACTGCGATTTTCCTTAGAGCACATATCAAATTGCTATCTCTGATGTTGCTTTTGGTCATATTGGAATCTTCCTGAAATTAGAATAACTCCTCAAAATCAGTCACAAGTTATGACTGATGGCAAATATTGGTATGAATAAACAGTGTTTTTTATTTTTATTTTTTATTTTCCTA
Organism: Coccyzus lansbergi; assembly: GCA_033558105.1. NCBI lineage: Eukaryota > Metazoa > Chordata > Aves > Cuculiformes > Coccyzidae > Coccyzus > Coccyzus lansbergi. The sequence goes on along the minus strand of JAUMJK010000426.1, from coordinate 3,033,199 downwards.
CTGCTTAAGGCAGCTGTTATTTCATAAAATCGAAATCCTACCAGTCCATTCAAGGAAAGAATAAGAACAGATTTCCCAGCAAACTAGCTCTGTCAGGGTATGATCATCTGGGTGGATTTGAAGCTGCTGATCAAGGTTCTATTCCTTTTTCTGTTAAGGACTACTTATGAGTTGAAATTCACCAATAACTTTCTGGGTTTTTTTTTAAGAGCTGACTAGAGTCTGCCAGGCCTGACATCCCTTTATTAGTCAAGAGAAGCTCCAGGACACAATTTCTGAAGCAAGAGGAAGAGGGTTATTTCATATACATCCTCTGGATAGCAAGCTAATGTTATGTGTAAAACTAAAAAAAAAAGGAGGGAGCAGCGTTTCCCTGATCAGGCTTAGCAAACATTGAGCAGTGTGAACTGTTTTTCTGGATCAGCTATTTATCAAATAGGTTGTCTTTTCAGGCTAGAAACTTTGTTGGTTTGGATGGTAACTTTGAGAGTAACTTTGATGGTAACTTTAAGAGTACTCCTGATCCAGAGCTTCTGTGTGTGAAGTGAAAGAGTTGCAATGTATGTGCTTGAAATACATGAGGTTATTTTAGTTCTTGAGGTGTGTCCTGTTGATTGCAGAGGAAGTCTGGATGACTGGATACTTGTAAAGGGTGCATGCTTTATGAAATCGATCCTGATTATAAGATTATTACAGCATTTATCAAGCTGCCAGTAATAGTGGAATACTGTGGTATAATCACTAAAAGAATCAGAAATATTTTTGTTCCTCAGCTGAGAAGAAGCTGGAAGGTTTGGTACATACAGTAAGAAATATTTCACGTTAAGACATGCAGTAGGAATGATGTATGCAAGTCAACAAAGTTTAGTAGAAAACAAGTCTTACCAAACAAACTTGATCTTGATGCTTTGAAATATCATCCTTGGTCACAAAAGGCTTTAGTCATTTGTTGCAGTGAATGACGCTGGACGGGGCTCTGAGCAACCTGATGGTGCTGAGGCTGTGCCTGCTGACTGCAGGAGGTTGGACTGGATGACCTTTAAAGGTCTCTTCCAACCCAAACCACCCTGTGATTCTGTGTTCTGATGTAATTGGTGAAAAAGCAGAGCACAAAACAATAAAACGCATTGGCAGATAGCTTACAAATTGGAAACTTATTCAGCATACGCGTATTTTTTGGATGTAGGGTTTGTGTATGTCTGAAAGAAGGAAGGTAAACTTGCACTGTTTGGTCATTCTGTTATTAATCTCTGGCTAACAACTTAGGAAGGCATGGATGGGAGGGGAGGGATGGGAATGATGAGTCAGTGCAGCAGGTTAGTCTAGGTGGTTTAGCTGCAGTTTTCTCTGGAAAACACTGCATTTCAATGTTGCTGGATATATTTACGTGAAAGCCAAGTGTACTAAATACTAAAAAGGTGAGGAAGGAGGCTATAAGTTGCAAAAACTTCCATTCACGAGGAGGGCTCATGGATTGAAGGGATGTTGAATGAATGTGCCAAATAGTCTGGAGCAGGTTTCATTCAGGAATATAAATATCATTGAGCAGAAACAAAAAGTCTACATGGATTTTTGTAGACGGTGCAAGCGCTTACAGAACATAAGCTAAAAACCAGTTAGGGGTAAAAGTAATTTTGAGTCCGAGTACTTGCACCCTATTGCAAGAATATTTTATAATCATGTTGAGCCTTGTGTTCTGAAGGAAGTTTGAAGTGGTTAGACTCATGATTTATAAACACCTGTTTAAAGACTAAGTGATAACTTCAAATCCAGAAACCATAAGCTGAAGCTAGGCGTGTTTAGATAACAGTAAAGATTTTTAATAGTGGATAATGAGTGAACCACTGGAGGAATTTAACTCTTATGTTTGCAGTTCTTAATCTTTTACACTAAGATTTTTTTCCTCAAAGTAAAACCTTTGAGTGAGAAACTGTTGTTTTTATTGCAGAAAATAACAGTTTAGTGTCTCTGAAAGAAGTGAGAGGATCAGAAAACACCTTTTCTGTTTTGAATGTAGTAAGCCTGATGTTTCAAGAGAACTTTCTCTTACTACCATTTATTCATGTTCACCACTGAATCCTTCTTATGTTGTGTTGTAGTTCTAAAAAGTCTTTCCTTTAAATGTTCCATTTGAGTTTGCCAAAGCAATAGAATCTTGCACTGACGAGAGCTAGAGAGAGTGGGAAGTCTCTTTCTTTCTTTTTAGAAGTTATTCTTCAGGAGGGTTCTCATATGCTTTGCTCCTAGCTGCATTTGGAAGAGAAATTTAAACCGAGTTTTTTTCAGTCCTTAAGCATGGGGCTTTTTTAGTTATTTGGCATCTGCTGTTTGTACAGTGTTTCTGGTTTTGTTTCATCCTGGTGCTCCTTAATAACACGGAACAGAAGTGATCGCTATGGACTGTATGGTTTATGCCTATTGCTTTTCCTCTCCATTTTCTTTCTGCAACGTAATTCTTTGAGCACCACAGTTCTTAAGTGCTGCTTGACAAAGCAGGAAGCACAAACCCCAAGGACGCATCCTTTTCAGAGGAGCAGAACCTTCAGTATGTCAGTATTCCATACGCTTGAGCTGCAGTGAGACTTGTTTAATCTTTTTTTTGTGTTCTCAGACTGCTTTCTTGTATGTTTTGACAGGAGGCTGGAGCCCACAGAAAAACCCCTTCAGATTGTGTATGACTACTTGGCTGGCTTGGGTTTTGATGATCCTGTCAGAATGCAGGAGGAGGCAGCAAACTCTGATCTCAGCTGTATGATTCGCTTTTACAGTGGTAAGAAATTGTGTCCCTGTGTGTGCTGTTCGCTGTTCCTATAGCTTTAACTGGGAGGTGGAACTCCGCTGAAGCCCAAGTCATTGACTTGTCTGGTTTATATATGGCTACATCAAACACCCAAAGTACCAGTAAGCATTTCTTAAAATAACCAGTTTTCAAGATTAATAGGGGAAAACCCGCAGTTCTGTAGTTCTCTTGATCCTATCTATGGCTTGAGGAAAGGCAGCTCCATGGGAAGACACAAGATTGCTCTATTGTCCTTAGTTTCCATTGTTATGGCAGATGCCTTAGAGTTCCTGATGGGATCAGAAACAAACTGCAGGTCAGTCTAGATGTGCCTGAAGGTGGCATTTCCACAGCCTGTAAAGATAGAGGCAAGAAAAGTCCTGTTGAAATACCTTCATAGCCTGTAAATGAAGTGAAAGTGTCAGCTGGTTGTTAATAATGCAGCTGCCATTAGGAACCCAGTGCATTTTGTTTCAGAAACGAGACTTCTGACTGGCCAATTGAATCAGTTTGGGCAGGATACCATGTGCCTAAGGAGCAACAGAATGGCAGTCGTAGACCTGCTGGCTTATGGTGCTAGCTGTCAGAAAAGGAATTCACTGAAGCGAAGAGTAAATATAAAAGAAATAAGGGGGTGGAAAGGTGATATTGAAAGTATTTCACTAATTTAAATACTTTACCTGTGTATTTTTTTGCATTTCAGAATAAAAAAATAAAGTGCTTTTAATAGAAAATTGTCCTTGCATAGTGGATCTGGGCAGCTTAAGATGCCAGCCACTGCTTCTTTATTCAGTGTTAAAAAAATGGAATCATAAGAAATCAGCTTCTCCACCTTTTTATCTGAGACAAACCCCTCTGCCTGGGAGCCGTGTGCAGAACGGGCAAGACAGTGTAGAAGCGTAGTGGAGATGGGACGGAGTGCAACATGCATACAATCTGGATTTAGGAGTAGGGTCGGGAGTTTGATGTTACCTCAGCTGAAAGGAGGAGAGGCATCAAGCACAGGGCCGTGAGAACTTCTGAGGGAAAAGTAAGCAATTTCAGTTTGTCTTTACAGTAACTGATTTTTGCGTGTTACAGCAATGTTGCTCTTTGTACTCACAGCTGAGAATAAAGAGCAGATGGAAAGTAAACACTCATGTCTTCCTTTTCCTCAGAAAAGCCGTGTCAGGTGGAACAGTTAGATCGCATCCTGCTCTCCGGAGTCTATAACGTCCGCAAGGGGAAGACCCAGTTGCACAAATGGGCAGAGCGCTTGGTGATTCTCTGTGGTACGTGCCTCATCGTGTCCTCTGTGAAAGACAGCCACACAGGGAAGATGCACATTTTGCCTCTTGTTGGAGGGAAGGTAAGACTTTTTTTGTTAGCTTCCTGCAGCTTAGAAAGGAAGAAGTGTTTGTAATGATGGGTGTTACCCACAAGAGGTTAATTTAGGCGTTTGTAACAAATTACTGCATTAACATGTGCAGAGCCGAGCAGCCCCTTTCTGCTTGCTCTGCTTTGGTAGCAGACTGATAAAATGAAGAGTCTACTTCTGCTTTCATGTGAGCAGCCAATGTTGGGAATGGGCATTCTGGAAGTTATTACTTCAGCAGAAGGATGTTAAGGAGGATTTACTTCTGTGTTCCTCTCCAGTAAGTTTACAACTGTGTTTTCAGCTAAATATAAAGTAACTGATAATGGATAATACCTCGCCATAGATTTCAGATCCATCACAAGTGCTGGAATTTAGTCAGATTTCTGTTTTCAATTCTCCCTTTGCAGGTGGAAGAGATGAAACGCCGGCAGTACACGCTTGCTTTCACATCTGCTGGAGCACAAGCTCAAACATACCATGTTTCCTTTGAAACACTGGCGGAGTGCCAGCGGTGGCACCGACAGGCGTCCACGGTGAGACCCTGGAGACTGGTCTGGGTGGTGGGTACAGGCGTAACAGGGGTGTTCTGATGCAGGATTGATATGGAGGCAGACACTGAGCTGTGATGCTGGAGAAAGTACTCAGGCCACTTTCCAGCTTTTTTCATTTCTTACTTGCTCAGGTCTACAGAGATTTTCTTCTAGCCTTCTCTTCTCTACCTCTGCAACAATATTGAGTAGTAATTCTGTGTTTTTCACTGACCCGCTGCACCTATTGAAAGTAGCTGTCATAGGATATTTGAGTCAACTCCTGGGACTGGCTGACTTAACAACCAGAGAAACCTATAAATTGCACCTGTTGCCAGGCTTGAATCTGCCTATACTGTGTCCTGGATTGCCATGGGGCTGCTCCCATAGGTTTGAGTCAGCACAGAGATCATAGGTCAACAAAGGAACTGTAGTTTGTTCAGAGCTGCATCCTTACTCCACATACAATTAGATGCATCCAAAGTACAATTAGGTGGTGATAGCTTAGTGCTGAGCCACACTTTGACCTCGTATTATATTATGAAATATGAAATGAGTTTCTGGATAAAGCAAGTCATAAAAGGTGGAGTGAAGCACTGGAGACCTTGAAATGAAGCATACTTAATAGAAGGAGATCTGATATTTGCAAGGTCTTTATGAAATGTTGCAAAACCATAATTTATGATGCTTTTTCATCATCACGAGTCATATTTCCAATATTATACCCTGAACAGGCTAACAGAAAAACGTTAGAAGAAGTAGCTAAGCCAAGCAGGGGTTCTGTAAATCTTAAATGACTTAGCTGGAAAGTCATTTGCTTCCGTCTTTGGAAAGCACTCATAGATCGTGCTTTCTCAGCAGTTTCCTCAGCCAGAGATATGGTTTTCTCCATTCGTCTGGCTCTTGCAGTCCAGCTTCTAGGCAGTGCCCATTGCACATACAGAAAAGGGCTCTCTGTGTCCCCCATTCGGTATCCAGACGTGCATCCTTGTCCGAGGGTTTGTAGAAACAACAGTAGCAAACTACATGCTATGGACTCAGTTTCCTGCATGGCCTCTGCCTGGTTGTTACAGGGGGGTTCCTTTATGTTTGTACAAATTGTTTACTGTTTGCATTCTTTTGCCTTCTGTTAGACTTCTAGAGAAAAATCATTGCACAGCCCTTACTTCTCCTTTTCAGGTTGTGTCTATGCGACTTAGCATGGTTGATCTTTCATGCTACAGCCTTGAGGAAGTTCCCGAGCACCTCTTCTACAGTCAAGACATCATCTACCTCAACCTACGACACAATTTTATGAGATCAAGTGGAGCAGGAAGCCTTGACTCTCTTTGCAGGTCTGCAAAGAATTATTTTTGAGTTGTGCATCCAGGGATGAAGAGGTGGGGGGACGTTTGCCCATTCTCTTGAAGTGATAAAAAGATTGCTCTTCCAGAAACTCTAACAAATGAAAGGTCTAGAAAGCAGAACTGAGCAGCCCAGGCAGGCAAAAACATCCAACGATGTACAGTATTCCAGATTCTTCGCGCTAAGTTGGATCTTAAATGACCCTTGTGCCATGTGTATGGACAAGATGCAATAGTAGTATAAGGCTGCTAAAGAGAGAACGTTTTGGGGTATAAAATAAAAGGTGAGGGAAAGCATAATGCTGCTGTTGTGGGTAAGTGTTTGTTGGAAGAAGTGCGGATCTGAAAAAGCCGTTTTTGGCAAGTTCTTAATGTTACTGTGCACTTGGAACTAGCAGAGGGCTCCTGAGAGTCCAGCTTTGCTTTGGGAACTTGTAACACTGCTTTTAAGAGAGTGGCAGTTGTATGGGTACATGATGTATTCATCTTAGGTAAGTAAAGAGGTCCTACCAAAAGATTTTAAAATTGATTCCTGAAAACCATAAAAATGGCAAAGGGGATTAGTCTTGTGACGTCTCTGCTAGCCAGGCTAAAAAATTTTGCTCTATGAATTTCAAAAGCTACCAGGAGGACTGCAGTAATGTTGTCAAATGGCTCTGTGTTTGGAAGATATTGTGCCTTAAGAAAAATGTTTGGAGAAATTGCGCAAAACTGCTTTTTTTGTTTGTTTGGTTTGGAATTTTTCATTGTGGTTCAGTTTGGGGTTTTTTTTTTTTTTGGTTCCTCTAGGTGCCTATTACCAGCCTATTTCATTTTAAATCCTACAGAGTAATGATATACCTAGGTATCCATGAGAACATACAGGGGAAAAGGTTGCTCACCTGAGGGAATTTAATTAATTGAGAACCAGAGTCTAATCTGGTTTTGGTTTTTTTGTTGGACTTGTTCAGGTGTTTTCTAACTGCTGAGTTGTAATAGTTTCTGTTATTGGAAATGCTGCTTAAAATAGTTCAAGGTTTAGCTTTCTCTTTCTCTCTTTGAATACGCTGCATGTTGTTGAAAACCATATCAGAACTTTATTTGCTAAAATGCGGTAGCCTTGTTTGACAGGATCAGCAAAGGGGCTTGACATTTCTTTTGGCCTTGCACGTAGTCAACAAAGAGGTCTGACATGTCAGAGACTCGACTATGTCTGATGATGCTGAAACCCTCAAACAAATGCCATAAAAGAAGCCCTCACTTGACGCAATCTTGAATAAGCAGGTAGCGTTAGGTAGCCCGTGTAAGGCTGCTCATTGCCTTTTGAAAAGACTTTTGGAGGTTTTTAGGCTGTTTATCAAGCCGCAGCCCCAAAGAAAGTGGCTCACTTTGCAGTAGGTGTTACCAGTGCCTAGAGGCTGACAGTTCTGAACTGCAGACGTTTTTGCAATGGTCAGACCTCTTCCTCTGAGGAAATCTTTGAAGCTAATTAGCTGTAACTATAATAATGGAACAAAAATAATTAACTAAAAGGGAAATGTTAAGCAGAGGAAATTAAATAACACCACCTGGTTTGTTATGTCTCCTGGCTTATTTTTTATGTAACACACTGCCTTTCAAGTATCTCCCTTTTCTGGAAAACATAATCGAATCTGATCTTCTTTAATATGTGTGTGTGTGTGTGTTTCTGTGTGGATATGCATGTGTCTTACATATACATGTCTACTGCCACCATCCTGACTAGCTGCTAAGAGTTGTAGCGGGATGCTTTGGTGGCAGAGGAGGATGTTGTGGGAATATTTCAGGCCAGCACCAGCTCAAGCTGTTGAACAGAGTCTGGCCATCCCACTGAGGATTTGTTGCTCTGTTTCTGTACCTCTGTGCTGTAATCGCAGTGTGCCCTGTGAGAGCACACACCGAAACTTGAAGAACCATAATGATTTGAGGATCCTTATTCCCTATAATCATGGCTCATATATATGACTTGAATGAGAGATGGGTTTGCATTCCATTCCTGCATCCCTACAGTGTGAGACTATTGTGACAAGGAGAAGGAGAACAGAAAGGGAACTCAAAAGGCTTTTGAGTATTGTCCTCTCTGTTGAATATGACAGTCTACTCGAGGAGTCTCAGACCAAGCTGGGTCACATAGCACTTTCCCTCCAGCTTTCAGAAACTTTGATACCTCTTCTGTGCTTGCTTTCATATTATTGCAGAGGAATGAATTTTAAAAATCGCTTATACTGCTGCATTAAATGCCATGTCCCTGGGGCAGCTTCTCACCACACTGTGCTCACGACAGAGAAAAAGCTGCTTGGTGTTCAGGGCAGGTGCTGTAGAAAAAGCCATTGTAGAACTCCAGAGAGAGCAGTCTCACTAGAGCATTTTTAGATTCCTAAATCTGAGAACTGCCATCTGTCCTAAATCTCTTAAAGTTGAACTGATGAGAAAGTTCAAATCTATTGATTTCTCCTTATTGTTCCCTTTTTTTTCTGTTATTGCTGTGAAGTTGTGCGTACAAATTTCTGAATCTTATGTCATTGTTAGATCTTTGCATCATACAATAAGTTCCCTTTTGGAAAGTTGTGGCCAATGCAGCATCTTTCTCTTTGGCTTTCAGTTGCGTTACAAGAGACTCTTTTTGTGGCTGCAGCAACCATAAAATACCCAGGTGGTTATTTATATGAGAGGGAGCTTTGTCAAAGCCAACCACCCATGTCCAAGTTCCAGATTTACTCCCTCTTTAAAAAAAAAAGAACAACTCCCCCCTGCAAAGATTGTAAAGCAAAATGAAGAAATATAATGCACAGTTCCCACACAGCTCGTTCCATGTATTCTGAATCTGAAAAAGGACTCGCTATAAGAAGGAGAAAATTCAAAGCCACTCAGTGTTATACTTCGAGACATCTCAGACTAAAAGTAATGTTCTCTCTCAAGCTGATTTATCTTGTTTTTGTTACTGATGTTAAAGCATTTGTTTCAGAACTAGAGTTACTCATCATTGTCTAGCAAAAAGTATGGTGGGTAAAGCAGATGAATGAATTATATGTTTCCAAGAATTACTTCTCTGGTACATTGCATTAGATTTGCAGTTGTATCATGAGAGTATGATATTTATTATCCACTGAGGTGATTTCTGATGGTTCCAGTTTGGGATGGGGATGTTATTTCTTGAAAAAAACACTTGTTTCCTGTAGAGAGAGGTAGGAACAATTTGAGGAACCTCTTGCACGTTATCCCAGCCTCTGCTCGATTTCTTCTCTCAAGCCTTAGCACAGGGGTAGAAGGAGCAGGAAAAGGCAATCATCTGTTAAGGATGTGTTGGACAGTCATTAGAAGGAAGCCTGTCAGGAGTCAATGTAGAAAGTTGTTACCAGTTTTTGCTGTAAAACCATGGTATTTGATCACTTTCAGCATCACCATTGAGGTACAAAATATCAGGGACTTAAAACCAAATCTGTGCAGAAACTCCCATGGGTTAGCTGACTGTATCACCGATGTAGAAAGACTTAAAAACTTTCTATGACTGGTTTTGTATGCTTTTGCTTTGAGACCATGGAGATTTGTGGATTAACTAGTATTCCTGCCAACAGGTTTTCTCAGTTGAAGAGCCTGAACCTGTCTCATAATAGACTGGGAGAGTTTCCTGTATCGCTGTGTGAGATCTCTACTTTGACGGAGCTTAATATTTCCTGTAATGGACTTCATTCCTTGCCAAGCCAGATTGGCAAACTACTAAAGTGAGTATATTATTTTTATATCTGTGGTCATAAACATTCTTCATGCTCCAGTTGAGCACAGCTGACATGAAGGTACCGCTTATGAAAATATGAGTGCTCGGGGCAGCTTGTTCTGCCCGTGAAGACTGAATGATGGATTTAGTTGAGGATGTCGCTGCTCACTGCAGGGAAGTTGGACTGGATGACCTTCACGGTCCTTCCAATCCAAACCATTCTATGATTTGACTTAAGCAGAACATCAAGAACCAAGATAACCAGTAAGATTTGTTTTTTCTTGATTATTTCATACAGGACAAGTCTGTACTGCTACTGCTGTCGTTTTCGGTTTTAATTTGTCCTGGGTCTTTTTAAAGATTGCCTGGCATGCTAAGTGAGGGGTTCTAAATTTGTAGAAAAGCAAGTGATTTAGTAAATGTCTTTTATTTACAATGTAAGTACTGATTTGTATTTTGCTGATGTCAACTTGCAGTACTTGGCACAACTGGAAGCTTAGCTCCAAAATAATTTAGGAACTATTTGGCATTGCACACATGCAGCTCCAAGCCTATTACATGCATTATAGAAGTATTCCTGTAACTTTATGGATATAAGAATAAATTAGCTCTTTAAAAAATGGCCGCACTGAGACCAGCTAGTTCCATGAGGAGATTAACCGAGAATGCTAAATACAATCTTCACTACTCTTTGCTGAATTATTTTCCTTCTCTTTTCTGTGGCTGCAGTCTCCAGACCTTCTGCCTTGATGGGAATTTCCTCACATCCTTACCAGAAGAACTGGGAAGTCTGCAACAGCTCAGCAGCCTTGGGCTTTCCTTCAATAACTTCTGTGAACTGCCAGCAATTTGTGAGAAGCTCGTCATGTTAGACAAACTAGCCCTGGCAGGGAATGGGATAGAGACCCTGGACCTTGCAGTGCTGAACCGTATGAGTCACATCAAAAGTGTGGACCTGAGGTAGGAGGGGACACTTGCATATGTATATGAACCAGATTGCTTCTTTCCATTTTGAGCAGAAATACTGCGGAACATCTGGTACACTTTGTGATAAACTAGATGTATTTTTTTTTCTCCTGCTGATTCTTCAGCTTTTAAAGAGTTTTGTTTCCGAGGGTGTGCAAGATTCACTTAGAGAAGGGAGGTTAACTGAACAGTGCCTGAAGCCATTGAATGTGACTCAGCTCTCTAGTTTCCTCTTTTGATATGCTGTTACCATGAGCTTTGGTAGCTCCTTGATCTCTGCTACCCTTTATTGCCTTTTCCTGCTACCCCTTGCCTTAGATATGATCTTGATTCTCCAGGCTGTTCACAGCAGAGCTCCCAGGAAGGGACAAAGAACTTTTTGTCTGTGGCAAGGGACTCTAGTATCTAGTCTCCGCATTATCTTCCTCTGTCAGTGCAAAGTAGCCGTCCCTTGACCTGGCTTCTAATTTCCAGACTGGTCTTCAGAATCTCTTAAACGCTGGGGAATGAGTAAAATGGTTTCAAATAGCAGTGTAGACAAAGAAAGTGTTTTCTTTTTATTCACTCTTGTAAATCCACCATTGCTCTTCTTGCATTTCACTGTGTTCACCACTGGCATTAGCCTTCACCAGAACTCTTCTTTTTCTCTTCTTTCTTCCCTCTGCCTACTGATGTCCAGTGTTCAATGTCCTATTGCCTTATTATGTAACTCATATCTCTGATTTTTTAGGCTTAACAACCTGAAGAGAGCAGTGGCTGACACTCTGGAGGGGAACAAATCTGTGACTTATATGGATTTACGAGACAATCAGATGACAGATCTGGATCTGAGCTACTTGGGCAGCCTGGAGCAGCTGCACTGCGAGCGGAATAAGCTGAAGGAGTTGACGCTGAGTGGCTTCTCCCTTCGAGCCCTCTATGCCAACAGCAACTGTATGTCTGCTTTCTTCACCCACCTTCTTCCTTCAAGCCCTGGGAATAAAAGAAAACAGCCCTTTGCCCTCCCTACCAAAAAAATGCTTAGGTGGATGTTAGAGTAGTGAGACAGTATGTGATGTGTTTTCTGAGGTCAGTTCCTAGGGATCATGTATGTGTGTATGTGCACAGGCTGTGTAACAGGGGGAGACTGTGATGCTGAGTTACTGCCCAAGCAATTTGTCTTCCAATGAGATCTGTTTGGGAGTCCGCAAATAAATGTGGAGTTCTCCCTTGTTCTGGTGCCCCATGTGGCAGATGGAGAAGTGGGATAGTGAGAAGCTGTCGTGCCATATAGCAGGTGTATGAAGTTTGAATCCTTTCTTGGGAAGGATGAGTAGAGACCGTGAGTATCCATAAAGTAAGACTGTGAGTCTCGCTTGCTAGCTAGTCTGTCTGCTGCTCTGTGCTGTTTCCCTCTGACGATCTGCAATCAACCTTATTTGCTTTACTTCATCAGGTCTGACAGCTATCAATATTTATCCAGTTCCTGGTCAACTGACGTGTCTAGAACTCTCTCAGTAAGTGACCATACACATTACAAAGCAAGTTTCTAGACACCTTTGCTGTTTCCTGCAGAAATTTTCTGCAGCTTTTAAGCTTTTGAAAGGTTTGAGAGCAACTGAGGGAAAGTGTTCCATCCTCATGATAGAGCTGGAAAGCCCAGCATTCAGGAATGATGGAAAACCAGAGGCCCCTCTGATTTAGTACGACTTGTCTTGGTGACTGGCTGTTCTTCATCTGCTGGCTGTAATTGGCTAAAAAAACCAAGCAGGGGCCACTGAACTTTTGTGGCAACTTACTGGGCTGAATGGTGGGCATTTGTGGGGCAGACATTTAGAGTAGCTGGCAGTGACCACTGGTGTTGGCTTTGTTGCTTCTGTCTGTGCTTGGAGCAGCACTGTGTGACCTCGAAGGTGGCCCAGAGGACCTGATCACCTTTTGCTTAATTTCTTGGTTGAAGCACAATAGCAGGATAGCATAGGGTAGCCTCTTCTGCTGCTGTCAGTGCTGTAAACAAAACACCTGATCATCAGAGCCTTGCATCGGTACTTTGTACCAATCATACACCAGCTCAGTTTGCATTGCACAGCCAGCCGTGAGACAAATTCCACTTGACTAGCTCGGATACTGTGCTCATTTTCCGCCTGCTGTTCTGGGTTTGACTGTCATTAATGTCATGCAGCATTCAAACAGAGTATGTTCCATGTGGAGTGCTGCTCTCTAGCTTTTTTCCTTGCTTTTCTCAGCAATCAGCTGCAATGTGTCCCAGACTGGGCCTGTGAAGCAAAGAAATTGGAAATTTTGGACCTGAGCTACAACCTCCTTGTGGAGCTTCCATCAAGGTCAGCAAACTACCTTCTTACATAGAGCTGAGCTTTCTTCCCTGGTAAGCTAACTGGGGAGAGAGAAGCAGTGCTATTCCAGTCGCCTTATTCCTTGTTGTGCAGAGATGTAATCCACTTACTTACTCTCTGCAGTGTCGAAAATACTCTGTATACAAATGTTGGAAAGAACTGACTTCCAAATCAGCTTCTTGAATAACGAGGGCCAGGTAATTTCATCCTATGCTTCTGGCTTCTGCTGCAGCTGTTTGCACCTGAGGTAGAACATACTGCTACGATTTATTTGTGTTACCATAGTGTCTGTAAACATAGGTTATAGGTGAGGCCTCAATATGCCTTGCATTGCCCCACAGAGATTTCATCTGTTGTCTTCCATAGAGAGGTATCATGGAGATACGGTACTGCCGATCTCAAAGGTAGCTTTTATAACGCGTCATCAGCCAACTCCTTTTCCCTCGTTTTGCTTTCAGAAACGTGGTAAAGTGGAGCCAAGAACTAATGTAATTTTACAGGTGTTTGTAATGACTTCTCAAAGGTACCAAGAATATCATGAGAAGGAAGCAAAGCATAAATGTTCTTAGCAGAACAGTTGTCTTTGGTGGAGATAAAATTGTAATGAATGATAGTGTCTAGGGTCAGCTATATTGAAATTGGATGGAAAGGTGGATTGTAGCAAAGACGCTCAGAGAGATGGTTGTTTGTCTTGTGTACGGTCGAAACTTTGCCAGCATTGACTTTCAGCCATTGATCATGTTAAGCCATCAAACTGAAACTTAAGGAGACTTGAATACAGGAATACAGTTCACTGTGAAATCTTTTACACATAGTTGTCTGAAAACAGAATTGTATTTAAGTGGTTCACCACAAAGTCGAGTGAGATACCCAAGCCAACTCTGGATGAGTCAGCTTGAATAAAGAAATCAGTATATTTGCATTTTTTTATATCCAGTACGATTAGCTTTGAGAAGCCACAGCATGCAGAAAGAAACCGAATTAATTGGCCCTCGTGGAGCAGTGCACTAATGCAGCTTTAACATTTTGTGCTTCAGAGCTGCTCTCAAAAATGTAGTCCTAAGTTATCAGCTCATCCAAATGGGCAAGGTGGTTCTAGGCTACATCCAGATCTGTTCAGAAGGCCTTTCTCAAATTCTCTGCAGTTGGTGGAAGGGGCCCTTTCCTTCGTTAAGTGCTGCAGTTCTGGGGAATGTGACAGCAGCCTCAGAAGGAATGCAGGAGTGTTAAGCAGCCTGTAAAAGCTTTGAATTAAAATTGGCCCAATGGAAGCGCCTCTTTCTATCTACAGTGGAAATAGGCATTGAAATCCATCCTTTGTGACTTCTCCGTTGTCTGCCTGAGAGGATTCTAGGTGTATGCACACAGACAGACTCGTATCAGAAGGTGCTGTTCTGTGGTAGCATAGAGGGAAATGTAGATGCACTTCCAAGTGTGCAGAGTGACTGAGTCACCTTACCACGTGTTTTTATGCTTTGCCATTGTTTACATTTTATGGATCAATTTATTTTATGTTTTCTCTACAGTACAGTCAAATTATAACAGATGAAATACTACCTAACTCTGATATAGGAACCCCTGTGTTTTTCCAGGATCCTCAGCAGCCTGAGCCTTCGGAAGTTGATGGTGGGGCACAACCACCTGCAGAGCCTTCCGCCTCTCCTAGAACACATTCCACTGGAGGTGCTGGACCTTCAGCACAACCTGTTGACTAAACTGCCGGACACCCTTTTCGTCAAGGCTCTGAAGTGAGTGGCAGTAATGAGCACCTTCATTCTGCATTAACCTTTGGAGCTGTAAAGGCTGATAATGGCCTTTGCAAGACTGTCCTTGCAAGGTGCCATTTGCTTAAGAGATAAGGAGGCTGTGCCCTTTATGAGGGAGTAATTCAGGTGCTGTAAGGGAATTTATCATGCTGATTTGAGGGAATCAGTCCATTACTGTTTAGTTACAGGGAAACAAAGGCTTGCCTAACCTAACAGCAGCCAAAGAGTGTGCGTCAGTTGCGACCATTTCTAGTATCGTGGTACTGCCTGAAGAGCTGTGTCTTTAAAAGTAGCACATAAATTCAGGTGCAAAGGAAAGAAGCCAGACAGATTTTCAGACATTACAGCAGAAAATACATCAGGTCATTGGAGAACAGTGAGAGACCCTTACAAATAACATCCCTTCACAACTGTCTGCTCAGACACAAGTCAACCCTTCTTCTAAAGACTCTGAGGAAGAGTTCACGTAGCTGCTTCCCACCAGTATTACCCACCCCCTCCACAGGCTCTTCAGTACTCGCTGTTTACTGTAAAATACCGTGTGCATCGTCAGTGCTATATAGATAAAATAATGTCATTAGTAAACTCATAAATCTTAACAGGAGTAGGAACATTACACTGTTGTCTGTTTTCCTGTCTGATGCTGTTGCTGTGTCCACACTGGTATTTGTATAGCTCCTTTTCCTGCTGTTAATGGAACCATTTAGATGAAGTCTGATTTTTGCACTTGCTGTGGTTAGCCTCAGGTACCTGAATGCATCTGCAAACAGCCTGGAGTCCTTGCCCTCTGCATGTACAGGGGAGGAGAGTCTGAGCATGCTGCAGCTGCTTTACTTGACCAATAATAACCTCACAGATCAGTGCATCCCCGTCTTGGTGGGACACCCGAGCCTACGGATCCTGCATCTGGCAAACAACAACCTGAAGACTTTCCCTGCAAGGTAAATAAGTGAGGTTGGTGGGTGAGATAGTGCTCACTCGCAGATGTTGTCTGCCCTACTGTGATTGTACGTGAATCAGTGTCAAAGCAAGATGCTTTCCCTATAGCTTGATGACAGCAGCCTGCCTTCCTCCACACAGCCTGAGGAATTAGGCATGTTAAGGGGGATTGGCACAAGTTGCCTTTTGCTGCAGTGGTTCCTATCCTCCTATTTGTGGTCCATGTGTCCCATCTAAGTTATTCCAGTTCCTCTCAGTTATATAAGGCTACATTGTATCTTTCACTGAGAATTATTTATCTTCTTTTTATCAGTGTATCACACTGTCTTTCTAGTATGAAGACTCTATAATATCAGGTATTTCTTTGTGGTGCAGTTGACTGGCTAGAGGGAAGGAGTGTCCTCCAGGGGGAGCTTGAAAGCCTTGAATATAGTGGATCTGTGCAAGCCTTGTGAGGTTCAATAAGGCCAAGCTCCTGCATCTGGGTCAGGGCAATTCAGTATTCTTCTGTTTCCCTTTCAGCAAACTTAGTAAGCTGGAGCACTTGGAAGAGCTGAATCTGAGTGGCAACAAACTGAAAACAATTCCCACAACAGTGGCGAATTGCAAGCTACTTCATACCTTGATTGCACACTCTAATGAAATCAGCATCTTTCCAGAGATCCTGCATTTGCCCCGTATTCAGGTATTTGTATGGAGAAGGTAAAGAGGTATCGAGGAAAGTTTGGCTTGGAGAATTAAGAGGAACTGCTAGGGGAGGGATATGGTTTAGTAATGAACAGGTCTGGTTGGACACAATGATCTCAAAGGTCTTTTCCAAACAAACAATTCTGTGATTCTCTGAGAGGAACCAGAGATGCCAGCATTTTGCTTGATCGGCCTGAGAAGAGTGCACAGAGTATGCATTCTAGATCTGTTGCCTTTCTGAGTTGATCAAAGATGGCTCATCTCTCATTCAGCTTAGCCACCTGCCTCTTATTGTATTTCTGGTTTACCCTTTAAAGACCATAGACAGTGTTGTATAGCATATATGTGCAGATATGGACCTTCTTCTATCTTCAGCCTGTCCTGATATTTCAGTATTGGAGTCCTGGATATTGCAGGTTATTTGCTGCTTGCAAATTATTCTACTAATAAATCAGACCCATTTTCATGGCCTGTTTGTGGGATACAGTCACCAGTAGGGTCATATGATGTTTGGTAGGAGTGATAAGAGGCTATTTGCTTTGTCATTGTGCTTTTTTTTTTTTTTTTTTTAAATACTGCAGTTTGTGGACTTGAGCTGCAACGAGTTAACTGAAATCCTGATCCCAGAGGCACTGCCAGGTAGCTTGCAAGAGCTAGACCTTAGTGGAAACACAAACCTGATGCTAGAACACAAGACACTAGACATCTTCAGGTGAGCCATGGAGGTTGCCAATGTGGTAGTGATCTATACAGGGAAGGGTAGCCCTTCCCAGGAGGGGAAAGGGGACGCTGTATCACATCACTGCATAATGATGTAACATTCCTGGCCTTGGGCAGCTGAAGCTCTCTCTCTCGTAGGCAGAGAAAATTCTGGGTCCAAATCCTCACAGCAAGCAGTTTCTCAGATGGTATGAGCTTCTCGTTGTCTCTGGCATAAACAGCCAGACATCTCCAGAAGGCCAAGACCTTAAACTCCTCTCCTTGGTGCAGTTCTTTCCACAGGCTGCTATCAAACTCTAGACTGGATGAGGTCCTTTGTCTGCAGACTGTTCAGCAGGGTCTAGCAGGGGGTGACTTCTGTTCTTCTCTCTCTGTAGCCACATTACCACACTGAAGATTGATGCTAAGCCCTCCCTCACGGCAGACTCAGCGCTCTCTTCTGCCTTCTGGAGTCACGGAGTAGCTGAGATGGCAGGCCAAAGGAATAAGTGAGTATTGCAGTCTGCTGAATGCTGACGCTTTGTCCTCTCAGGGGGCTGGGTGGAGTGCACCCAAGCAGCCCAGTATTGCTCTAGAGTCCATCTGCCCCTCTGTCTCTTCAGATCTCCTGCTAAGTCTTGATAACTCATGTCTCCGCATTGTGCTTTCCCTCAGTTTTCACGCTTATCCTGGGATGCCTGGATTTTGCTTTCCAGCCTAGCAGAGATTCCTGTTCTTTCTCTTGCCAGCTGTGCCCATTGCCCTCTCCTGAGTGTGGCCAAGAAGGGTTCAGGTGTTCCAGTACTAAACTGCAGCCGTACACCTCACAGGGCAGTGATTGCAGGGACAGCGACTTTGCTGCCCTGTAAGAAGAGCACTCATGCTGAGGTGCCTGATGGCTGTGGTTCTGGGGAACTATACAATCTTTTGAGACATACTAACTTTGCTTGTATGCTTTTCTAACAGGCTGTGTGTGTCATCCCTGGCACTGGGGAGCTTTGCAGAGGGGGTAGAGGCTGTGTATGGCATGTTTGATGGTGACAAGAACGAGGAGCTGCCACGCTTGCTGCAGTGCACCATGGCCGATGTGCTCCTGGAGGAGGTACAGCAGTCAGACACCATGTTCATGTCCAACACCTTCTTGGTCTCCCACAGGTAGGACAGTGAGCAAGCAAGCTGGTCCTGGTGGGACCGGCATAGGTATATCACTTACTGTGTTAGCTGGGGTGAGGCAGCCCTCCAGAATCCTTGCTGCGGGAGTCTGGAGCCTTCCTACACCTTCTCCTCCAACAGGAAGCTGGGCATGGCTGGGCAGAAGCTGGGTTCCTCTGCTGTCCTTTGCTATATTCGTCATGATGTGGCAGATCCAGCCAGCAACTTCTCTCTGACGGTGGCCAATGTGGGGACGTGCCAAGCCGTTCTGTGCCGAAATGGAAAACCACTGCCTCTCTCCAAAGTCTTCAGCCTTGAACAATGTCCAGAAGAAGCCAAGAGAGTCAAGGAGCAAAAAGCCATTATAACAGAGGTTGGTTTGGACCCTCTTTGCTTCAGCTTCTACCTTCCCGTAAAAGCTTTGTACAAGTACAAATGGTTGATGGGAATGGTTGGACTCGATGATCCTGGGGGTCTTTTCCAACCTAGTGCTTCTGTGAAGTACACGAGCTCTGCGTGTACTCACAGGGGAGAGGATAGCATGAAGGTGTTTGAGCAATGTGTCTGTTGCTTCCTGCTCTGCTTCTCTTGTTGATGGGCAATTACTGTACCTCATGGTCAGGTACAGTGGATGTCCGCACTGTAGTATCTGGACCTTGATCCCTTTCTCTTGTGCTGCAGCTCAGTACTGGCATTTGTTAGGGCTCCAAGCCAGTATATGGTATGGGAAAGACTGCTCTCCTACTGCTCTGATAGCAGATCTAATGCTGCTGCCTTGTTTCTGTTGCTGCAGGACAATAAGGTTAATGGTGTGACTTGCTGTACTCGGATGCTGGGCTGCACATACCTGCATCCTTGGATCCTGCCCAAACCACACGTCAATTCTATTCCACTGACTGTACAAGATGAGCTGCTACTGATAGGGAACAAAGCTCTCTGGGAACACCTTTCTTACACAGAAGCTGTCTCGGCTGTGCGCCACCTGCACGACCCGCTCGCTGCTGCGAAGAAACTCTGCACTTTAGCCCAAAGCTACGGCTGCCAGGACAACGTAGGCGCAATGGTGGTGTGTCTGAACATCAGTGAGGACAACTGCACCTGTGAGGTGCATGGCCTCACCCTGCCAGGTCCTGGGGGATTTAGTTCCACTACCGCCAAGCCAGCAACACCTTCATCTAGCAGTGGAATCGCTTCCGAGTTCAGCAGTGAACTGTCAGCTTCCGAGGTTAGCAGTGAGGTCGGTTCTACTGCTTCCGATGAACACAATGCTGTTGGTCTCGACGGCAGCTTGCTACCGCGACAAGAGCGACGTTGCAGCCTACATCCTGTGCCACCCTCGAGCATCTTTCAGCGCCAGCCTTCCAGTGCCACCTTCTCTAGCAACCAGTCTGACAATGGTCTGGATAGTGATGATGAGCAGCCTGTGGAAGGCGTGATGACAAACGGCAGTAAAGTGGAGGTGGAGGTGGACATACACTGCTGTAAAGGAAAGGGCCTGGAGTTTGAACTTCCCGCTTCAGACTACAGCTCTTCTGCTCCAGGTCCAGAGGATGACCCTGAGCTTGTCCTCGTCATTCGGAGACAGAACAGTGTAAACAGCAACACTATGCAGAGAGGGGTGAAGGAAAAGTGTGAACTGCAAAAATCTCTTTCCACATGCTGTCTCTATGGAAAGAAGCTTTCCAACGGCTCTATAGTACCCTTGGAGGAGAGCCTCAACCTCATCGAAGTAGCCACGGAGGCACCCAAGAAGAAGACAGGCTATTTTGCTGCTCCATCCCAGATGGAGCCAGAGGATCAATTTGTGGTGCCACCTGATCTGGAGGAGGAAGTGAAAGAGCAAATGAAGCAGCACCAGGAGAATGGAGCAGATCAGGAGCAGAAAGAGGAACATGCAGCAACTCTGCCAGAGGAGTTTGACACAGCTTTGTAACCCTAAAAGTACTGCTCCCACGTGTCTGTCCCAGAAAGCTCTGTCCCATAAGGGCTGTCTAGCCCTCTGCGGGGAGCTGGGATCTGCAAGGAGTACAGGCATTTGCTGCTTCCTTAAATGGAATCAAGGAAGAACTAGGAGCGATGAGGTCCGAGCTGTCCACTTTTCACTGCAGTCTCTGTTGTTCTATGAGCACTCAGACCAGCAGCTGAACTCTGTGTTAGGGACTGTCTGGGAATTGTGCAAGCACTAGGAAGAAGGCAGGTGTTCCAATGCCTGCCTGTAACTCCTTGAACCCTGAGGTTCTGCCAGCTCTGCAGGAAAGGGGCTGACATACGCGTGTGTGGGGTGAGGAGGCTGCTTGAGGGGGCAACGTTCAGTGTTTGGAGTCCTGTGAATATTTCTGATGCAGCCTCCCCACCCCAGCACCTGACTTTGTTGTTCCTTGAAAGAATACAGCCAGTTGCAACGAAGCTGACCCAAGAATGGTTTCCTACATTAATTGCAAGCACTTTTATTGATTGCACTTAAGCTGTTTGGCTCTGCTTCAGCCCAGCACTTTATTATTTAGGGTTAGGGGAGAGAGCGCTCCACAGCAGGTGTGGTGGGGGCTTTTCCCAGTGGATATTGTTAGGGCAGTGGAGGACTCAGGGTACCAGTGTTCTGACGTGTGCTAGTGCAGGGTTATTTGTGCAGAGAGAGGGTTACGATGGTGTCAGCCTGTGCAGGATGAGAACATACACAGCTGAGTCTTGTGCAGCTCTGGACTGATGGATGAAGGTGTGGATGTGTAGAGCTGGTGCTTGTAGCTGCAGAGCAGAGCCCCAGCTCAGCAGCAGCTTGGCCACCTCTATCACAGGTGCTTCACACTAGAGGCCTCCTGTGTCCAGGAGACGTGGGATGGAACCAGGAGCTTGTGCTTGTTTCAGTGAGGTACTTGGTCTAAGAGGGAGCCAAGTGGCCTGTATGGCTGGTGAGCAGTGGGGCTGCCCTTGACGGGCTCGGGAAGCGTTCAGTGCTCTGTTCCACCAACATAAACCTCTGCAGTGCCAGCTACAGCATCTTCACTCACCTCTGAACACAGGAGTCATATTCTAAATCCACAGCAACCTGCATTTCATGGTACATGCCCAATTTGGCCACAAACAAGGTAAAGCATACTTGTTTCTGTTTAGCTTTCAATGCAAAAGTAACATCTGTATCAGCACTGGGAGAGGTGTTTGAAACAAGTCCCACCAGTGGTAAACCTGCCAGTCTGCACTCAGGAGGTGCGTTTTGTTTCCGTTAGGATTTTTGGTGTAGGGTCTAAGTTGGCTGCCTCTGTCCTCATCCTGTGTAAGGGTTGTGAGAAGCTGCTGCCCCTGGAGTGTGCAGATTTGTCTTCCTTCGCTGTCAGAGCGCTGAGCAGCAGCTGCCCGGGTCGTGTCAGAGGTGCAATAATCCTGACTGTCATGTGGGCTAGTGCCTTTTCTTCTTTCTTAATTATATTTATGAAGAAAACTTGAAAGTTTCTTCTCAAGAGCTCTGAGGGGCTTGAATTGTATATTTTTGGATCAAATTTAGGCCTCCCTCAGGAGGAAACGGTGTGCAGACTACTTGTGGGATTCTGTCAGTATAGATCGCTTGACAAAATCTAACGGAGCTGTACTGAAATATCAAAGCACCTTGAATTTCTTCTCACTGGAAAATAATGTATTTTTACCATGCATCAAAGCTCAGCATTTTAGGATCTACCCTGTGCTAGGTTACAATGTAATCTTGAAACAAGCCAACCTCTTCCAAAGTTTAAACTCTCACAGATTTTTGGCTTTTTAAATACCTGGTTCATTTGGAAATGGAGAAAAGCTAATTCTTAGAATCACAGAAGCAGCAATGTTTGAATCCCTTGGGCAGAGAACCAACAGAAGAGATTAAAAAACTAACCCCCAAACCTCTTTCATGTTCTCTTCATATAAATACGCAGAAAAGGCTCATCCCAATAGATTTGACTGTAACTTTTAATCCTGTCACTGGCGATAATTTTACCAAATACCTGTGCCCAGCCCAACACTTTATCATACCTGACAGGGCTGCAGAGTACGGGACTGATGCAGAAATAGACTCTTCTTTCTGAGTAGGACTGTGACAAACCTTGCACTAGGAGAGCAGCAGATGTTAATGCAAATCAGGTCTCTCTTTCTTGCACTGATGTGGAAAATCCAGCGTGTCCTTGCCAGTCTGAACCAGTAGTGTTACATGGGGAGTTGGTATTGACACAGGGAGTTGGTCGTGAGCGGCTCAGTGGGGAAGGACTCAGTAAAACAAAGCTCTGCAGTGGAGCAAGCAGGTTTCTGAGCAACTCCTCTTCATGGTAGTGGTAGAATGGAACTCGAGGAGTTCCTGCGCAGCCTTTTCCAGTGCCAACCCTGGTTGTGAAGCAGAAAGGGAGTTCAGTACAGCCAGCTCCTCTTTTCTGTGGGTGTGAACAGTCATGGCAGGACATGGCTCATTCTCTTACACCAGGTCGAGTCCATAGCTTTCTCTGCTTAAGCTGATACTATGAACTGTTTTTCTTACTCTGGGCAGCACAGCTGGAATGCTTCCCTCCACAACCACCTCTTGTTTTCCTGCCTCCCTAGAGACAACAAGCTGCTTCTTTGTCTCTTCACCTTACTTATTAACACCACCTCAGATTTCAGGCTCCCTAGGAGCACCACTGTAGGTGGAACAGGTATGAATGAGCAAGTCTAGTGAAGGACTCAGAGCAGGGAGTAGAAATTGTTTTTCCAGTTCTCTTCCTGTTCTGCAGTCTCTTCCCTGATTTTTGTATGTGATTCTTTCACAGATTCATCACCTCCACAGAGCCACATTGATAAAAATGTCTCGTTCACTAATGGACTTGTTATTAGACAGTGGTTCTCCAGCAGGCTCTCCTGTCCCTGCCGAGCAATGCCAGACCTGCTGTGCTTCATGCAGCCACAACCAAGTTGGGCTGGTGGGTTGACTTGTCCACCCTTCAGTCATTCTGGCTCTGCTGATGGGCTGAGAACAGGAACTCTAAAAGCCCCTGACCTGTCTGCCCTGTCCTGTCCAGAGTGGCTTCTGCGAAAGGAACCCACAAAGGTTTTATTCAGTGGCGAGTAGTTGGTGCCCAAAGATTGAGGATAAGGCACAGCCTCAGAGTTGCTCCCAGCACCAGGAACAGTCCTGGTAGAGGCAGCACCACAGATTGCTGGAACTTGATGAGGATCCAGCTAGAGGGGAGGGTAAAATCCAGTTCCAAGTATTTCCCTGTCTTGGGGACAGGCTGCTTGAGGCCTGATAATCCTTCTGGTGCACAGGACATTCAGCCACAGCGAATGCCCTTGGACTTCAGGAGTTTGTGTGCTCCTCCTGGATGGTGATGGCTTTCCTGTCACTTGCCAAAGGCCTCCTTCAGGCAGCGAGTTCACCTCTTTGGTTTTGTGCAATCGTTCTCTGCTGTTCCCTTGCTGTCTGAAGACTCAGAGTGTATTTTTCCCTCTTTTTTTTTCACATTTTAAAGTGCTACCTTTTTTTTTTTTTAACTTGACTTTCACGACCCAGCGCATGTTAAAGAAATATTGCAGCACACCAGCTGTTTATTAAATAATCTTTTTTGATGGTTTTTGTTTTTAAAAAGGAGACTATTTTCTGTATCCCACTCTAGCATGCACCTATAGCGATCCCCAGATTTATTGTGTACGGGAGTAAGTTGCCCAATGAATGCACCTTCAGCACTGTGGCCTATGTCTGTATTGCTTTGGAGAGGCAAATAACATATGATTGCTGGAAAACACTATTCCATGGATTCTTTATTCAGATGTATAGAGCAGTCCAGGAAGGAGGAATATTTTTTGCATTGACTTTTAAGCTGACTTAGCAATAAAGATTTTTACTTTCATCAAACTATATATCCTGATTCCGTTACTGTGCTGGAGGGAATCTGTGCGATATCCCGGTCCAATACAGCTGTGGCTGGTGGTAGCTGTGCCGTAGGGCCTCCTCTGCTCTGTGCACTACTTCACTTCAAAAGCTACTTGCAGAACACTCCAAGGATGTAACTGATAATGGCAATTATTAGATGGGTTTCTGTATCCTGCCAGGGAAATCCTGCCCTGAATAGTTCTGAGCGGCTCTTGGGAAGTCGCTGCAGCAAGCAGGGAACACAGAACCACTAAAAGAAGCAAGACCACGGTGGAGCAGCCACACACATCCCTGCCCTGAAACCCTCCATGTGTCTCCACTTCTGAAAGGTAGGAGAAACCAACCCAACCCCAGAGTGTACCTGGTGCGTTCCCATTTAGCATTTGTTTTGCTTCTGCATCTCAAGTTCCAAAAATGTTCCTTGGGTTTGGTAACTGAGGAGTTAGTCTCTGGTGCCAGTGAAGCTGGGGAATACATCCAAGGCAAAGCATGTTTCTATTCTGTTTAGTTTCGTGGTTCTTTTTAATGTGGTCAGAACGGGTCTGGGAGAACAGTGGTGGTTCCACCTCCCTCTGGACAATGCACGCGGGCGCTGTTCTGAAGTGACATTGCACTCAGAGGTGTGACTTTGTGATTCTAATGGTACTTCTCTTTTCCCTGTCAAACTTCCTATAAACTTTTTATTTTAAAAAAAAAAACTACATTTCACCTTTTTTTTTTTTTTTTTAATAAATACAAGAATTGCATCTCATCTTCCCAACTTGTACATTAAAATTGTATTTTGGAAACAATATACTTCTATCTTAAACCAGTTGTTTGAGCTCTTACAGCTTTTGTCTGATTTTCCCACCTCAAGGCTTTTCTCAAAGCAAAACTACTGTACACAAGTTATACAAAAGACCATTTCATGGAATCATAGAATCACAAGGTTGGAAGAGACCCACTGGATCATCAAGTCCAATCATTCCTACCAAACACTAAACCATGTCCCTCAGGACCTCGTCCACCAGTGCCTCAAACACCTCCAGGGAAGGTGAACCAACTGTGCCTTCTCCAGGAGTTTGAAAAGGCATCACATCACCACTTAGGTTAAGCGTATTCATCATTTTGCAAGTTTATCTGGGGCTTCTCCCATGGCTTTAACTCCCTTGTTAGAGATGTACAAGAAAGCCATAATTAAGTACCACAACCATGGGTCTTGATCACTCATTTTTAAGAGCTCCGTTCTTGGTAAATACTCACACACCTTCTGTAAAGACTGTTTCAGCTCCATGAAGCTGTTCACTAGCAGAAGTGTGGATAGAAAAGCAACTTCTGAAACATGAAGCTTGCCAGTCACCCACGTGAGATCAGTCATTCTCTACTAAGAAACCACCACCAGATGAACTAACTTCATGTCCACTAATAATTCAATAATACAAACTGAAGTTAGGAACAGGTGAACTCTACCCCCTTTAGCCGTCTACGTTCTACGTGTGTCCTGCTGCCCAGGGCGAGGCCTGTTGCTTTGTCTCGGTGAGGAGACCACCCAAAGGAGCGGCAGTTGCTGGAGCACTGGCATCCTTCTAAAGCTCGGAGGACTGTACTTGCTTCTGTTTCATCCTGCGGACGGTTCTGTAGGCCCTGATGGCCAGGCCAGCGCTGAGCAGATAGGCCAGGGCGGCCACGCAGCCCCAGAGCCCCGCGGCGATCTCAGCCCCGTGCAGGTTGCAGCTGAAGCCCTGGTAGCCCTTGCTTCGATAGAGCCGCTCTCTCTCCTGGCACACGGAGGAGCCGTAAACCTCCAGCAGGGAGTGATAAAAGTAATAGACGGCCGGCACCAGCCCCACGGCCACGGCCGCATCCAGGGCGGCCTCGCCGAGCAGCCAGGCCGGGCAGCGCCAGGGCAGCCGCAGGGCTCCGGCCGCCACCAGCAGGCAGGGCAGGGCCAGCAGGGCTCCGGCCGCGGCCAGCGCCGCCCTGGCCACCGGCAGCTTCTGCAGGTGGAAGCTCCGGTCCAGCTCCCGCGCCCTCTCGCCGTCCGCGCCGCTCAAGCCGCTGTAGGCGCCGCCGTAATAGTAGTAGTGGAGGGGGCTGAGGGCCAACACCCCCGTGTAGCCGCCAGGGGGCGCGCGGGACACGGCGGCGCAGCCCAGCGCCAGCGCGGCCAGCAACGCCTCCAGCAGCTGGCAGCAGCCTGCGGGGCAGCGGCAGCGGTGGGTGCGCGGCCCCCTCCGGCAAACCGGCCCCGCCTCGCTTCCCCGCTAACCGCCCCCACGGCCCCGCTCACCACGCGCCGTGCGCAGGTACCGGCAGCGGCCCCGCGGCTCCTCGGGCGGCGGCTCCTCCCGCGCGGCGGCGGCGCTGAGGGCACGGGCGGCCGCGTCGGGACGCGGGCGGCAGCAGCACCGACCGTGCCCTCGCTCTCCGTTCAGTTCCCTCATCCCCTGCCTCCATCCCGTGTCCCTCGATAGCCTCCTCCTGCTCCCTCGCTCTCCATCCCGTTCGCTCAGCCCGAGCTCCCATCCCGTCCCGTGTCTCCCCATCCCAAGACCCTCGACAGCCCCGTCCTCCCGTTCCGTTCCCTCGCTCTCTATCCCGTTCCCTCGTTCTATATCCCCCATCCGGAGCCCCTCGACGCCCCCGTCTCGTTCCCTCGCTCTCCATCCCGCTCCCTCATCCCAAGCTCCCATCCCGTCCCGTCCCTCTCCATCTCGAGCCCCTCGATAGCCCCGTCCCGTCCCCTGGTTCCCCTATTCCGACCCCTCGCCGCCCCTCACGGTTCCCGCCCTGAGGCCCGTCCCGTCGGACCGGTCTGTCCCGCTCCCCGCCCCGACCCGCCTCCCTCGCAGCCGCTCGCCCCCGATCCCGTCCCGTCCCCCCGCTTCCCCCTCACCGCCTGGTCCCGTCTCTCGGTCCGCGGGTCCCTCCCGGTCTCGCTCTGCCGCCGCGGGGTCCCCTCTCGTCCCTGGCGGCCATCCCCGAGCCTCCGAGCGGCTCCGCCCCGGGGCGGTGTTGAGGCCGCTCCCCGCTACCCCAAGCCCCTCCCCAGCTCCCCCGAGCCCCTCTTGTGACCAGGTCTTCGTAGAATCATAAATTGATTTAGTTTGGAAGGGACCTCAAAGACATCCAGTCCCACCCCCCGCCACCCTGGGCAGGGACACCTCCCACTGGATGAGGGGCTCCAAGCAGAGCTCCAGCAGTTGTGGATGCCCCATCCCTAGAGGTGTTCAAGGCCAGGCTGGATCTAGCGGGATGTGTCCCTGCCCATGGCAGGGCTTTGGAACTAGGTGATCTTTAAAGTCTCTTCCAACCTGAACTATTTTATGATTCCAAGGTCTAACTGCGTTCCAGCTAGGCCTCTGGCACATACATTAAGACTAAAGATTTATGGCACTGTTGGATGCACAGAGGAGAATTTAGTTGATCACATTTATTCAGACTTCCCGTCCATGAAGACTGTCACTATATATAGAGTCTGATTTCAGAAACCAGTGTCAGTGAATGAGGTTCTGTCTGCAGACTTCTGTTGGTTTTGAATCAAATCCTAACTCCCCAACAAGGAAGGACAAACCATAGGGCAATTACCTAATCCTCTTCTGATCATGGGAAAGTCCCTGTATCTAAAAATCATGTGGCTACGTCTCCCTGGCCTGAGAGGAAGCACAGTCCAAGCAGAAAGCTTTCACGCAGAGTGTGTAATTTCCCCAGCTTTCTCTGCCCAACACACCCCTCTAAAAGTGAAATTAGTATGAGGAAGCTGAAGGAACAGTGAAACCAGTAGGCTGTAAAAGTCGTGGAGAAGGCTGGGAGCACGTCAACTTGCAGAAATTTTGCAGAAATCCTTTGACAATTAAAGTAGTCTTAGGTACTTCTGTATCTTTAGAATATCATGTGCTAGGAAAACAGAACCCTAGAATAACTCTGCATTTGTTTACTCCTGTGTCGGTTCATGATCAACTTTGCTTCCACTGTAACCCCTACATACTTTTCAGCAGGGCTACTTGACAGCCAATTGATCCTTATTTCTTCTTTGCAACTTAGTATTATCCCTATGCTTACTTACGGCAAAACCAGCAATTTACACTCTGTTTTAAACTCCACTTGACTCAAAAAGTTTAAGGAAATGTTGTACTTGTGCTGTTGGCTTGATCTACAGTAGAGATAAGCATCAGCCACACAATCTGCATGCAGTTCTACAGCTTCTTCATCTGGGCTGTACCAAATGTGGGGGTTTTCACTGTTATGTAGCTTTCCCTCTTAGTATTCCTTATTGCGGGAAAAGCAACTATTCAACCTCTTTTTCTGTAATTGCTCTCATTAATGACAGGCAGTTAACAAATCAGCCTGTGAAAACACATCTGCAGTCACTAAAGAGTTACAGTTTGTATATCTGACCAGGAAATCATAGATGTTTGCAGGCAGCCAATAAAAGGAGAGATCAACAACACAGCTGACTCACAGGCAGGAAGGCTCCAGCTGTGCTTGAATGCGGCTCAAAGCCAACTTGCAGTTGGTATCTACAGCAGTTTCATTCCATCATAAATCATAGAATCACCAGATTGGAAAAGACCCATCGGATCATCGAGTCTAACCAGTCCTATCAAATACTAAACCATCATTCCGTAGTTTTTCTGCCCTTATTTCTGGAGGTAAGTTGATTTTTTTTTGTTTCCAGTTTCTATTACCAGGACATCTAGATATTAACACAATGTAGGGTTTCTCTCATATTAAGGAATGCTATGAACTACTTTTAGCAAACTTTAGAAGTACTTTTAACACTTAAAAAACTTTTAACACTTAAAAGAAGTACTTTTAACACTAAAAAAATATTAGGAACTTGAAATAAAGGGGTTTTATAGCAGTATTTCTCCTGTTCCTGCCTGCGCAGCTAGGGAAAGATGACAAAGTTGCCTGGGACCATTGGTGTCTTGCTGAAAAATAATACAAACCCCTTCACTGCAAAGCTTACCTAAGAAACACTGGTTTTGTAGTTTGATAGTGAGCTTTTAAAAGGGTCTAGGAGAAAAAGCATTCAAAAGAGTAGCACTCCTGACAAAATGGTTTCGGTACCAAATTTGCAATCTGAGAGGATAGGGAGAGACTTTCTTATCTGTATTTCCATGATTGGTCATGCCAACTGTTTTGGGAATAAGGATAAATAAAAGATCTCTTACGTTAGGGTTAAAATATCATTTTAAGGTTAAAAAAAAGGTATCAGTAAATCAGTTTAAGGAACAATGGTCCTTGGCACATTGTGCTTTGTAACAAAGAAAGCTTGAAATGGTTTTTGTTTCGGTTTAAGAAAATACAATTGCGTTTTGCAAATCCAAATAGGAGCTAGCTTTTATTTTTATCCAAGTAATCAGCCAGCAAGAGTTTAAAAAACGGTTAAAGTTTTACTTGATTCAAATTTAAATAGAAATAAATACTTTCAGGAATGGTTTAGATCCTACATTCATTGCTTGATCTTCCTTGCATTATATTTAGAGTTGAGTAAATTATTTTGGCTACATAAATTATTATTTATCGCACTATAGCTTATGTGATTATAAATGTTCCGGCATAGCACAGCTGAGATTCTGAGATTAACCAGAAATAAACTGATCGTGAACTAGAAGCAGTTCAGCCATGAGCTAGTTTGTCTTCAGGATTTCATTTCAATTTTAGAGATGGGGAACAAGCAATCTGCTTAAAGCTAGAAGACATTGGGGTTTCTGCATCACAGGAAGGGGTTTTTTTTTTGTAGAGCCCATCTCCTAGAAAGAAACAACTTGCCCTTGATAGACCTTACTGGTTACTTCAGTTCCTTCATGCGTTTCCTTTCCTAGCCCTGGTCTACTGGACCTTGAAGGGTGTATTCTAGTTCGAGTTCTTCTGACTTGCTGACCACTGATCCTGCAGTAATCCTTACCAATGGTTTTATCCCACCTGTTTTCTTGGCTTTCTTGTTTTCCTCTTTCACCACTGACTTCTGGTTCTCTCCAGTCTAATGTAGCTTCACAGATGTAATTAAAAATGTTACTCACATGGTAACAAAGTGATGTTTTGCAGAGATTATCTCTAATCCACATGCGTTGCCATGTAGTGCGTGTGAGACATTCAGATGGCCCTAGAGAGCTACTGTACAGTGAGAGTATTGGTCAAATTAGTGGCTCCTATAAAGACACAACTCTATTTAGTGGAGTTCTACCAGCTTACAGCAGCAGGAAATGTGCTTTTTACTTTGCTTTTGCATGTGACCTTGTATTAAAGAAGACAGGCAAGACCCACTGACATGGATTAATGAATAATTACCTTTCTTTTTTGTGAGAACCAGGAAAACTACTTGTCTAGCATCTGTGAGATACAAGTTTGTTGTCTCTATAATTCACTATCACTTTAAAAGCACATTTTACATTATAAATAGTGGCCCAGCATTTCAAGGTCATCAAATGGAAATAATAATCAGCAATTAATTAGCACCTTGCAGTCTCAGATGGTGAGTTATGGTCCAGACACACCTTTGCAATTAGTGTGGTTTTTCTGCCTTTATAAAGAAAGTCTGACACAGAATGGTAAATGAAGGCTGCTGCATTGGAGTAATAACTATTTCGAAAGGGAATGCAACTTCACTCAGCTTTGGTAGTAGTGACAAAAGTAGACCTTAAAACTTGCTTCTTTTGTGTCATTTTTCCTTCCAAGCCAGCCATCAAGAAATGGCCCAGTCATTGCCTGCAGTAGCCCAGGAAGATTTGGACAACTTTACCTTGACTAGGACAGGCTCGGGCTTTGCACTCAAAGCCTTTCACATTCGTTGGAGCACTCACATCTCGGTGAAGGTGCTGACCAGCCAGGATGCTCCAGAGAGGTACGTGGGTCCCATTTGTCCAGCTGCCAAGAGGCACTTTGGAGGCAGTTATACTGAAAACCAAGCATTTTTACAGATTTTTATACAAGTAGACCTTAATCCTGAAGCCATTCATTACCTCTGCTATAATGACGTCTACAAACTCTGATCAGCAATACTCAGCACGCTATGGTATTGTGTATTTCTAGAGGTCCCTGAAAGGATATTGGATGAATGTAATCTTCAACAGCGTGTACAGGTCAGGGAGTGGAGAATAGGGAGGAGGGAAGGATAATGATTGGGGTTACAGGGCAGTAAGATGCATACACGTCCTAATTATAAAAATAAATGAGTAGTAACCGATGGGTGTCAGCTTACTGACTACAAAATTCCAGTGTGTGACAGAAACACAGTTTCCAAGAACAACCACAAGCTACTTTGGATGAAGCAAGACCAAAGCACTTTAGGTGTTGCGTTGACCTTGACTGTTTACAAGAAAAGGAGTGTCTGATATGCACCTGTGGACTAGTTGCTCTTCTTAACCAAGAATGCTGCCATTCAGGTGGCTTTCTTTAAAAGTACAGAAGTGTCCTACTTGAATTCACAGTATTTAATCTGTTTCATTACAAGGGATATATATCACACTATAACACGACATGATATCATATATCATTTATAAAACATGGTCCCATTAGATAAGCATGGAAGATCATTATTTCCTTGTAAATATGGATCTCATTAAATGCAAAAAGATACAATATAAGTTCTTGGGGACAGAAAGGGGGGAAGGAATAGATTTTCTTAATCTAGCATTTCATATAATTCAGCCTTATCCTGCCTGCAAATCCAGTCCTGATTTAAGCAGTGCTCTTATATTCATACTAAAGCATCCAGAGGTCTTTCACATTATATTAAAAAATTACGCCACCCAAGGTATCACTTCATTTTCTTAGAGTAGTCTGGAAGATGATATAAAATTGGTTTTATTGACAGAATGATGTTAGCTTGTGTTCAGCCATATGGTCACCTCTCTTTTTCATATGCTACACTACCTCATCTCTACCTGAATTTCCTTTCAGTCTTATTTGCCTCCAACTCTTGTTCTTTCTTACAGGGAGTGGAAGTTCCTACTTCAGGATATAGCAAACATCAGACACTGTAAGTCTGAACACCTCCTGCCATCTCTTGGGATTTATCAGTACCGTGGACTTGTAGGGATAGTGACGGAATGGATGCACAATGGCTCCCTCCACTCACTCATCCACGAGGTACATGAAAGAAGTAATCTTTTATGTGACAAAATCAATCACGAGGTCAGCTAAAAGGGAACAGTTAGCATGTAAATCACTGACTGTAGTCCCGGTCAATCTGTTCTTTAGCATCTGTATTGTACTTCTGCTTATTGTCGAATGAAAACGTGATTAGTTACAATTCCCTACTACCAAAAGCTGTGTTTTGTTTTACTCAGCAACAACTGTACCCAGAACTTCCATTTCCCTTACTCGTAAGGATCCTGTCAGATGTGGCTGAAGGGCTGTTTTACCTTCACAGCCTCGAGCCTGCTCTCTGTCACTGCAGCCTGAAACCTTCCAATGTGCTTTTGGATACACAGTACAGAGCCAAGGTAGGAGCTTCTACTTCTGGTCTATTAATGTAAAATCCAGTGATCATCCTATGGCTGAGTGCATTTATCCTAATAGTCAACATTTAATACCAAGGCTTGAGGTATTGTTCATGACATTTGCTTTTTTCCTGTCTCTGTAGATATCTGACTATGGTCTAACCAACTGGAGGAAACAGCAGCTGCAGTCAGGCCTGCAGAACTGCAACCGGAGAAACTGCCAGGATTTAGTGTATCTCCCTCCTGAAATACTTGAAGGAGGCCTTCCTTCCCAGGAAGGTGATGTTTACAGGTGAATGGGCAGGTCATACTTAGTCCTTGCTACATCCTACAGTGTTGCCAAAAATACTTATTTTCAAAGATGGTACAGTAAAACTACCGGCTCTTCATAACGTGATGGGATAGTGTTCCACAAGACCAATTACTGCAGTGAATTACATTTAAGGCTCACCGCGTTTGATGAATTACATACCAAGGTTAAGAACCGTTCTCAAAGTTCATTGTATAAATATTTATGTAATAGGCATAAATGTTTAAAAGTTGACATAGTTGCCAAAACGTTTTCATTGACATTTGCAAACCTAGTAACTGCAATCCACACAGTTTCTAACTTTGAACTGTTGTTGGCTTCAGTTGACGTCTAGAGGAAGCTTAGGGGAAAATAGGTTTTTTTTCTTCAATAGTATCCAATTTAGACCCTATGGAATCCCTGCTGGAATAACTTGTTGAGCCACTCAAGCATTCATACTTTTTGACTAAAACCAAAAGTATGTGTTATCACTTAAGTACACATAATTTATATATACATAGGTATTTCCTAGAGGGTATGCAAGTAAAAGCACTTTCAGACTTTATGTGGAAATAAGGCAGAAGTGGGGTTCCTTAAACACTGTAGTTCAGCACTACAGCAAAACCTATAAGTAAGCAGATACGTTTATCCTAGACCTGCTTTTCCCCCTCCTGATTATTTTCCCTCTGACTTGTCCATAGCTGTAACCTGCTTTCTCTCTTTGTCACGCTCCTTGTTTCTGCCTCTGATTTTGCAGACTAACATTTTTATCAAAAACTTCCACTTTGTACCATCTGAGTTGTGAGTTATACATGTAGATCTACCACTAGATTACCTGCTAGGATGTTAGAAAAGTAAAAAGGTATTTGGAGCTCTATACAAATTTGATGAAGAAACTAGACATGCCAGAATCAAGAGCATGTCAGAATCAAGGTTTTGGTAGGATGACTGATGTGCTTGTCAGTACCTGCTTGAAGTCCAGCATTTTTCAGTTGCCATTTAAATTGCTTGAAAACTAAAAACTATAGAGAAAGGAAGATAGAAGGTTCTGAAATTCACAAGAGCAAATGGAGATAAGGTGGTAGCCTGAAATGTAATACTAACTGATTTTATGTTTTTAAAAAAATAAAAAAATCAAATCTAACTGATACATTATTTTATAAGAACAGCTCAGTTGAAAACTAAAACTTAATACTGCGGAAAGAGAACCTTATCAAATTAGGAAAGACTTGGATTCTTGAGAAACTCCCTTCTCTTAAACCAATAAACTTGCTCTTAGAAATGAGACCATAGATCTGGATTGCAAACTAATCTTTTTTGCTGTTTTGTTTCCTCCCCAACCCCCAGTTTTGGAATACTGTGCTGGGAGAGCCTAAGCAGGCGGAAACCTTTTGAAGGTATTTATCTCTGCTTTTCACATCATTTTAAGACAGTTCTGAGGTATTTAGCAGTTTTTGCAGTGACATTTTCCTATAAATTTCAGGTCAGACAACCCTGCTGGAAGTTTTGACAGGAATTTGCAGCAGTTTGAGGCCGGGCATTTCAGAGAAGTTTATACCAAGTAACCTGCCTGAGAGGAACAGATTGTTGCACCTTATCACTCTGTGCTGGCATCAAGAACCAGATTACAGACCCTGTACTGCAGGTAATATTCAGAGTTTGCTTTCTTTGCAAAATTCACAAAGGATCCACCCTTGCTGGGATTGCTCCAGCGCACTCAATCCAGCACCGGAAAAATTGATGTGGAAGGCAAAGCAGTCTTCAGATCATCAGTGTAGATGTGTTTTCTAAATGAAGCTTCCTAGCAGAGGTGACATACTTATCTCCAGAACTATGCTTCATATAAAGTAACAAAGGAAAAGATAGTCAGCTATACATACTACTTCAACAAATACCAGCCGGTCTCGATTCCTGCATAACCAGTTCCCTTCTAAAGTGTGTAATCGTTGTTTCCTTCAGTGGAACTGTTCTGCTTATCCCGTGTTTCTAAAAAGATGGCAGAGAAATGTTACATTTGTGACATTCAAGGACTTTTGAGCAAATTTTTGAAGTTGAAATAGGCAAGTGCCAAGGAAGCAATCTGCATGTAGCAAATATGTTTAGCTGCAATATTTTAGCCTAAATATGTACATACAAGTGGTATTTAAAATGCTTTATTCCCTCTGCAGAATGTGTATGCCTTCTAAATGGAATTTTGGCTGGTATAAATAAGGAGGCAATTTCCACTGCAATCTATAATCTGGTGGATGCAAAGGTTAGTGCAAAAATACAGTTTTGTTCTCCTACAAGGACATGTCTTAAAATGCAAAATAGCTCTGTGCAATTCAGTGTTAACTACATATCAGCATACCTGAGAAGACATCTATGTCAGTACAAATCATCAGCGTAGGAATAAATTTTTGCTCCTGACAACTATGAATTGAACAAACCATATGTATACTTACTAAAGTCACTGTGCTATTTTTTCCAGGAGACAGCACTTAATGCATGCAAAGGTTCAGAAATATACACATTGCAGACAGGCACGTGCAATTCAGAGGTGAGTACATGGCATGGGAGTCTTACCAGAGCACTTCATAAGCTGCTTGTTTCTCCTGCCAGCCCTGACAATGTATAATGCAAAGACCACATGGGGAAATGTCCCTAATCCTTTTAGTTGCTAACTAGGTTAACAAAAACCCCAACCAACTGGTTTGCCTTCTTCCAAGCATCTTACTCTGATGTTGGTCTTGCAAACACAACCTCCTCCACTTCAGAGCTGCTTCTTGAAGAGGTCCTAACGAAACTGCAGGAATCCAGCCTTTCTTGTCCGGTGTTCAAAATGATGGCTGGAAAAAGTCCTAGGCTGAATTCTAGCATTTTCAACCAGTTTTCTTAGACCAAGGCCAACTGCTTTGTCACAACTCCAAGATACAGTTAACTCCCATTTTCAAAATTATTTTGTCACTCGTGGCAGGCCTGCCAGTACTGAAAGGTACTGAGGTAGCTCACGTGTCTCTATCCAGAGCTAGCTCAGGTTGCAGGGACACCAAGACTGCCGGCAGCACAGGCTGCAGATGGAATCCAGGACTGCAGGGAAGCCCAGGGCAGTTAGCCTATGGATCTGTGCTGCCACAATGACCCAAGGTAACGAGGCAATGTTGAATTAAGTTGAATTAAGGCTCAACAGCTGCATACTCACTCTGCCCTGCACTGATACTACTGCCATGTATTCCAAGAAAAAACAGCTTAGAAAATGTCTTGGAGCAAAAGTTTCTAAGAAGATAATTTGTCTCTATTTTGATCTTTTTCAGGTCATCTGTCCACAAAAAAACAACCACTCAATCAGCAAGAAAGTTCCTTCTGTAGTGCCAAGCTTGTCAACTAGTCTACTTGACCGCGGTGCAAATAATGCAGGAAGAGATAATATTCTTGAGATGGGTCTGTCAAATCCTATTCCACAGAGCACAACAAAGACAGGTCTGTACCTTGAATATACTCAGCTCCACCTATTCTGAGGGAAGGATAAATACTACCAGTTTTATACACACATGATTTTCCATGTAAAATTATTTCTTATCAGAGTACAGCTGTGCCCTCTACTGGTATCAGCAGAAGCATGATCAAAAAGCCTTTTTTGCTAATTATTTTAGAACCCTCGCTGTAAAGTATGGCTGCCTTTCCCTTGCATATCAAATATTGCCTGTTTCCCTCCTAGGAAACACATTGCCTTGTGTTGCCAGCAATGTTTGCTTTGTTTGCAATTTGCTAATAAGAAAAGAAGTGTTTTAAAGAGACTGTGTTGCCAGAAGCTTATGAATTAATCCTGGTGACTACCATTCCTAGATAAATAATTTCTTTTGCCTTTCCAGTGTGGATCTGTCCAATTAAATTGTTCAGATTTCTGTTGAGAAGAGACAAAATTACCTTGAAAGCTTTTTCTGTACTCCTCACGCCTTTGGGTACAGAAGTTGAGCCACAGGAAATCAATTCACTTATCACAAGGTCTGCATTTTAGTTCTCAGCAATAGTTGTCTGACTTATGAAAAGAACAGAATGTTTCATAATTTCAGAAACAAATTCCTACAGACAATTTGAAAAAGTTAGATGCAGGTAGCATTATATGCCAAAACCCTCTTAGGAAGAATGCTGTATTAACAAAGGCCCAAAGAGCAGCTGGAAATAATTAAGTTCTTTCAAGTTAGCCCTCAGTTCCAGTCTTCTGCAGTGGCAACATCTGCATAAGTTCTGTTGTTCAATTCAAGAGTCTCATCTTACTCATCTTAAACTTTTTCTAGATCGCCCAGGCTTTAACAGTAGAAAATCAAATTCCTTTTGCACAATTCCTTTATGTGGTTCAACAGCAGGCAAAGAAAGCAGTCAGCATAGCGACCCACCACTGGCTCATAAGCACAGACCACAACCTGAACAAACGCTGGCAGGTAAGACACCATTTCCAGTCTGAGGTGGCAATATTCTCCTTGGCTAGATTTTAGTGACTAATTCGTTTAAAGCTTGGAGGATGCAAATCTCTGACTTGTGTGCAAATTTTCAGGTATAATTTTCAGTGTAATAACATCTCCAAACTTGATACACAAATAGACTCATAAGACATTTGTATAGCTGCTCCTGTCTTCTCAGAAGTTCAGGTACTGGCCACTGAGAACATTGCCCTTTTCCAGGGTCATATTCAGGCTGACAACAGTTCTGAAAATACCATAATGAAAATACAAAAAAAATATAGCATACATTGAACGTGTAATGTATTAGTTGTTTAAGTTTGGGATTTTTTTTCTGGTAATTTTAAGCTGTGTATTCCATACCTCTACAGAAGTGGCTATTGACTAGAGAAACGGGTGACTAGAAGGGCAGAGGACCATTTATTTTCTTACTTAGATGGTTTCCCTTCTTTCTATTGACCACGAAAGGTCAGCTTCTGATTTGTGAATCCTACTTCCTCCTATAGGTGAAGCTTTCAACGTTTTTGCTAACTTTTTGGAAGCTGGTCTTAGAGTTCTCATGTCTACTGGCCATCCTTCTTCACTTCAATTTACATTCAAGTAATGATGTAATTTCTGGTTAGATCAACAGAATAGTTCATGCAGGGAAAGTTTATCAGAGAACTCTACAGGCAACAGTCATTAATCAGAATGACAGAAGCATGTTCTCCAAAGCACTAATGGCTTTTTGTTATTCTTACTCTGTTGGTGTGTACTTGCTGTGGACTAAAAACCCTAAAGTCAGTACTGAGCATTCTATTCAGTTTGTGAAAAGAGACAGAAGCCAAAGCTCTGGGGCATTTTGCTGAGAGTATTACTTTTGTTACTGGTTTGGCTTTGATATATATTCAGGTTCCCACTTTTACAATATGCATTTCAAACAGTCCTGCTACCCTGAACTACTTATTATCTGTTCTTCCACTTTCTACAGGACAAACTTTTCTCATCTATGTCAAACCAAGCTGCTCCGCATAAAGTTTGACAGAGATGCTAGATGAACGGCATGAGACCTGAAATCCTCCTCCCCATACACAATCTGAGCACTTAAAAATATTTAGAAAAACTCTAGAACATTTAGAAAAATGTTCTGTAATCTAATCTTCATGAGCTTAGAACAAAAGATGACTAATTTTGAAAAAGCATGCAAATAAACAAACACTTCCCACCACTTTCCTCTACTGAGTTTGTTTCTGGTGTTGATGCAATCAATTGCCAACAACTTCTGGAAGAAAACAGCACTTTGTTTATCTCATTTTGTTTCCTTTTCACTCCAGATCCTTCCAGCAAAGGAAACTGCTGTCAAATACTAGCTTGCCAGAGACAGACCATACTGAACTGCATGACAGAAGGACGCCTCAACCACATCCTTGATGTCCTTCGCTCGCAGCAAACGTTGTCCCGAATGGACTATGAGACAATTACCTCTTACCCCACCGTGACGGGCCGAGCTCGGGCGTTGTTGGACACTTGCCTGTGCCTGGGAGAGAGGGCAGCACAGATTGTAGTGACTGTGCTTTCCATGACCAGAATTACTCCTCTAGGACAAAGCAGCCATTGCCCACATTGCCCTTCTAAGGTAAATAAGCTGCCATTGTGACTTTTTTTTTTTTTCCTCAATTTGTTATGTGGATCAGAGCACTGGTAGTTTGGAATATCAATTCCTTCTAACCCACCAACTGAAGTCAATCCTTCCTGCAGCCTGTGATTTTAGTCCTCTAGTGGAAAAAGCTGGTTGGATTAAAAGGTCAAGTCAACCACTGCCTGCAGAAATGACCAAGACTGGTGTAACAAATTCTGATTTGGACCTCGGAAATGGGAGGAGTGCAATGTGTGCCAGTGCGAATGCAGTTTAAGTCAGATGACACGTTATTTCCTTGGGATTTTCAGAAGGAAGGAAAATGGATCATGACTTTTTGGGTCTCACACTTTGGAAGAACAGCTGTTACTAATTCCTTCCAAATAAGAACAGCAAACAACAGGATACTGGAGGAGGTGGAAAAAAAAAAAGTGCTTTTTCAATGAGCTCATATCTGAGCTGGCTGTTACAGTAAAAGGCTTGAGAGATTTAAGAAATCTGTTACATCACATACTGCAATGCTGCTGGAACCATAAATATATATATATATTTTACAAAAATCCATTAAGCTTTAAGACTACCTTGAGATAACATATTGTTACAATTAAAAGCCATGTCTCACAGAATGTGTTGAAAATAGTTTTACCTATTAAAGGAACTAAACATCTACTTCACTGGTGAATTTTCTTTAATCTACACTTTAATGGGAACTTTCAATAAGCAAGATCAATTTCTGCTGGAAAAGGATGTCTTGCTTGTGAGGAAAAGAACTGCTGTCACAGTGTTTTGCCTGTTCAGGAGACATGAAATAATCGGAGAAAAACAGATCACCAGTCACCTGTGGAAAATATTTACAGACTTTTAAGAGGGAAACTGGCAATATTGTTAAAGATTAATTATCAGCTTTCAAAAATTATTCCATTCAGTTGTTCTGCTAGAAACTCTGCACTAGAATTTGTTTGAGGCTAATTTGGGGAAAATTAATCTGAGGTACTAAAATTAACATCTAAGAGATTAGTCCTTCCAGCAGAAAGCTAAACAAACAAAACTATAAATAATATTCAAGAGTTATTACCAGTCCCTGCTAAAAACAAAGTTCTAGAGAACAAGAGAGGAAGACAAGAGCATATCCACAAAATAGTAATCTACAAATTTTTAAAAATACATCAATGGGCTACTGATGTACACAGAAGAGTTTTACACCAGGCAGGTAGTCTAAAATGTATAAAAACTAAAGTACTAACCAAACTATACTAAATCTTCAGCATTTTTATTTTATGGTTTCAAGTGTGAATTCTATACTCTTGTGTTAACATTTTCATGCTTGCAGAGGTTTAGTCACTTGAGTTATTCATGTGAATATTTGTAAACAAATGTAAAGGCAAATGTAAAGACTCATGAGACTGGTATGTTAGAGAAGGACCCAACCACCACCAAGGGAGGCACAGAGAATTTACGTTTCTTTACTGCTCTTTATTGATTTTAGTGCTATACAGCTATTAACTATGTTCTCCTTCAATAATACACATTGTCTCTAAGAATGCTAAGGGGTTTTATGCCTGAAGAAATCTTGTCTTGCACTATATTCCCTTTCATTCTTTCCCTGCCTCCTTTGTAAAATATTCTACAGGAGCTCACAAGCACAGCTTTGATTTTGTTCTTTATCAAAGAGAGTGTAATTCCTTGCTCGCCTTGCCTGGTACTGCATTCCCTTTACTGAGCACATGGCTGACTTGATGGCTGGTATGTCAATTTAGTTAAACAAAACTCCTGGATCTTGAAGGTAAGTCCACCATAAACTAAACCACCTGACAAGGTCTGCTAAGAACAGATTTAATGAATTATTTGTGCTACATTAAGGTTAGAATAACCATTGTTTTCCATTCCCTTCTGGCAATGTTCTAGCTGGAAAACAGCATTCAGTTCTCAGCATGGACTGAGGAGAGCCCAGAGGGGAGAGGAACGCTGATAAGCAGTGAGGAAACTTGACATGTAAGGACAAGTTGATAAAATTGTATTTGTTTGGTCTAGCAAGCAGGAGGAGAGGGGATGATAGGAGTCTGGAGCAGAGGTAAAGAACAGGCAGTAATGAAACAGGGGACCTGTTTTTGGACTGGTGTTCAAAAACATTTAAAGGCCGTTCTGAAGACGGCCTCCTTTCCCACACCCAGAACAGTTTGCAGTGTTCATGGGAAGTTTGCTTTTTCTACCTGAACAAGAGCTGTTTAGTTGACAAAATTATTACAACAGAAACGGTGATGCTAAGCCTTTTCCCTCAGCCTGTTCAGCTTATTTATGCAAAATACAAATGTTTTAAGGGAGAAATTAATGTATTTTTGCTCACAGTTGCATGTCATGAATATCGATAACTGCTCTGTAACTCAATCATTGTTTACTTCACCAAAACCTACCTCTAAAGTCATGTGCCTATCAGCAAGTCAGCTCTCTGGAAGCTGGAACAGAGTTAATGTGAACTAAAGAGCCCTAGAGATTATCCCACCCACTATAGTGTTTCTGTGAATTCTAAGAAGAAAAGAAGGCACTCCTATATTGTTGCTTCTCTGCAGATTATGGTTGGTTATCTTATCTCCAATGCAAGGGAAGCCTTTTCCATCTTTAGCAAAAGGCAATCTTTATCAAGCAAGATTTCTATCCATCTCTTAAACTTTTGCTGAGAGCTGCTAAAATGTCATCTTTTTTCATATAGGAATATTAATTAAAACTATTTAAGATTCCCTGAACCTTGTCTCATGCCCTTTGTCCATTTTAGAAATGGTATTTCCTTTGTGCCAATATACTGTTTGCCCTGTTTTTGCATCAAACCACAGGAACAAAGAAAAGCTAATGACATACAATGTTTGAATGCAAACAAAACCACTGCGAAAAGAAAAAAAAATAGAACATTATTTGTGCTGAACTGGTATAACCTCACACAAACCTGATTGTTTTTCTGATGGTCTGCATGTCTCAGACAAGCTTTACTAAACCCTGTATGAGCCAAAGAAACATTTCAACTCAGGGAACTTTCAGCAATGCAAGCCAATACCCTGTCTCCTCACTCCTCATGATCCCTGCAGAGCTGGTGCAAATGCAGTCTGGCATCTCTGGCTAAAACCTGTTCTCGCCGCTAAATCAACTGTATGCTCTTATTCAAAGCTGCACCTTGATTTGTTTTATAGTACTCTCTCAGCTATAGAATTAATGAAATATTCAAAAGAAGAGCGATTAGGATGCTGCTTATATTATCATGCCTTTCAAAACTAAAACTGGATAGTCTTTGATTTCATTTTCTATGAGAAAAATATTAGAGTTTGAACTCCTCAGCTGTTGCATTTTATTTCATTTTAACGTGTTTAGTAGGAATGTTTTCTGCCATTCCATTACTGGTATATCAGCACAGCAATTGAATTCATTCTTAGACTCACAGAATCATTTGGTTGGACTCAACGATCCGATGGGTCTCTTCCAACCTGGTTGTTCTATGATTCTATGATTTAGGTTGGACCTTTAAGATTATCAAGTCCAGTTGTAAACTGAACAGTGCTAAGACCTTTGCATTCTTAACTGGTCTGAGACAATTCTTCTTCAAATCCAATGGCAAGTCTCAGTTTCTTCACTCTTAGTTAGGACCCAATGGTGAAAACTCTCATTTTTTGTTTAGTGTTCCTTATATTCATCTTCAGTAGCAACAGGAGGTGCATGCACTGTGGGCAGGTCTCTCCTGCTTATAACAGTGTCAATTGATTGTACCAGTTACTGTGCCCAGTGACAACTGCAGAGGTGAAGTTTTGCTATGGATTTGTTACTTTAAGGTATGCTTGGCAGATAGAAAGGATTTTTCTTGTTTGCTTTTACAGCTGATTATTCAATAGCAAGGTTTTTCTTGGACAAATGAAGCCTCTTTAAAGAACAAAATAAAATTATCAGGATTTCACAGTTGTACTTTTACTGTACAGTACACACTGGATTTAACTCCAAGGCTATGCAACGCAGCTGTCTTCTGATCGTTTCAGTAAAACCACCTACTGTAAAGCTGTCTCTGTTTTTTGTTTTAATGACAAAACAGTATAAGCAACTATAATGTATGTCATTTCAGCACAGAATAATCCAAAAGAACTATTTATCCAGTACTACATCACTTCAGTAATAAAACGTCCTTTGCAATAAGGACAATTAACCTGCCCATCTCAAATAG
The DNA here is from genome assembly GCA_033558105.1 of Coccyzus lansbergi. Classification (NCBI taxonomy): domain Eukaryota; kingdom Metazoa; phylum Chordata; class Aves; order Cuculiformes; family Coccyzidae; genus Coccyzus; species Coccyzus lansbergi. Next base: position 2,990,115 of record JAUMJK010000426.1, on the reverse strand, counting down.
CTTCAGATCAAGCTGAGATCTTCCAAGCTTTCCTACACTAGTGACGTGAAAGTATCTCCCTGCCCTCCACAAGCAGTAATGTTACACACATAACCAGGAGGTTTATTTTCCTTATTATACTGCCTGAGCTCTGATACAGAACCTCAAGTGCTTGCTCTAACTTTGCTTGTTCTTCTAGATTAATGCAAAAGCAAAGACAAAGTCACTAACGTTGCATGAGTGATCACGTCTCCTTAAATCAATGCTAGTAGAATTTAAAATCATCTTAGCCTGTGAGATTTAAACTAAGAAGAAATAGGACTGAAATAGAACAGGAGTAAACTTTAATAAAAGTCAATACCTTCTTCTGGAAGTAAAATATACCTGCCTGTATCTGCCATAGTTTTAAGTGGTTTTTGAAAGTTTGATTTATGGTACTTCACAGTGTGTGACTAGGAAGCTGAAAAGGCTTTTCATAGTTGTGCGGATCTTGCATAACTTGGGAAAGTCTTGGTAGTTCTTAATTAGTCCACTATGATTTGCTCTGTAGGACACTGTATGCACCGAGTAATCAAGAGCCAAGAGTGGAACAAAGGAGCAAAGTGCAAAATGCACACAAATGGACTGCTGAGAAATCATTTCTGAAAAGTTAGCAAAGCTAACCATAATTTTAATTTTAGGGCTGAATACCTTCTAATATTAGCAAGGAATGGATTAGAAATTGGAACAATTTTGCTGGCAGACAAAAGGCTAAATCCATTAATAGGGCTATCCTATTTACTGCAAAGGCAAATGGACTGGATATAAATCCTACTGTGTTTCAATAAAATGCAATTTCTCTAATATTCAAGACTCTTTTAACATTATAGTTATATTGCATCTCAGTTTTTAAGCTGTATTTTTAAATATTGCGACATTATGAAAATCCTTCCCATGGGACATGCAGTCTTGGACAAGTACTCAGCAAAAAAAAAAAAAAAAAATTAAGGGGGTCCTGATCTCTTACTTGTGAAACAACATTGTTTTGTTTATATTACAAGGAAAGCCTATGCTATGTAAACTTAAGCATCAGAACTTGTTTGTCACTATTTCCACATGTTTAAAGGAGTACACGTTAATCTGTTCACTTTATAGGCAAAATGTACTAGTTTGGGAAAACATGCACAGGTATATTTGATCTGTATATATTGTGTGGGAATCTGTACCAAAAAAAAGTCTTTGGGTTTATGTTTTGGAAAACTTGTAAAAGACAGCCTAAATGTGGAGCAAATAAAACTACAGAATGCTGCGGAAGTTTGAAAGCTCTGGGAATAAAATCTGTCCTTATCCATTCTTCCATCAATTGTTCCCACCACTGTGAAGTATTATGCTGTCATAAGTGCTCTGCACAAGATGGGAACTCTTGTAAAAGGCAACAAATTTATTTGTATTGTATGAATATTTCAGGATAATTCAGTAATTAGGAGTAAATAAGAGATGCGTCAGTGGGATCAGTACTGATGCAGTTCTACTACAGCATGCTGAATTCAAAGCAGCTCTGCTAAGGCACATCTGGTTGGCTTTAAATTGCAAATTTTGGACTCAGCATGATAATACAAATAAAATTATGACCTTGGCTTCAGCCCTTAGTAACAAGCTGCTTGCAAACAGGGCATCAACGTAACTACTACTGAGTGCTATCAGAATCTTCCAAGCTTCCATACGCCTGCTTTCAATCAGAGAGAGAGAGAGACAGATACCACAAGTGAAGAAAGTATATGAAAAAATGACTGCAGTAATATAGTGGAATCTGTAACAGAAAGGAATTTTGCCGTTTTGAAGAAAGTATAAGCACTCATTAGAAGGCTGAGAGTTGCATAACATTTTAAAAAAACAACAGATGTCTTCAAATTGTCTCATCTAAAAGAAATTTATCTAAGGACTGTGAAATGGGGTTACAAATGCTACCTCTAAGGACTTCAGAATCGATGCATACCCACAAGATAATTTGTGACCTGAAACGAGATAAACACATTTATTCTTAAGAAGCCATTTTTCACAGCTAGAAATCCTTCTTTTGTTTTTATTAGCTTTCAAAATAGATTTGGACAAAGAGCATAGTCTTCTTGCAGTTTTTAAAAGTCTTGGTGAAACACTGATTCTAAATTATATGTTCTTTCCTCATTATAGGATGGTTGGGGTTGGAAGGGCCTCTAGAGTTCACTCAGTCTGGCTCCCTTACTAAAGCAGGGTCACCTCCAGCAGGCTGCATAGGAACACATCCAGGTAGGTTTTGGGTATCTCCAGAGAAGACTCCACAGCCTCCCAACTGTAGTTGGACAAGACAGAGCCAGCCCACAGTTCCTGGTCCTTAAAGGGACATTTTCCACTACCTCCTCCTCCTCTTTTTCTCTCTGCTCCTAGCTCACTCCACATTTGTACTGTTGTGATCATGATAGTAAAAAACTAACCTGCACAAATGCATTGTTTTCTGCCAGTTTAGTGGGCAGAAGTGTCTCACAGAGGGGTCCAGGCAGGGGCCAGAGCCAGCCAAATGTTGAAAGCCAGTGCTGTAGCCAGAGAATTGCAGCTAGGAGCAGGGGAAGATAAACTTAGAAGCTTAGCATTTTGGTGCTTGTACTCTCATTTGCAAGGAACACTCCCTCTGCTTATATCACCTACAGCAGGATTTTTTATGATGGGAAGAGGAAGATAAAAAGAAGAAAGGATCAGTTAATTTAGGTTTGTAAATGAAATTACACTTACTTTTAATTGTTTCTGTTGCTTTCCTAGAAGACTACAGAGTATATGATTGACAGTATGTTGTTTGAGATGATGAAGGTTGAAAACTACTAAAAAAGAATCTCTGCTTTTAAGTACTTATAAAAATTGTCATTTGCTGAGATTTGGCTAACGCCACAGATTGACTGTCCTGGATTATTTCATGATCCCAATGAATAACTCCCATGTCCACAGAATATACACTTCAAAAGCAGCATGAAAGTGGTCCCAAGATCACTCTGTATGGTAAAATTTCAAAAGGAGCCAACATAGACCTTCAAATACACGTCTGGAAGCAACATTTCCATGCCAGTGAATAGCACAAGTTCCATGTAGCAATAAGCACTACTTAGACATACACAACATGCCTGCAGTGCTGCCCTTTAAGGAGCTCAGTACATGCTCATTCTTTCATGAATTAAGTGCATGAGCAACACATTCTTGAGGGACTTAAACAGTAAGGATACGCTTAAATTCACCCTGTACACCAGAATTCACTTGCTAACAAGCACAAAGCTGATGACTGGGATTCAGATTCACTTAGATTTAATACCAATTTTAACCTTAGCTCTGTCACATTCTAAAAACATTTAATGAATCTCCTGTGGATTTGGTTTCCTTTAGTCTGATGGCAAGTTCAGTTTTGGTTTGTTTAGGAGTATTTAATCTGTTTATTCTTCGAGGGTTTTTTTACTGAATTACCTTTCCTAAGATGTATTCAGGTGAAAATACTAGTCAGACAGCAAAAAAAAAAAAAAGCAAATACGGTAAAACTCACAGTCTTACCAAAAGTCAGTTTGACTATATTCTCCCTATATCCCTATCTTTTTCAAGGTTCTAAAATAAAACATCACGCTTTATACATCCAGCATATGCCTAATATTTGTTTCCTAGGTTTTCTTCACCTCTCACCTGTTTCTCATTCCTTAAGGCAATTTCATAACTAGCTCACATTTTCTGAGTTCTTTTTTTTTTTTTTTTTTGAGAAATGAATGTTGTCTTCAGTATTTGTCTTCAGTAGATTTAATTTATGAGAGAGCTTAAAAGGCGATGTTGCAATAACTGAAATCAGCTGCATCTATTACATTCACATTCAATCAATTTCTTGATTAATGTGCGAGACGACTGTTGCAAGGAACCATCCACCTGAAAGATGTGTTAATATTACAGAAAATGAAGTGCTGTCAATCTTTAACAATGACTAAATACTTTTACCATCTAATAACTGCTTTCTGGTTCATATTATCTTTATAATAGCAATTAGTTTCGTATTGTAGAAATTAAAATTTTTATTCTGGAGATGTCTTATGTTTTTTTTTATCTTTTATCAGACCTGTATAAGTGGTTTAAAAACAAAGTCTAGTATCAGGGCTGTGAAGCTCCCAGAAGAAGACAAACTGGTTTTGTTTGAACTTTGCAACATTGTCAGTAGTTCTAGGTGCCAACTGATTGAGTGTAGATACCTCTACCCGTACTTGCACAAAGCCTAACCTCCACAAAAGCCAAACAAAGAGTTGAAACAAAGATAATTAACGAGCTGAGATGATCAGGCACTTCTAGATTGTGACCTGCAAATGACAGTTTGTTTTGCTGTGTAGTTTGGAAATTAAATCTAGTGTAGTTATCTCTCATATGTGCACTTAGAAAGCCAACATCTAACAAAAAAAAGTTTCTGTATTCATTGTTGTCCAAAACCAATTTAAGGACTATCTGGAGATATGGAGGAAGGCAGAAGCCACTTTTCACAGCGATTGTGATAACGGAGGGAAAAAACCAACACAAACCCCCTCCTTGATAAAACAAGTAAACTTTGAGAGAAGAAGCAGGGTAGAAATTAGAAATGTAAGCCTCGTGGTAATAGATCTGGACTCCACCATCATATTTACTGGCACATTTATGAGTACTGACAACGCATACTTTTTGTCTCCCTGTTCTTTTATAGCCCCTAAGGTTCTTGCCCTGGTATCCTTTGTTGAAGAAATCCACCTCTGACTCATCTGTTTGAGACTGCAGATAATAATCGCAGACCAGGGGAGGGATAATTAGATTGTTTTTGAGCGAGACAAAGCCTATCATGTCTCCCGAGCCCCGTTGTTTATCCAGACACTGACCTTCTCTTTGCCCTCAGAGAGAACAGCAAAAGGGCAGTAAGAGAAGATGGAGAGAGGGCTGCAGCCTGGAGATCCCTGGCTAAATGTCCCTGCTCACTGCACGGGGAGAGGGCTGGATGACGTGCAAAGGCCCCTTCCAACCCAAATCAGTCTATAATTCAATTATTCTAAAAATACCAACCTGGAAAAGACAGGCGAATGAAAAACCTGGGGCAGTGCAAGGAAGGCTAAGCCTGCTGAACAGCAAATGGCTCACTCGCTGCTACTGTCAGACACCGCAGGGTGCTTTTAATCACGACTTTTAGCAGTTTGTCTGTGGTTAAAGCCAAATTGCGGGTGTGTCTGTGCCCCTCCTGAGGGCAGGCACACACTAAGGGTACAATTTTAGGCATCTTTTTTTTTTTTATTTTAATAGCTACTGCAGCTGGTGCTTAGCACCTAGCAGCGATACCCCAAAATATCCCCAGATTTAAGGTCTTTGACCTTCCAAGCCCCTCATTTTTGAGCAATCCTGCGTGTGTGACCCACTGCCCTGGCACCCCCATGGCCCGTGGGGATGCAGGAACGCGCTAGCTGCGCTATTTCATGGATGCCCTATTTAATCCCACACCCACGTGTCTGGCACTGAGCACCTAGCAGCTGCAGCCCCAAATATCCCCAGATTTCATAGAATCATAGAATCACCAGGTTGGAAAAGACCCACTGGATCACTGAGTCCAACCATTCCTATCAAACACTAAACCATGTCCCTCAGCACCTCGTCCACCCGTGCCTTAAACACCTCCAGGAAGGAGAATCAACCACCTCCCTGGGCAGCCTGTTCCAATGCCCAATGACCCTTTCCATGAAAAACTTCCTCCTGATATCCAGCCTAAATCTCCCCTGGTGGAGCTTGAGGCCATTCCCTCTCATCCTGTCTCCTGTCACTTGGCAGAAGAGCCCAGCTCCCTCTTCTCTACAACCTCCTTTCAGGTAGTTGTAGAGAGCAATGAGGTCTCCCCTCAGCCTCCTCTTCTCCAGGATAAACACCCCCAGCTCTCTCAACCGTTCCTCATAGGGCCTGTTCTCCAGCCCCTTCACCAGCTTTGTTGCTCTTCTCTGGACTCGCTCCAGAGCCTCAACATCCTCCTTGTGGTGAGGGGCCCACAACTTAAACACAGGATTCGAGGCTTGGTCTCACCTGTGCTGAGTACAGAGGGAGAATAACCTCCCTGGACCTGCTGGTCACACCGTTTCTGATATAAGCCAGGATGCCATTTAAGCTCTTCGACCTAAGGAGCCTTCGTTTTCGAGCAACCCCGTGCGTGTGCCCCGGGCCCGCGGCTCCTCTGGGCTGGCGGGAAGGCTACAGGCGCCCCTCGCAGCCCCTTCTCCATCTTGAGGGCGGATGGGAAGCGGTCACCGGACTCTCCTCCCCCGCGGGGCGCGACGTAAAAGGTGAAGCGGGCGAGCGCCTCCATCCTCCCAGCGGTTTCCTCCCGAGAAGGAGAAGGAGGAGAAAGCGGGGAAGGCAGCGGCTGCCGTGGAGCGGGGCAGCCGCCATCACGTGTGTTGTCGGCGAGGGGAAGAGAGAGCATCCTCGGAACGGAGGTAACGCAGCCACCGAGACCGTCCCCGGGGCAGCCCCTCCTCCGAGCTCGGATTCCTCTGCTGGTTCGGGGTCCTCCCTTTGCCCAGTTCCCACTGAGGTCTCCCCCCAGCCCGGGGTCCTCCCTTTGCCCAGCTCCCACTGAGGTCTCCCCCCAGCCCGGGTTCCTCCTTTTTCCCAGCTCCAATTGAGATTTCCCCCTAGCTCCGGGTCCTCCCTGTTCCCAGCTCCAGTTGAGGTCTTCCCCCCAGCTCGGGTTCCTCTCTTTTCCATCTCCGATTGAGATTCCTTCCCAGCTCGGGGTCCTTCCTTTTCCCAGCTCCAATTGAGGTCTCCCCCCACCCCAGCTCGGGGTCTTCCCTTTTCCATCTCCCACTGAGGACTCCCCCCCAGCCCGGGGTCCTCCGTTTCCCAGCTCCAATTGAGGACTCCCCCCCAGCTCGGGGTCCTCCCTTTTCCCAGCTCCAATTGAGGTCTCCCCCCCCCCCCCCCCCCCCCGCTCGGGGTCCTCCCTTTCCCAGCTCCAACTGAGGACTCCCCCCCAGCTCGGATTTACCTCCGCCAGCTCAGATTCGGGGTGTCGGTGCAGCCTGGGAGGTTTACGCCGCCTGTTCCTCGTTGAAGCATCCGGCTGTGCCTCTCTGGGCCGCCTGCAAAGGCTGTTTATTGCTTTTGAAAGGCTGTCTGAGCGGCAGCACCTGCAGGCAGCTCAGCTTTTGCAGCCTCCCGGGGCTGCCCGGGGTGGAAATGATCCTAAATCCTCGCTCCTCGCACCCGTCATGTCCCCAATATCCCGATTTGAGGGGGTGTTTTTTCTTTCTGGAGCCACGTGTTCTGTTTAGTTTGGCAGCTGGCAGGGGTGAGGGTTGGTGCTCAGGCTGTAACAGGCTGGATTTTTTTAGGTATTTGCTCTCTTAATTTGCTTGCATTGGTTTTAATGCTACTCTGTGTTTGTTTACTGGCGTTTGGATAGTGATTTTTGATTGTTCGTGTTATATGTTGATTGTCTTTTTAAAGTAACGTGAGACTTCGAGCACCCTGATCCAGTGGGAGGTGTCCTTACCCATGACTGGGGCTGGAGTTGGATGGGTTTTAAGGTCCCTTCCAAAACAAACCACTCCCTGATCCTGTGTATTAAATGCAGTCAGATTAGCTGGGACTCTTTTAAGTTCCGCTAACGAGTACACGTGGGTATAGTTTTACAGGCAAGCGTGGGCCTTGTGGTATTACTTTCTCACTTTTTTAGAGGCTTCCACTTTTGTGCCTCAGCATAAGATATAAGAGAAATTATTTTTATAATTACTACTTATAGTAAACTATTAGAAGGCAAATATTATAATTATTATTTATAAATCATGGAATCAGAATAGTTTTGGTTGTGAGGGACCTCAAAGCCTATCTTGTTCCAACCTCCTGCCATGGGCAGGGACACCTCCCGCTGGATCAGGCTGCTCAAATCTCCATCCAACCTGGCCTTGAACCCCTCCAAGGATGGGGCAGGCACAACTACCCTGGGCAACCTTCATCGTGAAGAAATTCCTCTGCATGTCTAGTCTAAATCTGCCCTTCCTCAATCTATAGCCATTATAAAACTCTATTATTGTCCCTTCTGTGTATACCCAGGGCTTATTGTATAAATTTCGCCAGATGTTCCTCCCATTGCAGCTCCTTTGTGTACTCGCGGCTTCACTTCTGTCTAAATCAAGGCTGTGTACCACAAAGTTTGTGGTTGTGAGCTTCTAATTTTTCCCTTGGAAATATAAAAATAAATTAGAAGTGTGAAGAATATAGTGACATGTTATTTTCCACTTGTAGCTAGCACAGTTGCGTAACTTTAAAGTGACTCGCTTTAAAATCAAGGTTAATATTGTTGAGGTGAATTTTTCTAGAATTGGTACTTTAGGAAGTTTTGAAAAGTTTCTGAGACCCTGTAACTGGATGTATTTGTTTATGAGGTGATTATAGGTCTTTCCTCATTTAATGTTCATAGTCTTACTCAGGATTTGTCCAAATATGTGGATAGTATGTGTATTTCCCAAAAGTTTCTTGGGTGTGTACAGGAGATATTACCATCACTAGTACACTATCAAGTGGATAATTGGCGCTGTAACTTCTCTTTAGTACCTTTTATATGGTTTTTTTAAAAAAAGAAAAGGATGTTGCAACCAATTCTATTCGATCAAAGGTTTATGTTGTTATTTATAGTGCTAAAGATGGTGTGTTTGCATATGTGAGCACAAAGGACTGTGTTGAACAGATTAGATCTTTACATTGGGAATTGCTTTTGTTGCAAGGGCTTCCTGTCTGCTAACTGTATGTATAGCAGGGAACTGATTCTGCTCTCACCACAAAGAAGGAAAATGCATACTGGACAAAACATTGAGCCTTTCCCACTCAACTGTTCAGACTGTGAGGTGCCTAAATATATATGTTGCAAAGAATAGGCATTTCTGGGACTCAACCTTTGCTCTGTTGGTGCTTTTCATGCTGTTTGCTGTCGGGTAATCTTGACTCTTACTCAAAAGGGCCAATCACTGTGTTCAGAAATAAGAGTTTTACAGCTGGTATGTGTGAATAGTCAAAGCATACGTGGAAAGCTGTCTTACAAGAGCCATTTCGTGCAGTGAAGACAACTGTGGAAGATGGGCTCAAGAACACAAAAATCTTTGCTAATGAGCAGGTATTGTATAAGAGTGTAGCAAACCATAGCAAGCTTTTAGCAGTTTGGCATTTCACACTGGTCATTAACCTGCTTGCAGGTTCACCCCAATCTGAACAAAAAGCAGGTCAGCTGCTGTCCTGCTCAGTGGGAGAGAAGGGATCTTGCCAGATGGTTCCTGCTGCCCTGTAACATGGTGTTAGTACTTTGCTAACTGCACATTAGCCGTCATTAGCTCCTTTGGAACGTGGCCAAAATGTGATAGGCCTTATCAGAATATGTATTTTTGGTGAGACTATGAATTGACCCTGGTTTCAGGTCGCTCTGTCCTGATTTCATATCGAAACTTTTATATCAATGGCAGTGTCATTTCGGTAAAAAAAAATCTCAGGCATATCAGCAAAAAGATTCCTTGCAGCTGCAGTGATCAGCAAAAAAAAGGAGGTTTAAGACTTTGTATTGCACAAGGGTGAGCAATGAGGAAATCCATGTGTTAGCTGCTGCGAGGGCATAAACCTGCATTAGCCGTAACAGGCCTGTGGCAAGGCTTTGGCAGCATTAGAGATCATTCAAGTAGAGTTCTGTGGGTTTTAGCTTCAGTATTACAGGATTGTTGTATGCTAGAAAATATATACTATTCCTCTTGGTTCTTCTCTTCCAAACCTATCTTCTGTTTCCGCAGTAGTGATGGTCTTGTGACAGAATCATGGATTTTAATATATGTGGGGTTTTGCCTGTATTGCTGACATAGATTCGGTTTTCTCTATTCTCTGCTCTCCTTCCATTGTAGTTGTTTTCAGTTAGTCAAAGCTGGTGAGTTCAGTTCCAGTTAAGATAAAGTGATGTGCTTGTAAGAAAAAACTGGCAGTGTTTTTGTTTCTGCAATAGAGGCGGTGAAGTAAGGCGTGGTTAAGGAGAGTAAATAATCCCTTCTCTGAACACTTTCAGAATATAAACCAAACGAGGTTAGAGAAGAGAATGAAGTGCCAAATCTTCAGCCAGCTGTTGCGCAAACTTTCCTGCAGTTCCAAGTTGCCACCAGATACCAGGAGTTGAGAATAACAGAAGAGAGGAAAGAGGAGTAATGGGGTACAAAACAAGTTAAGTGGAGAGAAATTGTGGTGGTTCTTTCCTGCGCAGAGCAGAGTAGGGCAAGAAGCAGTCAAGGTCATCAGTAACAAAACTGTATAGAGCAGCAGTCATGTGCTGCTAATGGAAGTAATTAAATGTACCTCTGAACTTCAAACCATGAGGGAAATCACCCTCACTCTTAGTACAAAACAGCCTATGTGTGAACACGTGAGATTTGATTTGAATAAAACCAAATCATCAAAATGCCTCAGTATTCAAAGTAATTACACTTCTGAGTGAGTCTTACTTTGAAAAGTGTTCCAGGAAGAAGTGGGAATGATGATAAGGGTATCTGAAGTATGAAATCATATAGCTGTGTAGTTACCACCAAAATGATGTTTTATGTCCATGAGTTAATTTTTTTAATATATTACTCAGTTTTAACCTTTAGCTGAAGGGCTGAGAATGAACATGGCAGTCAGATGTCATAATAATAATAGCTGTAGTCTTATTTTTTCCACTGACGTGTTCAGAGTGATTTGCCTTCTGAAGTACTTTGGCTCAGACAGGATGCTAGTTGCATCCTGTATAAAATAAAAGTGAAAAGACTCAATTTGTGATTGAGTGTTAAGTTTATGGGTCACAAATGTTCTTTAAATCCACTTGTAGTTAAATTAGTTACAAAGACATCTGCTTTGACTATTTGACTTGCCATTTTACACATTTATGCTTTCTGATGATTGCATCATATTTGCAATTGATTATTATAATAATTTATATTCATTTACACAGTAAGAACTGAGCTATTAGCAAAGCAAAACAAGTAGTCTTAAAAGCTCATAGGCCACATGTCTAATCCTTCAGGTCTATTACACCAACAACAGAACATCTGCTAGGATGCGATTGTAAATGAATTTGGCACAAGATGCAAGAGTAAAAAGGGAGAACCAGTAGCAAGTGGCAAGATGAATTTGCATTTTTTTTTTCCTTTGCAGTTTTTGGAACTGTTTAGATCCCTTACTCCTTTGATCTGCTAGAGATGCCTGATTATAACACTCTAGCTTCTAAGTTCTGAAATAGCAAGAGTTTAGTTTCTGGAAGGCTGAAAATCTTTAATTAAAATTGTGAAATTTGATGTGTAAATGAGAAAATATGTATTTAGTTTTTAACCCCATCTTGAAAATGTTCCTTTGAAATATTGGTGGGGGAAATAAATCAGAAGGCATCCAACTAAACAGATTGATGATCTCATTTTGTGTTATATAAAATAATACAGTCTCTTTTTTTAATGTGGAAAAAGCTGGAAGAGTCATAAGTTTGAGATGGATATATTTCAGTACGTGACTTATATTCCATTTGAGTAGAAGCTACTTCTTTATTGATTGAAAATAAGCTATATCATTTTCACATGTTTAAAGCTAGTCTAGTTCAGAGATCTCAAATCAGGCTTTCTGCACTGTAGTATACAGCTGTTGGCCTTAAAATAAAGGGAGAATGTGATTAAGTTTTCCCCACAGGAAGGTGTGTCTCTAACTGCAAGTGCAAATCCTTGCATGTTACTATATGCATAGATATTGATATGTAATTTGAGTGACTGTTTACTGACCTCCATGCTCAGGTTTTTTGTTCTCCTAGTTGACAAATTTATTGTTGGAATAACAAAAATCTTTCGTAAAATCAGTGTTAGTCCAAAAAAAGTGCAAAAAAAACCTTCTCTGTGTCCCCAACTAGACGAGCTGCTGTATCTTAATTGATCCAGACGTTTTAATTTTGCTGCTCTGTAGTAAATGCTGCAGTATACGCAGAGAGTTTAATGAGCAGCAGGGCAAATGAATGGTAGTACATTCTGATAATTATGTAGGGCCTGTTCTTTTTGCAGCTGATAACCCAGCAACCAATGGTACATTTGCAATAAGCTTGTTCCCATGCAAGACTGTTACTTGAATGGATTATTTCTTACTTGAACTTGTTAAAAATGGGCCTTTTTCAGAATGACTCCTAATTATTGGTATGTTCTTGTGCTAAAAAATGTTATTAGCAGTAACTTGCATTTGGAGAATTTTTTGGAGACTTGAGAAAGGAGGTGGCTCTTTTCCAAATGGTCACTTCTTAAATAGAGGAAAGTTTATCTTATTTATGTGTTCTTAGCTACTATTAAATACAATTGCTAATGGAGGAATCTAGGTTGAATGACTGTAAATTTTTCCATATACAGGCTGCATTCTTAGATAACTCCCAGAAATGAGGTAGTGGGAACAGGGAATTAACTATAGTATCAGTTATGTATCAAGGGGATTCTGGCATAAGTATCTCTTTGTATTGCCCTTAGCAAGAACCCACACTGCATTAGTAACGTGCAACTCTGTTACAAGATCACTCCTAACTTACAGGTGTAAGTACAATGATTTGATTAATTTTCTTAGTCCTGCATGAATCTGTGCTCATGCTTAGAACTTCCAGCTTGGCCCTACAGTGCTCGCTTTTCTCTGTCACCTCACTTTGCTTCTATCTGTTCTTTCTTCCTTTTCTGACCTTCCTGTAGTTTTGTTTCATTGTGTTGCTTGCTTTTTTCTCTCCTAAAGAGAATAGTTCTTTTCTCAGCTTAAGTTATATTGGAATTTCTTTTGCTCCGTGTGTTGGGTTTTCTATTTATTTTGACTCTGCGTGAATTTAATTTATGTAAGAAAATACATGAAGCAACAAAAGGAAATTTCTCAATTTATAAATCATAGGGTAGAAAGGTAGAAAGAAGATTTGCAAGAAAGTATTGGGATAAAAAGAATCATAACGATTTCAGCTGCCTATATTTTGTTTTAGGTTGTGATTTGGAGTCGTGGAGAATTCACAGTCTTTCCACAATGGGAGAAAGGACAGATGGTACGAGGTCACATACTTCCCTGACTGAATACAGCCCCGTCAGTAAATCAGACAGGACAGATCCAAGTAATAGCTGTGAAATGCAGGATGGAAACCAAAATACAATGCAACTGAAGAAAGAAATATCTTTGATAAATGGGATAAGCCTTATAGTAGGCAACATGATTGGTTCAGGTATCTTTGTCTCTCCCAAAGGAGTTCTCATCTACAGCAAATCATATGGACTGTCTCTAATAATCTGGGCAATTGGAGGGGTTTTTTCAGTCTTTGGAGCCCTCTGCTATGCTGAACTTGGAACCACTATTACAAAATCAGGAGCCAGCTACGCATATATCTTGGAGTCATTTGGGAGCTTCATCGCTTTTATTCGCTTGTGGACATCACTTCTCATTGTTGAACCAACTAGTCAGGCAATTATTGCCATCACCTTTGCTAACTACATAGTTCAACCCTTCTTTCCTTCTTGTGATCCTCCGTATTTGGCATGCCGTCTCATAGCAGCTGCTTGTGAATGTAAGTATTTTCTGTGGTATTTTTTATTATCTAGGGTTAAGTTTTTATTAAATTCTGCCAAGACCTAGAATTGTTGCATAATGAATCTGCAGTAGTTTGAATTACAGTGGGGAAAAGAAGAATTTTTTGGCAGGTATTCAGTCAGTGAGTTATCATTTTCTGATTCAGAAGCAGAACAGGGTATTTAACTCTTTCAAGTTTACTGACATGGTAAAAAACAGGGGGAAAGTTTGTTTTCCCTTAGAGAGGTACATTAACTCAAACATCAAGATACTCACAGTGTGGTCTAAGAGTTGGTGTAGAATAGCTCTTATGCTCTGTATTCTAGTGTAATTTGTTTTACAACAGCTTCACAACATAAACATACTTAAGTAATTGCTCTGGTAGGGTTTCAAAAGATCACTCACTCAAGATTATTTGTTGTACTCATGATTAGCTGTAACAGCAGTACAACATTATCTGTTGTAAAACTGTAACTGTATGATTGTACTGTGCGTCTTATTTAATTTTAGGTATTAATTGTTATAAGTGTTTATATACATATTTTGCTTAAACAGTAAAAAAATCTGTCTTAGAGAGTCTGCATGGAAGTCCCTTGTCACATACTGCTCAGAGTCACCAGGCAGTGTGGAACCTGCCAACCCTATTGACCAGATGCTCTTGTCATACAGCTAATGAAGATCTTGGGCTTTTTAACTGCCAGCACTGTGCTACAAGGAGATGTGCTGCTGCTTCTTGGCAGGGGGTCGGTCTGTTGAAATGGCTGTAACGTTCCTTATTGCGTAGGGTTAAAAGAGGGCAACGACAGAGCAGAAATGTGAGCTTTAAATATCTGACCTCTGCAACTGCTTGTCAACGTTACAGCTTCTCCTTCCCTGTTTTTAAGTTAGTTTGTTACTTTTGGGAAAACAGTAACAGGCTGGTCCAGGACTAGGTAGCGAGAAGAATAATGACAAACTTCTAAAATATGAGAGCTTAGTCATTTGTCCCTGTGTCTCTCACATTTTTTTGTGATAACCTCAGGAAAGAAATGAAGGACCCATATATCATGTTACGTTCTTTGAACAGGCACTGTCCCAAGGTGCCCTGGCATAGACTCAGGAGACAAAGCCCTTAAAAAAAGCAGTTTATAAAAATGTAAGAAATTAAGATAAAGTGATTAATTTAAAATTATTATATAGTACATGTAGAATTACAAAGTGATATCCTCTACACTTGCTGCTAAGAGAGGAAATTCAGCACCTTTTCTTTAGTGGAAATGTGTGACAGGATGTTCCCTCTCATGTAGGTGGAACAAGTAGCTTTAGCAGTCCATGTTATGCTTTTAATGCTTGATCTGCCCTGCTCTAGGTGTCAGTTCCATCTCGCCCCCACTCTACAACTTCATTTTGTTTTTTCTGTCAAAATCTACACTTCACCCTCACCTGGCAGGGCTGATGTGAGTCAAATCCTCAGCTCTGGATAAGATTATTACTTGACTAATGAAGTTGCTGCAAGAGAGAGTCTGAACATCGGTTAGGTGCAAGTTGTGTGTGAGAATGGGTAGGTTTGCTGTGGGGTTACTTTTTGTTCCTTTTTTTTTAAAAAAAAAAAACCAACATAGTAATAACAGTACTAGATGTACTAAGAGATTGGTGTTTCACAGTGTTGTTTTGTCAGTCCTTTTGGTAATGAGTGGCATTTTCTGCTACAGACCTAACCTTGGCAGTTCTGAGGAGTTTTAAGCAGCTAAATGATAATTAAGTTGAAGAAAATATGATAGAATAATTTTAGTGAAAGGGGATGTGTTTTTTTTCAGATTCTGTATTATTTTCCTTGCTTTGTTCTTATTTTAAGATTGATCAGAGACAGTGTAGCACTTCATCTGAAGTAGAGATCAAGTCCTAACTCACTAAAGTAAGGAGTTAAAAATAATTACTCCCAATGAAAGTTGCTTCAAAAAATGCTGAAAGCAAATACTGCTTGGTTAGCAACAACCATTAGTACTGAAGAGCAAAGACCAGGCAGGGTTGTTTTTTACCTGTAAGCTCTGAGAGCTGCCACAGTCCTGACTTGACTTTTGTAATTTGATACAACTGTTTTTTTCCCCCCTCATCTTGCCGAGCTCAGTGGAATCTGGTTCAGCTATTCCAGTTGATCAGACCGCAGTAGTGTGCTACTGCCGTGGTTTGGAGACCATTACCTTTTGTTAACTTATCAAAATTACTGATAACTATGTTAAGTACTTTTTTAATCTTAATAATAACACATTTTTCTTGATTATGGGAAAGAAAATGATTTATCACATATTTTCAGTTAAGTTTGTTATTACCTTATTCCTTAAGCAATCAAGTTTAGTTTTTACTTATGCATATTTAAAATACATAGTACAAGATAATTGTTTGGAGATAAAAAGTACAGTAGAATACAACACTTCTTTACTAGCTAGAGAAAAAGAGACATCTGGGAGAAATATTTAAACTTCTGAGTTGGAATCAATAATGTAATGATGATCTGGGCAAGAAAAATAAGCACTGTGGTAGTATTTTGTGCAATAAAGAATACTGAAAATACTGAATCCTAATGAAGATTCAGCATTTGAATTCAGGCAGAAATTGCCTGGCTTTCCACTTGAGGGAAAAGCAAAATATTGAGAGTTGTTTCAGCAGGAGCTTGAAAAATGCTTATTGGGGAAGTTAATCATGTGGGTAAGTTTAGTCAGCCACTGCTACTAAAATATTTGAAATCTGAAAGTCTCACTTCAAGTTCCATCACAGTCTTGTGAAATAGGTCTGACACTGATTTATTTTGGGATGGTTGTTTTTGCATCAACTGTAAAGTGTATGTTACTTGAATTGATCTATTCTAACCTGATTTAGTAATACAACTGGAAAAGAGTATTGAGTGACCATATTCAGTATTGCAGATACTGCATGGATGTTGAATTTGTCCTCAGACTAACAAGGAAGGGGAAGAAGTTTTTTCAAACGCTCCTTTAATATGTTTGCCTAAAGGGATTTCTAGATAATATGTTAATTATTCGAACAATTTTGATGAATAAGTTAATGTAATGATTTCTTGAGCTTCAGAGTAGTAGCAGAGTGCAGCTGATGAGGGGTAATGTTAGAAAAATGGGCATGTAATTGGAGAATGGGAAGGTCTTTCCTTCCATCTTTTGAAACAGTGAGTATTATGAATCTTCAGAACATCTGTTTCCTACTGTTTTGTTTACACCAGTGTATTTTCAGAACCAGTGTATTTTGCTTTGTTTAACGTAAGTATTAGTGTAACAGCTAAATGCATGTTTAAGTAATTATTTAAAATCTTTGAAAAATTAATGAAACTGAATGTTGTTCAATAGTCTTTTAATTTATTTTTTTTTTCCTCCTCTTCCCCCACTCTCCCAGGTCTTCTAACATTTATAAATTGTGCCTACGTTAAATGGGGAACACGGGTGCAGGATATATTTACTTACGCTAAAGTCACTGCTCTTATTGTCATCATCATAACCGGACTTGTTAAAATATGCCAGGGTAAGCTTATAAAATTGAAGCAAAGGTTTGTATTTATCAGTTAATCTAAGTAACTGCTCTAAAGACTTGACTTTGTATGTGTTATCAAATGCCTCAGTATAAGCATAATAGAGCCACTTTGAAAGCACCAGTAATACCAACGTTAGGCTTTATCATGGGGTTGTATCATGAGTAGCTATCTTAGCTGACTTTGAACTGGGCGAAAGAAGGTAACTGATTGCTCAGCGATGTTGTGCAATTTACAGCCTGTGGTATGGAATAATAAAGGAAATGAAAACAGCAAAATACAGAGCTAGCAAAATACGATGGGAGTGGAGAAAGCCGTAAATTTCTGTAAAAAATACCACTTCGCAATAAGATCAACTGGAAGTTTGGGGTTTTTTTTTTACCAAATTAATGTTGTGCAAGTCTGAAAGTGACTGAACTTAAAAAAAGATTTGTAAGAATATATAAGTAGACTTGGGAAATAGCAGCTCTTTTTTGTTCTCATATCCTGAGTTCTGTTATAGCTGCTGAGAATTAGAAGGTTGCTGGGGCTTGGGGTTTATTTACTCTTTTAAATTTGTGTGTGTGTGTTGGGCATCGTGTCTTCAAAGAATTCTGAACTTAGTTTTGTTCTTACCCTTTCTGTTGGGGAAATTTATTGGTGTGTTATCTTTAAAAAAAAAAAAAAAATTACCCTGCTTTCAAAGCTGTCATAAAAGTCTTTCCCTGGCAATCTGGCCACTTGTGTCCTTTTCTCTAACTGGTTATTGTTGAAAGACCTTTGGCAAGGTAATTATTGAATGCAACAGGAATATGAACATGAGAGCAACATGCTGGAGTGTTTAATCCTCAGCACATCTGCCCTTCCTGTGTTTTGTAGATACTGAGCTTGTTCACTACTGACATCCTTGACATTGCCTCCCTTTTGTGTTTCTAACTCAGCAGTTACTCTGCCCATGTCTGTGCTGAGGGAACAGCAATGTCTGATTAGGATAAAAACTGGAAAGAAGTGAAGGTATTTCAGAGGCCTCAAAGATTTGCCTGGCCAGTTCTGGTGAAGCCTGAACACTTGAGGATGCCCATATAGGGCTAGTTTTGGAGTTACATAGTGATTCACCTTCCTGTATTTGATGGGGTTTTTTTGTGTGTCTGCAAATGTAACATAACAGTCTGAATATGTAAGACTGCTCTTGATACCAATGTCTTGACTTGCTTAAAGTCAAAATATAGCACAAGTTCTCAGAAAAACTGATGCAAAAAGCCATCCACTTTTTCTCTTAACTTGGAAAAAATTTATGTCAAGTAAATAACATTTTATGCTCTGTTAATTGTTCTCAGTTTTCTATTTTTAGTAGCTGAACAGCCTTTTTTTGTTATAGCAATCTAAAATTAACTGTGATCTTTGTTTTCTGCATAGGCTAAATCATAGAAGATTTAAAAGGATATGGAATTAGAGTAGATTATCTTATAAATACATATGTTATAAAAATACCCTTAGCTGTAGTACTGTAATTGGCTGTTGTTTGTAGCTTAGTCTGAACTTAACATTCCTGAACTTCTTGTACCGTTGTGGTCAAACTAGGTGTTTAATTATAGAACAGTATCATCCATAGACCATATTTCTTAGTAGCCTGATGGCATAAGCACAGAGTTAAATTGGAAACAGGATTTAATAAGCAGTTTTGAAGGATTTAGGGTTTCTGGGGTTGGTTTTTTTTATATTTGTGTGCCAAATTGAAAAGAATTCCTTGCTGCATTTTATTATCCTGTACTTTATGGCATTTCTTCCACACACAGGACATTCAGACCACTTTGAGAACTCTTTTGCGGGATCTTCTTTTGATATTGGAGACATTTCCCTTGCACTCTATTCTGCCTTGTTCTCATACTCTGGTTGGGATACGCTCAATTTTGTAACAGAAGAGATCAAAAACCCAGAAAGGTAAATGATTTGAGCTTTCTAAACCCAGATAGTTCCCAAGTTTCTTGTCTTGTGGCTGTCTTTTGCTCGTGAGTTGTGAGCTTATACAGAAATGAGAATGACTCTCTACTTGGACACTAAGGCTGTGAATGGCCCCTAGTGAAGATTTAGTTACTAGTTTTAAACTCCAGTAAAAATGAAAACAACATTAAAATGAAAAAGGTGAGACTTAATTGGTCTAGATAACTGCAGGATGCTGTATTCAGTGCTTGATAAGCTTATAGTTGGAGGTGTTGCTACTGTTTATTACAATAGGTGTTAATGTAGCAGTGAAAATTACGTAATTGTAGTCTGTGCTGTGTTTATCTGTGCAATAATTCTCATTCTGTGTTTAAGAATTATCTCTTCCATGGATTTATGCTCTAAAGTGTGACTGATGAATCTTGTTTGGCTGTAAGCAGACGCCTTTATGTTAATAACAAAATCCCATTTGATCATTTTTGCTTCCTTTTCTAAGCAACAGCTCAGAGTGCTACAAATGGAAGAGAGGCTTTTTTTCCCATTCTCCCAGCTGATTTTGACTTTTGCAGTTTGTTCTGTTACCCCAAGTTCTACGCTGTGCATTTATTTAATCAAGAAAGTTATCTATTAAAAAGATAAGACATAAGTATTATAACTCTAAAAGTAGCTGGTTTTATCACACTGAATTTCAGATTTATCGTATTTCTTTAAATTGCCTTGCGAAGATTTGTTATGTGTAGTCAGAAGAGACAAGCATTTGGTGTTTTCATCAGTCATTTGGTCCTTCAAATTTTTTATGCTGAAAGAGCTCCCTTTTTGGGTGCTGCTGCAGTGCCTTTTCATCTTTTTAAAGTTAGTGTATTGTTCAGTGTTGGCTGTCCAGTTGGATAACTCTTAGATGTGTTGTTCTTTAGATTCATTTGATATTTAAAGACATCACTGTGTAACACAGGCTTCATTCTTGGTAACAGTTACAGCTGATAAGGTGAACTTCAAATTTTAGTTTCTACATTGACAGGGAATCATGAAATGTTCCAGAATTATATAAAATTACTCCAATAATTAAAATTTTTGTATTCACTTGATTCATCGTGCCTTCTTGCTTATCCTGTCAAAAGCTGCAATCCACACAGTAAAACTGAAATCGGCCCTTGGTTTTAATCTTGGGTGAAGTCCTTAAAATGCCATTTTAGCTTTTTGATATGTTATGTAACTTTTCTGAATTAATTTCTAAGTAATTTTCTAATTCTGTTTCTTGTTTGCACTGAAGTTCATGCGTCTCTTGTTCTGGATGTGCTATTTGGAAGCAGAGTCAGAACTCCCAGTTACTAATTTACTGATTTATATGGGTGGGTTGTGGTGTGTTTGCTTTTCTGCTTCCACAGCGTCAGACAGACACAGCTGGAGTTCTGTCCTTCAGGAAATTTTTGAGAAAACTTCCAAAGTGCATTTCATTTTTCTGCTTTGTTGAGTTCTGTTGTTACTGAAAATCCCTACTATATGACAGTCCATGGCAAATATACTTCCATGTAACCATATTGTGTTTGATTTCAAACTGGGCAAACATGAGAGTAACGCACTCGGCTCTGCTTTCCCTTTTGAGACATTTTATTATCCCTGCAAGCTTTGGGAAAGAATGAGGCTGAGAAAAGCCAAAACCTGAATTCAAAGTTTGCTTCTCTGCAGATTTGCTGCCTGTGGAGCTGCACACTCAGGACTGTGGTTTTATCTCAACTTTAAAATAAATCTTATTTGTTTGTCTGGATGTTTGCAGTGTTTCCATGTTACTCTAGACATTCTTGGTATTGCTTTCCAGACATGTTTGCTAGTAAGATGTCACATCACAAGATTCACAGCTTTGTAGCAGTTTTGCACCTGCCCTCTGCATCTTTACTTTCTGCAGTCACACAGTCTGACTAGTTTGTTCTCTGCAGCAATGAGTGTAGATAGGAAGAGCAGGGGTTTGGTTTGGTTTAGTGGATCTCCCTGCATCAGTTCCAGAAGTAGGTGCTAGAACAACAGCAGCAATTCTCCAGGGAGAATGAATGCAGTGACTAACAACTCTGCCCTTCTGGGTTCTAGTTGTGGTAATTAACATGCCCAGTGGGGAATAATGTATAGCATGTAAATTTGAAGCCTAATGCTACTGATCTGAAAACCCTGAAGTTGGAGTACTCAAAGAGCAGTTGCATAGAATCCATTTAAAAAAATATCAGTATTTTCAGTATTCTATATTAGAATTTCTGTTTTTAAAAGAAAGCAAACTCTTTCAGAGACACCTATTCTGAAGACTTAATTCTGGCTTCATACCTTTTATCTCTAAGGTAAAGGATGCAAACAGTTATGTTTATTTTGTTATTAATGGATTTTTACATTTTTTTCCCCCCTGGGTGTTGTGGGTTTGGGGGTTTCTTTGTCTTACAGGAACTTGCCACTGGCTATTGCAGTGTCTATGCCCATTGTGACTGTTATCTATATTATGACCAATGTAGCTTACTATACAGTGCTGGATGTTGAAGCTGTTCTTTCCAGTGATGCTGTGGCTGTGGTAAGTTGACCACGTGATACCTTGATACATCGCTTGCTTTTCACCTTTTATGGATTAATTTTATTGAAATAAACATAACAGGAAATATCCCTACTCTCTTGTAATACTTTCCTGAATACAGGACAGAACAACTCATCAAGAATAATATAATCTTAAGTGGAAAAGTAGTTAATGAAATAAAGTATAATGATAATATATTACTAGCTGTATTAAGACAAGCACAGATGCATCTTGTTAATGTAGTTTGCAAAGGCACTAATTAGATTTGTGCACTTTGCTGGTTCCATATTAGACTCAATAGTATTTATTCATCGTGCTGCATTATTTAGAAGGTTGGAGCAGCACAAGAAGCAGTGTTGCACTGAGCTGCGTTTTGTGGAGCTCATAATTGGTGCAGTGCATATCATGAAATAAGTGCTGCATCTCAACTGTGATAAAGTTTGGCATCTCTTTTTTTAATAAAATACTCTTACCAATAGTATATTATTAATAAACTTTTGATATTTTGAAATTAATTATTTTTGTAGATGGATGGAAGTTTGAATCCAATTAAAATATATAAGCTTCTTAAAGTAAGAGCTGGTCAAAACATGTTTTATACTTGCAACTAATCATTAAGGGTTGTTTTTTTGCCCTGTAGCTAGTGAATTAATGAGTAGTTCTGGTTACTGTATCCTTCAGGCTTGAGACTTGGAAAATTTAATCTTCTTTTTGGTTATTTAAATTGGAGGAAAAGAAACAGCTTTCCTCCCTTTTAGATTCTCAACTGGCTTCTAATATTTAAGCAGTTAGACAAGGGACAGAGTTTTAAATACATCAAAATGAAGGAAGCATTCACCCTGTTCCCACAGAGGATTACTGTGATTAAAACTGGCTTAGCAAATCCGCAAACTTTTGCTATAAGGTATTTTGGCAGATGGTTTCACAGAAGCACTTACTTGACTTTCTTTCAAGCTTGAGAAATGTCTGTATTGAATGGTAGATGGGAGCTGTAATATACTATTTCAAATGTAGTTGTGCAGATGTTTATTTCAAAATGTATTAAATGTAAATAAACGTTACATCTTTGCCTCCCTTTTAGCTGGAATATGGAAATACAAAGTTATCATAAAATAATATTGTGAAAAAACTTGATAAGATAAAACACTTCAGAATGAAACAAGACAAGAACAGAAAATATTTAATTCTGAATCAGCATATGCTGAGGGGTAATAAAATCTCCAGAGATGTTTACTTTTGTTGTAGGCTATGGTATTCCATGTAGAGTCATGGAATGGTTTGAGGACAAAGGGGCCTTTAAAGCCTATCCAGTGCAAATCCCCTACAGTGAGTAGGGACATATTCATCTCAGTCAGGTTGCTTAAAGCCCCCAATAACCTGACCTTGAATATTTCCAGGGATGGGGCATCTACCACCTCTCTGGTCGTCCTGTCCCATCCCTGGAGGTGTTCAAGGCCAGGTTGGGTGTGGCTTAGAGAAACTGGATCCAGTGGGAGGTGGATGGCAGGGGGGGGTTGGAACTGAATGGGCTTTAAGGTCCCTTCCATCACAAGCCATTCCACGATTCTGACGTGCATCTTCCAATTTAGCGTGTTCTCAAAGGAAAGCTTCCTTTAGTGCTGATGCTGAACAATATGAGCCAAAAAGCAGTAAGTGGAAATAACTGGGAGAGTTGTTTCAGAAGTGCATTTGCAGCCTAAATTAAAACACTCATAATGCACCCATAGTGTTCTAGTGAATAGGGGGAAAACCCCTTCCTAGAAAACATTTTTTACAGAAATGTAAAAATCTTCATGGTGAAATTTCTTTTGATGGTGGAAGAGAATTTTATCCACCATGGAATCTTTAAGAAGACTTAGGACATCGTGGTCAGCAGAGGAATGAAAATGAGCCACTTTGGTCTGCTCACATATTCTGCATGTGATAAATGATACAGATTGCTGTAGTTTTCTTACTGCCTTCTCTGTAGCTGTAGGTGAAAATTATAGTCATGACTTTGAAGAAATGTGTTGGTAATATTGCTACATTTTAGAGCCTTTTCTGTAGTAAATCAGCAGTTAAATTTAGTCTTTCTTTTTTTTGGAAAGGAGTGGAGTACCTTTCTCCTATTCATTTCTGTCAAGGGGCTTTGAGCTGGAGAGGAGTG
Organism: Coccyzus lansbergi; assembly: GCA_033558105.1. Classification (NCBI taxonomy): domain Eukaryota; kingdom Metazoa; phylum Chordata; class Aves; order Cuculiformes; family Coccyzidae; genus Coccyzus; species Coccyzus lansbergi. Next base: position 2,966,424 of record JAUMJK010000426.1, on the reverse strand, counting down.
GGGAAGCTATTTCTAGTTTCTAAATAAGAGTTAAAGCTATAAGTGAAAGAAATGCTAGTAATAGCACCTTGCATACTGTTTTTCTTGGTGGCTGAGAGGTAAAAGAAGTCTTATGAAGGGATGATATGGAAGAAAATGATAACATGTCTATCTTTTACTCCAGTATTGGCTTCATTGTTGGTATAGTCTCAGTGTCAGGGTTAGGAAGCTCATCTTTAAGCTTTTTTTTTTTATTATGTACTTAAAGTAACACAGCAACAGCTAGCTTAGAAGTTCTGCAAATGCTCTTCAGAAGATTGCTGATCATATAAAAATTGCTTCCTTTTTTAGAGAGCTCTGTTGGAGTTTCAGTTAACTTCTGTTTTACCTCCTTGTGCAACCCATCACCCCCCCCTTGCTGTTAAGGTTTTAGCATATGAAGCAGTCAATCTGTAGCACAACCACAAATAAATAAATAAAAGCAGGATTTTTAACTTGCCTTCCCATGTCACTGAACAACTCTTTTTCTACATCTGAGAGAGCAGCTGTCTCCAGAAGCACTTTTTGGTCTATCTTCTAGCAGGAAAGAACATACTGGTTGCCAGTGCAGAGTTTGTTACCTGCTTCCTGTGTTTGATCATGTCTGTTTTTTTTTAATTGAGTTCATACAATAGGTGATATTTGGCAGCTTACATCTTTTACTCAGAAGTGGTTCATGGTTGAAGCAAACAGTTGTCCTGTGTGGATGTCTGTCATCTTTCTTGGAGATGTACAGATTAGGGAAAAAGCTGACAGTTTCAGTTGCATTTTTTAATACCATTCTGTGAGTCCAGCACTGATCAATCCCATTTACCCTGGTGTACTCTTATTCCAGAGCAGACTTGGTTTGCTTCAACATTAGGTGTCCCTGAATTAACCAAGAATGTGGGAGGCTGTGTGTTCTAGCTGGTTTATTCTTGGGTGTAGAGTTTAACAAAAAAAATTCAGCCAGAAATTCTTAAGTTACTCTTGGACCTTTTGGGTATTACTTCTCTTCCTTCATTTGGCCAGTCACTGGCTTCTTCTGAGGAGGAAAATCTGCTTGTCATTGGCTGCCAGCGTCACATCTCCCTTCTTGCTTGCACCGGCACCCCCCAGTATGGTTTCTTTGGATGAAATGTGCATTCTGTACCTTATAATGGAAGAACTCTTTGTTAGGGACAGGCAGTTGCTTTTAGAAGAGCTGCTTAGTAAGTTGTTTGCCTTCTTTCTTGACCCTATCTTAAATTAATTACCAATGCAGCACTCTTGTTGCCAGTTAAGTATAAGTACTCTGGCTTTGGAGGCCAAGCTGAAAAGCTGAGCCAGAACTTGAAAGAGTGCTGCGGAATAATTTCAACAGGAGAAAGGTAAGAAAGAGTCTTTGGTAAACCCTGAACCCTTTTCTGCAGCTACCTATTAAAAAGTTAAGAACAGGATAAACACATGAGAAGACAGATCAAGTATCTTCAGCGCCTCCATAAAGACATTGCTGCTGGAGTCGGCATCTGTAATCTTAATGCGTGCCACCCACAGGAGATCTGTTACGTGCAGTAGGTGTGCAATAAATTAATGCAGTAGAGTATTGCTGGTTTGTTTTACCAAAAGATTGTAAGGATGAAGAGAGAATTTCATGCTGGACCTTGCACTGAAAAGGCATTGCCAATAATAGAGGAGAGAACTATTTCTGTTTGTGCAGAATTGGTCAATAGAATTGTGATTTTAACAAGAATTACAGGAAACCTGAACATCTAAATGGTTTCTTTTGCACTTTCACAATTTTCTGACTCTGTTTTCAGTTGATGTGCACTTTCTTTCCTTTAGTATATTTGACATTGAATCTAGTTTAGTCAAACTGAATCAATAGTGTACAGTATGTTGACAGATGTGATCTGTGGCAGTGGCAGAAAACTTCATCTGTGCAGTGACTTATTTTTACACGTGGCTTCCTGATTGCCATAAATCAGTTTCTTCGTTTCCTTTAACAGTAGCTCCTTGAAGATCTAAGAAGCTAAAAATTGAGAAAACAGGCTGTAGTTCTGACTGCCAAATTGTCCTGTAATGTGGGAATGTGTTTATACTCTGCCTCAAGAGAAGAGTCAAAGTAGTATTAACTGCACTTCCAAGATCGTAGTCAGATTGCTCATATTTATTAATCTCTTTACTACTCTCTGTGATTCTCAGGGTAAGACTGTTAGAACTGAGCCTGGAGAAGCTCCCATATACTATAGGATATTGAAATGAGCTACATAAAGAGGCTCTGTAGATGCCTTTTAAGCCTTCCTAGCAGAAACACTTCATAATCTTTTTTTATAGTTTTCTATAAGTTTCTTCTTCATCTTAGACCATTCTCCTTGCCTTTATCCATCTGATCGATATTGTTTAGTGCTTTGCCATCCTAGCATGTGCTTGCAGCTCTGTGTGCTCTCAGTGTAGTCTGATGGGTTTTATGTGCCTCTCAGTGCACTTCTTGTGGGCAGCCAAGTGTGATGAAATGGTTCTTGTCTTGTGATTTGTAACACAAACATGGGTCTTTCTAATCAACCCTGTGCCTGAATTACTGGGTGTGAGTCAGTATCCTGTGTATTTTGTTGTGGTAGCTCTTTATGTGGGGCTATCCCCACTGCTTTTAGTTCAAACTGTTTGTGTAGAACTGTTGTTTGCCCCTTTAAAGGACAAAGTGCTCTTGCAAGCTATTCACAAGCTACCAACTGATGATCGTGAGATCAAACTAACACACAATAAAAATAAAATAGAATAAAATCAGTCATGCATGTCTTGGAAAAAAAAAAAGCTGCAATTCAGTTTTTCACCATTCTTCTGGGAGTAATGTTACATTTTAGTCATGAGAAAATGAGGGCTTGAAGCTTTTTCATTCGTTATTCCCTGTTGATGGTTTGGGAAAAAAAATCTAAAGGGGAACAATTCCAAGTATATGTCTTTCTCCAGTATGTGTGTATACATGTGTATCTTACACATCCAATGGACGGGAGGGCATAAAAAGACTTTATCTGTAATTGCAAGTGCCGTAGCAGCCACTGAATTCTCTTACTGTTTCCTAGCTCTTAGAAGCAGTTATAGTTCAAGTCTGGGCTACAGGACTTGTCAGACTGCAGCAGAGATGACAATTTAATCTCTTAATCCTTCTTGCTCTTTAGACTTTCTCAGAAGAAACCTGAGAAGAAATCCGTCCCCATAGTGGTGCCTTTCTCCTGTTATGGTGGACTAAATGCTTCTGCTATAGCTGCCTCCAGGTAGGCTCCTCTGTCATCCTCTGCATACCCTTGCAAAAGCTTCATTCTTTCCCCTGTTGCCAGCTCATTTGTTTTTATAAATGCACTTCACTACTCCCAGAAGTAGTGGCAGTTAAAGTGGAACTGGTCAGGTGCTCAGTTCAGAGCCCAGGTCTAGCTCGGTTGTGGAGGATCCATGATTGTACAATTGCAGTTTTAGCAGAAAGCAGCCACTAACTCTTCTCCTTCCTCCTTTTTCTCTCTTGGTACAGTGCACGGATTTATGTGCTTGATAACTGGATTGCTTTTTGTACTTCTCTCTTTCTTACGCAAAATAACTCTTGACATGCACACAGCTGAATGCTTATTGTGGCCCCTTTTACTTACACTTTAGTAATGCCTTCTGCAAGAAACACTGTAAAGGTCTTTGTTTTTTTCATTGTACACAAAAGAGCATAGGAGAAAGCATTCCTTGGCATCTGTTAAAATGGGAGTGTTGAAGGATTTATATATGTGTACTCTGAAGGATAAAAGAAACTTTATTGTCTGAGTAGTAATAAATGAACTTGGCTGATTTTTATGTTAGAAATTAGGGTGAAACCTTGTCAGAGGACACCTGCATAATGGCAGGTGGGTCTGTATTTGTCATGTTAAGCTAGTTGATATTACTAGTAATTTCAGCCAGACTTCAGTTATCTTTCAACTTTGTTTTGTGGAAAGATCATTTTGCAGGCAGATCTACTTGACAAACCAAGCTGAACTTCCCAGAATATTCTTAATTAAATTACTCCTTTGCCTTAGGGTAAAGTTAAGCTCTTGATTCCTGCTCTCACAGGAATTCCAGCTACAACATTAGAAAGTACATTCGAAATAACAGTGTCTGATAAAGGCTGTCACTAGATTATTCTTTCTTTTGGAGTCTGATTCATACATATCTAGAGGAAATTAAATATTTAGACTTCAAGGTGAATCAACAGCTGTTGTTATACATCATAGAGCTTGTGTCTAGAATACATTGAATCTGTGTCTTGATCTGTGTGTAATTATGGCAGTGATACCATAGCTTTGTCTTCACTCTGTGCTTTGTGGTTTTTACTGCTCCCAAGTGGTTGCTGTTTTTCAGGATGTCTGCAACATTAGCATATTTTAGAAAGACTGGATATACATTGTAGGCTGAAAATAGCCTTTAAGTACATCCCACGATTGCCATTCTACACTGATCCGTTACTAGATATTTCAAAAGGAAGTGGGAAATGCTTGCAAAGAGCAAATGGCAGCCTGCCTTTTGGGAGGGGAGTTTCTCCAAATGACACATTAGCTAATCTGCATCTGGCAGCATAAGATTACATTCATAAGTTTTCTCTCTCTTTCTCTAACCTTACCTGTTAATATTACTTATCTAAATGCTTATCCTTTAGGTGACTTTACTAAACATCTTAATTCTCTAAGTTCTGTATCTTAGCTTTGTATATTTAAAAAAAAACCCTGTTGCAGTTTTATGTCTGGTGTGCAGTAATTCCACATGCTGCTTGGCTTTGGGAATCAGCAGCCCAGGTTTAAATCATCCTTAAAGATGGAGCTGTCTTTATTCCTTCGCTACGTCATCATGAATTATGTTCTGCTTTGGGAGACAAGTTTCTGAGAGCTGTATTTAGATCCAGTGAGGATCCAAGCACTGTTCCAGTAATTATTTGTTCTTGAGTAGTAGAAATGGTTTACAAGTAATAATGTGAATTATTAGTTGCTCATTGGGTTTCAATTGACTGAAAATGGGTGACCCATGGTGTACAGAACATGTTTCTTATGGCATGGTCTTTTGCTAAATTGATGTTCTGATTTTAGCATGAAATAGGATTCATACATGGAGTAGTTCTTCTATACTTTACTTGTGTTAATTTTTATCATTTCTGTCAGAATCTGTGTGTGTGCATTTTTTCCACCCCCGTGTTGAAGCTCCTGTTTGAGGGAAGTGTGATGACCCCTATCAACTAAAAGAGGTCAAAAAGAGAGATGTTTCAGTAAGAATCAGAGTGACTAAGAGTCGATGCGTCAACTTTGAAACTTTTGGCAGTGTATATGCTTTAGCGTTGTCCCTTTGCAGCAGGAAATCCTGTCTGTTTTTGCTGAGGCTCAACTAAATCACACAAAAGGATGGAATCAATGTTGCTTTTTAGTGTAGATGATAGTATACAGCTGATGAGAGCTGGATTCTGAACCTTAACCTAGAGAGCGTGCTGAACAAAGCACTGTCAACTCAGACAAGAAACTTGAACTAGCCAAACTTTGTCTTATGACAGTAGTTTTTTTCTGTGTTCTATGGTTTACAGATTGACTTTATTTGTAGGGGTTTGCCTCATGAAAATCTATCACTCATTTAATGAAGAAACCCCTATATTAAGTCATTTGGGGCTTTCTGACCTACAAACCCAGATATAATGCACTGCTTGAGTGCTGTTAAATCCCAATAACTTTATATGCTATAAAGAGACCAGTTCTGAGTGGATTGAGCTCATAAATGTTATGGTGAAAACCAGTAGTTTACAGGGAAGGTTGGGGGGAGATGTTCCAAAAGAGTAAACCATTAAAAACTGAAGAAATTTTTTGTACCAGAAAAGACAGGCCTGGAGAAAGCTGAACTAGGATAAGTGCTTCATACATCTGAGGATCTTGAAATTAGCAAGACAGCTAAAAACAGATTTAAAAAAAGGTTTATTAAAAGGTTTAGGTTAGTGCTACCTGCTGAGGTCCAAAACATGCTAATACCCACCAAATCCTTGTGATTTGTTTGAATACCACTTATACATAAGGACATACCTTTCTCTTTCTGTAAATAGTGATTTCATGCTGTCTAATGTAGACAGGATGCTTTTGTTACCATGACTACCAGTTTGCTCCAGTAAACAAAATCATAGCATTAATCTAGCTGTCAGGAGGTAGAATTGGGATAGGAAGGCTCCCACCCACATCCTCTGAACACAGCATGAGTGGATTTTTGCTGAACTCCAAACATGCTCATGTTCAAACATGTACAATCCTTCAGCCAAGGTGGGACTTCGAATAGCTGCCAGTCTTCATGTATTAAATTTCTTGGGTTTTTCAAACATTTTGCGTGATATTCTAAGTCTCTGTCCTTTTTTTTTTTTTTTCTCCATCCAGGAGGCTGAACAGAATTGACCAGGACAGTATCTTGCATGTTATTACCCATTTTCATCATAGGTCCCAGATCACTGGCAATCAATGGCTTTTGTTTCCTTGCTGTGAAATTTTGATGCTCCCAGCCTCTTGGTTTTAGAGCTGTCATGGAAGGTCACCTGCAGTGTTGTCTAGCAACATTAACAAATAACTGCTAATAAGCTACTTGATCTGTCATTTGCCGTGAGAGAGTAGAGCCCAGAGGCCCTGCTGGTGGAGCTACAGGAAGAGAAGAGGTTGCTTAGGAAATTGAAAAAAAAGAAAGGAAATAGTTTCCTAGAGTAGTGTCTATAAAACTGATGTGGTTGTGGATATGTTTATCATCTGCAATATGGCACTTCTCTTTTTGAATATGTAATAACATTTTTGTCCTTTATTCTCTGTAGCTGCTGTGTTACACTTGAGTTTGTAGTTATGTTAGAAAATAAAATACATTAGGATTGGTGAGAAAAATTCTAAAAACAATTGTTTTCCTTTGTGAGCAGAAAACGTGAGTTCAGGTGCTTAGCTAAAGAATTTTGCACTTTGAGCCCATAAATAAATAAATAAGCTGTCTGATTCTTTGTGCTGCATTACTGTTTGTCCTTAACTATATTACTATTTTTCCATGCAAGCTTATTACAAGAGCTTTTACATCATTGCTTTGCATATGCTTTATTGGATATATTTTCATGATTTCTTTATCTTTTCCTTTCCATTAGACGTTTGCTGACCAAGTATTTGGTATCTTCAGCTGGACAATTCCCGTTGCTGTAGCCTTTTCTTGTTTTGGTGGACTTAACGCATCAATTCTAGCGTCATCAAGGTAGTATATATCTCTTTCTGTTTGTCAGATGTTCATAAGTATTTGTTACTGATATGCTCAGCTGTTATGAGAGTGGCAACAACACTTTCACAACCAAACCTAGATAAACCTCTGGGTGTGTATGTGTGCCCTGTGCACTGCCTCACCTCCTCAGAGCGTTCCTAGCTGTGTGCCAAATACAATTGAATGTTCTCTCTGTGGCAAGTCCTTGGGCCTTCTGATTATTTGGATTGAGTTATCTTCCGTTTTACTTGAAGCGGTAATTGTACCAAGTTCTTGTTTTTAAATGCATTTACTTAAAACTTACTGACTTTTTAAAAGCAGTATCTTTTTCTCCAAGTAAAACGTTTTAAAAGTTTCTCCTACTGTTAAGCTGCAGTCAAAAAGCTTAGAATACATTATAAAAGCTTTCCTGTGAGCACTGATTATGCATGTGACTTGTGAAAGTTTTGAATAGATTTAATGAGGCATATTAACATCCTTCCTGTTTACTGAATGTATGTACAGTGCCTCTCTACTGAGAACAAATACAGTGAAGTAGTCAACACAGAACAATTTGCCGTTGATAATAAAATTGTGTGTGGTTGTTTTGAGAATATGGTCAAGTTAGCTCTGCTTAGAGACCTGGCAATCCTTTGTGATGGGCATTGAAAACTGTTCTGCTCTAAGCTGGAACACAGCGCTAGCTTTGAGGATTTTTTGAAAACAACAGAAATTTCTTTGTTACTCTAGATGTTTCTCATTTAACTGCAGGACTGCTTTCTAAAAATGAGTGTTAAAACATGTTTCTAAAAGTTTGTATATTTTAATGGTGTACATCTTTACCAGAGGGTTTGAATCCATGTTCCAGTTTGAAGGATGGTAATTCAGTATGTATTTTGCTGGTATGGTTGATTGGTTTTCTGTAATACATATTCTTTCACCAATGGCCTCAACACCCGTTTTTCTCATTTGTGGTTTTCAGGCTGTTTTTCGTAGGCTCTCGAGAAGGCCACCTTCCTGATCTGTTGTCCATGATCCATGTAAAGAGGTTCACACCTGTGCCAGCACTGCTCTTCAATGTAAGTTATTACTGATTTTCTCTTCAGCTGTTCAGATGTGACTATGAATTATTTAAAGGGAACCTTTTTTTAAAGAGAACTTCAGATATACTGTCATTGCAGTGATTTCTGAGAGAGTGAATTTTGAGAGGCATAAAATCATGCCATCACCAAGGAGTAAAAGGCGTTACTTTCATGCAAAAAGCAGCATAAACAATAATTTTCAAACTTCGCTGGTTCATCTCACTCCTGTTCTGTTCTGACAGTGCGCTATGACCCTTATTTACCTGGCTGTGGAAGATGTCTTCAAGCTTATTAATTACTTCAGTTTCAGTTACTGGTTTTTTGTTGGTCTGTCTATTGCTGGGCAATTATATCTACGTTGGAAGGAACCAGATCGACCCAGGCCTCTTAAGGTAATATTTACTTATTACAGAATTGTTTAACATCCCTCTGTTCCGTGCAACGTAAAAGTATTGTCAGGAGCCTGGACCATATGTATCATGTCTAAAGGTTACAAACTATGAGGACATAAAGCATGCCTTCCATTTTATGTTGTACCACAAAAGCCAGTATGCGTGCTAGATGAGTAACTATAGTAATGGCATACTCTTTAATTGTACATTAGTTCGATCGGTATCCCTTCTATCTGGCAATCTGGCAACTGGAGAATGTTTCAGTAATCTAACATAGTAGTTAGCCTTTTGTCTTGGACTAGAAATCTCTAATTTTGTCCATATGGACCACCTTTAGATCAGTTTCAGTTGTTTCAGTTCAGTCCCCTTCAAGTTGATGCTCTACACCAAAGAATCATTCTTATTTCCCCCAGTTTTACTGGATTTGTCACAAACCCCTTCATGCTGTTAGACAGCTTCTTTCAGCGCAGCAGTGACCATACTTAAATATGTTTGCAGTTCTTACTAGCTGTTCTGTTCAAGAATAATTCAGTAATTGGCTTATGGTTTTAAATAGCCAGATGTGGAAGTGGAAGTGCAGATAATTTCATCAAGTGGGGTTGGGATGGAAAAGGCTGTAACTGTCACCAAAAAGTCTGCAACTGTAGAAAGTGACTGTTCCAATAATGTTCTGTTCTGTTTTTTTCTGTCCTCAGCTGAGTGTGGCCTTCCCAATAATATTCTGTATATGCACAGTATTTCTGGTGGTAGTGCCGCTCTACAGTGACACTATAAATTCATTGATTGGCATTGCCATAGCTTTATCTGGAATTCCATTCTTTTTCTTGGGAGTCTATTTACCTCCATCAAGTAGACCTCAGTTTATCAACAAGATTTTAGGTAAGTTTCTTTGTAGCTGGAGATGATGTTAGTCAAGAGGAAAATGAGAGAAGTGAATCTGGGTTTGTTAATGCAAAGGGTTAGTGTCAGCTGGCCCCAGCTAAGCAGCCACAGAGCCTCTCACTCACTAGCACCCCCAGGATGGGAGTGAAAGACATTTAGTAAGTGAAGGAAAGAGGGGAAACAAACCAGCTTCTGCAAGGGCACTCACCACCTCCCACAGGTGAGGAGGTGGTCTCCAAGCAATGGTCACCTTGGGAGACCACTTCCCACATGCATGCCTTCCTTCCTCTACCTCACTGTCTACCATGACATCACTTCCCACATGCATGCCTTCCTTCCTCTACCTCACTGTCTACCATGACATCAGACAGCATGAAGTAACCCTCTGCCTAATTAAAGTCAGCTGTCCTGGCCATGTCCCCTCCAAACTTCCTGCCCATCCCCATCCTGGTGGTTGTGAGGAGGGGGGAAAAAAAGCACCTGTGATATTGTGCAAACACTGTAGCCTTAGCCAAAATATCAGTGTGTTACCAACCCTGTCTGAACTGCAATTCCAAAAGAGCACTGGGGGCTGTGATGAAGAACATTAACTGCATCCCAGCCAGACAAAAAGGAGTAGACTGGTTTTCTGTTTGTTTTTACACCCAGATTTATTTACTGTATCTCTAAAAGACCATCCACTTTCTACAGATTTTGTCCTCAAATTTATATGTTTCTCTTTAATCAAGCACGTAAAAAGGCTTTTTCTTAAGCAAAATCAAGGGCTGTAAAAGGGCTCAACCTTTTTTGTAATCCAGGCTTAACTTGTCTAGCTTTACTGAATCAGATGTTTGAAGATGGAGAGGTACATTAATCACAGGTGGAACTTTGCCTTCTGTTGAATTGCGGCAGTTAAATGATACGTTTTTCTCCAGCAGTGCACTGTTGTCATTGGTACTGTGTGAGAAAACCATGATGAGGGATGTGGAAAGGAAGGTTTATAGCAGAATCTTAGAATGCAAGAGGATGTGGTGCAGCAGCAGCTAGTCAACATGTAAATACTCAGTAATCTTGTTGTTTCCTTGTGTTCTAATTGAAAGTCTTGTTTTATTTTTTATTCCACCAATTTTATACTCTTAATGACAGAGAAAGAAGAGTTTACTTCAGCTACTTGGCAGGGTGCCTGAGAAGAAAAACGCCCTAAGATATCAACAGAACAATTTTAAACTTGTCATTGAGGCTCTGAGCAATCTGATCCAGTGGGAGGTGTCCCTGCCCCTGGCAGTGGGGTTGGAACTAGATAACCTTTAAGGTCCCTTCCAACCCAAACCATTCTCTGATTTTATGAAACATAATCAGTTTTAAAAAAATTAAGTGGAAGACACTTTTTTGTATTAACTTTTATTTTTTGTTTCCCCTTAAGAGAAGTGAGGCAACATCCTTGACAAGTAACTTTGATTAGTCAGATGCGCGTTTTGTCATTAGCATTGAGAGAGGGGACTGTGTTCTGATTTATCTCCCATTCCCCATGCAGGTATCGTCACGAGGAACATGCAGCTGCTCTGTTACTGTGTTTTAACAGAGATGGACCCAAATGAAGAAAAGAAGATAGAAAGCAAATCCAGCTAAAATTTCGAAGCCGTAACAAGAAACAGGAGGGAGAATAAAGCAATTATGACCATGAAAGGGAAGATACGGTACAAAACAGGAAAACTGCTTCCAGTGGTCTTTCAGAAACACTGAAAATGTACTTACTTGCAGTTGGATGCCCACATAAATCGTGCCCTTGCACCATCCTCCTGAACTGTGGAATATTGTCAGGATGTGTTTTCATTCGATGATGATTACCTACTCATTTCAGGCACACCAGCTGTGCGTCAATACTGTTCCTTCTTCAGAATTGGTATTAAAATGGTAAGAGCTAATGGATCAAATTAGATTTCTACAGAACCAGGCCCTGAAGTAATGCATTTTTAAGTTAAACTGAAAACCACTTTGACTCAAAAGACCAAAAGTCATTCCCAGCTTAATTCTGATGGATGTTTGCATGAAGTGATTTGCCGTGCTATCTTGGTTCTTATCCCAGAAGACAACCAGTCACAACAAACTGATTTGTCATTATTAGCAGAAAAATGAATAATGTTGTGCTGCGTTATTTAAGGACTGAGCCAACCTTTCTCCCTTAAAGATAAGTATTTTATTCTGTACGCTGTGTGGAAATGTGTTCTCTGGCTGCATTAATGTGGTTTGATCAACAAAGTACCTCGGCATTAAAGTTTTGAGTAACATTTGATGATTCTTACCTTTCTGCTTGTTAGTACTTGGTCAACTTCTGATGGGGTTTATGAAACTTCAAAAATTAAGAAGTTCTGTTTGAAGCTTGTAAGCATTTGTTTCTGAACTGTTTCAGTGAGTGTGCATTGCCAGAGTTACCTCAGCAGTTGGAAAATCCCCTTTCTAAATTGCAGTTCAATAGACAACAGCCATGCCAGAAACTCACACAACAAACCACTTTCTTTTCTTTTTAACCGTAAACTTAGGGACAAATACAGTAGAAAGCATCAAGACAAAGTGCTGTTTCCAGGCCTTCCTCTTGCCATTGCAGCAGACACGCTGATCATGTGAAATGCGGCAAGAGGGGCTGCTCTGCTTTCCTACAGAATGTGGAAGTACGGTTGCTGCAAAAGGTACAAATGCTTGGGCATGCAGCTTGAAAAAAAGAAGTTCCTTCAGAACCCCAGCATCAGAGCAGGCAGAAAGATCTACTTTAAAGCACTTGCTATCTGGGAATGAAAAATCTGTGTTGTCAAGTGGCATATTCACACCCATCTGTTTAGTACCTACCAGCTAAGGTGGCTGCTCTGAGAGTGAAATGTTTGTTTACTGGAATCCCAGTGAGATGCTTGAGCCTAGTCAGTAGACATTAAGGGGAACCACACAAGTCACCAACAGTTTCAGAGGGACAGACAGGCAAATATTTAGCTTAAACCTCATCCACGTAAAGATTGGCTTCTTGCTGTCCCAATGAGTACAACTCTTAATGGAAAATGGGTTTTCAGGGATTTATTGGGTTAGGGTTTTTTTCAGTGCAATTTTCTTATAAATAGCCATGAGCCCCTGTCTGAATTTTCAGTTCAATGCAACATTAGAATTTCATCCCCTGTATGCATTTCACCTTCAAAAAGAGCCGTCAGAATCCACACCTTCTGTATCATCATATCCAAGTTCCCGTAGAATGTCGGGCTGGTATTTATGCCATATTCTTCTCCTGTAAGGTTGGTCCTCATCACTGGAGCTGTCTTCAAACTCTAAAGAAGAGCATTACTATTTTTAGATTATCCCTTCATTTTAGTTGAACAATTGGATTGATCAGATTACTGTAAGCTTCTTGAGTAGCTCAAATTAACAAATATAAAGTCTGAACTGCTTCTGCATTAGATGAAGTTTGAATTGTGCTTGGATTGCACTGGGATGGAGAATTAAGAAAGCAAGAATATGTTTCACAAGCATGTGGAATGAAGTAACCTATTCTTTCTTTTCTGCAAGTGCTGCAGCCTGAAACTGAGTTAATTTTGACTTTGCAAAAACACCAAGATCCCTCATAGTTCCAAGAAAGATGATTGTTCTCTAAGCAGATTTAACCTATTGTAAAAGCAGAACACTACCCCAGTGGTGCAGAATGAGTTGATTTTTTTTAGAGACGGTGTGTAAAAATGGATGAGATTCATATGTGCACAGCCTGAAAGCAAACAATATTTCTGACAGGCATACCTCTATCTCCATCTTCCCCAGGTAAGAAGTCCTCTAACTCATCTTCATCAGGATAATCATTACGCCAGTTATTTTCATCATTTTCGTCATCTTCATCGTCATATACTTCCTCTGATATATCACAATCATCTACCTGCACATCAATACAAACATAATATTCTTAGCATTAAGTGGTTTTCCATCCACCTATACAGTGCTACACTAATCACAAAAAGCCAGAAGATACTTCTCTGCTTATGGGGCTCAACTGTATGGGCCCCTCACTACAAGAAGAACAAACTGTTGCTGGAGTGTATCCAGAGAATGGGAATGGAGCTGAGGGGAGACCTCACTGCTCCCTACAGCTCCATGAAAGGAGCCAGAAGGGTTGACAAGCACTGGAATAGGCTGGCTGGGACAGCTGTGGAGTCACCATGCCTAGAGCAATTTAAAGGACGTAGAGAAGTGGTGCTCAGGGATGCGGTTTATTGGTGGCTTGGCAATGTTAGGTTTACAGTTGGACCTAAACTTCTTCTCAAAGCTAAGAAGTTCTGTGATTCGGTGAAGTCAGTCAATGCTCCAGTTAAGGATCTAAATGCAGAGGTCAATGTCTAAATTAATCCTCCTCCCTTCAGCAGTAGTGGAATAGATCAAGGAAAAGCAAAAGTAGCCTCATGTTCCTGATAACACGAGTCTGTTGATCACAGTATCTTTATGATGGAAGACTGGGGCTTACACTTAACTTCCTAACTCGAAAGGCAGTGAAGTACAATTCTATTACAAGAAAATATGTTGTATTAAAGTCAAGTTCTAAAATATTGAAAATAGTCACAAATGAGACGTGAATTACTTGTTTACATTTGTGTGCCAAAATTGATGAGGCAATTTGAAGCCACACAAATTCTGCTGAGTACATGAGCACCATCCCTTCAGTTTTCCCCATCACATCATAATTTGCTTGAACTAACAGTGACCTGGAAGAACACGGGACAGGCACTTAAGCCCAATGCAGAATTCATGGAGCACACCTGTAGTATCTCAGAGGATTTTTCTTGGTGTAGCAACTTCTAATAACAGGACTTTTAGCAAGTTTATTTCTGACCTTTCTATTTAAGAAAGATCTGTTTTCCCACATCCTTACCAATTCATATTCTTCTCTATAGGGCTGTACAGAAAGGATATTTTGGATCCAACCAGGGGGTGATGTTTCCATACAGTAGATGTCGTAAACATACTCATCATCTTTCTCACGGTGTTCTTTTTCACTACCTTCAGAAACATTTAAGTGCTCACGGATCATCTCTACTGTATTGCAAAGAATCACATCTTTTTCAGTCCTCTGCAGAGAAGAAATAAAAACTTTAAAAATGCCTATTTCCACTGAAGCCAAACACAACAGTTTCATAGCCAAAAGTTTCCTTTGCAGACCACAGCCAACAGCTAAGGATAACATTCTCACATCTTCAACTAAAACACTTTCCCACTGGAACACTGATACTTGGAACACCTTGCTGGTACCTCAGTTTCATTTCTGTTTGTCTTATCAGCAGAGTTATAGATAATAGTTAACTAACAGACCCCAAGTGTCCATTTGATCTACTTGCTTAATAGAAAACAAGAGTTCATATTTTAGTTTGAAGGCAAAGCCCTGAAACAACCTATAAGGAACACTGAAGGATGACAGCTGCTCGGGCTTTTCCTCACCCAGGGATTTTCCTTAACAGTAAGCATTTAAGTTTTCCTCAGAGCTGTGATGGGTTGCGTAAATAAAGAAAGCATATATGTGTACCTAGATACAGTGAGGGAACTACTAAAGGAAGCATACACAGCCCTTTCATCTTTTCCACGTGGTTGAGTCTCTAATACACAATCTTCTTAGCGCTCTGTAGGCAAGACAACCCTACACCGAAGCAGAGCTCTTTCATACTTAAAGCTGTGCACATACTCCTCCAACTGAAATCACACTTAACTCGTAATACCAATGATCACAGGACGTAGGGGCTTAACCAGCTTGTCAAACACTTAAGAGTGCAGCTAAAAACAGAATATACAGTAAAACCTTACACTGGAATCATGAGAAAGAAGGGCTCAGAGTGTCTTTTCCATTAGGGAACCTTGCCTACAAGTGACATTCCTAGGCATCTGGATGGATATGAAGGCATTTAATTAGATTTTTTTTCTTTTCTAGGTAGAGAATTAGTTAATCAAAAACATCTGAGATTCACCTGACAAATGAATGCAAGGAAGTATACATCCCAATGAGGTACAGAAAAAAAAGGATAGTGTAAGCCCTTCCTGTAGCAGCCAACTCCACACAACTCTGTCTCTACAATATTAGTGCACTTAAGGAATGTCATTAAAGTTATTCCCTATGTAATATTCTAACTTACAAATATCTAGATAAAGCTCTTATTAAACAGTAGCATCCTTACAACGGAAAAGACCTTCCACAGCAGTTTGCTCACATCTTCCAGCCAACACTGACATCTGTACTTCAAGTAGGCTTAAGTTCACTTGCTGACCTGCGAGCCTGCAGCAGCAGCACTGGAATCTCCCATCTCCTCTTCTTGCTCAATGTCAAACAACTGAAATCTCTCGTGAAAGGCTGAACTGTTATCCACTGCACCACTCTCCCTCTGGGCAGCATCTTCTGTTGCTTCCAAGCCTGATCTGCCACCATCAGCGGATGCCTCGCCATTTGTTACAGGCACAGCAACAGTGTCAGTGCAGTCAGGTCGATGACTGGCTACCACGCGATATCGGTTTTCCTTGCTTTTCGTTTGTGTGGAAGAGCGGAGTCCCTGAGTGATTCGCTGAGCGCTTCCTGCAGAGGGTCGCAGCTTTTGAGCTGCTCTCTTTCTCGCAGCTGCTTCTTGAACATATTTCTGAACTGGTTCATTCTGGGCAGAGGAACAAAAAGAAGGATGAATACAACGATGTCATCAATGTAATAACTCATACTACTTACAAAAAATGATTAATAACTGCTGTTAACGGTGCAGCCTATTTAAGGACCACAATGTACCTCACAACATTTAAGCGACTTCTGCTACCACTTTAAAGAACACAGCTATCTCCAAATTCTCTAGAAACGGTGAAAGAAGCTGAGGATAACGGTAAATCGTGAGTCTGTTTCGATTTAATGTCAAACAACACGCTTTTCTGTACGGAACAGCCCTCCACACCAAACCACCCGCCTCTGGTAGCCTGTGAGGGCCCCGAGTTCCAGACATAACACCCTTCAGGGCCTCCTAGGGGGTCCGGGCCCCGGAAAGGCCCGAGCGCGTTCCTCGCGGAGGCAGCTGCTGCCAACCCCGCGGGGCTGCGACAGGAATTCCCACGCGGACCGCTCGGTACCTTGGAGGGGACGGTGGCCACCAGCCTGAAGAGGTTCCTCTCCACGGGCCGGGCGGCGTCGCCCTCGGTGCGCAGCCGCTTGCAGGCGAGGAGCAGTGCCCCGGCCGGGTCCCCGCCGCGCTTCCGCCGCACGCGCAGCACAGCCTCACCCGCCATGGCGCCGCGCGCGGGGCACGACGGGCAGGGGGCGGACTCTGGGGACTGGCTCGGGGTTGAGGCGGAAGGAGACCCTGCGCGCGAAGCTTGTCGGGAAGGCGGCGGACCGCGCCGGGGAGGGGCGCGGGGAGCGGCCTCGCGCGGGGCACGCTGGGAAGGTGGTTGATTCTTGCGCCGTGTCAGGGCTGCGGGGGCGCCGCCGGCCGCCTCAGGGGAGCGCGGAGCGCTTTTCCCTCGGGAAGTCGCCGGTGGGTTCTTTTTCCTGAGCTGGGTTGCACGGAGTTGGGGTTAAAGCGTCCTGACGGGATGAGGGGGGCTCGCATCGCAGCTCACAGCTCCCACACGCGGCGCTGAGCTCCTGTCTGGACCCGAGGGGGTGGCAGGAAGATGTGCCAGGGGAGAGTTAAAGTGGCTGTTAGGGACAGGTGTTTCACATAGAGGGTGGTGGAGCCCTGGAACAGCTCCCAGGGAAGCAATCGCAGTACCAAGCCTGACAGTTTTCCAGAAGCATTTGGATTGCATCATCAGACACATGGTGTGAATGTTGATGTTGCCCAGTGCGGGGACAGAGGTTGGACTCAATGGCCTTTGTGGGTCCCTTTCA
Source organism: Coccyzus lansbergi (assembly GCA_033558105.1). Lineage (NCBI taxonomy): Eukaryota > Metazoa > Chordata > Aves > Cuculiformes > Coccyzidae > Coccyzus > Coccyzus lansbergi. The sequence continues at coordinate 2,949,013 of JAUMJK010000426.1, read as the reverse complement.
ACTCAGGACGTTCTGTGATTCTGTGGCAGAAACTGTGCGAGGCAGCCAGCAGCACTTCTGGCTGAGACAGGCAGAATGGAGAATACAGAATTAAAGCACTGTCTGTTGTCCTCACTGCAACTTCTGTATTCTTTTTCTCTCCCTCACGCACAGTATTTTGGTTATTGAACTGAAATCAAAGCAGCAAAACTGCAGATAATACATAAATAATTGAGATTGATCATGAAGACCTTTTGTGGCAGAGCAAATCCAACGACGGGTGCGATGGAGTGGTTAGAGGAGGATGAAGACTATGACTACCACCAGGAAATAGCAAGGTACGCTGGACAGAATAGCCCATTGTTCTGCTTAAGCTGTGAAAAAGAGCAAATCCATCTTGTTTTTTTATGACGGTTTTTGGTTTAGCTCTGTAGAGGTTCCAAGGGCATACGGTGAACAGACTGTAGGACAGCCTGGACATTACAGTGCCTGTGTTCTGCAGGGCAGAACTGCAAATGTACAATTTTCTAAAGTCTCCCACAGGCAGTTTTTTTAAACATTTTCTGAGGTGCTTCTCTTAATGCTGACAGTGACTGAGTTGTGGCAAAATACGTTGATATTTCTTCTACATCCCAAGTATGACAAATAATCGCCTGTTCCTGTGGGAACTTTTTGAGATCTTAAGATAACAGCCAAAAAAGTTGGAAGGATTACATTTCGGGGTATTTTCAAGTGGTGCATCCCCTGAAGAAATGGGGCCCAAAGAAATGTAAGTTTTGTTGGCAAGATAGACCATTATCAGGCTGCCTTTCGTGGCTGTGTCTTGCTCTGTACGAACCTCTGTCATTTCACAGCTGTTTGTCCATAGGTCTACGGATTGGGTCTGTTGCTGAAGCCAGGCAGTTTACCAGCAGTTAATTAATTCATTTAAATGCTCATGCTGTAATGAAGTCATTCCTTAGGTTTGAGAAATAGTTCAGATCCTCAAAGAGTATGGCAGTTACCTGTGCGTGTGTGAATTTATGGCCCAGTGACCTTTGCAAGAGAAAACGGAGGAGACTGTATGAGATCTGGCAGTTTCATTGCACTTTGCAGTATGTGGTATTTTGACTGGATTTTTTTTTTATTGTAGATCACGCTATGCAGACATGCTTCACGATAAAGACAGAGTAAGTATAGAAGCAAAAAACTTCTAAACGGTGAGAAGATACCTGTTTCCTCTCTCCTGAATTGCTGCTACTATTAAACAGATGTGTGATTAGAAAAGTTTCTCTGAAAGATGAGATGTTTGAATTTGTTCGAGGCCTGCTCTTAGATGAACAGGTGCCTTCTGATGTCTGACTGTAGTGCACTGTTGTTTACTGCAGAACACTATATCTATGTTCAGCAGCTGATTTTGCTGTTGTGTGTGTGATATTCTGGACAGAGAGTACTTATTAGATAAAATTTCAAGGGCTGTAAATGCGAATACAAACCTCTTAATTTTTACAGGAACATAAAGAAAATCTGTCTTTATTCTTTCGTGGTATTGTCAGCTCGTATTTACTGCTTAGGATTGAAAAGAAAATTGGGATACCAAATCTATAGGCGTGATAAAGCGTGAAGTGAATGAAGAATAGAATACAATACAATAAAGTTTTGGTTGCAAGGGACCTTCAGTGATCATCTAGTCCAGTAAATAGCAGATTGATCAATGATGAGTGAATAGTGTGATAAAAATTGATGTGATTTAAACAGGGTGATCCCTACAAAAACACTTGCTTTTGCTGAAAATGGCTTTGGATGACTATAACATGACGAATGTCTATAGGCTTTTTTCTGATTTTGAACTCATAGTTTGACAATGCAAGACTTCTCCACAACCATAAGAATTATAAATTGACAAATGGTTGCTGATCTCTTTTGTTTTCCTACCCTCTTCATAGAACACAAAGTATTACCAAGGTATTTGTGCTGCAGTGCGCAGAGTGAAAGAAAGAGGTGAGAAAGCCATTGTTCTAGACATAGGGACTGGCACCGGACTCTTGTCCATGATGGCAGCTTCAGCAGGTGCAGATTTTTGCTATGCAGTCGAGGTAAGTGTGAGTTAAAGGTTGCACATGACTTTGCTTGCATGTTCAGAACCTCTTTTTAGAGCTTTAGTGCACTTATTATCTGAACGATCAGTGCTGTGGATGTATTTGCTGTTTTGTATGCGTGTAGCTTTTGGAGATGGCTGATAATTTGTAACAGCAATGTTGGAGGTCTGTGAACTTTTGAAGTGAGGCTTGCTCTCTTGTGGTTTTGCAAGACTATGCTGCGTTTTTCATTCTTTCATTTTTGAAAGCTTACTAGTTTTGTTACACTCTCGCTGTTCACAGGTTTTCAAGCCCATGGCTAATGCTGCTGTGAAGATTGTGGAGAAAAATGGTTTCCGTGACAAGATCAAGGTGATCAACAAGCACTCCACTGAAGTCACGGTTGGCCCAGGTGAGGAAAATAGGCTATGCTTACAAAACTGGGCAAGTTCCTCAAGACCGTGATGAAGTATGTTTTTTTTCTTACTTTCCTGATGTTTTTAATGAAAACAAGCAAATCCTTTGCTTTTTAAAAATTAACACTGGAAATCTATTTCAAAGTGTTCTAATAGAATTGCAGAAGTCATTTGTGTTTTGTAGTAAACTTCGAAAAGAGACAAGTTTGCAGTCTTCAGCAGGTTGACTAACAGGAATAAGTTTTTGAAGGGCTAATGTTTTCAGGATAGAATCTTCTTGAAAGACTTAAAGACTTTATTTTACAATTTTTTTATTAAATTGTTTTTTAGATGGAGATATGCAGTGTCGTGCAAACATCCTGGTAACAGAATTATTTGATACAGAGCTGATAGGAGAAGGTGCTTTGCCAAGCTATGAGCATGCACACAAATACCTTGTACAGGTGAGAAAACAGAAACTGACAGTATATCAGATTCAGCTCGAGAGACACTCTTGTCTTTTTTGGAGTCAGATAGAGATTGGTTTGTTGGTTTTGATTTTCCTGAGGAACTCTTGCTGCTTCATTTGGTTTTTGCTTGTGGAAATACTTTAAATGCTGTAATGAAATTAATATCCTTGACATATAATATATAAGTATAATTGTACGGCTTTCTTTTTTTGCCCTTTCTAATTTTCCCTTTAATTAAAATGTGGATGGCAAAACTTCACTCAGGTTTCATTTCACCAGTTTTACATATAAAGACAATAGCACTATGTAACATTTTACTGCTCTCTGTGTGTAACTACATTGTAGTTTTTCCTTTTTGTAAAAGCACTGCTATTGCACTTCACAGTTAGTTCTTAGTTCACAGTGTTGAAATGTGTTGAATGTGTTTGCCCTTTGTTTTGAACACTCAGGAAGGATGTGAGGCAGTGCCTCACAGGGCAACAGTGTATGTCCAGTTAGTGGAATCCAGAAGAATGTGGTCCTGGAACAAGCTGTTTCCCATTCATGTCAAAGCAGAGGATGGTGAAAAAATTATTGTCTCCCCTTCAGAAATGGAAAACTGTCCAGGTCTTCCTTCTGTCTGTGATATCCAGTTGAACCAGATGCCTTCAACTGACTTCACTGTCCTTAGTGATGTAGTGACAATGTTCAGGTAAGGAGGGCATTGCTTTGTCAAACCAGAATTTTACTGTTAGACCTTTCATCTCAGCTGTGTGTTCAGGTTAGCAAGCTAGGGAGAATTTCTGAAGAGTGCTGAACTGTTTCTTTTTACAATTTTGATGCTTCTCTGCAGTGTGGATTTCAGTAAGCCAGTAAGGAGTGCTTCTACCCGCTACAAAGTGCAGCTGGAGCCTGTAAAATCAGGCAAGGCACAAATTGTGCTGTCCTGGTGGGATATCGACATGGACCCTTCTGGGATGATAAACTGCACAATGGCTCCGTACTGGGTAAAACCCACTGCTGCTCTCCAGGTAAATTATAGAATGGTTTGGGTTGGAAGGTTGGAAAATACTGAGCCTTTGGATACTCTTGTCAGAAGGCTATCAGAGGTTATTTTGAGTAAAAGGTTTATGCGTTTTAAGCAGCTGTCCTGAAACTGCATAGGAACTTTGCTTATGTTTTATGTATGAGAAGACGCTAAATAAGCAACTGTTAACTTTAGTATGCACCTGTTGGAGGTTTTTTGGAGAAAACTTACGTGTAAGCTTTAATGTAAAGCTTAAAACCTGAAGATGTCTTCTACATATTTTGACAATTATTTTCATTGTTTTTATTTTATTCTCTATTTATTTTTTAAAATCATTTTATGTCAATATTTTTATTTTTTAAATTTTATTTTATCTTAATTTATTTTCAAGAAATAAAATAAGGATTTCCACATATTTTTCCTTAACTAGTCACTCTCCCTATTCAAAATATTAGTCTGTGGTTTGCTTTCCACTAGGTTCTTCTATTAAATTTCCCCATAAGTGTTAGGTTTATGGTAATATATTTATACTCCCATAAAAAAGACTTGTGTGGGGAAATACTGGGTTGCTACTGGCTATTTAGAGGAAGATGTGATCACAATTAGATTCATGAGCTTGTGTATGCGTTTATTTACTGGTAGGGTCCACTTAATCACAAGGAAGCTACAAAATGACTGTTCGCAATGACCCTGTTGGAGAACAAAATTTAAAGCTATCAGGCTTCAGGGCATTCAGTTGGCTTAGAAAGACTGATCAGCTTGGAATATTTGCAGTGCAGAAAATAGTATTTTGAAACACAATATTGCGTTGTCACATCAGAGTGGCACTAGGTGACTCTGTTTGATGCACGAGGCTCCAAGCAGTGGTCACTGTCAGCAATTCAGTACAGCTTTCTAATGGAAACGTATGACAGAGGTGAAACTGCATTAATACATAGATTTGGATGTTTGGATTTTTCATGTGATGAAAACACAAGCTGAGTTCATCACCATGCCAGTGATCTCAAGCTTATTCTGCTGCAAGAAATCTTTGTAAAGTCTGTTTATTCCATAGATGGTGTTAGTCCTTATTCGGCCTTGCTGACCTGAACCAGATGCTTTCAGCGAGTGGTACATCAGCGTTACCAAGTTGTAGCCATTCTTACTGACTGATTTCTTGCTATACTTTCCATTTACCACTTACGAGTTAATTCCCAAGGTTTTGTTTATCAATCTTTTTCAGTGGAGAGATCACTGGATGCAGTGTGTGTATTTTCTTCCCCGTGAGGAGCCAGTTTTGCAGGGTGAGAAGTTGTACCTGACTGCCTGTCGGGATGCATACTCTGTGTGGTATAACCTGCAGAAAGCCAGGTAACAATGCATGTGTGAAAAGGCAGGTATTTTACTCCAGGGCTGTTTGGAAGAGTGAGATAAGAACCTGAAGACTAGCAGATTATTAAAAGCCACTTAATGGGCAATGCACAGATGTAAAAATCACATGATGCACGAAGACACAGGTGAGCTTTCTGGACTGCCTTGTACCTGGTGGCATTCTTTGACAGTGTAACAAAACCCACTTATTGTTGGTTCCTGGAAATGCTAAAACTTAGCTCAGCTGAGCTGGCACATAGTTAAAGGAGTGAAATAATGGCTGTTCTGTCTCTTCTCATGTTCTGTTTTCTTTTTGAGATGAATGCCTGTTGTTTGAATGATTTAGAATGATCTGAATTTTATGTGGCTTTTTTACTCAGGAATGCAAACGATTAACTTTTGTTCTAGAAGATCAAAGCTAAAATACCCAACTGTCACAGTTAGTGGGGAAGTTGGGGGCTTCTTGGTTTTGTTTTTTAAAGAAGGTGAGCATTGGCTATTTCTTTTCTATTCATTTGGAAACACAAAGCTCAAAAAAGTCCCTGCACAACTATTAAATTTAAACAAGTGGAACCGGTGTGCTTTAATGTGCATACTAGCTAAAATGTACAGATGTCCCTGTTTGTGGAAATAAGTTCCTCATGCTGTAGTTAATGCTTCATTGGGATTTTTTTCCAGAGGAGAAGAGGAGAATAATGCAGTTGTTCATGTTGAGAGTCCTGTTTGTAGATGTAAGGCTCATCTTCTTTGGAACAGACCACGCTTTGGGGAATTAAATGATCAGAACCGAACATGCCAATACATCAAGTCTTTGATGACAGTGAGTGTGTGTTGCCTGTAGGGTGTTTTTTTTTTTTTTTGCTTCTGTGATGTATTATTGTATTTGCAGTAATTATTTATGGAATGTTTGTGACCTTACTCATAAAGTATATTTTATTTACATCAGCAGATGTAAGTTATATTTTGTGCTGAGAACTTGGGGATTACTTTATATTTTAAGCAGACATTTTTGCATAGGAATTTGTAGCAGCTCTCTGTATTTGTTTGAAAGAGCATTGGTAGTTGGATGAAGACACTCTATGTGTTTGTTACAAGCTTTTTGTGATCTAAACCAAGGGATTACATGAACATTTCTTACAGTTCTGCTTGAGGTGACTACATTGATCACTATCTCCTAGTTCTGATTTGACATGGAAGTGCATAAAGAGGGAAAAAACGACACCAAGATATCTAGAATTTGAAAAATCTTTCATTTTCTGTAGATTCTGAAAACAGATAGCGTTTGCCTCTGTATCAGCGACGGCAGTCTGCTGCCTGTGCTGGCGCACTATCTTGGAGCAAAGCAGGTATGGTACTTCTTCCTGATTTTCTGATTCTTGCATTTTAGCTTGGCAGTTTCAATTCTCTTATAGTTCAGCATTCCCAGACCATTTATTATTTCTAGTACCTTTTCAGCATAAGTGAGAATCAGTCTAGGGTGATGGTAATTACCAATTTTGATGTTTACCAATGTGTAGGCTTGAATGAAAGTAATATTTTTCATTCCTCACTGATTGCTGTTTGCCATCTTTTATCTTGGTGCATTTGGAAATACTCTTTTCTACTGACCTACGTGTCTGGCATTTTTTCGTTACTGGAGGTTGATTTGGTGCACACTGGCAATATGCTTGCATTTGTTCAAAAGTAAATACGTGCCCAGAGCAAATGGCAATACACTATGTGCATCTTAAAAATAGAAAATAAGTATTTGCATTCTGTTTTTTCTAGTATGGCTATGAAAAAAACGTGTCATTTAGTCTGTAGTTATAAGGGTAGTTTTGTTGTTATTAGAAACGTACAGGACAGTGGACTGTGGAACAGTTCATAAGAACCATGCTTCAGTGTCCACTAGGGCATCAAAATAGTTCCATCATTGTTTCTTTAACATATTCTTTTAATTAAAAATTAAAAAGCTAGTTGATTAACTGCTATGTATTTTCTTTAGGTGTTTACATTAGAAAACTCTGCTATCTCCTCTTCTGTCATGGGAAAAGTGAGTGTTCAGTTTTCTGTTAGAGCAGTAAATGAACTCATGGCATTTCTAAGGCTAAAGCTGATGCCTTTGGTTGTCCTTGCATCAATTGCTTGGAGGTTAAATCACTTTAATGAATGCATTTGATCATACAGTTGACAATACGGTGGGAGGCGGGATATCTTAGAGGGAGGAGTTGTTGTTCTTATTTATTCCTGGTATTCGTACAGAGCTTTATGCAATACTTGGAGGAATACATCCCATTGGAAATATGTCCGAGATCATAGCTTTAGTGACAAGCTGAATTGGCCGCTTGGGAGGTTGAGCTGAGCTGAGGGAATTATGTTCTTTCCTTGCACAGATGCCTGTTGGCTTATCTGCTTTAGCTGCTGCTCTGCTGCCTTCATTGTATCGGAAATAAAAGCCAAGCTCTTTGTTTCTGAGGATTAGTGGAATGTGAGAGCATCCCGTAACTTGCACCAGTCTTGCCTAGAAACTGGAAGCTAGCAGGTTTGTCTCCCAGCTGAGACAAACTGGGAATGCCTGCTCTGCTCTTGGGCTCCTGGGAGGCAGTAGGCAGTGGGGTTTAACTGCAAGTGGTGTTTCAGCTGCTTCCCTGGAGTAGAGCAGAGTCCCTGCCAGTGGAGGGAAGGCTGTTTAGGAGAGGCAGCTGATGTCTAAGGAACGATTGGAAGCAGCTTCCAGAAGTCATTGTTTGGCCTGGTGAATGAGATCTGTCTCGTCACGTGGCTTAGGAGTACGAAGCATGTACTGCAAGCAAGGATGCAAATGTGGTCTCAAGCAGAAGCCAGATTTGCAGTGTATTCATAGTTTTAAGTAATTTTTGCATTTCTTGAATGTCCTTCCCACATGCTTGAAACAACATATGAAGGAAGGTGAGGCAACTTTGGTGTTATCTGCCTTTTTACATACTCAGCTGATGGAATATGTACAGTATGTACTTTAATGAATTCAGTAGGTGTGACAAGTTGCCTCGAAGTGCATGTACCTTTCAAGAACAGGCACTTATCATCCTGATGAGTTATGGTAGGCAGTTTTTTTTAAATTTTCAATTGGGTATTTGTTTCTTTTGGTTATTTTTTATAGTAGTATTATTTTAGTATGGGTTTGAGTCTCAACTGTAGCTTTTGATAAAGTCAGTACACTACTATTTATTTTTTTTCTTTTAGTTTTTTAAAGCAAATCATCTTGAAGATAAAATTAAAATCGTAGAAGCACGTCCTGAGTTGCTGACATCTTCCCATTTGGAAGATAACAAGGTATGTTACAGACATTCAGTACTGAATTTCAGTGGGGTGGTGGAGAGCAGAAGGTGAAAATGAATCTTACTTTCTTGATATGCTGCTGTAACCACATTTTATCCCAGTTCGTAGAAAGCGTAATGGGTAGGTGGTCCAGACCTTGTCTCACTGAAACTAAACAAGGTTTAGACTAAAGACTGTGGGAGAGTTTTTGCTCTGGTTTTGAAAGGGTATAACTTTATTTCCTGTGTAATTTACCCCAACTGTAACAGCAATTTAACTCCATGTGTGCTACTAGGCTGTAGTTCTTTCTCAAATTTCTCAGAAGAGTGCAGTGTGTTTGGAAATACTAACATTTATAAATTTCAAAATTTCAAAATTCCATGACTCCTATTACATCATCTTCCAACCCAAACTGGCAATATTTTCTCTTACACTGTGTTGCTGGAAAGCTCATTAAAATTTACTAACTAAAATCACAGAAAGATGTCTCACGTTCAGTACACACAGTGTGCAGAAATTAAATCCTTATGGAATGGTAGAAGTTTTTATCTAGATCGTTTCACTTGCTATATTGCATTGTCTGCTATTGAAGATATGAACAGCCTGTGTTATTGAGGAGTTGTTCTTTATTATGACGCTTTTTATCTCTTCCTGGTTTTGCCAAGATTTCTGTTCTTGTGGGAGAGCCGTTTTTTACAACAAGCTTGTTGCCGTGGCACAACCTGTATTTCTGGTATGCTAGGACAGCTGTGGCCGCTCACCTTACCCCCAACGTCACTGTCCTGCCTCAGGCTGCCTCCCTGCATATGGTGATAGTGGAATTTCAGGTGAGATTGTTTAGACCTATCCATTGGATATTTACACAAATTCACTTAAAATTGAGTACACTGCCAGGATCTTTTAATGAGCTTGTCTCATCTTAATACTATCCACTTCGATCTGTTTTGCACTTGCTACCGCCTCTTGTCAGAAAATTAACTTGTACAATTTTACCATATTAAATGAAAAGACTGAATGTTTTAAAACCTTTCTTTAGATTAGAGAGGTGTTGTCAAAGCATGTGAGAATTGTGGTTCTTTATAAAATCATATATTATGTGAAATAATAGGATTTAAAATAATGCTTTATGAGTATAAGACTGTAGGCAGGGTTCATAAGTGCTTGTTCTTGTTTTTAACCACTCGAGGCTGGGCAGTTTAAGTTTTAGCACAGTTGGGTCACATCTTAAATATTTTAAAAAGTCATCTTTCAGAAATTCTATAAAGGTATGTACTTTTTTGCAGTTACTAAGGAATTGGTCAGTAAAGATTGTGAAGAGTTCAACCTACAATGATAACAGAAATTAAATAAGTACCAATAGAAATACCTTAATATTTCCTTTCATATTCCTTTTCATAGAGCCAAACAAAATCCTGTTTTCTTTTTTAGGATTTATGGAGAATCAGAAGTCCGTGTGGCATTTGTGAAGGTTTTGATGTCCGGACTATGGATGATATGATTAATGTAAGAAGATGGCAAATAGTTTCAGCACAAGTCTCACTCGGAACAAAAATTTGTCTTGGCTTACAGCGCTATTTAGTGGCTGTTGAAAAAATTGTATGTTAGGTTGAGCACCATTGTTTTAGTTTTTCATAAAGATGGTGGCTGTTTACGTATTTACTGGCAAAACAGTAACTTCTTTGGTGGGCTTGGGGTTTTATGTTTCTTCTGTTTTGTCAAGCTCTCAAGTACTTTGCACTGTTTTGAAAATACTTCTGTTCATTTAAAAGGAAAAATACTGTTCTCAGATTCTGTTCTGGCCTTGAAAGCAAATAATCTGGGAGTTATTCACAGATGAGTCCTGCTGCCTTTGCTTGTCCTTGCAGGTCCTTTTGAAACAGAAAAATGCTTTATGACTTCAGGGAAATAGATGTGAAGGGTGAGATTTATCTGCATCAATTTCTAGAGCTGTATTGTCAATATTCATGTTTGAGTTAGCTATTCAGATGGCCTTTATAGTTATTGTAGAGGGCTATAGGCAGTTGTACAGTAGAATTCATCTTAAGTTGGAAAAACAGTTAAATGTATTTTGTAAGTGCCCATTTCTGTTTGACTGTTGAGGACCACAGTCACAGCAAGTAGTTCATGCATATGGTATGTATTTGCCCTGTCCAAGAAGTGCAGTTCTGTTCTTCTTGCAGCTTTATTGCTTAAGTACTCTGGGTTCAGGACACCTAGTTAACTTGAAAACAAGTACTGTTTACCTTTGGATTGTTTTCAACTAGTTTTATTATTTTCTTTCTTCAGAATTCTCTGAATTTTAGGGAATCCAAAGAAGCAGAACCTCACCCTCTCTGGGAATATCCTTGCAAGGCACTCTCTGAACCCCAGGAAGTTTTGACATTTGACTTCAGAAAGACTGTACCGCAACAGTGTCTCAGCACAGAGGGTTCTGTGAATCTTATACGGTAAGTTTTCTTATTGCAATAGATATTCCTGTCATAATCTATTTTTTTACCGCATATTCAAGCTCTTCTTTATGTGTGTGTGTGTGTGTGTGTGTATTATATAATGCATAATTACTGCAATAGTTAATGAGCAGATTGACTTTTTAAAAATGTGACCTAAAGTTGTGGCAGTTACTCTGACATTAAGTTCCTATGGCTGTTCACAGTAGGCTGTAACAATAAGGGCAATTTCTTAGATGCCTGCATTTCAAAAATAACATTATTAGACGTTACTCTGATGTAAAACTTAAAACAGATTAATTTATAGTTTAATTTATAGTTTAGAGAAAATAAACCATTGCCTGGATGTTTGTAATCTTTCCATCTGTTCCCTGTTGCTACATTCTTGCAGAAAAATCTCCTATCTGGCTTTCCAAATTACTGTGTTTAACAGCTTGAAAGTGTATGCTATTCTTCCTTTTAACTATAATTATGAAAACCTTCGTATTAGTCACATCTTGTGAGATATTTTTCACTGTAATCCTCTCCTTGCAGAACAGACACATGAAGTAAGATGGGAAGTGCGGTAAAGATTTCTGCAGAGTGCAGAAATTATAGAAGCTGGGGTCTCTGAAGAAAGCACTCCCCAAATATCCCATATAACTTACGTGGTGTTATCAAATACCTGTTAAATTACTCTGGTTCTCAGCAGATTTAGTCATATTCTCCTTTGCCTTGTCTTTTTAGATTTCATATCTGCAAATACTTTAAAACTTTCAATCCATTTACCAAATCATTCAGCTTTTTTTCCAAGGAAACAACTTATTTGTGGTTTTAGAGCTCCATCTGAATTGTGTGAAGAATGGTGCAGCGTTTAAGCTGCCAGTGTTGTATAATATAATGTAACGTTTGGTCTTCTGCCTTTCCCCAGGAAAGGAAAGAGCCATGGAGCAGTTCTATGGATGGAATATCATCTCACTGCTGATATCTTTGTTAGTACGGGACTGATGCAAATGTCAAATGAAAAGGTATTTCTTCAATCAAATTGATTTCATTAAAATCTATAGGATTTCACTGCTGAAAAATGTATCTCTTGTTGTCCATGTTTTGTTTATGTAATGCTCTTTGTTATACTGCGTGAATACTATGGCAACGGAACTAGCCTGTGCCTATAATCTGAATTGGATCCAAATGCTCTGATAGTTTGCAACCACATTCAGAACTTAAATAGGATGCTAGCTCAAAGTAGAATTTCTTCACACAAATCCCTTTTAACAAAAGCAAAAATTTTGAGGGGAAGGAGTAAGTATTTTCCGTATTCTGTTTAAATATTCTTTGAGCAAATGCATCTTTTTCTTCACGACTTTGCTGTGCAGTGTAGCAGATGGTATTTAGTTATGTGTTCCTGAAATGGAAGGGATGGCAATGGAAGTGATAACTATCGGATCATTGCATACTGAAACAAGAACAAGAACTCTGTGCTCTTACTGTTGCATTAGTACTACTAATAATATTGTAGAGTTTTGACTACTTTCACTTTTAACTCTTTCCTGTAGGGAAACTGTGAATGGAATCCCCACTGCAAGCAAGCTGTCTATTTCTTCAGTTCTGTTATTGAATCGGAAACTCTGCCAGACCTTCCTAGCACTGTCACATATGCTATAAATTTTGACCCAAAGACAGGCGAGATTGCCATGGATTTTAAGCCGTTATAGAATATTTTGATTTACTCATTGTCCTAAATTACAATAAACTTATATAGTATTTTTTTGTACAGCAGAGGGATTTTTTTTGTTGTGCTTGGTGAGCAAACTGTTCTGAAATATACTTTAATCCTGTTTTGATTTCAAAACATATAGTTGGGGAGGTAGGGAGGAACATATTCTTAAGGATAGATATTACTGACAGGGTTTATATACATATATACATGTTATCATCTGCTCCAGTGTGAAACTCTGGTATTTGGGTGTTTCGAATAATAATAGAGCTGCAGAATAGTTGACTAACTGGTTATTGCATGGCATATGAGTAGACAAAGACACTAAACCTTGCACTTACATTAGATAAAAGTGAGTTAAACTTAGCTGTTTCTAGGCTTTGGTCTTGTCACTGTAAAATTGGAAATGATCTTTGGAGTGCACAAAAAGAAATCCCAAGACAAGCTACTTATGTATATTAGTACACTTTATAGGGAGAAGGAAACAGTTCAGCTGCTTCCAGGCTTGTGGAAGTTGTGGCTAGTGTTAAATTGAAATGGTCAGTGATGTTCTGCAGGAGTCTGAGATGCTGTATTTCTGAAGAAAAATTTGCCAAACAGTGACCGAAGTCTGGAAAGGTGTAATTGGAAATTAGAAAATGTACATATTCCAGTTAATTGGAAGTGACAAACTGATGGTGGTCTGAGTAGAAACAGGAGAAAAAGAGCCACAGTCTAAAAAAACTTGCTAATCTTTACATCTGTAATATGTACTGTGTGAACAAAAACATGGCTTTAATACTCATTCCATCAGAGGTGTAAATACTATCTGCCAGTTAGCTAAGCTGTATGTTTTTCTGCAATAGCAGATGTTCACAACTGAGGCTTCCTGAACTGCATCCCAAATCATCTTGGCAGAAATTGTAGTGTGGCCATGTGTATGCAATTAATTCTCCTTTAGATAAACAGTCAATTGGTGTATCCACTTTGTGTGACCTGTTAAGGGAAATAGAAAATCAATGTACTGCTGTCCTAAATGATGTCAGCCAGCCATGGGGATAACTGCTTACCAAAGCTACTCCTATTTCCTCTGAGCAGCAACTTCAGCGAAGTGAAAGGAGTGCCATGAAGAAGCCATGAGGGAGCAGGACCTTGCTCTGCCTCACTTTCTTTGTCACCATGATATATAATTTGGGTGAGTAAGAATTCTTCCTCTTTCTCTTCCTTAGAGTATGGTCATATTCATAGACCTGGAAGCCATCTGAAATATCTCTAAAGTATCTCACTTATCTGCAGGGCTGTGCTTCTAGAGCTGAACTGTGGCAAATTAATAGGAATCGTGGTATCAGCACATGAGTAAAACATGTCCATATGTCTGGAGTGGTAACTACATAATTGCCATCCAAAATAAAAGACTGGAAAGCTGGCATGCTGAGCATATTAGCACCTGTGGGTTCCTTAGAGGATCAAAATGTGATTAATGTGCTCAGGAAACCTTGTGTGTGTTTTAATCCACTGCGTGATCAACATTGCTAATGCTTGCTAGTTATGCTTATGTGTTTAGACAGGCACTGAAACAGCTTTGGGGATTTAGTTAGAAGATGCTAGAAGCTTATTATGTTGAAGCAAACCCTTACCACATGTATGGTTTGAATGTTTTCATAGAGGCAGCACCACTGATTATATTCTGATACCTAGGAAACACAACAGTGTTGATATGAATCTGAGTGACTTGGGGAAAGATTTGTTCCCATGTAATTGGGAGTATTGAGTGCATATATCAGTCTTCCTCGGCTTCTATGAATTCTTCGAGTTGGACTTAAAACCCTAGTGTGATCTGTAAATAGTGTGGGAAACAGCCACTTTATAGCGGGATGCTGGCCATTGCTTATATATGTATGCAAAACCAAAACAGAGAAATGCTTCTATCTCTGTCCATTTCCACAGGACATTTTACTGTGAGCACACACAGGGGGGAGGAAAGCTACTTTATCAGAAAACCACATCTACTCAGTGGCAGCGTTCAGACTCCTACTTGTTCCCAGACTTGACAGAAGCAGGCAATGATGTGCTGAGCTGCAAGAGCTTCTGGCTACTGGCATCTTAATGAGCAGAGCAAGAATCTTATTTTCTCTTGGAAGGAACTTATTCTGTGCAGCCACCACAGGCCATTTTTTTTTTTTCTAAGTGACAGCAGCTTTGATCTTGACTAGGCCTGCAGGCATAGTCGCATGTTTTAATAGAAGCAGTATCCCCTGCCACCACTGAGCTAGTAGTAATATTATCCATGTATTTCTGGAGAGCTGGTGTATAACTGAAAGATTATTTTTAATGCGGCACCACTTGCACTACAGATGCAAGTTTTATTCAGCTATTAAAAATAATCATAAACTACAAAGTTTTGCCATTCACATTTAACTTCCCTACTGTAGTTTCTCTGCAAAAATAATCAATTTTTCTGTGGCTCTCAATTGTAATGGAAGTTCTACCCATACTTGCTTATCATGCCACTAATCCACAAGGGGGTGCTGAGAATCCACTGTTGAATTTTTAGCGCATTTTCAGGTCGTGTTCCTTCTAGTAAGGCGAAGGGCGCAGACTTGCTATGAAACTCTTTCACTTTATATGCAAATAAAATACTTGTCATGATACAAGATGTGCTGTACTTATGTGCACTGAAATGAAAAACAGTGCAAAAAGGGACAACTGCCACTAAGAATAATAGGGACTTGTCTTACCATAAAAAGCAGGCAGGCAACAGTGTGTCTCGTGCTGGATACACAGAGGAGAGTGAAATCGTTATGGTACTAATGAAGGATAAGTCTTGTATTTTAAAGAGTGTTTTCTAAGTCTTGGCAGCTGCAAGATTTGTTCCTTCATTTGCTGAACTGGTCTGAAGGCAGGGTAATTTGAAGACTGAGATCCTGGAGCTGCCTTTTCTCCTTCATTAGTCCCTCTGAAACAGCTCTGTGTAGGCTTCCGGCATTTTATGAAATAGAGGATGCCGTTCAGGACTAATTCATTTAGTCACTCATCTTTTGTATTCTATTTGTAGTTACAGCTAGATGTTAGAAGAGGAAGAGACTATTAAAGCTTCCTAGTTCAGATTTTCCAGTGACGACTGTGAGCTGAATAGAATGGGCGCTTGTATGGTGCATTTTACCTTACTGACTTTGACATTGCAAAATGTTAATTTGGTTTGGTACTTAATCATTTTAAAACTTCGCATTTCCAAGCATTTAATGCAGATCAATGATAAGATTCTTTCCAGAGAGTGGTTTGTGTGGTTATCTCCACCATCTTTCAAATTAGAAAAAACTAAGTGTGCTATGTGGGGGCGTTCAAGTGTTTCATCTGCCCCAGGCTCACTATAAGATTAGGGCCTCAGAGCTAAAAATGACTTGCTCAAGGCCATGCAGAATAGACTAATCCCTTGGCTCCCTTGCTCTGCCTTAATCATGTGTTTTCTTAGCAGAGTGTGATTTCAAATGCAGCCTTATGAGGTTTGGCCGAGATAGAGCAGATAAGGACTCGGAGGCAGCAAATCCTTGGGTACATCAGTAATTAAAGCCGTGGGGTCTGTTTATATAGTCGTGTATGTATTAAACCCATCTATTTCTATATTACACGTAAACAGTATTTTTAATCTGTAGGTAATGCATATGTATTTACAAGGCCATAGGGGTTTGGTGTTGTTCTGGAAGGCTGGTATGAGGATGACATGCTTTCCCCCTGGCCCCAGCAGGATTCTGTCTAGGATTTGACAGCCCCTAAGCTGCCTCCCCTGGGGACACGGGCACCGGGGAGAGACGAGGAGCCCGTTCCCTTCCCATAGGGTGCAGGGGTATGCGCCCAGCCCCGGGTGTCCCGGCTCCCAGGCCGGTACCCCCCATCACGTTCCCCGATTTCTGGGCGCTGCGCCATGGCCGTGGCCCCCGCCGCCCGTTAGGCCGTTCGGCAGCGCGCGCGCGCCCGCCCCCCATTGGCTGGGACCGGCTCCCTTCGGCTCCCTCCCTTCGGCTCCCTCCCTTCGGCTCCCTCCCTTCGGCTCCCTCCCTTCGGCTCCCTCCCTTCGGCTCCCTCCCTTCGGCTCCCTCCGGCTCCCTCCGGCTCCCTCCGGCTCCCTTCGGCTCCCTTCGGCTCCCTTCGGCTCCCTTCGGCTCCCTTCGGCTCCCTTCGGCTCCCTTCGGCTCTCTTCGGCTCCCTTCGGCTCCCCTCGGCTCCCTTCGGCCCGAACTCGCTTCCCGCCCAGCGCGCGCGTGCGTGAGGGAGAGTGAGGCTGAGGGAGTCCCCCATACGGGGGCCCTGAGCCGCTACTGAAGAACCCCCTCCCGGCGCGGTTTGGTTGCTGTCCTGCCCCGGGGGTGTCAAGCCCCATGTGTTTTAACACAGCAGCGTTTAGGGTCTCCTCTCGGCTGATGTTGAGGAGTTCTCCATCGCAGAACGCTTCCCTTCACACCTGTTCCCTGCGAGGGGAGCCTCTGCCTGTGACCTTTTGGTGGGAAACCTGTGAAAGGTGTTCTGAGCTCGCATAGAGGGACGGAACAAGAGGTATGGAGCAAAAGTGTGGCCATCAGGGTGAGGGAGGGGATTCTGCCCCTCTGCTCTGCTCTCCCGCGACCCCACCGGGAGGCCTGTGTCCAGTTCTGCAATCTCCAATGTAAGGAGGAGAGTGAACTTTTGGGATGTGTCTAGAGGAGGACATGGAAATGATTGAAGGGCTGGGTGCCTTCTGTGTGAGGGCAGGCTGGAGAGTTGGGGTTGTTCATCCTGGAGAAAAGAAAGCTGCAGGGAGACCTTAGAGCAGCTTCCAAGACTGAAAGGAGCTCCAGGAAAGCTGGGGAGGGGCTTTTTACAAGAGCCTGGAGTGGCAGCACAAAGGTTTTAATTTAGAAGAGGGAACATTTAGATTAGACATTAGGAAGGAGTTTTTCAGGATGAGGTTGGTGAGGCCCAGGTTGCCCAGAGAAGCTGTTGATGCCTCATCCCTGGAGATGTTCCAGGCCAGATTAGATGAGGCTTTGAGCAACCTGATCCAGTGCGAGGTGTCCCTGCCCATGGTAGAAGTTTGGAACTGGGTGATCTTTAAGGTCCCTTCCAATCCAAATCATTCCATGACTCTAGGAAAAGTCTTAGGGGTTTTGTTTGCTTGTTTTAGTATCACTGAAATTTATTTTCCTTTGGGTCTGATTTTCCTCTTAGATACACCTTTATAAATAATAAGTCTAAACAGCTGTTTTTCAAACCATGGTGACAGACAAGCAGAATGTAAAGGGTCTTTCTAGGTTCTATCCCCCTTTAAGATACCTTTCTGAGCTATGACTAGCATATACTAGCTTTGTTAGCTTTCTTTGCCTAAGGGGGAGAAGGCAGTAGATAAAAGGAAAATACTATTTTAGAGCTCAGTTTTGAGTTAAATGCAGTATTAATTCCTTTGTAATCTAGACATGCAAGGCTGAAAATTGAGGTCTGGTCAGCTCTGGTTTGTATTAAAACATCCCACCACACCCCATTTTAAAACCAAACTGTGGTAGCAGCTTTATCATCCCTCCTGTGTTAAGTGACACAGATGAGCCTCAGCTGCCTACATATACAGCTGTCTCTATTACATGATGTCTCTGGTGGTGTTTTCTCATCTGAGTGAATAAAATGGTCTTTGGACTCTACATCTGCTAGTTTCATTCTGTTGGAGTTTAAGCGATGGTCCCTTAAGTGACCCTGTTGGCATTGCTCCTCATTAAGCCTTGGCCTTGCTTAAAATCAATGGCTCTTTCATTCCTCCAGCCTTTTCGCATGATACTAACTAGCGTTCAGCGAAAACTGGCAGTTGCCTCTGTGTTGCACAGCAGGATAACTGAACCATAAGTCAACTCCCATGTTATATTTTCACCTTTTCTTGTGTTATCTTGGCACATAACCCAGCAACATACACCCAGAATGTCTCCAAAGATGGAATAAAGGAAAATGTCTTCATATTTCAATACAAAACTCTTGTGTTGCAGCAAGGCATTCAGCTGCACAGGTTCCGTGGGTGTATACTGACAAAAAAAATTAATTTCTAAGTGTTTTCTTTTGCGCTTGTCAGGGCCAGGAAGCTCTTCAAGGCTGGTCTCTTACTGCATTTGTGTGTAATGCCTGTACTGTGGGGACATGTTTTTTATTCGATGTTTATAAATGATATGAATGAAACTGCAGAGTACAGGTATAAATAGCATTTCCTTTCCAAAGGGGGCAGCAGCACCTCGGCTGATGTAAGCAGTTCTTGCTGAGCCAGGTCAGTGTCTGGGTTGTGTCATGGAGAGCTGAACTTGTAGGTACAGGTGTAGCTGGCAGCATGTTTCATGTTCCATAGTGGCAGTCAACAGGTATTGACAGGAGTTTTGCAGTAAGGATGCGATGTGGTCCTTTTGAGTGCTGTTTAGCCCCAGCTCTTCCTTTGAAGCCTCCCTCGATGGCAGAATGTGTCCCCATTTAGAATGCTGCTGGTTTTTTATTTGTCACAGTGCCAGTCAGCTAAGCTGTGCAGTCTGCCTGAATAAATAAAGGTATTTTCTCAGAGGAGATCATCTGTTCAGATCGATGCAATGCCTTATATCCACTGCCAGCTTTCTGCTGCTTTCTTGGATGCTGCTACCCAATTCCCTTTGCTTACAAGAGAGAATATTCCACTTGTGTCTCTGTCTCTAGCTGGGAACTAGAGACACTGCTCCACTGTTTACCTCCCCTTAAAAGCTGAGAGCTATGACTCTCCTTTTGAGACAGTCTGTATTTGCATTCCCTGGGTTGGTTATATTTAAAATAAGATTTAATTAAAAAGCATCTCCAAAAGTAAAGGTAATGTGTAGTCATGCTTCACAGAAACAAAACTAGTCAGCAGTGCACATACTGTGGAATATTTTGCAGGTAACTAAGGGCCGTTTAGTCTTCAGTTCTTAACTTTTTTTTCTGACTGGTGGTTTTTTTTTTTCTCTTTAGATGCTTTTATATCTTTATAGTATGTCTGCACATCAAGTATCTCCTCCTTTTTCCATTCCCTCTGCCCTCCCACAGCTTTAGGTACAGACTTGTTACTCAGAGCCTTCACAGAGAGCTATTCTTACTTGAAGAATTTCTGCCATTGAGTGCCAGTTCTGTCCATGTTTAACACATGAATAAAGATATCTTTCTAAAAAATCTTTTTAAATAATAAATTGAGGGGTCCCAGACAGGTAATTATACTTGCACTTGTAAATAATCATTACCCAGAAGGAAAAGAAGTTCTGTACTTTTCCACTGTCCTCAAACCAAGCACAGGAGCGAGTGCAGCCGCCTGGATTGCTCTGTGCAGTCCCCTGTAGGTCAGGCTCATGCATATAACCCATCTTTAAAAACAAATCAAGCTCTGTTTTAAAAGCAGTGAGGCTTTGGAGAGGAATGTTTGTTTGTTTGTTTGTTTTGCATTCCATTGTGGTCATTTGGAAGCTGGTTTTGAACTTTTCTGGTCTTGTGGTCAGAAACCGCCTTCTAATTGTCAGCTTCTAGGAGTCCCAGCCTGGACAAGGATCTCTTGTAGCAGGTACAGAGCTGCTGCCCAGCATTTAACCAGACTCAGCATTTCTTTCTGTTGGTGGAGAGTAAATGCTACGTTTACAGCTTCTAATTAGCTTTGACCCTGGAACACACAGCTGCAGGCCGGTAAGGCTGAGGTTTTTGCAGGGAGGTAAGAAAGACTCTTGAGGCCAGCTGTGGGTAAGAGGGATCTCAGCAGGGAAGCAACATTAGCTTGTATGCTCCGCAGAGTTCCAAGGACACCAGTCTAATAATTAATGAAGTAGCTACAGCATGAAGTCCTTCTTCTGTGCTTATTGTGGGGTACAAGACATGTTTTTTAAGTCTGAGTTTGCTGTGGCAAAGAGAAATTATATGTAACCAAGGAGTAACAGAAAACAGAGGTTAAATACCTGTTTCATAACAGTCTTATTTTGTGGCTGAGATAATGGACCAGGCTGCATACTAAGAATTAGTTTGTCTCGTGTGATACACCTTTCATTAAAAGTATATTTAGCGCAGTGCTTGGCATCATGCTAGGCCTAGGACTGTTTTTCAGTTGGTGTCTTGCAGACCTTGCAGCTGCCTTTGTTCCTTGATATCCTGAAGGTACAGGAATGCTGGGCAGGGGCTCTTTATTCAGGGAGTGCAGGGATAGGATGAGGAGGAATGGTTTTAAGCTGGAAGAGGGGAGATTTAGATGAGACCTTAGGAAGAAATTTGTTACTGTGACATTGGTGAGGCCCTCGCCCAGGTTTCCCAGAGATTTGGCTGTGCCCTGTCCCTGGAGATGTTCAAGGCCAGCTTGGATGGGGCTTGGAGCAGCCTGGTCCAGTGGGAGTAGGTGCTGCCCATGGTATGGGGGTTCGAACTGGGTGGGCTTTAAGGTCCTTTCCAACCCAAACCATTCTATGATTCCTTACTGAGCAATGTAAAACATTCTGTGTTGGCTTTGCTGAAGCTGATAACAGGGTGGCAGTTGACATCGGGGTGAGTTTTTAATTGTAGAGAAAGATCTAGCTGGATTTTACTGAGGATTTGAAATTCTGGATTGGCATTTGGAAGGTACTTAAGAACCTTTTGCAGTCAGACACAAAGAAGGTAACAGTTATACCTAGTTAGATCTGAATAGGTAAAATGAGGATGTTACCCAAATTGTTGCTTTACAGATTTAGGAGTGGTAGATGAGAAACAGTCAGAAGTATCGGCAGAGGATGAGAGCCTGTCTTTCTGAAAGGCCAGAAAAACACAGGCGAGCAACTTGAGTTGGCTGCAACATGGAGAACTGGTATATCAAAGCATTAAATAGTCAGAGAAAAGGGCTAGACATAAAACCATTTCCACAGCACTCCAAGCAGGAATTTCAGTGGGATAGGAAGGTTTGTGTTTTAGTAGGTGCTTTGCCAAGAGAAAGCTGTGCAATAGCCAAAGAGGCAGATGGCATTGCTGACACGGTGCTGACTGACAGGCAGCTGTGGGCACAAATTCATTATAAACACCACCGCAGCTCCTGGGGCAGAAAGAGCAGAAATGGGTACAATTTTCTGTA
Organism: Coccyzus lansbergi; assembly: GCA_033558105.1. NCBI lineage: Eukaryota > Metazoa > Chordata > Aves > Cuculiformes > Coccyzidae > Coccyzus > Coccyzus lansbergi. The sequence goes on along the minus strand of JAUMJK010000426.1, from coordinate 2,927,282 downwards.
CTTGTTCTCCTTAGTTAAATGTCTGAAGATGCAAACTGTCCAAGAAATGGTTCTGTTTTTCCTTGTGGTTCTATAGCCATTTCTGAACCACTTGCACAATAATGAAAACTGTAGCAATGGAAAAATAGATCAGGTATTGCAGGAGAGGCATATACTAGGAGTCCATCCTGGAAAAAGAGGTCTAACAAAGTATAAGACTATGTTGGCATCAGATGCAGAGAGAAATCACCTGTACAGCAGTGGGGAAAGCTGCAGAGATCCATCTTTAATGTCCTGTCTTACAAGATGGAGTGGTTCCTTCCTCGAGATAAAGACAAGAAATATGTGCACTGTGCTTTTCCTTAGTCACCTGCATTCCACTGACTTCCTCCTTTCTGCTGGTCAAAAAAATTCTTTGAGGTGGGATTCCCTATTAGCTTCTGTAAGGGGCTTTGAGGGCTTTCCAGAAAGATGGACCCATTAAAATGATTCTGTTCCATTGATGCCGTTGTGTTAAATCACTGGATTCCTTAAGGACATAAGTGCCTGGGGCATGGGGTTTTCTTGTTTTTAAATGAACTTTAGACAGAATACAGATAAAAGCCTGCTCTGAGTTAGTTCAGGGATCCAGTAACTGTTGAGACACCAAGATATACAACTGCATAATGAGAGATGGTGCTTGGGCAGCGCTTCTATGGGAACTGCTAGCAGGATGCAAGACAGCATGGTGCTGTCGTTTTGGTTTGCAGTCTCCAGTGAGGCTGTGAGTGCCCCTGAGGAGGTTGCAGGTTGGGGTGTGTCTGAGCAGCTGAGGTCAGGGAGGAGAGGGAGTTAAAAGCCTTCATTTCTTTCACCCGTTATTTTCTGCAGATTCACTGGAACAGGTGCAGCACAGTAGGACCATGCCTGACCCACACGTTGTCATCTCAGAGTTGGGTTTCAGTTAGCGCTGTCAGACTCCACATCACAAAACCAGAAAAAGTGGACTGCACAGAATCATTTGAGCCTTGAAATTTTATTATCTTGTTTGCATCAACCAGTTATTCCTTTCAGCACCAATAAACGACAACACCCCCTCCCTATTGTTCAAAATACCTTGTTTTTATCAGGTCTGAGATTGTGGTTTTCTTGCAGGCAAAGAAACCAATGAAATTATTTAAAATTTTATTTTTTTAATACATTTATAACAAAATGTCAGAAGGTGTGTGCTTACCATATAAAAACATTAGGTTCCAGAAGGATACAATACCGAAAAATCATTGAAATAAAAAAGGTTATTCTTATAGGATTTCTAAACCTCAGCAATAATACAAGTCTTTAAAAGCATCAAGATTATATTTAAAACAAGATGGCATGGAAAAATGAGACCTTCAGTAACAATTTCACCCTCATCAATGGATGATAAAATAGGGAGTTTTTGAAAGTGCTTGAATTGTATTTCTGTTCTCATCCTGTAGTGCCAGGAGGAGATAAAAACACTTCATCTCTGAGCTGATGATATGTGCTGACACTGATGTGCTGCTGTGTAATCTAAGGGGGACACTCAGATCTGCTTAATCTTGGACCGCCAAACAAAGGCCATTTTAAAACCAAAATTCTTTATTGGAATCCGAGTTCCTTGAATCTTACTGTCTTGCCAACAAGCAGGGCTGAGAGGCACAAAGCTGTGCCGTAATACTGGCAGACAGGTAACCTTGCGGTACCCAACAGCTTTCTCAAGGGTTTCCTTGCCACTGGACACACCTCAGTGGGCTGCAGGCTTCTCCTGGAGTCAGGCTGTGCCACAGCTCAGGGTGGGTTGCTTTAGACAGCTTCTGTTAAGCATCTGGTTTGTGATGGCATAAAACTAGCTGACCACCACTCATATTAGTTGCAGTAAATGCTTTTTCTCATGGCATAAAGCTGTATGCCGGGCATTGCTGCCCTGGTCTGCAGTGGCTGGCTGGGTGCAAAGCAGGGGGATTGCGTATCCCTCAAACAGTGCACAGATTAACTGGATCTGAATGTGCCAGACGGAGCGTGTGCTGTTTTCCGTAGCCTGTGGGTTTGAAGTGATCTAATGGTACTGACTTTGTAAAGATCTGACATCCTTGAAACTTCTGAAGCTGTGAGTTTTCGGCTATTCTCATTTGTTTCTTTTGTTCAGTTGTTCTAGGAGTGCCATTGCAAGATACAAACTGAATGTGGGAAATAGAAGATGTTACCTGTTTTTTATAAGAACAGCTGACACTTCATCTACAGCATCCCTATTGAGTGGCAGTTATTAAACCAAGAACTACGTTACCACCCACTTGAAGATACCTGAAATTCCTGTAGAAAGTGGGGTAAGTAGAGTATGTGTAACTCAAATTTGTTGTGAATAACACCCTACTAATAAATTGGATCATGCTGCACTTAAGCCAAGTGGGATTGACTGCTGAAAGAGTTATCCAGGGTTTGATTTCCTGGGTATGTTTTGCCCCCACATTTTAAAATGCAAATATTCTGTGACGTAGTATCTGTCTAAGGCTTGTAATGAGCACTGTCCTGCCCATACAGCGTTGTCCAAGTGATTCTCTGAGAGACAGTACGTGGAACTGTGGTAGCAGTGGTACGGATAGACTCGTTTTTCTCCAGGACATTACTTTACTGGGAAGGAAATCCTGTTTGATGCAGTTCACCCGTACATATGCTCTCTGGCTCCTGCCCATGTACCAAGGTATCAGAAGGCACAGGATCAATGCAAAAAAGCAAGGAGCATCTGTACAGTGGTGCCACAATGCTGAACTCGCCAGCATCCCTCTCTTGCAAAGGTAGATGCTTAAGACAGTAAATCCGCAAGAACTGCCTAGGCTGATTAAATGTGTGTGTTGTTTAAAGAGAACATTTTACAAGTATCTGTTTCTTGATTGCTGAGAAACTAAGAACATCAAAATCTAAAACAGTTTACTCCAAATTTGAAAAATATTTCTTGACGTATTTCAAAAAGTTGACAAAAGTGCCTTTTTTTTAATCAGCACAAAGCCATAGAACCGATTTAAAAGTAATTTAGACTATGTTAGTTTTACTGTAAATGTAACATTGTTTGGCAGTAGGTTTATGATTACATCCTACACAGTGTCAAATTCAGCTCCTGCAACTGATACTTGGTGAAACTGATATCAAATTGTACTTTACATTGTAGGAAAGCTATTAAAAATACTGTAGCTCATATTTAATCTGACTACTGAGAAATAGCTGCTGGACAGCACACAAATTGCTACTGATACTGTTTGGTTTCTTTAAAAAGGTTAATAAAATACAAGCAAGGTAGAAAACAGGATTAAAAGCATTGTTTCAGGTACAAGTCTTTCTGAATTGGTTGGAGAGATAAGAAACCAGAAAAACACATTGCACATAAGTGCACCCTCTGTATAAAGAGAAGCATACAAAGTGGGGAACTGGTGGTGCACGGGCATTGGACACTGAAGTCTCTGCTGCTGTAAACATGAATACCTAATTTTATCAAAAAGGGGGATTGAGTCTGGCTGTGTTTTTGAGTCCCCATGGGTTACACTTGCAGACCACCCAGGGTTTGGCACAGTACACTTTAAGAGGCAGTCTCTGCTGAAGAAGGAACGCCAGGACTGGAAAAGGAGGCATAAATGTGTGGAGACAAGGTGTGGTGGGAGGGTGTGAGCACATGCCCACTGCCTACTTGGGATTAGTCAATACTGTTTGTCCAGTCTTTGTGCGAGCTTCTCTACTTGCAGAATCAGGCTGATCTAAGTCCTGTTCTTTAATGTAACAGCTGTGCAGACTGGGATTTCTAATCTAAATCTATTCAGGTTTAGCTCAAGCTGATTCCTAGCAGATGTAAACTAAACTGAAACAAGAGCATCTTCAGGAGTTTGTGGCCAGTGTAAATGAAACAGTTTACTTAAATGAGTAAGTATAGATTAATTTCTCTCTTTTTATCACAGGTAGTTTGTAATGTAAGAGGAAATAACACTAAAATTGAACAAGTAGTAGGCAGAAGAAACTAAGTATTAGTTAAATGCAAGGGGTCTCATTGTTCTTCCAGCAACGCAAACTCTTCTGAGTTTAAATCCCTAAAAAAAGCTGCGTCTCATTATGGACCTGATTCTCAGCCTTTCCTTATTTTTTGTTAAGGTTACAGAGGCTGGGCAGAACAGGCCCTGGGGATACACTGGCAGAGGGGAGCCCCACAGTTAAAGAGCTTCAGGGGGAAGAACATTTGAACTAGATGGCACGGCCCCTATTAAAGTCTGAGTGCAAAACAACTAGAGAGTTTTCTTGCAGACATAACCAAAACCTCTGTACCAAAGAAGTAGTTACCCAGCTCTGAGAGTCACAGGTCTCCTCTCTAGCAGCTAGTTGTGCTATGCTTTCCCTTTTTGTGTACTGATTCCTTTGCAAAATTGTGAGGTTATCCTGCCTTATCAATCATACACTCTTCTACACTTTTTTCCCCCCAAATGCCACTTACATTTATTTGAACCCTATATCTAGCATGCATTTCCCAAGCTATTTCCCAGTGACTCTTTCTAGCTAAGGCAGAACGTTGGCTCTGGTGTTACCAATGGTACTACAGGAATCTATTCACTCTACTGTAACATACATCCCATCCCATAATTCAGAACTGCCCCATGTATGGGAAAGAAAGTAAAGACATAACTGGGGAACTGTATTTCTTCTTAAAGAAATACGTTTTACTTAGAAAGCTAAAGGCCTAATTCTGGAGTCGTTGTTCAGACAAAACACTTCAGAATTTCAATGGGAACACAGATGGAGTAAGGGTAGGTCTGTGTTCTTAAAGTACCAATGCCAAATCTTTTTAAGTATCCTTAAATCAGACAGGAAGATATTGGTCTGCAAATTGTATAGAGTTTGTGTATGTTTGAAGGCCTATCTGTAATGGCAGAAGGGTTTGCCAGTCCCAGAATGCCTTTGGCTGGTATCGGATTTTTGAACTCACTTCCATTCTGATATTCCCCATGGTATCTTACTGACTATTTTATCTCAGAGTGGCATGCAGTTCGGGCGCATGCTACTGATGCAAGCACGCTACTACAACTTCAACAGGCTAAAAAAAAAAGAAAAAAAGCTTTAGCTTCTTAGTTATACAAAGAAATGATGCAAAAAACCATTGAGCAGCACTAACTCACAGACTAATTACAAACTAAATTGTGCTATATATTAGTATAAAAACATGTTTTAGTAAGAATGGCACTGGTTCAGAAGGAATTATGACTTCCATCTTGGTTCTGTTCGGTCCACAGTGAAAGCATTGTAGTACAGGCCAGCCCTGTTGCCTGAGCAACTTGTGACAGTGGCTTTCCGCCACAACCCCTTCCATTTCTTCCCTTTTTATATCCTCTGCTGTTGTACGTTCTGGAAGTAGCCTGGGTCAGGTCTGGCCATCTTTCGTAATGTGGCACCAGAATAGTTTGTTCTTATCCTCTGATATTTTCTTAATATCATTAACGTTTCCCTCTTCTAATCTCTTAAAGCTGATCAGTTTTAAGGGTCATCTTCTCCTGTAGACACCATGAGACGCATTGCTACTGGTAGATGGTCTGTCAAGCCTGCTAACTGGGTAATAAAGCTGAACTCTTCCACTTCCTGCAGAAGGAAAGCAAAAGTAAGAAAGAAGGGATTTGAAAGTGGATCTGTTATACCACGCACCAGCACTCGGCTTTTATCCTAGCTTACAGTTTACCTTGAACTACCTTTCTGTGTTGTAGATAGTGGGACCAGTCCAGCTGGACTGGGCCGGTGGTAAATGTGTCTGCCACATGGGACATGCCAGTGTGGGGCAGCAGGTGAGGTGATACACAGCTGAACTAGGCTGGATGAAGCCTGTGGTGCTTTTCCTTTCCATTTGCAGCAACATGTACGTTGTTCCAGACAGACGTGTTGGTAACTCCACTGGAGGTAATCCATGTGCCTAGGGAGGCACTGGCCTGGAGGAGGGACTGGCTGCCCCAGACTAGATATGGCCTGCAGCTGGAGAGGAAGCTTTTGTAGGACAAGATTAAAGTTCTGTAGGAAATACTGTGTGCTTTCCAGCTCCCAAAAGCTGGATGGAGCAATCTGAACACTCAGCTGATACCATGTAGTTGTACTCTCCTACAGGCCAAGTACTTTGCCAGAACTTTGGAATTGCTTGCAGAAGCACAGGTATTTTTGTTCTCTCTATGCAGCCAGTGTGAGCCTTATCAGAGTTTTAATCTGGGTCAAAACTCTTAAAACATTGGGTTTGTTGCTGTTTGTGCAAAATGTAGGCTGTGTTTACCACACAGATGTGCCTTTGGCATCTGAAACTAAATTCAGCTTATAAGCTGCTGCGTGCAGAGAGACTGCGGGATCATGTACTTTGCAACTCTGAACTGCTCTATTACCTGCTCTGCTGCAGCAGCTGCAGTGAGCACAGTAACTAAGCACTAACTAGTGCGTTCCTTATGGAGTTCTCTAGCTGGTGAGGCCCTTCAGCAGGAAGCAGACAGCACAACACATTCTCATTCTGGTTAGCCCATAACAACTTCTGCCTGTGGGTCACAGGTTTGTAACATAGGTGGGTTTTCACAGGCATCCAGACACTTGAAAGACTGAAAAATATTCAGACTGCTGGCATGGAAAGCATCAGCCAAAACACTTGGTCTGGCAAAAAGTTGAAGGAACGGCAACAAGCTTTTGGTCTGTCTGTTTTTGAAGAGCAGCACATCTACCAGTGGTGCTACTGGAATCCCTAAGCTCAAATTTGTTGGTGTCATAGCTTTATAATTTGGTACTGGCAAGCAGAAGTAGAAAATAGCAAAGCAGCAGGTTCTCCTTGGAGTATGAACTCAGTCACAGGCTGCAGTGCCATCCAGACAAGTTTGTTGTATGAGTTACAATTCTTTTTGTCAGCTCTGAAACTCACCACTTTCCATTCCAGGTAGAGGCCTTCTTCTGTATAGAGCATATAGTCAATCCTCCTCCCGTTTCCTTTCAACGATGCTTTCCTCCCCTTTTGACTGGAACTGTGGTTCTTGCTGGTGGGATAGACTAAGTATCCTTTCCTTCCTTCTTCACTTTCCAGCACCCTGTTTCATTAAAACCAAAACAAGAGCTTTACATGTTTGCTCTCTGTAGCACATTGGAGTCCCCAGCCCAGGCTGATGTCCAGTGTTGCTTAATCTAGCAGAGGAGAACACTCTTTCATGGGTTACTTTAGAACAAACCTGAGTATTTTGATACAAATCTCTCCACACTGATCAGAGCAGCTCCTTCTGAAATTAAGGCAACCAGCTTTCCAGAAAACCTATGGATGAGGTTTTCAGGAGCACACCTCTGGGCACTGGCAGATGGTTTTGAGCAAGCCTCAGCATCAGATTACTGTGTCCAGGACCCCCAAACTCCTACTTCTGTAGTAATGACAGCCTAATTAATTTGATTCCTGTGTGAGACACTCTCTAAACTACTCTGCAGAGATGGTCTTAGGGGGTGTGTTACTACTGCTCCCGTCTTGCACGGAGATTACCCAGCCCAAGACTACACACAGAAGCAGTCAAAACTAAGCATCTCCCAGTCAAACTTCTAGTTTGTTTATACTTTAAAAACAGATTTTATACAGAAGACTATTAAGGCCTTCAGTCACTTGATCTAACTTTGAAGTTAGCCTTTGAATGTCATTTTGGGCTAGATAACCCACCGAGGTCCCTGTCACTCCATTTTTACAATGAGTCCATGTTGCCATGCTGTTCTGTGTTGTTTTGCTGTTGAACTGGATTAAAAGGTTTTACCTTCTCGCATTCTGTTTAGAAGCTCTACCAGGGGAGCACTAAAGGCAACAGCCACAACTGTGCATGCGACTGCAGAAGCTGCGCACGGGTCCTGCATGCATGGGGTATCGTGCAGACAGTTCATATTGAGTATGATCACAGCTGGTTTGCGTGATGACTGTGCATGCAGAGAGGGACAGGTTAGGCTGTGGTTTTGCTCTCTGGCTCAAAACACAAAATTAACTACTTTCAAAACCACTTCCTTGAAAATCATTTTCCTTTACTTACCTGCCAAAACCTGAGCTCAAGGTTCTGTGGTTTCCCTGGTAAGAGTTGATTACACCATTAAGCTACATCATCAACTGTCGCAGGAGAAACACTGAGCCATGAACTTGGGTCCTAGCAGGTACAAAGCCTTTAATTTCACCTTGGAAAAAAATAAGATATTTTTGATCACCCAGTTTTTAAGACTTGATTTTGGATGGGGCTTATGAGGTTGCATTTAGAAATTTTCTAGCGCATGCACTTGAGAGTACAGAAGGAGGGGAACACAAGAGACAAACACCAGACTCTTGTGCTATGTTTTAATGTTTGAGATTCAAATGGTTTCTCTGTCAAATTTTGTCTCTTTGGATAGATCAGAATGGTGGAGAGGAGACCCAGCACTCACAGCAGCTGATTAAGTTTCAGCAGTGTTATAATCCATAAGTTTGGGTCAGTTGATGCATACTAGAAGTACTTTATGTGCCTTCAAAAGATAACAGTGGCACAATTCTCATCATACAGTTGTTTGATCAGAACTCTTCTTAAACATCTTTGGATTTAGTGAGGTACTGAAGAGTTTATTGTGATCAGTTTATGAAAGTGAGCTTCCTATGCTGTATCATTCAGTTTTAGGCTGTCATCTCATAACTCACATTAAATCAGTGTACTGTCTGCACCCCATTTGCAAGCTGATTCTACATAGAGCCTCTAAAAGTAGTGCACTTCCTGCAGTTCTTTTCCTAGGCTCAAGGAAGCGAGCTCTTTGATGGAACTGACCTCTTTCCAAACTGGTATTTATATTTGGCAAAGTTAATTAAGTAACAAAGTAGAAGAAACTGCTGATTAGTGTTGCAGTGCTAAGGCAAAAAAAAATCTTATTTGCATTAATTTAATGGATGAGTTTGTTTTAGCTTCAGTTATGTCCTTTTAAAAGTCTGTGAATGCTGAGTATTCACTTAACTTGCACAACTGCTCACGGAAGGGAAATGTTACTTCCAAATGCATGAGGAAAATGAACGTGTGTGCATCTGCTTCTGACTAAAACTTGTGCCACTTTATATGTGACGGTTTACTGTTTGTCTCCAGGGGAAGTATGCACAAGTGCTGGATATCTGGCCATGCGTGCTAACAATTTAAGTGACCATAATGAATTATGACTGCATTGCAAAACTACACCTGAGTTTTGTCAGAATTATCATCTTATTTCACAGGACACAAAGAAAAGGAGGATAAAGAGTAACTGGGACTTAATTTTTTCTTTAAAAGGTTTTAGTCCCAAATAACTACAGAGTTGTAAGTGTGAAGGTTGTGTCTCACGACTCTCTGGCCAGTGGTTGGTCTGTAGTGCTGGCCGCTGCGGCAGAGCACGAGGGGCAGAGTATGCCTGGCAGCCTTACAGCAAAACGTATGCCTCCCCATAAAGCTCAAGGGACTCTCTCCCTTTCAGGTGAGAAGCACCAGTGTTTAAGAAAAGTCATCCTTCTGGTGTAGCAGCCTTCACCCAGAATTCTGAGCTACTGTCCAGTGGTGGAGACAGGAAAATTTGCATTTAAGTTTTGTTTCTTAGCTGTGCTGTAATAGACTTGTGTGCCAGGCTCTATTCAGGGTCAGAGATGAAAATGGGCTCCTTCCACTGCTTTACTTGAGGGTGAGTCATCTTTGTGATAGGATTATTTGTATGCATCTCATGAAGTGTTTCTGAGCCAAAGCTTGCACGGTTTCCAGCACTGTGGCAGGGCCCAGGTCATTACATCTAGCTCATTAATTGTTCTATAATTAGAAATTACTTGCTTTTTATTTGTACTAAGCATGTTCTTCTAGTCCAATGTTTTACGTATGCTGTTCTTAAATATCTCTTTCATGTTAAGAACTAGATGTTTGTCTGCTTTTATGGCCCAATTAGTTTAGTAATGTGAACTACTTGATTTTATTTATAACCTGGAGAGAGTGCTGACAAAGAAATAACTCTCTGGATCGCTCACATTGCTGATTTAAATGTCTGTTTGAAATGTCTGTTTGAAATGTCTGTATATCTTGATCAAGGGTTATTATTGAAAAATTTGAGAACAGATCAATGTTAGGTCGTACCCAGGTCTGCTGAATATATGAACGGTACATGTTAGTGAGACACAGCTCCACAGCTAGTGTGCTATTTAACATTTAAGTATCTTTAAAACCCAGACTCCATTAATACTTTTAACCTTTACTGAACTTACTGGCAATTTATGCTTACCAGTCCCTTGCAGAGATGGGAGGACAGGCTTTCTTGGCCTCTTGTGGAAGCACGTCTACACACTGAACACATGCATGGCCCTGTTTCCCTTATGTATATTCTGTTACCAGCAGTGAGAAATATTTTCCAATTATCCCATACTGAGGCACTGCACATGCAAAGAGGTAGCGCAGGTCAGACCCTGACATCTTTATTTGATGGCTCTCTATCAGTCATGCATTTGTCAGTGCAACTTAATTGCTGAATACAAGTAACTCCTCAGAGAGCAAACAAAAACACCCCAAAAGAGGTGACAGATTATCTCAAACGGCCACTGAAAACACAGGGAGATTTTTGGTATTTAGGGGTGTTTTAATTTTTTTTTCCGAAGAGCTCCAAGCCTGCTCTTGGAACCATAAAATAGATTGTTACACCCACGTACAGATTTGCATTTGCAAACTTGATTGTAGGGCCAAATTATACCTTACTTTCGCTTTCTAGAAATCCCTTTCACATGTACCAAATTCATGTTTTCAACACGTGAATAGAAATGCCTGAAAATTTTACAGGCTCTTGAATGCGCAAAACGTGACTTTTAAATAACAAATCCTTATTTTTGAATATAAACTAAATCCAGACCTTATGTCTAGAATTCAGTTTCTTTGTTCAAAACCGATTCAAAGACAACTTCAAAGGGTAGCGTCCCCTGACTCACTCAACTGTATCCATCTGTACTGTGTAGTTCTGTACTTACTGAGTACAAATGCCAGCATAAACTGTGAGGATCCATATAATGCACCGTTTCCATTATGTGTATCTGCAGAGATTCATTAATTCAAATAACTTTACCTCTAGTGTATTTTGGTAATGAACAGCTAGAAGATCTTTTATCATTGGTCATCATCATAATGTATTTATAGAATCATAGAATAACCAGGTTGGAAGAGACCCACTGGATCATCGAGTCCAACCATTTAAGTCCATTAAACTAGCCTTGAGGTAAAGAAGGTGCAAAAGGATTATCACATTCATTAAATGTTGCTGTAAAATATACAAAGCTTATTAATTTCTCTCCACTGCCACATTGCTTAACAAGCAGTTCAAGAATTCAAGAAATTTATATTAAGACTTCTGCAAATTAAGTTTACTTTTGTATTTTTCATGAGACCACCAGCTCAAACCAATGATACCCGTTCCTCGATATCAAACACTCCTTAAATAATGCTGCACTGGTATCACTGATGGATATTAAGTCATAGTCCTAGTTATGTTTGATGTGCTATTTAATTCCCCTTTGTATTTGTGAGCTTGCTTTTTTGAGTGCATTGAATCCGGCAAGCTTTCTAGCACCGGTCATTAGCGAAATGTTAAGTAGGAAGCAACAAACTGGCCTTTTAAGGAACTGTCTAAAGTATGTGGGAGGATTAAGAATCACATACTTCTGTAGGTTATCTGGAGTGCACACTTCTTCATCATACAATCCTTCAGGATCCAACAAGGTGCCTGTGAAAACAGAAAGGGAGATGCGAGTGTCCCAGTGTGCCTCTGGTGACTTGCCTCTCAGGAAGGCCCTGGGACACAGGTGTTTGAAGACAGCAACTGAGGGGGAAGGGGATTGCTCAGACCCAGAGCTCTTTGTATTCTCAGATCCCAGCCATGCATAGTAGTTATGCTTTTCACAGTGACTGCATCTCACACTGGACTAAGAATGCTTTAACTCTGATTCTTTATTTTCATAATAAATATAGGAAAGAACTTCTTGTAATAATGAGGATGAGGATACATGGCCTTAGTACCTCAGCTTTTGTTTTGGTATCTCCCTCCATACATTTTCTGTTCCATTTTCATAGGATCATAGAATAGTTTGGGTTGGAAAGGACCTTAAAGATCATGTGGTTCCAAGCCCCTGCCATGGGCAGGGACGTCCTACTAGATCAGGGTGCCCAGGGCCCCATCCAGCCTGGCCTTGAACACCTCCAGGAATGGGTATTTTAACTACGTTGTAGTCCCTGCTTAAGCTTCTTATGCTTTCCTGGCAGACATTCCAATCTAAACTCAGCCTTCACTGTTTTCTGTTGATTCTTCTTTCCATACGCTGTATGCTCAGTTTCTTGTTCCTTCATAGTTATTACTCTAACTTTTCTTTCAAAGCCTCAATGTCTCAGACTTTTTTGGTTTTTTCTGCTACAACAGAGTAAAGACACAACATTAAACAGTTCCACATTCTTACGTTTAGTATCTTCGCAGCTATAATTGCTTCTCTAGAGAAAGACTAATTCCTGATCTAAACCTTCACCAAGTACAGCTGAGTTTCACCAGGTACGAATATCTTGGTGTTCCATGAAATCTTTTATAAGATAAACCCTACAACTTGGTCGTGTTGTTGAATCGCTTTGTTACATCCTCACTGATGGTATTTATAGAACACCAAGTGGAACACACTGATCAAAAGCTGCAGGCTTTCACTATATGCAGAAAGTACAGAACCAATAATTTGGCTTCCCCCACCCAAGGTAATCTAGAGAGTATTTTAAAAGTAGAACAAGTGTGGGAAGGCAGTCGAGTAGCTTGATGTACAAGTCCTGGAATCTGAACTGAAGTTTAAGATCCCTGTTTGGTTCTTAATTATAGTTCAGCGAGTCACTGTTAAGATTCATAAAAGATAGGTTACAGAAAGACCCTTCTTATTGCCCGTTGCAGATGTCATGTGAGTGACAGCCAAGTAAGTGTTCATACAGACAGCTAGAGGTCTTACCAATTGCCCATGGTTTATCCTCCCCAGGACCAATTCGACATGGGTCTTTGTAGTGTGTAAACAGAGAATGCTGTTGCTCCAGCTTGTCATCTGCAGGGAAAGAACAAGCCCAAGAGAAGGCACATCAGCTCTGTGTGGCAAACCCTTGGACACCTGTGTGTTCGGCCACAGAAGAAAAAGCAGGTCCTCCTGTCTACTTGGTGCACATAGATAGGGTGGACTTGGACCAGCTCAGTAGGAGCTTTACTGCACAGCGGTATCATGTCTTGATTAGAAATCCCAACAAATGCCTGCCCGTAACAGTGCTTCCCTTACAAAGCCTTTCTATGAGAGACATGTTTTTGTAGTTTCTAGCTGTAAACTGAAGGGGTGGTTTTCCAGCCTATTTCTTCCTCCTGCCATTGGCATTGCACACCCTACACTGGTACACTCAACAAGTTTGTTGAGATAGATCACACACTGGAGAACTGGACTGGCTTCACGATATAAATGGCTGTTAGTGGGTGTATATATACAGCTCAGTGAGCCTGGAGACAAAAGCTTGTGTGCTACCCAAGCTGTAATTGGCAAGAGGAAGGACAGGCTTGATAATGTGCTTGGGATATTATCTAGGGCATTAAAGCCATTCTAAACATACTCAGCATGACCCATCTAAGATAGATTAGCATTTTGTCATGATTAATTTGTAGCTGTGCCACTGATAGTGACAAGTCACAGCCAACTGGAAGGCTTTCTCTCTTCTGCAAAAAGGTTTAAAAACATAATAAACTTTTACACAAGTCAGTCCAAAGCAACTTGACAGTAACTAACTTTCTAATAACGTTCCCACTAGGTGACAATTTGCTGTATGAATGTTGTCATATTGTTCTGTAAAGCTGGAGCAGAAAACTGAATTTCAGAAAATTTGTTATAAGTAGAAGGTTGCCTGTGGACCTGGAGAACTTTGAAAACTGTTCTGTCAATATATCTAAGAATAGAAACTTGATATTCACTGAAACGTTAATTACTTGCTGTTTCAGTGCAGGAAAGAATACAGAAAATCATACACAGAATTACAGGAAGCTGATTAGTGTTAAAAAAAAAAATCTTAAAACATTCAATTCTCTGCAGTGCTAACAAACGTCCCTAAAACAATGAGTCATGTAGAAAGAGGGAAGAAAACTTTAAAACACTGCATTAATCTTACATAGTGCATAATGAAAGCAAGCAATCCAAAAATAAAAAAAATAAATAGGCAGCTTAATTTCAGTTTCCAGGCTGACTGATTTTTAAAGGGGGGGATGTAAGTAAGCTGCAGAGACAGCAAAACCAAAATTGTTTTTTATAACCTACTTTTCAGTCCTCCTTAGTAGTGGTTGCAATATTTACAACTATCAGTTGCAAAAGCAAGTAATGTTTTTTTTTTTTACTTTAAAAAGACAAGTCCCAACACCATTAATTATACTCTCTACTTCTTGAGTAAGATATTGGTTAGAGTGCCAGAACTTCTCAGGTGGAGAAAACTGACCATATGTTCTGCCTCACAGCCCACTCCCTTCCCATTCGTGTCTGACTGGGCAGCCACCCCTTGGTATGCGGCAGATTGTTTATTTCCTTGGTGGACATCTTTGCCTGCAGGCCACCCCAGCCAGCCAGATTGCGAGTGAAACAGTCAAATCACAGCAGATGTGTCCATTTGTATCCCCCAGCTTGTGTCTCCCTTCATCAGGACTGCTGCCATTGCCTGCCCGTGTGGCAGCTTGGCTAGCTGCAGGCCTCTTAGTGACCACATTTCTTCCTTCCTTCCCTAAAACCTCATTACTGCTGCTGCCATTATATTTTATTCTAATAGGTGTTTGTTTCACTACAGCATTCTGTAGCCATGGCCACTTAATGCTCACCCCAACAGTGCAGAACAGATTCTTCTACCAGGCAGAGCACTTGCCAGCACATTCTCTGACCATTCTGAGTTTACTTTGGATGATAGAGTTGTGATTGGTTTATTTTTTTGTACGTATTAGAAACAAACAACAGAGGGGCCATGTTTTGGGTTGATGGTCTTTCTAAAAATCTTTAATTTTGGGTGTCTGATACAAGTCCTGACATTAGAGAATAGTGGGTTTTTTTTGAGGTCAGACAGTGCTTGCTTTTTGTTTCTTAAAATTATTGTGGTACATTTGTTGCTGTCAGCCTTAGTTCCCTGAGCTGCTGCTGAAGACTACAGCATTCATGCTGTATACTGTTCACAAATTCACCTCTTAATCCACAATTGGGCCTTAATTGCTGAATCCCACTTTGAATGCTGCAGCCTGAGCTCACCTGTGCGCTGCACATCTCCCTGGTAACGCAGCAAAGGCAAAGTAGCTGCACTGAACCCCCATCCTGTACCTGCTTCGTGCCCTTTGTCTCTCGACACTTCAGTTTTGGCTTGCCAGTCCACAGCCCTGTGGGAGGCCGCCCGCCCAGCCCCACTGATCCATTTGCCAGCTGCAGACCAGCAGAGTCGATCACCATCGTACAAAGCTACCCAAAAGCTCTGCTGGATGCCTGAGCTGTGCTGAGCAGTAAGGCAGAGAGGAAACACAAAACACAATGCTCTGCACTCTATGTTGTCAATTTAACTGTTAACAGACCGTAAGATTTCTGTTTGGAAAGGGCTACCATCTCTGTATACTCAGCACCCACTACTTAAGGTTTTGTGGAGTTCTTTTTCTAGTACTCTGAGCATCCAAATATATAAAAAATAATAATATTAAAAATGTATTAAAATAATCCTCCCCACAATTCCATGGCATCAGTTAATTTTTTCCAAGACTCACTCAGCAATGCTTAGTTCTCTCTGCAGCACCAATCTCTTATGTCTGTGTATATGCACTATCAGATTATTTTTAACTGCATGAATTTACTGCTTTTTTTCCACAAAATTTCTATAATGTCCATGTTCATAATTCAGAACTAAAATTCTTGGACATTAGTTGTCTACCTAATCGAAGTACAGCTAAACCACTGAATCCATCCTCACTACTACAAGTCATTGTCCTTAGTGCCTTACAAAACATCATGAAGAACATCAACAGAGCCAGTTAAGCATGAGCTGCTTTCCTCTGCTCTCCTTGAGGCCGTAGCAATGTAGCAATGACGTCTTTCCTTGTAAACACCAGTCACAACTTAGTGTAGTGCTATAATCCCCTGGAATCATCCTATTCCTTTTCAGAATGGGTAGATACCAGGAAATGGAAAACCTTGTCTTACCAGAGGAGCAGTTATCGAAATTGAGATCTCCACAGATTACATCAAAAGCCACCAGCTCCTCTGGATTGGCTGTACTGGAGGAGGAGGTAGATTTTCTGAATTCAGACAGCCAATCTTGAAGCATATCCAGTTGCTCACATCGAACAGTAGTATCTCCTGCAGCAAACAAACAAACAAGTAACCAAAACAAGAAATAAGACCTCCTTTTTGCATTTACTCGGCCACCTATCAGTTACTAAGCTATTGTTAGACATCTTGAGAAAAAGGCAGATAAAAGATGGTGTGACAAAGGGTATACTCAGCATATAGTGCTTGGCCTGTTATGAAGTTCATTAGGAACCACACATTTTGATGATTTAAACATCTCCTTCTGGAATCCATCATAGCAGGCACCTCTGAAGAAATGAGAAGACAAGGCATCTGTGCTGCAGACAACCAGCCAAAGTGATGCAGTTTCCAGGCACTGGAGGAGGGTGATCTGATGCACTGTACTAGTAATTGGGAATTCAGAGTTAAAATCCTACCTCAGATGAAAGTGGACGGTGTGTTCTGGGCTGAGAAACACTCGATCTGGTGTTGCTTTGCTTTCTAATTTTTAAAAATGAGAAATTCAACTTTCAGATGTTATTAGGAAGCATACATCAACAGTAAGTTCAAGTTACACAAACTGTAGTCTCCTGCCTGAGGAAGGGCTCTATCTGTTCTAGTAAGAATACTGAAACTGAAGTATTCCTTCATCTTTTTAAAAGTACGTGCAGGTACAAGTTTAGACAGGTGGTACTTCAGAAGTGAAGAACCAGATCCTTTTCAGCAATTGCAGGGAAGTTACAGCAGGCTACCTGTGCTGAGGATGTGCCTCCCTTGTACAGAAGTGAGAAAGGGTTGAGATTGGTTCCCAGATATTTTTTGTTTGTGAAACTGTCTGACACACAGAGCAGCTCTCTAATTATACCAACTTACCACACTTAATTTTAAGCACATTAGGTAACATGAAGTCTCAGAAAAAATTAATTGTCGTAATCATTTTTGGAGAGCCATTGAATGCTTGAAGTTGGGAAAGGAGCACCAGAGACACATTCTAGAAATGTCTGTTTACTATAATGCCCGTCCTTTTATTTTATTTTCACCCTACCTGTACAGTTAGCAGTTATAATTTTGCTTGTTTCAAACTTGATTGACACATCAGTTCAGGAAAACATTGCTTTTCCTCAAAAGAAAAGATTTGTTTTCAAATGCCACAATTAGAGGAAAAGCAGCAAACCAAACAGGCCTTGTTCTAACTACAGTTTCATTTTAACCTAATTTACTACTTCATGCTAACTATTAAAAAGATGTAACGCACAAACAGAAACCTCAGTTTTGTACATCCAAAGCTGCTTTCAGTGGCTGCTCTGGAGCTGGTGAAGTCTCACAGGGTGTTAATCACTCATCACCAGCACTCTATATATAGACTTCTAAAATGTGACCTCCACAGCCTAGTGTAGCTCTGTTAGTGTACAGACAAACATTAGGCATTAGGACCTTAGTAGCGTTATTAACCTGTGAAGGGTTGGATTTTCAAGAACATCTCAAGGGGAGGTTAAACCAGCAGTTAAACGCAAACTGAATCAGAAATGTTCAACTGAGAATGATGAGGTACAATCCTAAATAATTAAAAGAAATATTGAAAAAAACATGAAAGAGAGCTTTAAGTAGGTTCTGACAATGACTCATCTCTTCAGACTGGTAATTCCAACAGCAAATATTCTGATTATTTTCTTCCATTCCCAACAAATCGTTACCAGTTGTGCAGGTACAAGTGCTTCTATTCCCTAACCTATAGTTTTCACTACTTGTACCTCAGAAGTTTGCATGGTACCCCAATCACACAGCTTGACACAAATCCAGACACACATAGTCTTTGGAAAACCCTTTGCTACAGCAACACAAGGAAGCACTACACTTAAGACTTAGCTAGAGAAAAGCACAAGAAATAGGTCATGTGGAATAAATAAAGCCTGGAGCAGGTGACACCAACCACAAAAGGTGCACATGACTAACATAGATGTTCTGCTTAACAGAAGATAGGGATGCAATTACAGATTCACAGAAAGTATGAGCTTGGAAAGGCCCAGTCCAACCCCTCTGCTCAAGCAGGGTCACCTACGGCAGGTTGCTTAGGACCATATCCAGTCAGGCTTTGAATCTCTGTGGCTGGAGACTCCATAACCTCTGGGTAACCTGTTCCAGCACTTAAGTCATCTGTGCAATTAAAAAAACATTTTCCTTTGTTTAAATGGCATTTCTTGCATTTTGGTTTGTGCCCACTACCTCTCATCCTGTCACTAGGCACTGCTGAGGAGGGTCTGCCTCCACCTTTCTTACACCCTCCCATCATACATTTACATGCTTTGATAAGTTCCTTCCCGAGCCTTTTCCTTCTGAAGCTGAAAAGTCTCAGCTTTCTCGTTCCAGATGAAGCTTATCCAAATTCAAGAACTGTTCCCCTTTTGCAGCATCTGAATCTTTCTGTCCTACCTCATCTCCTCAGGCCACTACTTTCTTCTGTCCTGCCTCATAACTTCTAAGCATGGTGCGTGTTGACAGGAATGCACATCTTGCTCCCTGTAAAGGCCTGATTACATAAATTGCTTACCTGCCTTCAGACCAGCTTTTACAGCCCTGAACTGTCCATCTAGCATAGGCCTCACTAGGATGAGTGATAAAATATGGTAGCTGTTACCATATGGGCATAAAACTCAGGCAAGAACCTGTCACAGACCAGTGTGAAGAATGCAGCAAACCTGCTTCACTGAAACACACAAAGGTGGAGTTCTCCAGAACACAAAACTTTTCAGAAAAACAAGAGGCAGGCAAAAGCAATTTAGGAGGATGCTGGGAAAGGTGTCTGGTAACAAAGAGTGTAGGACTTGGGATAGACTGACATCTCTGATCATCCCCACTAGAGGTCAGAGAGAGCTGCACTGCAGCACACTACTGCAGAGCATGCAACTGAGCTATATTTCCGTGACAAAAGATGGGATCCTCTAACGCAACTTGAACATATCGGTGTCCTGGGTTTATTATTGAACTAACTGGATGCAAAAGCTACCAGCGAGACTCAGTCTTACCAGCTTCCAGTGATCAATGGCTTAGGAGATGAAGGAAACTGAGCTAACCAGACACCTAAGTACAGGAGAAGCCCAAAGAAGCAGAGGAGCGGACATTGCAGAAACTGCTGCTGCAATGAAAGAGCATCAGTAAATATTAACAGGAGAGAACTAGGTAGTAACTCCCAGCATTAACACTCAACTACTTCTTCCAGCTTTCAGCTCTAATTTAACATTCAGATAGAATCACCGTCTGATCGCCACCAGTGATTAACCACAGAATACATATTTGTGCTAATTGCTCTACACTCTTTTCCTC
This sequence comes from Coccyzus lansbergi, assembly GCA_033558105.1. NCBI lineage: Eukaryota > Metazoa > Chordata > Aves > Cuculiformes > Coccyzidae > Coccyzus > Coccyzus lansbergi. The sequence continues at coordinate 2,907,688 of JAUMJK010000426.1, read as the reverse complement.
AGTAACCAGCCTGGAAAAATGCAAATAATTGTGTTGTGACCAGTTCCTGCAGTCATGGCTTCTGAATTCTTTGCAAGCTCCCTTCAGCTTCAAATTTTGTGGAAGGATGAAGGGGTAGTGTGGGAAACCTCAGCCAGCATGAATAAATACTTCACCTTTGCTCATTACAGGAAAACCATAGTTGCCCTTTCCATTCCCTTTGGAAATGCTTAAGTGAAATCTTGGCTTCAGTTAGAACTGCAGGCAAGTACCATCCACTGAGGACTTTGTCCTACGCCGAAAGATGTTAGAAGAAGCATGATGGTGGCTGAACAAAGCAGCTGACAGGCCTAGTCAGAGGAAATGAAAAGATCTTAAAACCAGAGTTCTCAGCACTGATAAGCTCTCTGGGATGTACTGGCAGGGAATCCAGGGATGATGAGCAAGAAAAACTTGTAAGTGTAGGTTGTAAAGCCGAGTCAAAAGGAAGATTTTTTCCAAGTCACAATCGAAGGCTTCAGTTCAGCCATGAGGCAGGCTGTGTCACACCCCGCTGTGGGACAGATCAAACAGACCCTTACACTTGTAATGTAATCCAGGACAGGCTGGGAAAACAAAAACAAACCACCCCAAACAACAGAAAAGCCCTTTTATTCTGCTGGGTTACTTCTCGGCTCACTCAGATCCCCTGTTGAGTCCAGCATAGCCTACAAGGGCTGTGTGGCACTCCTGAGAGGAGGTGTAAGGGCAGGCTGCCTGGTGTGGATATGTCAGCTTTGCTACTTCAGAAGTGGGTGTGGAATTGGTGCCTAAGCATGCTTAGCACTGAAGTGACTCCTGGTTGCACAATGAGACTTCCAAACACTGAGGGATCTCTCTCAGTCCTGAGCTAAGTTCTGCTTAAGCTCAGTGTATGCTTGTGGAACCTGAAACTGGTGCCAGAGAGGCCTGAGTTGGGAGCACCTCCAGTGCTCACAACTAGATTCACACTAAATGCAAAACAGGGACTTGAGTGAGGTTATGAGATAACATCCAGCACACTACGTCATCTGGAGGAGCTGGGCTGCAAGACTTTGAGGCTTACTCTGCTTTCATGGCTTGTTGGGGTGTCTGAAAGGCATGACTCAAAGGGACTGGGATGTGGGTGGATGCTAGGCAGCAAAACCTGTCCAGAACGTTAATCACTGCCTAATTGAAAGTCATAAAAAAACCATGTAAACTTAACAGCCCCTTGGAAAATAATTACATTCAAGTATCATTAAAGGATCCCTTCATTTGATACTGAAATGCTGCTGTTTCCACAGTGGAAACAAAGAGCACCTTCACAGCACCATTCGGTAATGGGCAGAGGACCAAGAGGATAAGCTACATCTAGTTCTACACTTTTATTGAAAAAGGTGAATGTCAGGTTTGAAAAAACAGTAATTGCTCAGAACAGAGCTGAGCCACTACAACTCTTGAAAAAAGCATTAGTAGCTCATTCCTGACCATAAGCAGTTGGATCCTTTCATTTATCTCATGTAAGTCTCAGATCTGTCAAGGGTAAGTTTATGCATCGTGGAAGAGAAGCCAAATTGCACTCAGCCACGTGTGACAAGATGATTTAAATGGCTAACCTTTTAAACAGTGCTTCTTTTTAGAAGTACTACATCTTTACATTGTAGAACTGTTTTTTGGATCATATTTTAAACGTGTGAAATGTTATGAATCAGACGATACAAATCAGAAAGCACAGCTCTGCCAAACTTATGAACTTTAGTTTTCCATTTCATTACATAAACTAATATGATACATCAAAGGACGGCTAGACTTCTAAATCATTGTCTGCTCTATTTGAATGTATTTTGAACCAGATAAGCCAAAATATACGAAGCAAGAACATAAGAAGGAAAACGAAGGGTTGCGTTTTACCCTTGAAGAAGCTTTAAGATGACTTTGAAAATAGAACATTACTTCCCAAATCATCTTCTGTCCCCCCTCTTTCTCTTTATTATTTTAGGGATTTCATAATGTGGTTATCAAAGACTAACTCAGAATATATCACTAGGTAGTAAAAAAGAACAGGACTGAAAGTGATGGTTTATAACCTAAACTAGAACAGAACAAATCTCAGCTCCACAACTGCAATCTCACAGTACATTACCATAATTCCAGATTTAAAAATAGAAACCTGGAGAAGGACGTTACGTTGTTAAAACGTGGCTGAAAAATTCATGAGTCTACTTTAGAACTATCTAGTCTCCCTAATGTACTTTGGGGACTGGCAGTTTTGTTCCCACGTCTGTCTCTGCAGCTGAAGCACTGACAGGGTAGAATGAATGCCAGCTGCCTGCCTGGGTTAACCCAGCCGTGCTGTAGCGCAGAGGTTCACAGTTCTACCATGTATAATACATCACTGCCTCGCCTCAGACTGCAGCGCACGCTGACTGTCTTCAAGCAGTCTAGGAGGGCTGCATCCTGCTCTCCAGCTCTCAGGAGCAGAAGAGCCACAGTCACTAAAAAAGGCCTTCCACACCTTGCTCAAAGTTTTTGTGTTTATTTATCATTGGCAGTGTTAGAAGATAGTGTTTCATGAAACAAAGGACACAGAGCGCACTGTGTCAGGCTGTAGTAAATGTAACAATGGATCTGATTTAAACACAACCAAGAGAATGAGTAAATGAACTTGCTAGCCACTTATGCATGAAAGTTTTGGGCCAAAAATGAGAAAATTTGGGCTTATTCCAGCTGTTGATTTCTGATGAAAAACTATTCCAACTTGTATCTTCTAGTGATCCCCTAGTTTACATTCAGAGAAATATTAGTTTATGTGGTGATACCTGTGAGTTGACAAATGCTGTTGGTAATTGATACCAATGTATTTGCTAAAATACAGAATTTAAGAGGGAGCAAAGAGAAGAAAAGCTCTCATGGGATATTTTTTTGTTTGTGTCTTATAATACTTAATTACTCCCAGACCAAAAGTGTGAAGGTTTGGGGATACACTTCTCTCCTTTCTTCACTATTTCACTGTTATTTGCAATGCACAGTGCACTTAGAAAAGCTAGAGGAGCAGTGCTTGCTGCTTTTGCACCAGAATACCACCTCAGGCCTCAAAACAGCAAAAAACAAGATAGACAAATTTGGACAATACCTGCAATAGCTTGCAAGTGAGTGCAGGAAATGTATCCCACAATTCTTTGGTCCTGAGGTGTACTTCCCACTTGCACCTGAAAAAGAAACGAGAAATAAAAAGGTGATGAATAGAACAGTTCATACAACTCCACTTCCAGTCCTGCTGCACAGCCTTTTTATGCGGCATTGGCCTTTTTCACCATTCTTTCCATCTAGATCCATTTTACACACACTCAAACCCACCAGAGGACACCCCATGTCGTCCCCAGAATGTAGAAGGAAAAGATGCTAAGGGAGTCTGGGAAAAGGTTCTGAGGACTTTGGCTGTGTCTCAGTGAAGTGTTCACATCCTTCAGCTCACAGCACCTCCCCTCACCGCATCAGTCAGCCAGATGAAAACACCACGTGGGCCTCTGTTTTTCCCCACTGAAGAGGCAGGGCTGCCAGGGGAGCTGGAACATAGGATAATCCTCACCTCTATCATAGGCTACAATCCACAGTATAGTTGCTGGCAGACGCACTAGTGAATCAGAATCAAGGTCTGACTTTGGTTTTCAACTCTAATGCTGGTTCTGGCAGTTCAGGGCTTATACAGCTGCAAATCAAAATTCCTAATGATTTGAGGACCAGGATTCGAAGTGAAGGAAGAAACTAGATAGAGCGTAAGGTTTTCTTGTTGACAATGAGTGTGGCAACACTGCATTGACTACTAGAGAAAATGTCCACAGAAGAAAGTTGTATCTAAGACTCGGGAAAAAAACCCACAGCCGAGTCTCCTTCAAAAGGTGAGGCTCAGATTTCCTCTGACACCTCTAAATAACAGGCAGGGCTCCATTTAATACAGACACAGTTTTGTCAGCTTGTTTGGGTTTCTTGTGTTTTAGCTATCCAAGAACTATCTAATTCATTTTCTATCTGGAAAGTCAGCTTTGCAGTAAGTGAATTTAGATGTCATTTGTACTCAACAATCCACGTTAACTTTCAGGTTTTGTTCAAGCTAGAGTTTGTAATAAACAGCTTGCATTATTCTATCCCCAATCTGTTCAGTTCTCCCTTAGACAGGTTTCCAAATGGATATTGATGGTGTTCTTATTGTTGTTCCTGTACAGATAACCTGCTGCAGGGAGGGGGAAGGCAGAGGAATATACAGTCATTGGTGGATCTGCCCCTAAGGCAGAGGATTCTTCTGACCTCAAAGGGCTGTAGCAGAGCCTCCTGAGATACCAGTCTGCTGGGTGGCTATTAGAGACTGCTGCAGAAGCTTTGCTACACAGACCTTTTCCTTCCTCCCTCAGGCTGAATGTATCACAATGTCACAGGTGAACTACAAGCAGCATTCTCTCAATTTTTTTTATGCAACATAAAAATTCTGATAGAAAAGTGGGAAAGCATTGGTTTATATCCTCTGCTATCTCAGGTAGGCAGGTTATGAATTATATTTTCCAAACTTCATCACTCAAAATAAGATCCCCACTTTAACACTGAAAGCTACATATTTTAAAGTCTTCACTGGTTTTCAAATCAGTGTCTGCTGCTGCAGAGAAGCATGCATGTTGTCTATCCTTCAATGCTGCCCCCGTAACCACACTGCACAGAAAGTTTCCTGCCTTATAGCAAGGATGCACTGCTTATAATCCTCCTGTTGACTAAAGCAGATGGAATCATTTTCAGTGTCTCTATCCAAAAAGCATAAAAGATTTAAGTGTAAAAGCTGAACATCCTAACATAAATTATTGTCAGTTGAGAAAAAGAAGTCCACTCAAATTGGCTTTAGAATTTCCAATTTACGCACAGGCTCACACACATTTCCATTAATCATAAATAAATCTCTTGGACGGTGTCCCTGGGTGCACGGATCTGTACTGAAATGGACTCACACTCTTGCACTCTCAGAGAATGACAAGAAATGGCCTGCTCCGTGCAGGGGAGCACAGCAAAAGCCCCCTGGGGCTGCCGCGGCAGCAGCACGGTGCACTTGCTAGGAACAGTGGCTGCTTTACACACACCCTAGAGGGGAACTGGGAAGGGGCTTTCATTAACACTTCACTAATTAAAAATAAAGCAACAAAACCGCCAAAGCAAGAGCTGCAGGCATTACCATAATTAGAATTTCCTTGGAAAGTGCCAACTTCTCTTTCAGATTCCCTCCAACTTTTTTGACTTTGGGTTTTTTGGTTGTGTTGAGCAAGATTGATGTAAACCACCAAGCAGAGTCCCTTTGAGTATAATCACAACAGAGGCAAATATTTGTCATAACTACTAAGATAGAAAATAATTGACCTTGTAGCCTCCCAGCTGCAGCAGAAGCACTGGTATATTAAATATGGCCCAAAATAAAATAGTAAGGAAAATCTGGTTATTCAGACTAATTTAGTCTTTCACAGATGGACAAAGACTACGAGTTGTGCAGACAGGAAAACTACTCGACCTCTAGAATATTTCAAGCCCTATAATTCTGCTGAAAAACATTCCTTTATGTGGCCAAATACTGTAGTTACTTTTAGACTGCTCCTTTTTCAAGGGTATATTATATTGTGGTGACTCGGCTCAAGCAGCTACGTGGCAGCCCTGTAGGAAGACAGCACAGAGCGTTCATCTCAGCCGTTAACGTGGATCTTGGCAGAAAGATTCCACTTCCACCAAACCAGGTCAGCACTTCACAAATATTATTTTTGCTGCTTAATACAGAAGAAACCTCTAAATTCACATTTACAAAGAAAATATATGTCAACAAATAAACAGAGTGGCTCCTCCTCTGAACCTGACTTAACGTTCACCAGAACTGTTCTACATTAGGAGCTCTGTATTGATAATACATTCATTTAATTGCTTTTCTAGATGGAACTACTTCAGCTTCTGCTTTGCAAAATCACTGTCTTAGTTGTGGCATGGATCACTCTGCTGTGTCTATAGAAATGTTTAGGAAGGTAATATCAAAAGAAAAGTTCCAATGTTTTAAAACCGAATAATTACTACAAGAGGAAAAAGTTGCATGTGATTTCCTGTTAAACTCTGATGTCATCTAGAGGTAAAATGAAAACAGAGATAATATATTTGTAGTCTAACAATACGTCCCAGTTATACAATTTTGACTGAAACAAATTAATGTTTTTCGATATTATGCTGAAATATACAAAATATATTCCAAGTCTCAGTACATTTGCAAAGGTCATATAATCAAACTAGTCAAACATTTGGAAGCTAAGAATAGATCCCGATTCCCTGTGACACCACTGAACATTACAGTTTGGTAGCTGTTAGAGCAGGACAACATAAAAAGCTCATTATAGATGAGAAAGAGGCCTTTTTTCTGTAAAGAGGAAGCCTGCAAGCTTGCGTTTGGAATTCAAATGCCAGTTTCTGCTGCTGCACGATGACCTCTGTCCCTTGCCTGTAAATTAAATAAATAAGCACAAAACGGACATCTCTGAATTTTTATTTTCGGTCACAGCACTGACTGTGTCAAGCACACAACAGTGCTTGACATCAAGTACTTTAAATAAAAGATTCCATCTCGGTGCCACAGCACATGAGTACAATCTGTGGGAGAGACAACGCTGATTCTGCACTGGACTATGCAAAGTGGTGTGTATTCCTATGACTGTGTGTCCAACCCTTGTCCTACATGGCCTGAGGGGTCGTATGTCCTCCAGTGTGGCTGCTGTCAAGTGAGGAACAGTGCTCATGAGAGAAACGCAGCCACCAGGGCTACAGCAGCAAGAGTCTTGTTAACAAGGAGAAAAAAAAAATGTAACGAGTAGCAAGAGTTGAAATTTTAGAGCTAGAACAAAGGAAATTACTTTGAATTCAATCACATTACTTCTGTGGGAATTTTAGGAGCCAACTGGAAAATCTTGCACATCTTATGTTTACCACTCTCCAGTATAATAAACATACAAAGCTGCAAACATGACAAAGATCTTCTCTTTAACAGTTTTTATTTACACACATCTGTCCCAGCAGTGCGAACAGTTCTATTACATCTGGGTGTCAAGAAAAGCAACAACAGATACTTAAAAAAACCCCAGAGAAATGCTACTTAAATACAGAGGTATTTCAGTACCAGTTCAAAACTAGCTTCAGAGAAGTCACTGCCAAGTTAATAAATCATCAGCTGCTTGGAAGGAAATGTTCTTTAATGCTTAAAAATTTGGGCCATGCCACATGTGAGAAATCTCACTCAATTAAAGAATCAAACAAGATCTGGAAACCTGACAGTTATGTGTAGGCAAACCCAGAAGGTTTGTTACGACGGGAACTTGAGCTTTAGTAACAATTTCTCAAAGCTTCACATTGCCAGGAGGGAACCATTCAAAAAAAATCCAGGTAAAGCAGACAGTGTCCTAGATGTGAGCCCTCCACTACTTCGAAGTCCAAGCATATGCCTCTGCCTCTTCCTTCATAGGAAGCAAATTCAGGTGTGCAAACTGGAAGTTTTTCTGGAGCTCCACTGAGTTTATCGCCCCCCAGCCCACACACAGCCAATAAACCCAAAGCTGGGAAGGGTAAATAATGTGAATGCAATGTTAAAAATCCTTGAGGGAGATGGGATGCTACACAGAACAGTTCAAGCTTCAGCCACTGTAGTTTAATAACCCATTCATTTCCTCAGCTTAGCTGACTATGAAGGTGTCAGTTTTGCCATTGCAATCAATGTGACCTGTAACGCCAATTCCTGCATTATTCCCTTGAAGAGGGTACGTCTCTGTATGCGTACAGCTCCATGGCAAACAGATTTAGGGGCATGACAAGAACCAAGATAATGATGTTAATATTATGCAGAAAAACCAGGAGGCTGAAAAGCACACCTGCATGCTGTGTGGAAAAGAAACTCCTTAAACAAAAGCAGGAACTCTGTGTTTGTGAAGTCCATCTCTATGCAGGGGCTGTGAATTATTCTTTCTCTCAGAAATAAAAATAAAACATTTTAGTCAGAGAACAAGAGCAAGGCACGGAAACAGACTTTACAGTAGATGTGACAGCACCTGACGCCCACAGAAACATTCATCATGCCATATGTAGCCAATATTGTTTCAGTTCAAGGGAAGCTCAGTGAAAAAAAACAGAAGGGTGCTATTCAATGGAATGTGTGCAGATGAAACCACTGCATGTGCACAAGGGGCGCTACCTCCACACCCACTCGTACTGCAGACCTCACTGCTCCAATGCTGCAAGTGCTGGTAACAGCTCCCTGTTTGTGCCTCCCTGTTTCACCTTCAGTGGGAATAACTCTAGGTAATTATAACAAGCAAGCAACAGAGCAGGGAAAGGAAAGAAATAGAAAATAAATTTTCTCTTTCTCACCAGTATGACTTTTCCATAATCTCCCAGACTGTATCAACCCCTCCTGGATATTTCATTCCATTTCAGCAATTTTCCAAGATAAATGGGAGAGTTGACACCAAGAAACTAACTGGAATAGTCAGTCAAACTGTGTGCCCAGGCCCTCACGCCTGTTACAGTTAAGAGAAGGTGCCAAGGAAAAGGTGCAAATACTCACTTTCACAATGGAAACATTGCTGTCCCACAGGGAAAACTTATATTAGTGTTAACTTCCAAGAAAGATGTATTTCATTCCTGCACTTGGTGTTCTTTCTAGTATGTTCTTGGTTAGCTTAGATATATTGTAAAAAGATTTATCTTAGTTTTAGAAGTTTGACAGCTCTGCCTTTTCCCTTCAAGGACATTTAGCAGCTTCTAAAGACGATGCGTTAGTTAAATTACTAATTTATTATTATAAATATATTATTTAAGCATAAATAAAGAAGTTTAAAATGCTCCAGACATCAGCTCAAAGTTCTGTTTAGTGCTCTGCAATTCTTTATAGCCAAATTTGCCCTTACCTACTTCAGAATCTTATATTTCCCCACCTATCAGCTGACAACAGTGACTGCTCCATGAACTCAGAGAATCAATTATTTGGCAAAGATTCACTAAGCTTATATGTGAGGGCAAGTGGCTGTAAATTGGTACCGCAAATGAAGGGCTTTTCCTCTTCTGAAGAGGATAAAGCTCACAACTCCCATTCTCTCAAACCTGTATTTCATCCTGTACAGCAGTTTTAATTTGTCCCCATTAATGAAGTAGAAAAAGACTGTGATTAATAACAATAATTATAGCAAAGTGAAGGAAAATGGTACAGTGCTCTGGTGGGGTCTTTTTTTAAAAAAACATCTCAGGCAGATCATTGGACTCTGTCCAACTCCTGCATTAACATTTTACAGCAGAAATCGAACACATGGAAAATGTTTAGGTTACCTTCCTGGCTGAAATGGCACAGCTTCAGTTATCTAAACAAATTTATGAAGAGCACTAGACATTTCTTTTGTATACCATGGGATAACTGTAGGTACTGGACAATTGACCAGGGACAAGAAAACCTAGCTGCTGCAATATCTAGTCAGTCTTTTCCTGGGGTCAGAAAACATCCACACCCTTTTTCTGTGTAATCCTTAGGTAAAGCGGCTTCCCCTCAATGTGCTGCGCTGCTGTGTCGCTGAGGTCACCCCCTCACTCTCAGCCACAACACACACAAGTTGGTATGGACAGTAACAACAGCCTGAATTACCTAAGCAAAACGTACTGCATCAGTGCAATCAAAGAGAATCACAGAGGTTCATTCAGGGAACCCTTGTTTTATTGTACAAATCAGGCACCTCGAGTAGCAAATAGTAAAAGCTGCCCTTCAAAGCAGTTTTGCATTCAGAGTTCCTGCTCCTTCCACCATCTGTTACCTCCAGACCAGCTCTTTTGAAAACAAGTTTAGCTTTGCACATAAAGCAAAGGTTGCTAGGTTTCCTTTAAGCAATGAATAATAACATGTTCTCTGCACAATTACTGTACTTCATGAGAACAGCATTAATTTTCAGAGAATTTGAAAAGTAAATCTGTTAATAAGCTTAGGAATTAATACTAATTTAACACAAGTTCTTTCAGAAATTTTGCCAAAACCACAAGACACATTTTTTTTCCCCTTTGGTTTTGTTGGAATAATATGAGCTGTTCAAACTACCCACATCAGACTGCGGGTTTGCTTTTGCTCTATGTTCATATACTGTGTTTTAAGCAAGAATTCTTGTTTTTGCTAACATTCTCTTGGCAGATGCCAAACACAAGAATAATTCCCTGCTAATACCTGTTGGAAGATCAGCCTCAGTGGGAGGAAAACCCCTCCTAAACCACTCCTCAGGTAGTAACCACTTTGAGAATGATACTGCTGTCATTCACCTCCCTAACCTAAGTACGTGTTTACATGTCTTGTGTAGCTTAGATTTATGTGACAGTGATAGCTGTTACGATTTAAGGATAAGAGAGAGACAATTTGTCAGGAGAAGTGACAGTTTTTATTAAACTGATATATCTAGAAAAATATGGACAAGCTCTCCAATTCAGGAACGCATCAGGCCACGTTAAGGATGTTTTCCGAGATTATTATACCACTGTCCAAAACTAACAGAGCATCCCCGAAAGACATTGTCACTATGGCTACATGCTAATCCCACTATCTCAAGGTAGATGTTGACATTTCAAAACCTTCTGGTAAATCACAAACAGATGATGTGTTACACAATTTCTCCTCAGCACTCATTGATCCTTTTTAAAATTGATTTAAGTGCACAATGATCAACCAGTTTCTGAAAGGGACATGTATTTTAATACTCGTGTTAAATTAATCAAACCCACTGTGAATTACAATTACATATGTGTCAAACCAGCAGCTCCAGAGTAATCGAGAGCGCTGCAATCTGCGTCACATTAAACAGATCCATACAAGCTAGCTTTTTAGTTAGAATCACCAGCACAGGACAGCATCCATGGCAGTCCCATTTCCCTCCTCCTGCTGCAGCACAGCAGCGTAAGAGACAATTAGAGTTATAAAACCTACAAAGCAGACTCAAGGGTTCTTTTCTTCAACATTTTAAATGAATGTGCAGTGCAGTGCTAGAACAGAGAGTCACGGCACAGTCTCCCAAAGGCCCAGACTGCCAGCGTAGGAAAATGGATTGGCTGATTTATGCATTTGCTAACTTCAAGTCTTTAGCAGCATCTAGGAACAGTGGTTTAACACTTCAGACATGAGACTATCACTTAAATGCAAGTGACATTTCCCCCCTTCTTCTATGGTGTTTTCTCTTTGGCTGTGTCCCTCTCACATCCCAGTGAGACCCTTGGAGTGGACACAGAAACACTGGTGGAGTCTGAAGAGATCAAAGTGCTGAATATAAATTAGTCCTCTGGTTATGCAGAAAATAGGCATTACACTATAGCCACTCAGCACTGTCATCCCTGTGCCTTCATCCTGACCTGGAAAACATCATCCTATACTGATGGAAAAAACAGGCTGTGTGATCTGCCAGGGAAATGCCAGCAGCAGCACCTTTTAGGGCAGATGGCTTTAGGAAGAGAACAGACCAAGGCTAGCAGAATTCCTTTGCACAGGTCTCCAGATAGCTGTTACAGATCATGAAGTCAGTAGCATGAAGAGCATTAAAAGCCTCTGTAATTCACTTCCAACCTCTTTCCTTGGTTGTGACACCCCAGGTGTTAAGCCACAATCAAATCACTTCACCTTCCTGTGCTTTATTTTCTCCTTCTATTAAGCAGATATTGACCTTTCTTTATTATGCACTCTGAGCCATAGGAATGGAAAGCGGTACCTAAGAGCTGATTGTTACTACAGGTACTAATAATAACCCTTGAGCTGTGTAAGTCTCTCAGGTAAAATAATTCTGTATGACTAAGCAAACCTCTCAAATCCTTCCAAATCTCCACCTGAACTTTACAGTACAGATGGCGAGGTCAGGGCAGGGAAGAGTGGGGCAATGGAAAATCATTCCCTCTTTACTGGAAACAAGACTTATTCTGAAAGGAGAAAGACGTGTGAAACACTCGTACCTTGGTTGTGGGGACTGATTTTGTGACAGTTCTCCCACAACAGGTTTGCACTTTTGTTCAAAATGATTCAACTTTCATTAAGTATTTATTTCTGAGACTTTTAATTTATCTCCTTAACAGTTGTATTTGTAGCAAGGAGACAAATCGTACCCGTTAAATGAGAACCAGTTTTGTTCTCTGAACTTTCTTCTCAGTTTGGGTGTTGGGTCTTCCCTGATGTTCAGAAAGGTTTGAATAAGGCCTTCAACCTCCCCGTGGGTGGAAAAATGAAGCAATTTTATCCATAATTTCAAAAACACAAGTCTTCTTCCTTCTCATTCTCACAACTTTTTTTTTTTTTTTAAACAATATAGACAGCAATTGTTCCTTCACTCAGAGACAAAAGTTGTGTTAGAGGAACAGTCTTTGTATGTATCCTTCCAAAACAAAACTCAGCTGATGTCTTTCCTATCTCAGAAATGGGAACACCATGCTTTCCACACCAGTCAAGAACTTAAAACCACAGAGTATGCATTGGACAGAGAGACTTAACTCCAAGCCACAACTGAGTGGAAAGCCATTAGGAGACTCCTGTTCTGAAAAGCTTTCTCACTATCTTTGACATAAACTCCAGGTTAGGTCTGGATTGCTTTATATACACATAACATACTGTAAGAGCCAGTTAAAGCAGCGTCTCTAAGCAGTGACATACGCTGTCCACTCTGAGGTGTAGAATGCTGGCCAGAACACCTCCTTCCAGCTACACTCACTACACGCTTTGCCAGCTTCCTGCTCTCCCAGTGTGGGACCTCAAGACTTCTGAAGTGATTCTTGCTGACATCAAAACCAAACCAGGCGTTTACTTACTGTAGCTTTTGTCACCAGAGTACACATGCACTCAGCTGCCGATTAACGACTATGTCAAGCAAAACAACCTTCAAACCTACTTTGTTTCAAAGCTAAAATTAAATTATCCTTTCTGCTTTTTTTTTTATCAAAGAAAAAAATTACCAGTGATCACTTAATATACAATGCAGTCTGAAAGTAATTTGGTATCAGGTTAGACTTAATATAGAATGAAAAATATTTGAGGTGTAAAGTACATTGTCAGATGACACAGACATGAGGAAAAAGACGTCTTTTAGCTGGGCCAGAATTCCGTCTGTTTTAAAAGAATGCAGTTGTCTTTGACTTCATAATAATTAGTCCCTATTCCCTGCTCAACTGTAACATTATTTAACAGCTCGAATCCATAATTAAGTTCATAATCCCAGTGGAATTTTGAAAAGAGGCTTAATTTTCTGTGAGAGAAATGGAGACGTGGCCTGCCTGGCAGAGGAGTAAATCGATGACTCAGCAATGGCCAGCTGAAAGCAGATTGGTTTTAATCTGTTAATCCCTAATTTCTGCATATGTTAAAGGGAAGGCTTTGTGACCTCAGCGATATTTCCATTGCACAACACGTATGTTCAGTTTTTTGCATGCAGCACTTTATGTTGGAAAACCCTCACCCCTACTTTAACAGTTTTTAAACACGGAACAGTACAGCACGGAAATCTTAGAGCCGTTTTTTTGAAACCTGTATTCAGAAACAGATGGGCTTTGGTTTATGTCACACGTGTGTGAGATACTGGACTATTATCAGCCTCGAAATTCTAACATTTGCTTTTTTTAATGCAAGCCACAATACTCTTTGCTTTGTTTACAAATTACAAACCGTGGGTACATAATCCCCCACTGATCTCTATCAACAATCCATATTCTTAATGGCCATTAATGGCTTTTGTTGTGGACTCGTGAGCATATGCTCTAGAAAGTACACATAATTTGAGCACCTGATGTATTTTGTTAGTATTTGGCTCTTGATTAATCACAGATTAGAAGAGGCTGCTTTCCAGTTTATGACGAGGACATTCTCCCAAGAATGAAGCATGAACAGTCTCGGAGAAGCAACTCACTGCATGCAGATGGTTATTTCTGCTTTTCATGATTTACAGAAGTATAACCTCAGGCTTCCTGGTCTCCCTACCATGGGTAATTTTGGTAAACTGTGCTAATGAAGTGAAAAAAACCCCCTGTGCTCCCTAGGCTTTTCTATTTGTTTGTATTTACCCTTCTTTGCATCTCTCAAGAATTCTTTTGCCACCAAGACAGAGGGATAGCCATACAGTTAGTTCATGGCAGTTCTTTCTGGTTTATTTTATTGGTATTGAGACTTTTGATTGTCTTTGATTCCCACATTAAACACACAACATGCATAAGCTGGTTTCCAACAGCTATGCCCACTGCACCATACTTTTGTTATGAAGCTTAGAATTTCTGCATCTTACTAAAGAGATTTCTGTAGAACTACCTCAAATTTTGACATTTGAAATCATACTAAAAGTCTGCCTCCAAAAGTCTCTCATTATTTTATACACATCCATCACTCCAACACAGTATCTGTCTAGGCCACAAAATCTCTATATAGGTTATATCAGGTAATCTAGAGATGAATATTGCCTATTTGAACACTAGCAGAAATGACTGAGAGAAAACAATGTAAGTTTATAACTTGTAACATAACACAGAGTCAATATTTATGGCTTCAGAAAGGCTCTTACCTTGAGAAACAAGGCTCCCTTGGAGGCCAAGGAGTCCGTTCCTCTTCCATTGGGGTAACAGTGATAGGCAGCATCCATAACAGGATAGCGGCTGGCAAAAAGTAGACCACTGTTCACAAACTTAAAGCTACAGCAGCCATGGCAACTGTAGACCCCAACATCATAGAGAATGTATTCAAAATAGTGATGAAGCTGCTCTTTCAATTTCTCCGCAGCTCTTTTGTCAAACACTTCCTGCAAACACAGAAAGTCCAAGTTGGCAGGGAAAAAAGCAGAGATCTCATGGTCAAAGGTCTCATCTGTATGTTTCTTTTTCCGCACTGAAGTCTTCTTCATGATCGAAGCTTTGTAGAGCAGCTTATTGTTGACAGTGCTTTGGTCCACTGTACCATCTCCAACGCGAACTTTAACTAAAGACTCCCGTGAGGCAGAGTAGCTGTCTAAACTCCCAGAATCTCCCTCCTTCTGTTTGTGGTTAGGTGTTTTTGAGATGTCTGTGTCACCTTCCAGTGAGGGCTCTGCTGGGTCACTGGCATGAGCCTGGCCATTGACGGTGTCTGCTTCTGCGTCTGACATGTGGCCATTATCCTCTCCATTTATGCGGACAATGCAAGTGTTTTCTTCTCCCTCATTTGGCTCTCCAGCTCCACCTTTATCTTCTCTACTGTCCTCACTGTTGTTTGAGCCACAATTGTCTCCTTTATACTCCATCGATGTTGTCCTTTTGATGCCAGAGTTAACAGTACGGTTAGTGCTATCTCCACCCTGTGGGGAGACCAAGCTGCTAAAACTCGCTGCACTGATAGATGTGTTGGTGGGAGAATCTATATATATTTTGATCTGTGGTCTGCTTGCACCATTTCGGATCCTGCGGCCAATCTCTTTAGCTCTAGCCTGTGTATTGAAAACATTATTAAATCTTGCCAGAGAATCTGGCAGCAGGCAAACATTGGCACTGCCAAAGCAGAAGCTTTTCCCGTTCCCTGCAGCCTTCCATTCAGTGAGCAGCGAGGCTCCATTGGCATGGTTCTTGTCTTCTAGTCTGGAGTAGATGTACGGCCTTCTGGCTGACTGGAGAGGGGACCATAGCAAGAAGCCAATCAGGGCAAAAGGAAGAGAGGCTACCAACAGCGCCAAGTAGATGGGAGTGGTAATAATGATGCAGAGGGCGTGAAAATAGCATGGATCATCTGCTCTTTGACGTTTTTCATAGGTGGTTGGAACAAAAGAGCCCACAAGCCTATCTGCTAACCAGTAACATGGGAAAATCAGGCCCCAGGAAAAAGAATGCAGAACTGACAGAAAGCTGTTGGGAAATGGGGAAGTGTATAAAACCATTGCAACTCAATTATGACAACACTTCAGGGCCTACTACATGATGTCACTGTGTCAAGCATCCATAAGAACACTGGGAAAGGGCTGCGGAAAAAAGGTCCAGTCGGGAGTCTGTTTTTTTCCAGTAAGAGTCAATAACAAAACTTTAAGAGCACCATTTCACTGTGTTAGAGTAAAAATGAAACAAGGCCACTGTTTTTGTCTGGCTTTTTGGCATCTGTATTTGTCAAAGGATGTCATTGTTCACTGGAGGCTGCCATAACGAAACACACTGGAGACAAAGAGGAAATCTGTAAAAACAAGAGACAGAACATACATAACAGTTATTTAAAGTTTAAAGCAGATTTTCTCACTCCAATTTTGCTGGACTGTCTATATTATTTCCCTTTTGTTTAATTTAGCGTTTTGTGATAGTGCATTGAAGACTATGCATTCAGAGCAACTCCCACAACAAGAGAGAGGTACTTCTGAAACTGAAAGCTCTACGTTGACCATTTAATGCACGTGAGTAATGTTATCATGAAACACATTTCTAAGGTGAATTTTAGGTCTTGCATTAAGGAATAAACTTTGGAGTTTCTTTTCTTCAATAACCCATTCACACTAAAGATGCTTAATAAACATGCATGCGCTGATACAAGGAAAAGAATGTCAAAACCTGACTGAAAATAAAACAGAGTGTAGCAAGACACACCTCGCCTTCCAGGTGCAAGAATAACAGCCCTACAGCTCCTCACAGCCACCTGCATGGTTTGCCAGCACCAGGCAGGCGGGTGTGCTTCATGGGATACATGGTCCTGTGTGGTTTTGCTGTAGTGATACTGTTCAGATAGAAATTGGAAAGGTTTGACCTACAGAGATTATTTTTTTAAATTACTAGCTTAGCATAACTTTCAGTCTTACACAACATATTCAAGTTTAAATAAATGAGTGACTAGTGAAGTGCCAAATAACAAATGCTTGGCATTTACTCATTGCCAAAGGCATTTTGGGATGTTGATAATAGAGGGAAACCTAGCAGATTTGTTTTCCTGAATGATTTTTACGACTCTTTAGTAAGAATGCTCAAAAGAGACTCTAGCACCTGCATATCAGATAGAAAAATATATATGGAAACCTGTTCAATTATGCAATTACTATTAGGCAAGAAAAAACTGTAAAGAAGTTATTCTGTCCTATTGGATGCTCACAATGCTTTATAAAAGCTCTATTTACGTAATCACTCAGCAGACCAGAAAGGTTCTTGTTTACAGCAGTGCCAAGGGTAAAGGGAACACTGTTGTTTGGGGTACATGAAGTGAGAACAGACTACAAAACTTATACTCCAAATTTCAGACTAATGGCCTTTCTCGTAAAAGCTGCAGTTGTGTTGTAGGTCATAAGGTCAATTTGACTTTTACTATTTTGAAATAACACACCAGAAAAAATGAGGAACCACACTGGACCCAGAGTGATTACTTTAATTAGGTCTTCTCTATAGAAGTGTTTTCTTAAGTATATGATGACAGAGCATTACAGCTCCTAGGAAAACATGACATCAAGTGACAGTTTTGTAAACAGTCAGTGCCTACTGGGTGATGTGATGAAGTAAAAAAATCAATCCAACATAACTCCTGCCAGTTCTGTTATGGACTGCAGCATCAATAAGCTACAAGATAAACAGCTGGCCAGCAAGCCATAAAATGCTCGACTAAAATGGCTTCACAAAAACAATTATCAAGATTATGGGGACACACTAAATCTAAAGAGTTCATGGTTACTGTAGATACAACATACTGTCACGTGCATTAGTAAACAAGGAAGAAAAATGAATGCGATGAGAAATTCTGTCATGGGGTAAGCTTACAAAGCATGTGTCATAAAGCAAAATGGTTCACACTGAGGTCTGTTTTAACAACATTTAGCAAGAACGTAATTCTTGGTAAACACTAAGGACTGAATGATGGTTCAAGGCCACATGGGTGACTCCTACACTTCCTTTGCCTTAAACAAGAATCACACCTTTGGAAATCTGAGATTTGAGCAGGTGCCAGCTGCACTCCTCACTGCTAGCCAGCTGGAGCAGGATGGCAACAGGGATCTGAGTACAGGGACCCATTCCATCTATTTTATTCTGTGAATTTTAATAGAGTTCTCACGATTAACAATACAGAAGTACTAAAAACGGTACCATGGAAAGTTTTGAAATATGATAGCTGGAGAAAAGGGATGCATGAACTGGGTGTCCTTAAAATTTTTGCTTATTGCAGACAGAAGACATTGACATATCAAGGCCCTAATTAAAAACACTCTTCTTGCAAGTAAACCATAACTGTAATTTATTAATCTTATAGCTGAAAGAAACCACACAATTTGCCAGATTTCTGTTACACTCACTGGCACACAGATCAACAGCAACTGCATTTCCTGCTCTCGTCTCTTAGCCAAATATATACATATATATATATATACACATATATATGCATGCTACTGCCTCAGAGCCATCTAGAGGAGAGAAAGTTACGAGAGACTCCTTGTACGTCAGCAAGATCTTAAAAGGTGAGGGAAGGCACGACATGAGTGAACTGCAACGTGGAAAACATGACGTCAGTGACATCTCTCCTAATGCACTGGTTCAGATGGAGCCTAAAGCTAAAGTGCCTAATTCCTTGTGATGAAGGGTATTACTTGATAATCCAATGCTTTATTCATAGGGGTTTGAGAGATTAAAAGAGAATTTAAGATATTGCAATGAAACAGATATTTTTGTATTCTACAAAGACGTAAACTGTGGTCTTGTTTAGTTGTTTTTATAGTTTCTTAAGGGTTTGAAGGCTAAAAAAAATTTAATTTTTTTTTTATGGTCCCAGTATAGAACATCTCAGCTTTAGTGATTGCAAGGCATCAGGTGGAAAGGTTTCAAAGATTTTTATGATTATAATTATACCCAGAAGTATGCTAGAGACATCATAGATCAAAAGAGATGCTCCTAGCTCCAACATAGCTTGCAAACTAAATAAAGGACAGTGCAAGTCAACACATAATAGAGAAACAGAAGAAAAACAACAGATATTGCAATAAGGCTATACTGAGTCTAAAA
This sequence comes from Coccyzus lansbergi, assembly GCA_033558105.1. Lineage (NCBI taxonomy): Eukaryota > Metazoa > Chordata > Aves > Cuculiformes > Coccyzidae > Coccyzus > Coccyzus lansbergi. The sequence continues at coordinate 2,888,704 of JAUMJK010000426.1, read as the reverse complement.
ATGATCAGAAAAGCTTTAATTTCCTTTTTCTTGGAAAACTAAAATACACTTTCAAATGCTGACAAATTTCTTCCAATTTGCTACTAACATCTCTGCTGTGTTTTTGAAATACATGTAAATTACTGCAAGAAGAATTATTGTTTTTAAAACAGAATAAAAGTGTTGAAGTGACTGATTGGGAAAGTTACTCCGTGACACCTAATCAACAAAATTGGAGGCAGTCACATATTTCTAAATTAACAATTCATGTTTATGGCCTTATTAACTCATAAGAAGTGGAATCAACAGCGTATCTTTTAATGGCTGAAAATAACAGCAAATACTTCATACAGCTTTAAGATTTCCGAAAGCCTTTGCTATCAGGCAAGATTTAGACACAAAAAAAAAGGAAAAAACCCATCTGACACTCAGTGATCTCACTCAGTACCTGGAAAGCTAAACACTCTCTATTTTGAGACCTTATTTGGTGCACTTGGGTAGGGAGACAACTGCAGCTTACAAATGCATGGATCTGTGACACTAAGCTCTGTTTATATAATAGAAATGGAATGGGCTCTATTTACAAAATCACCTTTCAGTGTGCTTTAGCCTCGTATTTTACAGGAGCTGGAGTAATTCAATAATGGCTAAATAAATCTGATCTTTGTAGTGTTTTTTTAACAAATCTTAGCGAGATGGAACAATATTAGCTTTGGGTGCCCAAGACAGAACTGGAGATAAAATTTTTGCTACTCATCTTTCACCATCTAAAACCTGCTGAGGCTTGACGAGAGCCGTATCTCATCCAGAAATTGTTGGGGAGCATAGGGTCGCTGTAAAAGGGAAAGCTGCACTTTCTCAAGCAGCACTTTAAGCCTTCAGGCTTCTGGTTAGTCCAATATGGTTCATCAGACAGAATTATAAAGAAATCAATTTTCTCCGGAGCTGTTATTTTTATACTGTTGAAGTTGTTCTTAACAGCTGGCAAAGAAAAGTTATCTTGGCCTACAGTAAATCCAACACAAATCCCTGCCAATAAATATCTGTTCCTCTGTAAAAAAAGCTCACCTAGAATTCTCAAAATACTTTATAACGGAAATTAAAATACACCTCAACTGAATTAAAATGCAGCTACCCCATAAAGAAAATGAAAGTACATTTGTTCATATTCTATATATGGAAAATGGGAAAAACAAAGCTTTTATAATTTAAGTAAGTTTTCATCAAACCCCCAAGATTAGACTCCTTAAGTCACAATTTCCTGCTCTACTGACACAGGCATTTTTTGCTCAATATTCACACAGATCTCATTTTATGGTGCATAATCATAAGAGTCAGCATTACTCAAAGCTCAACACACAAATACCGAACCTTTCATCAAGAAACTTGTTACCACATCAGCCTCACTGACAAAAATACCAGAATTCAAACTCAAGACTTTTAAGATTGAGTTGTTCTGAGATCTGTGTGATCTATGCGACAAGCCTTTCTCAAACTGATAAACACGAGTCTATTAAAATTCTCACTAAAAAAACCCCAAACTTCTGCATGTTTGTAGAGACACCCTGTAGTGTTTTTGAAATGTGTTTGTCACCAAAATAGCATTCTTGAAAATAATCTTCGAAGACTCTTCGAAGAATGCAAACCAGAAGGACTTAAATTTATGTTTCCCACTTATTCTAAAGGCCTTCCTTCACTTTCTGCTAAGCATTGGGTTGTACAGAAAATGCTGATCCTTCCTCTTTTCCTTCCAAGAACTGATAAACTGGGAAAGATGCTTAGTATGTTCTGGAGGCCTTACTGTTTCAGCACAGGAAGCAATGTTCAGTCACAGAGGATTCTTTGAAGTCTACTCACAGTGCTTGAGAAAAAACAGGTTTCTGGCACTCTCCACTAAATTTCCTGAGAGTCTCCTGAGGATTTCTGCTGGCAGAACAGATCCTGGTTCACATCTGGATGCTTCCAACCTTTCAGGTTCCCTGTTTCAGAGATTCCTTCTCCATATTCATCACTCTTGTTTTATGCATGAGTTGGAAGGGGACTTGGTAGAATAAAGTGAACATAACAATTTGAGGGCGGTACAGAGAGGGTAATCTTACTTCTGAGCCAAAAGATTTTATATCTCCATGGTTAAGAGATACCTCATTTTTGTAGCATGGACAAAATGATGTTTAATCCATAACACACCCTGAAATGTCAAAATTGTGTTGTTACTCAAAGTGGTCCACATTTAGAAAAGAAATAAGAGAAGCTACATTAAATAAGTAACATCCTAAGACTTCTACAACTAAATCAGTGTAGTATAAGCTAGTAAAAGAATGCAACAAGAATTTAAAAGTAAAAAAAAAAAAGAGTGAAAATGAGCAGCTGCTTTATCTGGGTAAGCATATCTAAATACAAAGTTCACTTCACTATTCTGTGGACTTTTACTTTCCTTAAAAATAGAATACTTGTTTATGATTTTGTTATGAAATGCACTTGTAAATACCAGGGCAATCTACATCTATCTTGTTTTACAGCTCTGACTCCCATTTTTTAATTACTCTTGCAACTACAATGAAATCAGCCAGTTTTCTGCACCCCTACAAGCAGGAGGGATAGAGTAGTTTATTTACATTTAAAAGGAATCCCTGCAGTGCTTTTGTGATCACCAACAGACGATTCTCACTGGATCCCTCTCTTAGCCGTAAGCAGAAAAAAAGCTGTTTAAATATTTAATATGCTTTTAAAAATTTCTACTGAGTCAAACTACTATCAGTCTTCTCATTGTGACTGAAAGTAAAATGCTTAATTGAAACAGCTGCTACTTAATAAATGACCAGGAGGTGCATGCACAAGTGCATGGCATTTCCAGGTTAGATTTTCATGCACGATATTTTCCATACACTAGAACGTCAGACAAGTGTAAATAAGTTCTCAATCCAAATAATAAAAGTTTACAAAGCCAGAAGCATTGACTCCAAAACTCAGTCAGGGAAGCTTTACTGTTGCAACTGTTCAGCAAGTAAACAAGGTGCTACAAATAAATTCTGCTCTTCCAGGGGAAAAAACCCATGCCTGGTCGAAATATGGTCAGAAAAACAAAAAAGCAGGTTTTTTTTCCCTTCAATCAGATCTTTGGTGCATATTCACAGTGCAAACAACTCATTGTAGCTTCAAAAATGTTGGCTTTAGTAGCCTCTGAACAGCCAGTTCCACTATGGCAAATTAAATGGGGCTTTGGTTTTACAAAATCTGCATCCATGTATTTGTCAGGTATTTGGTCCAGGTATTAGAACAAACCGATAGGTGCTATTGCAGGTATTGGTGCCATTTGTTGGCCATGGCTTGTACTCCTCTCCTGCCTTCCATCAGATTATTCCCAGAAGTAAATCTCCATTGGTGGAGGAAATGCTTACTGTAAAAGTATCAAAGAACTGGCAGAATAACATTATTTATATAATTCTGATTATTATGCACTCCAACTTTTGTAAGATTTGAAGTGATGTAGAGGGAACATACTGTTAGTATCTTATATAATTCATTCTGATCACTTAAATGGTTTCTTAAAACAGCATCCCCTGGATACCTGCTTTTGAAATGTTTATCAAGGTGTACATAAAGAGGGTAATAATTATAATGGGGGTGTAATGAGCTTCACTATCAACAGGAGTCAAAGTACAGTAGATTTTTATCTCAGATAATTATTGCTATGTGCAGTAAACGCCCCAGTAAAACTGAAAAAATAAAGCCTTTGGATTACCTCCAGTGAAGGAAATTCACAAAAGAGCACATCAATTTTTATTCTTCATTTGTTATATGAACCTGACAGGTGTTAAGCTGATAAATTAAGAGACCAGAAGTGTCATGTGTTGACACAGTGCTGCTATACAATGCAGCACACAAAGTAGAACTTCAGATTCCAGTGTGTCTTGGCTGTAGATAACCAGACACCACTTGTGTTTATGTAATTAAATGCCAAACTTTTTATACTAAAAGGAGAACTCTTATAATTACGATAAAGAAAAACAACTGCCTCAGCTATGTGTAGCAGACTGGTATCACAGAGATATCTAGGGACTAGTGTAATCTGCAAACCACACAGTTAACCTGAAATGAATTACATTTTCCTGGGGAAGAGAAGGCATTTATTTACAAGCCAAACTCATTCACTCTGGAGCCCTAGAGCCAAGCAATTATGAAGTTCCTAAATGCTGCTGCTGTATTTTGCAGTAAGTGCTGTCAGGCTGGTCAGGGCCAGGCCCGAGATCACTGAACTTGCACAGGACACCAAAAGCAGGTACTGCCAGTTGGTTACACTATTCATTCTCTTTAACTGCTTTTGGAGTTAACATTGATCTCTACAGGAAAATGCATATTGGCTGTTCACTGTCTTAGACTCTAGACACTGTTTAGATTCACCAGCTGCATTACGGCTACTTGCAATCATTGTATAACACGTATTTATATCTTACATCTATAAAAGTAGTATGCATTGCAAACTGGGAAGTATTTGGTTTAAGTTAGGACCCAAGTTTTTCACAGTATCCATCTGCAGTGCTCGTACCCACAGATATACACAACTGAGCTGCAACAAATACTTCAGTCAGGTCTGAACCTTTTTTCAGACTGTCGCTGGGGCTTTTCATGCAACACCATCCTGAAAAGTAACTCTCCAGTCAGTTACGATCAGGGTCAGTCTCTGAAGAAACACACATCATCCACTTGTGGCAATAGCCATGTGAAAACCAGCACTTTGAAGCAAAACTTGACTTGGTAGAGGAAGAAAGATCAAGAACCTCAAACTTTGCGTTACTCTACCAGCACAGGCACCGATTATCTTGTAGGACAGTGTTCAATCCAAAACATTTCTCTGCTGTGGTGTGCTCAGTAGACTATTTGAGAAGTTGAAATAACAGAAACGTGTTTGGGCCTTCTGGAGGGAGGCTTCTATAAATAGTATTTTAACAAATTGTGTTCTTTCTGACCTCCTCCCCACACAAGGGCCTCCTAAGCAACCTCCCACTGGGGCTCAGAACAAGACCTGCTTTTGTAATCTTGGGACATACGTCAAGCAATATGCTCAAAATCGGAGATTAGTACTCATCAGTACCAATGCTATATTTTAAAATAAATGTCAGAGTAAAGGACTGGAATAACACTGAATGCAACGTGCTTGTTTTCCCTTTTATTTCTACACACAAAAGGTCATGACACCTGCAAATAAAAATACCACAGCAGCTGATGCCAGCTTCTGTCACCAGGATGCAAGGGACTTGGATATGGGTGTCAGATGCCACAGACTCCTTCAAAGGGACATCTCCTGTTACTGACCTTTTCTTCCATAATTTGGTCGCATTTCAATAAAACGCTTGTTAAGAACAACGTTAGAAAGGCTAACGTAGTAAGATGCAGAGAAGTCGGATAGAATTGAATTAAGGCAGCTTGTACATATTACCTGCAATCCCAAACTCAAAGAAGCACTGATGTGAACAACTCTATCCTTACTCCACTGGGGTTTTGAAGTCTAAAGGGATTGGGATGACTCATACAAATCTGAATTAAGAACTCACCTATAAAATCCTAGGTTTAATATGCAATACCACAAGTAGAAATAAAAAGTTGCCCTCAACAAAGCGTGTGGAAGGCTTTATAAATGAATTCAGTGATTATACTCCATGGTGTAGAAGGACTCTATCTTAAATCCCATCACTGCAGCAATCATCCACATGAACCCCTGCTGACAACAACAGTGTTAGATTTTACCAATCCAAAGACTGGACAGTATGTTTACCATCCTGGACATACTCCTGAATAGAAATGGAACACTGGAAAAGAAGCAACTTCTTCATGCATACTTTAGGCTCAAAGAGCTGCTTCTGATTACTTACAAACCTACAAACTCTGGCTTGATTTGTAGGGCAGAGTGATAACTCATCTTAAATTGTGAAAGCTTAGAATGGGATAATCAGAGTAATCAACAAACCATGCGTACTTTGGTTACAAACTAAACCAGTAATTTGGTTGTTTGGTATTTCAGGAGACTAACTGTATTTTTAATTATGTCATCTCTCCAAGCTTCAATGTAAAGAGAAGAAAGCTTCAGTTAGTTCTCCTCTCACTCCATGTTTGCCTGATTTTACAAAATAGACAATGTTTCATGTTCAAATACCATCAGTAGAAGAATCAAAGCACAACTCTATCACTACTAAGTTGTATGATATGTAATAGTTGTATTCCCTTACAAGCTAACTCACAAACCACAGACTGCAGCACGTTTCCCAGACAGGCACCAAGCAGTCAAAGCTGCATATATCAAACTATCACTGTCCTCAGAACACACACCAGTTCTTAAAAACAAAATACATTCTTATTCTAGGTACCCTTGGTCTGAACTCTCCAGTTACCTACAAAAGAGCTGGTCTCTGTCTGCAGCCCCACACTTGAGGCTTCCCAGGAAGCAGAACACACAGCAGCAGCCATCAGATGTATTGCCAGCAATCACAGGGAAAACAGTTGAGGAGGATTATTTGATATTGTGCCTCATATAAGGAGGCTGCAAGCTGATGAGGCTTAACTACTGTAATTTCAGTTTCACATGGTGAGGCTAGGACACACTTCATGCTTTAATTCAATAAAAAAAATTTCTCTTATTTATAAAAACATAATCTAGGCAATGTTCCCATCAAATACTCAAAGTAATCATAATGCAGGATGTGTGACTTAACTTTCTTTATGACAGAAACCTGTTAACCCTAGGTTTCAGTGATTTCCTAGCTATCAGGTGTACTTGTCCCCGTTACTTTTCCCTGGAGTCTGTGACCACAGATGTCTTTTCCTTAGAGAAATCCTTTGAATCCCTTCTATATCTTCCTATGTGAGGCAGTATAATTGTATTATTCTTATTACTACTTCATGGAAATTCCCCAAACAGGAACTGGTTAGGTACACCTACACAAAAAAGATCATCACTAACAAAAGACTTTGCCATTCACACAGCAGGAAACATGAATCTTAAAACGTGCCTTGTTTTTTACCTTTGCCTAATGTAAGTATTGCTAATACATCCTGTTTCTACTCATACATAGTTATGTAGCATACAACTGCTTTCAAGGTAGCAATTCCACCTGCTTTTAGATTCAAACCCCTACCTTCAAGACATGCTGAATTAATAAGAAATATTACAGGAATAAAGCAGAGGTGTGTCTCCTGGCACTAGCTTTCCTCTCAAAGAGATAGTGGTAATAATGAAATTTAAAACTAACTGAACTGTCAGGCCAGGACTTAAAGAGTGACCTCCACAGCAGCCTAACACTGTAATTCTAAATAACTTGTATTACTTCTTTTTATTGCACCAGAAGGAAAAACTTGATGACCAGAGCAACAACCAGGTTATAGCAGCCAATATAGGACAAAGCATTGATTCACAAACTCAAATGCTGCCCCCTGAAAATAGACAAGAATTTCATTCTTAAAACAACAATCAGCTGTGTAACACTAGTCATACAACTTTCCCCACTCCGTAAGCTTTTAGGAGTGCAGTAACCGTCTATCTTGATGCCTTTGATGGACAAGTTATTATTTGTTGTATAAGATCTCCCTTCATATATAAAGTTATGTCGCAATAATCATTGCATTAAAAACTGATGCATTATCATCAACATAATTAATGTTTGTTGCATTATCACCCAAATAAGTATATACAGTTGTAGTTCGAGAACAACTCTCAGCTCTAAAATAGCACTCTTCATCTTTAGATCATGCAAATGCAGATGTTAATTCAGCTTTTGTGAAGAGGTCATCAGCATGACTAGCATATTAACACCTCCACCAAGGAACAACACTTAAAGGCATTCTCTTAAAGGTTAATGAAATGGCTCAATATGTACTTCAGCAGTGATTATTTCTGAGAAACTGGTTAAGGCAAATGGGCCTCACTTGAATTTTAATTCAAATTATAACTTTAATCTCAATAGTTAATATAGATGTTGCCAGATTATTATGTACTATTATGTACTTCCTGCACTGTGTGCTGATTTTATGCAAACATGGGCTAACCTAAATTATTTTAATTAAAATTTCTTCTTGTATCTACAAAAGTTAAGTAACTTGCTGTCCTACTGTTCTAACTGTATATTACTGTAATTTTAAAAAAGCATTTTAGAAGTGTTTTGACAGTTTCTGTTATTAAATAAATATAGGTACATATATGAAATATGACACTGGGAAACAAATCTTACAATCCCTGGTAGGCAAAATGCCCAATCAAAACAATAAAGCATACCTGAGCTATACCTAAATAAGAGCTAGAGGAGATGATCACAGTTACCAGCTACCAACTCTTACTAATAAATAACATCTTTAAAAAAAATCAAAACCTGAAACATTCTAATGCATATACTTCTTTTTCCAAGATCAATTAACAACTTCTGTAGGCATCACTGAAAATCATCTGAAGGTAACACTTAAAAACATTTCAAGGTACAGCAAAGTGAGCTGAATGATCTGTACAGACAGCAAGAAATGTAATTACTTAAAATCCATAAGCATGTGTAGTTTAAGAACATAGTAATGATGAACAACCTAGCTTGACTTAGATTTTCTGTTACTCAAGCACAATCTGCTCCTAACACCTTGTCAGATCAGGCACCCGAGATATGAATACACAGTTGTAGCCAACAGCAGGGGAACAGCCACATTTTCAGTCTCTCCTTGCGTAATTTACTCTTGTAGGGAAGCTAGCATCATCGCATTTCTGTGAGCAGCTCAAACCTGAGCTAGTGGGAGCTGTACAGACCAGAACCATGATTCATCCACCCGTCCTCAGTGTGTTCCGTGTTCCACAGGAGCAGATCACAGTGCTTTGACACTAATGAAGCCAAAAGGCAGGAGGTGGGACACATGTCAAGAAACAAATCAGGAACACTAGAAAATTCGTCCTCAAGAGGGAACTTTCTATGTACCATTCTGCCTACACTCATGACCTTCCTCACCTCAGCTTTCACCTATAGGAACCGATGAGTGTGTAGGTGTGCATGAACTTTTATTGATGTATTTGCATATATTAACTAACAGAACTGTTCAGCTGTGTTTTAATTGCTTATATAAGAGCTGTAGGAAAGAACTGGTGGACTTGCGGTGCAGGTGGGCACGTTTAACACTGCCAGTCCACCCTTCTCCAAAGTATTAAATTATTTCTTTCATTCAGACAGGGGTATTCTTACTTTATGATATAAAATATTCTTCAACCGATCAGAATTAAAAGTGATCACAGATTACATGGAAAAAACCCTCATCAAAACAAAACCAACCAAACCACAAACAAACCAAACTGAAAAATGAGCAGGGATGTATCTCTCCACTGTGTATAGAGATCCCAAGAGAGAAAGCACTGGGGAAAATTCCCTGATGCACAAATCTCTTCTGGAGATGAATTCAATATAGTATGTACCCTAGTGGGTCAAACCCCTCTGAATTATAAATTATATATTAACCTGTTCATTTCCTCCCAAATATGGAAAAGAGACACATCTTTCAAGGGACACTAACAGAGACAAGAATCTTAGTCTGTTAAACTCATTAAGAAACTAAACAACTGACTGGTCTGTGTGGCTCTGAAAACCTCCTCTTACTAAAATCAGCTTAAATGCTACTGCGATGGATGCTGATCTGCATAATGTTATGGTAACACAGCAGTTTCTTTTTCTGAACAAAAGATGTTGTTTTTTCCCATATTAACTCGAAATCAAGCCACTAGAATCACTTACAATGAATGGCTGCATCACTAGACTATCTTTTCTTAATTGATTGTTTACATTCAACTCGAAGATAGTGTATACAATGAAATGAATTGTGCTCAGCTCATAGCAATAAAGCTGCGGTTTGCATAGCTGTTCTTCAATAGCCCCCGTGTCCCTTCCAAACTGCAAAAGGCTTATGCATGGACATTCAGAAATGCTGTTGGCAGTGAGTAAACTGCAAATATCATCAAGTCTCCCAGATCCTTTTCTCAGTTAATTGTAAGTGCTTTCTTTTTCCTGGCAATATGTATGCAGTTCATCACACTTCAGCTTTTCTTCTTGGCAATGATAAGACCTGAAACAGCAGTTCACTTCCTTCTTAATCAAAAATATTTGTTATTTTGTTTGAAGGTTTTGGTAAGTGCTTTATCTTTACTGCCTTTGGCAAGAGAGGCTTCATGATATTAAAAAAAAAAAAAAAAAAAAATCACTCTGCAGGTCTTTCTTCATTAGCTCTGCTTCTCTGCAACTGCAAGGGCTTTGTATTTGATAACCCAGATGGTCCCTTCTAGTCTTACGTTCCTTAAAAAGGACACCAAGTACTGTAAACCAATGCCACATGGCATACAGAAATCACAAAATTCTTTAAAACGCTGTCATTGAGCAAGTTTTAGTCCCATTAATGAAATTTCACTAAAATAAAAAGACTGGTTTTGAATGCAGTTTGTGTTAACAAGCTTTGAAATCAAATAAGCTAGCTATCTCTATTAAAGCATAACTCTAGCATAGCTCTCCCCCAGTTCTGCAGCAGAAGCAGTATGATTATTGAAAATACGTGCAATCCTGACAATACAAAAAAGCAACATTATTTTGGACATGACCTGAAAAATAGTCACCGAGCTATACTTTTGTGTGGAGATGAGTGTTTGACAAAAACAGGAAAAGCAACTCTCCGTTGCTGCTATTATGATCTACATTATGTTGGCAAAGGTTTTATGCCTTGTTGCAGCAACAACTGTCTTTTAATGACATGTCAACACGGCAGCAAGCAGCGTGAGGCCCTGACCTCACAGGAACCCCCTACATGCCATGCAATACAAATGACAGCACAACCGCTTTTGTATTAGGAAACTGAGTTTGTAGCACAAGAGCAGCATTTCTTCCTGTATATGTTCTGATCATTCCTGGATGTAACACTGGTAACAGGTAACAAGAGCTTTCAGACAGATAACCCTGACTACACCAAAAGATCATTAACATGATACCAACAAAACACAAAATAACTTCAGCAGAGAAGCTAGAAATAAACTAATAAGGAAATGTATGTTGAAAACCAACAAACCCAGATCGAAAAAAATATGGAGATGTGCCCTGGAAAATTTAATCCACAGTTAACAAGCAACTAAAGCACTGCTGTCTGGTAGGCATCTCTATCACTGCTGACAACTCACCCTTTTCAAGGATCCAGATCAGGTATCCAAACATTCATTATGGCCTCCTTATTGCTAAGAATGCATTTGGGAAAGTGTGACTCAGTTTGTAAGCAAGCAGGAATTAGATTAAGAATGTTTATCCTGACATTGTGAAACCAGTATGAAGCCTTATCAAAGGCTTTCCAACTGAAAAACCTTGCTAAACCACCTTTGTTTTCATGAGGGATTTTGAAAAGGCACAAAGAACAGTTTGGTGCTCAAATGTCTTTACAAATGTCTTTGATAGAAAGCCACCAGGGAAGTCATTTAGTGTTACAGCTCTGACTTCTTCCAGCATTACAAATCAGTGCTTTGTTCCTCCTCTACACAAACAGCAACGTTGAGTTATGCAGTTGCTTGGAATTAAGAATGAAATTTACTCCTCACACAAAAAGCATGAAAGTTGGGATTTTCCAGTCTCCCTAGAGGTCAAATAAGACTCTGTCATACCTTGCATACGGCAACTTAACTGTGCCAATTTGTAATGGTGGCAACAGCCTTATCCCTCCCTCCCTTCCAGCTGCAGGCTGACCTACTTCAGCAAGGCCAGCAGAAATGATTTTAAAACCTAACTAAATAAATAGCAATAAAATGGAACATGATAAATTCTTGAAAAGTATCTGCAGCAAATAGTATTAGAAAAAGAAACCCACAGCAACAAACAAGAAAAGCAAACTTTCCACCAGTAAAAAAATTCTTCACAAGAAAGCACCAGGCTGCCATACCTACTTCAAGCAGCTGCTAAAGAATAATTACACATTGGTTATTTTACCTTTTCCTCCCAGGTTTACTCACTACAGTCCTGACTGATATGCGTGAAGTTCAGTGACTGGTCTACAACGGGATTCACTGTAGAATAATTAAGATTGCCTTCCTATAACTCAGCAGCGTATGGTAAAACCACCAATAACACTTCAAAATTTGGGATATTACTGGTAAGCAAGCCCCTGAAAACACCGAGCAAAATATAACCCAAACATTTGCATAACTCTTGCTAACTAAAGGAAGACCTGGATGATGCATGCATCTTATGCAGGCCACAAATGCATAGTACAACCCACTGAATAATTTTACAGGATGCACTAAGATTCCTGTCATCACCAGAACAAAAGCACAAGTGTGGGAGAATTAAAAGCCAAATAATCCAAGACATGACAAAAAAGATATCTGCCTGAAACAAGTATTTACGACTTAAGTTCTTTTTGAAGGTCCTAAATCCCCTTGCTATGCCTGCATGAGTAAACAGTATAAGAAGGAAGAATCAAACTAGCTCAGTTTCGTAGAAACATAATAGTTTGATTTTTGAAAATTAGTATTAATGTCCAGTTAACTGGAAATTTTAAAATGAAAGCTGTCATGAAAAAACAAACATTTCTGCAATAAATCCCTGAAAAATAAGCCTGCAAAATTCTCAAGCATTTAACTACCTTCAAGTGATTTTCAGGAGAAACAATTATTTGCAAAAGAATATTCAGTTTTAAGGTTCCCCGTTTTAATGAGAGAGACAAAAAAATGACACAGAAGCCCTAAGGATCTTAACTCAAACAGGGACTTTATAGTAGAGAAGTGTGTATGTAGAGACATCAAAGTTTATGTTACTGGATGTTAGTTCTGTCTTTGGAGGGGGAAAAAGTATATATAAAGGCAAGACAAATTTTATATAAACTGGGTTATTAGAGAGGGATTTACTTTCAGGGTTTAATATCACCTTTGGACTGACACCAAATATAATTTACAATAGATACATACTGCATGCCAAAATCCATTTCAATGTCAGCCTTTGAAAACTGACCCATATTAGTCTTTGTCACTGCTGACAGTTTTACAGAAATCACATTCATTAAAAAAAATTTTAAAAAATTGGTTCAATTCTTGCCCATCGTCACTTGCCAGCAGAGCTGGGTTAAGTGAGACCAGTTTCAAAATTGTTTGCTGAAATCAGTTTCTGGAGGCTGAAGTGGATCCTCACAGGATGCTAGGAATAGAGTTGCTGCTAAGAGGCTTAATTCCCATGTGATACGAATGCCAGCAGAGCCAAGAGGTTAGTTTGAATGAGAAAGGGTCAGGAGCAGCACCTGCAACATCTCTAGAGAAAAGACATCAGTCCACGATTCCCTTCACAGGTATAAGTTGTTTGTGTACACTTTTACTTTTTACATGGAATATACATCTATAAGCACATATATATTTATAGTCATGCAATACATTTACATAGTACATATCTGCATTTATATTTATCCACATAAACATACTTCCCCTATCTTTTCATTTGCAGACCCCCCAAAATCAAAAGACTGATCCAAGCAGATGCTCCTCTCCTTGTTATCCTCTTTTCATCTAAGCCTGTCAATACAAGCCTTTTGTATAGCTGAAGTCAGTAGCGACTGAATCTGCAGGCAGAAGCAGCAGATGACTTTTCAAGTAAGATTCTAAAAAAATTTTTTAAAAAAAGCTGTTCTAGCTGTTCAGGTAAATCTTAATGAGGACTCTGCAGAGAACCGTATTGTTCAGAGGAGTATTTAATTCACATCAATCAAAAAGTACATGTTCCAAATATAAGCACTGTTTTTAAAATGAGCATTCCAGCTGCCTTAGAGATCAGCTTTCATTAAATGGAAGTGCTAACTATTCTACAAATTATGCTTCACTAAAATGAAGTTTACATAGAATAATAATAATATACAAAAAGCACACAAGACTGGGTAAAACCTTGTTTTTAAAACTGTATGAACAGAAAGAAGCAATGTGTTTGACACTGCCTTTTTGTGACATTAATCTGCTTCACAATGGCAGTTCTTGCAGCATATCTGAGTCAAGAACTATCTGAGTACAAGATCATTATCATACTGCTGTTACATCTTTTCTTTAAAAAAAAAAAAATTATTTCACTCTTCCTTCTGTGTTATGAGACATACTGTGCTCTCTTTTACCTAATTACAGCAATGCAAAGAGTTGCAATTCATTTTCATATCTTAGTGTCTCACATGTGCTCTCAGGAGGGTATCTCCTGTTAGGTGCTATAAAGCTATATTATTCTATCACCCAAAGGACTGCCTGGGGAAGGGAGTATGGGGGAAGAAAGAAAGATGAAAGATTAGTTTCTAAGTGTGTCCTGGACAGGTAAAGAAACTGTGATCTAACCGAAAACTTATTTCTTATAGGCACCTGAAAGCCATTTCATCCATTAGCTTTCAGGCACATAGACTTCAGCGAGGAACCCTCTCGATTAGACACCTTGCTTTGCCAGACAGTTCATACTGACAGCTACCTTTCCTGTTTACAATTAAAAATAACTGATAACATAAGAAGAAACCAACTGTTCAAAGATATTCTGTGACTCAGTTAAAACTCTTAAAACCATGTCATGAAGCTGCAGAAAATCGTGCCCTCCTGTTGGCATCTGCAGGCTCATTCGTCCCACTGCAGACAGGCATCTGTACACATTCAAAGGAACTGAGCAGAGCTCAAAGGCTTGTCAAGAGCCCTCACCTAGCACAAGTGTTCTCAACTGTACCTACAGTTTCTGGATGAGGTAACTTCAGGAAACAGTCCTAGAAGTCAAGTGTAGAACACAGACTGGGGTCTTGCTCTATGTCCTCAAGACAATGTGTTGTTCATTCCTTAAGTCTTATATATTCTCTGAAGAATCGTGGAAAGAAAATGACAGAGTAGAAATAACACTCAGGTTCTCATAGGTGAGATACAATATTTACTTTTCTCAAGCAACCCGGGCACATGAGAAGGGCAGGAAACACAAGGAAATAATTAATAAAAAGAAAAATTAGAGTTCTAGTGAATTTGATAGCACTATAGAACACAAGAGGCTACTCTAAGTAGTGCTGTTGGAAGATTTTCTCAGCATCATGGTTGAGACTTTCAAGGAACAAAGGAGAATTTTGGAAAATGAAGTCTAACAGGTCTCTAGGGGAGGTTCCGCAGCTGCAGAAAATAAACTCTGGCTTTGAATTCTTGAAATTAGCTGTTGACAAAACAATGTCTTGGTATGATGCACTGTTCTGTTTACATACATCATTCAAGACAAGCCAGACTGTCTAAAATCCTCCGATAATAATAATGTCCATCAGAATCAGTTTATATTACTATAACCATCACAGAATGGAGAAGAAAAGCTGGTAAAATATAGAACATAAAATGAAGAATTAAAAAAACAGGTAGGTTCAGGTCATATGTTACAGAGAGTTTTCAAAAAAAGTAGAAAAAAAATCTTTTATTTGCTGACTACAAAGAAAAACTGCCAGTGTCCTACTGAGATCTTTGTATTTCTCACCTAGTGTTACAAACAAATATTTCAGAAAGAAGGTATTTCTGGTTACACATAGATTCCTGATTCTCTGGTTCAATAAAAATCAGTAAACATTTATTGATTCCTCCACCTCTGTTTTAGTGCTTTACAGATATGATCAAATGGTTAAAAGTTTCACCTGCTGATTGTGAGTATGAAGGGCTTTGGGAAAAAGCTCAGCATGTTTCCAAGATCAATTGATCAAGTGCTTTCAGAATCCAGCAGCAAAAACCAGGAATCTTGACAAGAGCACTGCAATCAGACTGCTAATAGTGCTAATGGAACACATGTTGCCAGCACAATACGGACAGAAGAGGTGAAATGCTGTTATTACTTGTTATTACTAAATCCCACAAGCCTGGATGCCCCTTCGTGCATGCAAACACTTGTACAGCATAAGCCTCAAGGAAAATAACTATAAGAGTATAAGCATAAGCAAAAAAAATTACTCTAACATAAATGCATAAACAAATAAAAGAAAAAACCCACATCATAAACTCTCCTTGGTAGCTTACAACATAACAGACAGTGAAATAAAACCCTGGAATAGTTTTCAGCTCAACTATTGTCTTTTCTTTTAAAGGTCACCAGCATAGACTTGCACTACTTGCATATTAGCATTGAAGTGCTTTAGAGTAGAGAATTTCTAAACAAAAAATAGACTGATAACATCTCTGGCACATCTTAGCCTTTTT
Source organism: Coccyzus lansbergi (assembly GCA_033558105.1). NCBI lineage: Eukaryota > Metazoa > Chordata > Aves > Cuculiformes > Coccyzidae > Coccyzus > Coccyzus lansbergi. Next base: position 2,872,536 of record JAUMJK010000426.1, on the reverse strand, counting down.
ATGATAAAAATACTATAGGTGACTGCACCTGAACCTGACTACTCATCTCCTTACCTTGACCAGCTTGTGCTCCACGTCCCTTTATCTCATCATCTCTCCCACCCAAATTTAATACAGCTATTACTGCACTATTTTTCATTAATTATATATTTCCTTCTTTCTCCATTGCAGTCACTCATATTTAATTTAGCTATTGCTGTCTACTTTGATGGACTGTTATATAAAGCTTGAGTTCACAAAGTTTGTTATATAAACATACCATGTATCACAAACACATTGAAATAATGTATGTTAGGACCTACCCTACCCAAACTGTCAATATATTATGTTGACACTGTTGTGTATCAATTTTTGCAAGATGAGCTGCATTAACATTATTCTAATTCTTGAATACTGTGACTGCAGCATCACTAAAATAAACCATTATTGTAAAAGAAAAAAAAAGCAGTAAAGAGTGATAATTATATAATATTTCAGAGTACTCTGACAGTTAACATTACCACAATGAAATTTCCAGCACTGGCATTAAGACGCTGCCTCTCAAAAAGAGGCCATAAATAAGTAATTTGAAGAATTTGATGCTTTGTTAAGTACAGCATCATTACCAGTACTAACACCAACACAGATATTCAGACAGGGTTTGTTCGTTTTACCAAGGGTTTTTTTGTTTTAGCAAGATCCATAGCAGGGCTGAACCAGCTTCTGCAACAGGAGAAGCCCAGAATCAAGTGGCACTGAGGTCTGTCAGGCAGTGTCATAGTAAAGCTCAGAACTACTTTCCCCTGACATCAGAAATTACAAACACATTGTAGAGGTCTTAATTATTTTCGCAGGCATACAGTTCAACTCCAGCTTTTTTGCTCTATAGTAATTAAGTGAGGTAAATTTTGTTCTTAGATTTGAGAATTGCATGGGGATACTCAACAGACTTTACTATCATCTTGGGAAGTCCTAATCACACATCTCTGCTGTAATGGCTTTCAATATTCAAAGGGATTCCTATGAGAGCAACCCATTGCCAGTTTAATGGGACTGGTAACATTTCCACTATAATCCCTACTGCCAGCCCTGGATTATGATCAACTGTGCCCAGGTCCTTTTTAGCCCATTCTTGACTGTGATTTTCTCCTGCATCCTTCCTTTGCAAATCAAGGCTTATTTAGGAACATACAATCTCCATTTTAAGTACATCTTTCAGGATTTAAGCCTGAAAGCAGCTCAGCATATAAAGATTAGCACATAAGCACACGCTAGGATCAAGCTGCAAACTCCAAGGTTCTGGTCTTTATTTGACAAACAAATCCACTACAGGAAAAGTCAAGTGACAATCCTGAAAACATTCCTGAAGAAAAATGGGAGCGGATAAAGAGTAACACATGCTAAAGAGGAGGCATCTGTTTATTAACTAGATGTTGGAATACATTTTCTATTTTTACAATGCAGTTAGAGTTAATATTTATGAGGCACACTTTCAATCAGGTGGTTAATTTCCGCATTTAGACAATACGATGCTTTTTAATTCAGAGACATGTTTGCACTTATGCATCAGAGTACCAAGCTCATTTCCTGTGCAGTGGAAGGTAGATAGATGTCGTGCATAGAGTTACCACTGAAATCACGTTTCCAGGTGTTCTGCCTGACAATGCATGATGCAAGATTGAAGTCTCCTCTGTGAGCTGATTTCTTGTGATTCACAATTAAAAGCCTTGCATTAACCACTAGTTAGCGCTACAAAATTCAGATTAATTTCATGTACATGGAACTCATCTAGCTGTCATGTCCTGCTGTTGCCTGGCCTCTTCCCATTAAACTTGCTTTACTCTCTACAGAAAGTAAATCGGTACATATTGTTTTACAAAGTTATTACATCTGAGGCCTGCTCAGTTCATTAGTTAATATGACCAAATGAAAGTTTTTTGAAAAACAGTCTCCTGGATGGGCCAGAACTGTAACAGCAGATACCTTAGCAGCTGGCATTTACGAATAATGTTGTGTGGTCACTCCACTGGGCAACAGAAGCTTCATTTGAATTTCAGCTGCAGAATTTGGACTTATGCAGTTCAGCTGTTAAAAGACCAACAGAAATCCAAAGCTGATGATACAAGATTAGAGCTAAAGGCTGCTTTGCTTATGAGAAAAAAAACCTGCAAAGTTGACGTGTGCTTTGGTTGTTTTAATGAAGTAAAAAGTTCATTATGTTTATACAGTTGACCAATACACAATCTCTAAAAGCTAAAACTTAAAAATTATAATCTGTTCAAGGGAATTCTATAAAAATACGGAAAAGTTTTAGTAACTTACGAGTTCCAGGTCCTTCCCCTAGCTTAGTTCATACTTTTTAGAGGAAAGTTATGAAAATCATTATGAAGTTATAAAAATAATTAAGTCAGAATTACCACTCCTTTTACAGTCAAATTTTGTGGATAAATAAGGAGTCAACCTCAACTGTTCAAGGAATTCATAATTGTATGGAGTCACAGAAAAACAGCTTACTGTGCAAATAAGGCAGTCCAAGCCAGACTGCATCTATCAGACACCTATCCAAGCCAGGCAATTATGTGCATCACACATAAAATATAGATATATAAATTGAAATTAGAGTCCATCATCTGTGTATTGTTTCTATGTCTGTACTGTGTATCACTATAACAGCTGTAATGCAGCAGCTCCTAATTAGTTTCTCTGCAATCACTCCCCCTTTCTACAGTTTAGGCCTCATTATCATGAAGCTCGCAGATGTCAAGAACAACTTCATTGAGCCTCATGCAATATAAAGACTTAAATACATGAAGCTCTGCCTGCCATCTCAGTAACACACTCCCAAGAAGAAACCACTGGCTGAGAGGAAAGAGCCAGATGCTTTAGTATCGCAGTTATCTTTAAAGTTTAATTCATAAGTCTCCAGTACACACAGCAGCATCCAGTAGATCTAAACCACTATCCACATGTTTTGGTTTGGCTGCTAGCAGACCAGCTTTCTGAACTTCATTGCAATACACAAAAATCCTTTTTATAATTCCACCTAACGAACACTAATAGACTTAGTTATCTTTTTGGCTGAGATCTTGTATTTTAGCTGCCTTTTCAATGTTTAATGATGAACACTGACAAAATGCACTTGCTGCTGTGCTGAACGTTTCTTAGTGCAACTTCTGGAGGGAAGGAAACCTCATTGGGACATTATGTAAGTGCATTACCATTAATTTCACTCTGTTGCCTTTAGCAAAAATCAGTATGCAAAACCATTGCAATTTAGATATTTTAATTGTCTGAAACCGAGTTTAAGACTGTTTTCTTTAACATGACCAAAGAAAAATCTAAACAGACTACTAAATTTTGGATACCTTCAGTCTAAGGAGTTAGCTCTGACTCCAAAGGAGGATACATCATTAGGTGATTACATCTAGAATATTAAGGAAAGGGAGGTTTGTGTTTAATATATGACATATACTTAAGAATCACCTGTGGGCAGGTGTAGAAAAACCACATGTAAGCACAGAAACACATTTAAAGTAAACTCTGCCCTGCATCACTGTCTTATGTGTTAAGTTTTGCTGGTGGTCCCCTTGTGAAACATTTTGCCTATCCCCATACTGCCACCATAAATAGACTCTGCACGTCCTAAGTAAATGAGCAAGAGTACAACTCCAACAACTTTACAGACAGCTAGATGGCAGACACAATTCGAGTCAGCAGTCAGGCTTTCTTCATCGTATCACACCTAATTTGTAATCCATTTTTCGTATATATTGCTATATACTGTATGTTTTGAAACACCAAGTTGTCTCATGCTCCACAACGGGAAACTGAACTGTGCACTGAGAGAGAGAGAAGGAACAACAGAAAGACCAGATTAATGAATAACTTTAAACCTACAAATAGTAAGATACAATGTACAAGAAAGCTTCAAATAATGCCTGGAAAGGTACCTCCCTACCTATCACACAGAGCTTAATTTCACAGCATCCATCTCTGCGTGGCTACACCCTAGGGAACAGGGTTGGCATGGTAACTGCAGGCTCTATGGCTTTCTTTTTTTTTCCTATTAGCCGTTATACGAATCTTTTGTTAGCTTCAGGATCGAGTAAATTTAGACTGAGAGCACTGTTTATTTAGGGCAAAAAGGAGAAGAGGGGGCTTGTCTGGAAATACAACAAATCCTGCAGGAGGGAGAATCAGATACACAACTTAGGTCAAAAAAACCCAAACAAACAAACCAAAACACATAAGGAAAAGTTGTACATGGCTGTACTCCTCACAAGACTGTCAGCAAAGAATGCGTGTCAAAGCCTGGCCAGAGTCACATTAAAGTCACAATGGGCTAAATTTCATTCTTCCTCTGGTGACTTCATCAAGAATATCAGTAGAAGCAGAAGGGGGTGAGATTTAGAGTCTCTGTAAGACAGTTCAGCTCATTTGAAAATTATTTTTGTAAATGAGGATGTATTTCAAATAAGTTTGACCCTAAGTTACCTAAGTTAAGCCATCATATTTGTAAATCGAGTTTTCTCTGCAGGAAAAGCATGTCAAGTCAGTTCCAATATTTTTAAAACAAAGACAAGAGTGCCTCGTACCATACTACCATTATTTTTATCACAGAAGAGTAACTTGCAGGCTAACGAAACACTACATTTTAGGAGACTATCAGAAAAAAAGGTCAGGCTATCACAATGCAAACAGTTTAACCTTATCTGTAACAGCATTTCAAGGATTCCCTCAATGGCCGAGTGAATGATTTCCTATTAGTTTGCCCTTTCCCACACTCCATTTGCACAATGTACACTAACTTGACCCTGTCCAAATCATGTGGTACCTAACAAATGACAGAAGAATATAATATTAGACATAATAATCATATAATAAAATATTAGACAATGCTTGCAGTGGACATGCTGTGGAGATGGTAAGGAATTAGAGTATATCCCCATGACAAGTACAGAGTAAATTATCTTGTCAGTCTGGAGGTTTATGTAACTTTCCCTTCTGTATATGCAAGGTTTTACTCAGCAGTTAGGAAAACACACTGAATAAAATTTCTGTTCTAGGCATTCCAGGCACCTAGTATGTGATGCCTAATATCACCATCTCTTCTTGCAGAACCAGATAGCACTTGAGATCTTAATTCCGATACCTTCTGGAAATTTCTGTGACTGGGAATTACACTGGAATCTCAACTATATATTGTTCTTCCAAAGCTTATCTCATTTGCCAGATGAAAATATAAGAAAGAGAGCAGTAACAAATTCTCTTTCATTTTTAAAAGTCACATTATTTTAAAAGCATTTTATCCATTTCTTTCATGCTGCAGCCTAGGTGACCATTAATCAAATCTCAACTCTTTCCCAGTTCCTTACAGCTTTAAGGAAAAAAAAAAAAGCAATATAAGTGTCTTGGCTGCTTGTAAGATCTCACCCACATCTCAGTTCTTCCACTTTACCTCCTCCATTCTCTAAAATATTAGATTGCTAAAATCGTTGTCTTTTCTTGCTGACTAATAAAGTTGACCTTCCTCAAAAGCATTTAAAGTGCTATAACCACCATCAGTGTGGACATTTAGATATGGAGACATCCCTGTGTTCACATCATCCAACAGTTGCTACCTGACAAAGACAAGGCACAATGCCTGGTCACTCTTAACATCGTGTGCCTAACGGCTACAGAAAGAGCATCTGTAATGACTGCTGGTGAGCTGAGGGGGTGTGTGTGTCAGGAATGGCTGTGGGTTTCATGCTGTACTATTGCTGTTACTTTACTCTTCAGTTTTGTAGAGCTCAAAGAAAGTGCAACCAAGTGTAAGCCAGTGCTATAGTTGCTCATTTGCAAATAGCAAATTTAGAACTTGAAACAATACTGGCTGCAAATTTATGTCATTTTCTATTACCAAATTCTTTTAAATAAAGGTTAGAATTGTAGATGATGGTGTTCACTCACTTCCATAGCTACTCTAGTTCTACATAGTGTGCTAAATTTAAAAATCAATGCATTTCAGAATTTATAAAAAGGATAGAGTGGCAAGTGAACATGAATCATAAATAAGATACTATTTCTTCAAATTAATTTTGGAACAGTCCGTGAAACATGTGAATGACAGAAGGCCAAGTAAGTACCTACCCACATTTCAATGCAGCATGATCTATAAGCTTATAGAAACTATTACAAAAAAGCTGAACCCCTGCTCAGCACATTCACCAGTTCATTTTCCATGCTGGCTCTGACTAAAGGCTAAGACCATGTCTTGTTATTTGCAAAGGCTGGGACCAGTCAAGTAGTGAAGCTTCTATTATAAAACCATCTGCTTTTAAAATTCAGAACAGATCCCATATCAGTGATTCTGTTACCTGCACTGGTTTTAGTTTTTTGTTCTTTTTTCCTAAATCATTAGGAAATCTAGATGCATTGGTCACATGGGAGTTATACATCTATATCTTATTAGTGAACTGCGCAGTGTGTTCTTACCTTTATCATACAAACCCATTTATTTCTACAACTAAGAAAACAATTGTAACAATGACTTTACCTTATTTTTAAGATGAAACACCAGGTACAGTTTTAGAACTCAGTTAATATTTAAGAAGAGCTCAGATTACTTAAAACTAGATATACAGAAAATGCCAAACAGAAGATCTAGTTACCTCTGGAAGTTTCTTATCCAAATTACTGTTAGACAACATTGATTATCACACTGAGAATAGACTTCAAATACTAAAAGCTGTTTATAAAGATTTCTTTTCATATACATACTAGTCTTCACTGTCTAAATTATTATGACCAAAACCAGTCAATAGAACCCCTTACAACATGTTAGTTCATAGCATGATCTGATCACATGCTATATCAAAATAAGATTTGGTAAAGGCAGTACAGGAAATAAAGGAAATCAGATTACACTAATTTAAACACTGAATAAAGAATGGAATGACTGTCTTAATTCAGGCAATTTGAATTATTAATGAACTGTTCACATCTGTGGAGATTTACTTTATTACAAAGATATCCTCAACCATCTGGATCAGGAAATTGGAATCTCAACTTCTGAAAGGTCAGATGCAATGTGCTGGAAAGGGACGCTCTTCTTCAGAACTTATGTCTTTGACTCAAAGTCCATCCTCTTAAGTGGGTAGCAAAGTACCACATTAAAAGGAGTGGGATACAGAGATAGCAGGCTAAACATATGGTTCCAAAACAGTTCTCTAGTACCTTAAGGAGATGGCATTCCTACCACTGTGATGCCATAGCTGCAGAACCATAGGTGTGATATCGGTTATGTATCCGAGTTTTGTATATATCTATCATTATTTGTTACTAAACAGTCGCAGCAAGAAAAGAAGCCCCATATTCTCCTGCACCCTTTCTGTTCCTTCACCTTCCTGTTCTAACGAAGAATGTGTTGTGAAAGCAGATAGATCATATCAGCTGCAGTCACTTCATTAACCACTGTGAGAAAAGAGAGTGTTTTTCAATCTTGAACAAATGTTGACTTTATTTGTTCATTCTTCACATTGGAGACTTCTAAGACTTGCAGCATCTTAGATTTAAAATCACTCAGAATATGTAAATCACCTGATTTACATATTAGTAGATCTCTAGGCTTAGAATCTAATTTATTCTCTGCACCTTGCAATTCTACCTGAAGAGCAGCACTATTTGTCATTGTCTAAATTTGACTGAGACTTCCCATGAGACATGTTTTGTTATTGCCAGCACAGCTAAAAGAAACCACCAGTCCTGCACATTAGATATTTTATCCCTTTAATCTCACTTAATTACATCTTTTAGTGTCTTGTCTTTATTATTTTTGACCTCTGCATGCCATTCTTTCAGTAATTTGCCAGTCTTCCTTATGGACAGTTAACTTCCACTCAAAAAAATGCCCTCTTTCCTTCTTATGTTACCCCTCCCTTTTAAACTGAAATCAATATTCAAATCTTACTTAGTTTTGGAATTGCAATGAGAGAGACAGCTCCCTTCTACGAAGCCAATAAATATTATGGAGATTAAGTACAAAGTATTCCTAAATATCCCTGATGTTTCAAGGGATTCCAAACGTTGTTTTAGTAGCCTTGACGTTAGACTTTTACTCATAACCAGAAGTTGTCTCTTCATGATAACATGTCAGATGCTATTAGAAAAAAATACAGGTAACTGCCATAGAGTGTACTATAAATAAGAACAAGCAATTACGTTTAAAATAAATACAGTACTAGCCTTCAGGATTTTACATACAAAAGTTAACAAATATCCTCTGCCTATATGTCTTACCCGTTGCTCAAACATCCTATTCCTCATAACAATGCACATAAACAGAAAATGCTGCCACTGATTTAGGCATACCAGTTGGTACATATTCATCAAATGTACCATAAGAGACTTCTATTAGCATCTACATTAAAAGAAAATAATAATTACTTTTTACGATGCTTTAAAGTCAGCTGGCTAATGGTACAAGGATCATTTTCCCATCCATATTGTGAAAAACTATTATAGCTACAGGATCCTGCACATTCAAGCACCAGAGCTTTCTAAAACTACGTAAACACAAGTCTTGCAAGTAAGACAATCGGGGACAGATGCTATTAGCTGTCCAGCACTGCTGAAGCTTAGAGTAACCACTTCCCTAACAGAGTTCCCCAACATCTCATCCTATCCCACTGCATCTTTAAAACATCTATTAAATGACATGGCAATTCTCATTATGCTTTTGGCAAATCTTTTCCATTAAATCAAGTACAGTATTCCCAGCAGTAATTAAGTTATGTTTCCAAGCCTGGATTCCAGCACATTTACCATACATAATAAATGCCTTATATTTTCCTGAGGGGTGTAAGTCACAAAAGCCAAATAAACTGCATTATACTTGTTTTGTACTTCCAGCTGCATCACTCACTTTGACCCTGCCATTTGTTTCTGCCATGACTGAGACATTCCACACTTCAGCATTTTCCAGTTACAACTTTCTTAAAACAAACCAACCCACAAAAAAAACCCCAAATCCAACCATAAAAATATTTTTTTACCACCAATATGCTCGCCTTGCTATCATTCATATGAGACACATTTACTATTCTTTCATAAATTTCAGCAATGCCTGTTGAAGAGGAAGGCTGCAGGAGAAACAGCAGGTTTCTGCTAGAAAAGAACTACACAGCAAACAATGGTATTTTCAGACTTATAGGAATTTACCTTTGCTAAACAAAGCATGAGAAAAGTATTTGGCAAAGCACAGTCATTAAAGCAGTTTTGAGTAATCGGAGAATCAAAGGAGTTACTTTATACTAATGCATTATTACTACTGACACTTAACTGTATGGTTTTGTTCTAACATCAAGTTCCACAAATCCTAGACGGAATTACTGAGCACTTCATGCATAGTCTACAGTAATCAGGGCTTTGCAATTAATGTTTCTGAAACAAAACTTGCTCTAATTACTTTGGAAACTTCTTGTTTAAAAAAAAAAAAAGAAGTGACATTAGCAAAATGGAACGCACAGCTACTGAGCTCCAAATTCAGGTTGCCACATAGCCTTGTCAGAAACCCTTTACACAGTTCCACACCATCCCCAGCAGAAGATGGGAGAGTCCTATACAGTCACCATTTGAATTGTGTAAATGAACATACGGCACAAAAGCGATAAGACAAAACAATGACTGCTTTTCACTGTGCCTCTGAACTACTTTATTCTGAAGCAGCCAGCCAGAAAGACAGACATGCTCTTCTCCTTATTAGTTTTCAGAGGCAGTGATTCAACATTTTCTACAAGAACACAAAAAGTTAACTGTGTAGATGCATCTCAAACCTGCAGGTATCAGTAGTACACATTAACTTCCCAAAGGCTTCAAAAATTCATTTATTTACAGTATTAATGCCTCAGCTATGTTTACAAAGTTTATTCAATATGACTACCCCTAAACAATGCATCAGAAGACATAATCTTCCAAGACATATTAGGGACAACGTAGCCTGGATTTCGTGGGATGAACGTCTGGTTCCTAAAGAAGTTTGGTAGGTTAGTCTACAAACACCACAAGGAATCACACAGGTGAATATTCACATCAGGTCCTGCATACATACATTTCTAATCTTAACAACTAATGCCAGGATACTAACGGTAGTAGTTCGCTGGTTAGGAATTAGTGGGAGAAAAATCATATATACATGATTACAAATATGTAAAAATAATTTGTTTTTTCAAATAAGGCTGTAGGGAAGAAAATGCAATGCTACTAATAAAGATCTTATAAATACCCATCTCTGCTTCAGCAGGTCAACTCACATGCATAAATCTTTGAAAACACAAGAGCTATAAACAGCTTTCTTGCAAACAAAAAAGCCCTCTGGCAGCCCACTTTTATAAAGGTTTCACAGCTACTTGTATACGTAAACATTCCAGAACACATTCCATTATCAAATTCTTGAGAAGATTGGAAAAACAAAACTGAACCAAATAACATTCCCAACCCTAACTGTTTGGTGCTACCTCACAAAGCCATGACTATGCTGTTTGTTCCCTGAAAATAATAATTTCTGACTCTAAAGTACAGCAGCACAGACACCCTAATGCTCCATGAACTATTTCTTATGCAAAGCTTCCACATTTAATACTAAACAACAAGGATTTTGTATGTTTCCCAATAAACACATTGTTTCTAATTTTAAAGACCTATTTAGAAATCATTATGCAGCAACCTTTTCTCCTCAGTGGGATTCAACAACAGATTAGCAGCAGTTAAAAACCTGAGATTTGTACCCTGTGGTTAAGCAAAGGAAAAAGCCATGCTGGTCTCTAATATTTTGGTCAAATCTGACTTTAAAGAAAATAAGAAGCTTGAGACTACTGACTGTGATTTCTGCACTATTCTACACAGGACAAGCTCAACCTTTGTAATCATAGGACAACTTTTGATGATAGGTTCTAGAACTATTCTAAGACCTTCTGCAGGGGAACAATTGTACATAAAAAAAGCTGTGCTGCTACTCACTGCTGCCAGTTGTGAACTTGGGTCACATACAGGTGAATCCAATTTCCTGCTGACTTCTCTCGTGATTACATTTGCCTTTATACAAGCAACACCTGCATGTACAATTTTGCAGTTTGACTGTGAGAATGGCTGAGCTGGTTATTTTAACTTGAACCTATGCTGTCTGTGAATCCTTGTGAGATTCAAAAAAATCTATGTACACAAATGTTATGGGTTCTAAACACACACAAAAATCCTTAAAAATCGTGAGCCTATTGTGAAGATCTCTGGAAAAACCTCAAAAGAAAAGATGGCAGCCTAGCAGTAATCTCCTCAAACAATACAAAACAATATAAAAGAAATAATCTAAGTGGATTTTCTTGTTTGCAAGAATACCTAGAAATTGTTTTCATCTTTCTCTGTATGTTCAGAAATGGGCTTCAAATTTCTTTCCCTTTCATGTCAGTAAAGCAAGGAGTAGTAGCAATATGTTAATGTAGGCCTAAAAGCATTATCAAAGCCCTTCATATTGGGAAGGATAGATTTTCTTTCCAGGTTTTATTTCAGAAAGGTCCAGTCTTGTTCAGAGACTGATTCATTACACAACCTCTTCTCTCTGGCCAAACAGCCTCCAGGCAACCTCTGAGCACCCTGTTCAGTACAAAATGTGCCTGTAGTCCAGTTCTTTCTGTTCCTCCTGCTTGGCTGGTTGCACTCGCTGGGCTGCTACACTGATGTAAAGTCAGGTTTTGGCTTCAAAGTTTTCTATTTGGACCAATATTCTGATCTCTTTCCCTTATATCAGCCCCTATTCCAACTGTGAAGTCTTTGGGACACACCCTGTATTTTGTACATTGTCACAGAAGTTATCAGTAGCAGCTGATGGTGGAAAAAAAGATGGAGGTGGTGGGAGAAGACAAAAAAGAAAAAAAAATGTACTCCATACAAAATGAATCAAATTGTAAGAGAAATTACATGCAAAAACATAATTAGAAGTCTGTAAAAGAACAGCATTTCCCAAAGAAAGCAAACAAACATATCCTTTCCCCTGACAACCCAACACACCACAGGATTAGGAAGAGTCTGCACTAAAATAATAAGCACAAAGAAAGTGACTCTAAAAAGATGAGAGAATTCTCCATGTAGGTGATAGGCGTGTGAAAACATGCAGTAGAAAGCTTGTGGGAAAGAACAAATCTGTTCCCCCTCCCAGCTTCAAGTTTTACAGTTCCTCAGCCAGAACAGCCTGGTTACATCCCCAGACTGATGTTCACATTCTGGTTTTATCCATGGCTCTTGCTCACAGCCTTTTCTGAGACTGATGTGTAATTTTCCCCCTCTCCATCCCGTTGCCTTGCCCTGTGTTCTTGCCAGTCCAAACAGTCGGGGTCAGCTTGGGGAGCAGACAATGCCTTCTTGTGATTTTGTGCAACACTGGTCAAAATGACTGGTCTCTAACAGACCTAACTACTCATAGTGTCCAGAACCAAGATTTGGCATAGTCTGTACTGCAGCAGACGTTGATCTGACCTTTATTATCACCATGCAGTCATCTGAAAATACATCTGGGTTTAGGTTTTAAAAGCATACTAAAACATGCAAGGTTGTCTTCTGTAAACTCCTATGAGAAGCTCTGTAAGAAATTGTTTTCTCAGGTCAGTAAAAGGTCTAAAATAGTGAAATATTTCCTCAAAAGTGGAAAATTTTCAACAGAGTGCCTGCTTTACTGCACACAAGTTCACTGCATATTAAATTTATCTTAGTAAGCAATAATACATTTCATTTATTCAATGACATATGTGCTATGCAGTCTTCTTAGCTGGTGTTACAGCTGCCAACTACTTGGACCAGTAGTAAGCAGTTATCACATCATCATTTTAATGGATGGGAACTCAGGTTTCACTGTATTTGAGTCCAACTACTACCATAAAACAATGATGAGCCACATTGCTACTGGCTTTTCTCAGAATTTGATTATTCACAATCAATTACCTTCGCTTAGGTTGAGCATAAGGATTGTTCAGCACCAACTCGGTTCCAAAGACACTGGACATGCCTGAATTAAGCAACCTTTTTAATTTGCATAACTCACCTAAGAATTATTTGGTTATAAAAGCCTAACTCATTTTCAGATTAATGAAGAAGTTGTCCCCCAAACAGGCTTCACCATGCATTAGAATGTTAGAGTCCTTAGGAGCCTCTCTATACTCATAGGATCATGGGAAATTCAGTTTGGAAGGGAGCTCAGGAGGCCTGTAGTCTATTCTCTGGCTCAACACAGGGTCAGCTCTGAGGTCAGACCAGGTTATTCAGCATTTTATCAAATCTCAAGCCCTTTCATTAATGAGAACAAGGATAAATATAAGTGCATTTAGCCTGTGCACACAAACATTCTTTGAGCAAACCTCAGTACCAGGAGCACAGTGCAGAGAAATCTAAGCTGGATGCACATGATCCAGGTGGATTCAGAAAACCCTCTGTGGGCTGAGCTGATTAGTTTCAGCACAGTTTACAATGAAATGACTACAATGTTTCTAGCCCGCAAGTTAGGAAGCAGGCACAAAACTTGAGCATTTGCTTCTCTCTTAACTATTAACTAGGGCTGTCAAGAAATTTTTTAAATTCATGAATAAAATAAAAAATACAGTTTCTCCAGGAAGAACTCCCCTGTTAACTCAGGCTGTTTCCCAGGCCTGGTTCTTCATGCACTATTACTTGAAAAGACTGTGAAATAGAGCAAAAAACCCACCATGTCTGAACAAGATGCAACATTAGTGCTTGATGGCTCAAGCTTTCTTTCAGTTCTCTCTTGTTTCTGCATAAGACTATCATTCCTTAACCAGAAATTAGATTTATATAACTCAAAATTACTGACAAATAAGTAAACATAATTTTCATCAAATAAAAGTTAATACAAGAATCATAACAATCTAATACTTGAAACTTTTTCAAAACAGTCTGTATGTAAAACATCTCAGTATGTAACTTTTTTTCTCTACAGGCTGAAAGAAGTTAGATTTCCTGAAGTAGATGCCTGCATAAATTTTGATGTGTATAGTACACAAATAAAAATGATGCTGATAGAGAATAAGCAGCACATGCAGGATTTTGCTAGCAGGGAATAAATTCAAGGGCTAATGTTGCATAAAATGGAGAGAGAATATATCTTTAAGTTCCTCACTGCAGTTGATAAGCAATCCGGAGTAAGAATAAGCAAACTCTATATTCAAATATTTCTAGCTGTTCAAATTTAGTCTCCTGTTAAAACTCTATTAAGACTCTTTCAGAGGCAAACAATGGGCTTTTCAAAAACAAGACTGCAAATCTCTGATAAAAAGAGCCAACTTTGAGTCGAACAAATGAAGATTATTAAACCTTCCCTTAATAACTGAAAGCAAGAAAGACTTTTTTCTCCTTACAGATGTAAGAATTCAAACATGACTATCGGTCAATAAATATCAATAGATTTTTGGGGAAAGCATTTAGTAGTTTTCTATTTTAAATTGGTTCATATGAGTCTGAAATAATTCAACTGTGTATTACATAGTTAAAATAACAAAGTTCCTTTGTATATGACTCTTCTAGGAGACTGCCAATTTTGAGAAGTGATTACATTTCACATAGATAGAAAAGCACTATAAAAGAAGTTACACAACAAAAATACCTTTACTATATAGGTAAAGTCTTTCCTGCTTGTCCTAAGTCTGAAGAACAAACTTCCACCTAATGTGGTAAATAAGAGAATCCACGAGTCCTGAACCATGGACTTAGGAACTATAGCTAAGGAATTGATTCAATGCAGCTATTACTTCAGCCTCTTGGCTGGAAAACTACCAAGCCTCTGAACCTCCCCTGCAGCATTTTAAAATCAGAGTAGAGGAAAAAAGAAACAGCAGAAAAATAGAGCATCAGTTGCATGACAGGGACTGAGCACCCTCCACTCTCAATGTCTGATTCATTTTTAGACTAAACATCTACATACATCCTATCACTACAAGCTAAAATGTTATTACCACAAGTTATTAGCCACAATGTGGTCCATGAAAGGGTCACCAAACTTCATTAAAACCCAACGCCCTTCCTTGCAACACACACATTCATAAATGTGATAAAATGGGAGGGATGAAGATGTAACAAGTATTAAATCTCTAGTCTTATTTTTTAGTGAAGAAAAGCCTCTTTGATTAGATTGCAAACAAGCACACATGGACTTGTCTTTCAATAAAGTAATGACTTGTGGTTTGGTTTTGTTTTTTTGTTGTTGTTTTATACATCTCTGTAATCTGTATTTTTATACATCTCCATAATCAGTAGGATCACTCAAGGTTAAAGAAGGTACAAAAATGCTACAGTAAGGAATGATGCTGGCAGGTTTACAGCCTGCACAGAAATGCCTGTATAGCACGTGCTGTGTGTTATCTCATACAAACTAAGCAAGAAAGAAGAAATTTCAGCCTGAGAAACCAAACTTCTGACACTTCCCAGGTCCTTCAGCAGGACGTGTACCAGACAATAATATTAAACTTTGTATACTCTAGGAGAAATTGTTCCATCCCAATAGAGTCCTTCAAGAAAGAATGTATATCTTACACATGAAACTAAGTAGAGGAAGATGCACTATATTTTCCATGAAAAAAAAAATCTTAAATATCTTCTTCATTTGCAACTTTAAATGCAGTTTGCAGATTTTTGGTTTTTTGTTTTTTGGTTTTTTTTTTTTAAATTTTAGACTATAGATGGTTTTTTGTCCTCCTCAACAATAAATCTGAAGTTCCTTTCCTCAATATATGTAAAGGTCCTGAATTTCCTCACTCAGTCTCTTTGAATCCTAATATATATCAAAAATTAATGCAAATAAAACCATGTCTAGAATACAAATTATGGAATTAGATAATCTTGGAAAAAACTGCATTTAACTGCACTCTCCCAGTCTAAGTCTACCAGCTGAAACTGGCACATAACCAGAAAGGAACAGACTGAAAGCATTCTGGAATTACAGATACCATCTTCTCCAAGAAGAATTTACTGATGCAACTCACAAAAGAATGGAGACTGACTTGAAAGCACTGAGCAGAAGCAGCACCATCTCTGTAATGGAAGGATTCCTGTGTCTACCATTCCATTTTGTTTTTGTAATTTTCATGCCCCTCCCATAGTGAAGCAATGAAAGCATATTAATTAATCTATCAAGTGAATATACAATTAAGAGGTATGGGAAAGTATAATAATAATGATGATGATGATGATAATAATAATAAAAAATCTTTATGTATATGCAGTCCTTCATTGTTCAGACTCCAATTATACAAGTTGATTCAGACAAACTCTATGGAAATGAAGTCTACCACATGCAGTTATTACTCTGCTATGTCTAAAAGTTTGGAAGTGCTTTAGAGCCACAAAATGGTCAAAACCACTCAACTCATCCCACAAACAAAAGGGAATACAGATTTTCTGGAAGATGGCAGCAATCATACTAAATTTTTGCATTTTACTTTTAGAAGTGGGAAGCAAAGAAGGAGCTCCCGAGGTAACTCGCACTCTCACAGTTTCTATGGATGCAATTAGTACCTCACGGCAGCTACAAAATTTGCTCAATCCAAAACAAGCCTGTAAATCCTTAAAACCTAACAGACTAATTTCTACATTCAGTATTTTATCCTCCTGAAAAGACTGTGTTAACACAAACTAAGACTGGAGTCTAAATTAACAGTCACAATAAACTTTAGAAGATAACTACCTTGGCAATAAGTATTTTTGCTACACAACTCACTGAACTATAGTTAAAACGTTTACAGCACTGAAAAGAGGACTTCTGGCTTCACAACAGACTTTGGGAAAGAAGACCTGCCTCTTGCTATATAGCTTATTATTGCTGCTGAGAGCCTACAACACAGTATAAAGTCTTTTCAAGGTCATTTCAAACCCATGAAAAGCAATCTGCTTAAACTCAATTATCTGTTTACTACCATCTTATTTCTAAACAACTCAAATTTTACATCTGAAAGCTTTAACTTAGGCCTTGAAAAGTATTCAAAGGAAAACAAATATACCCCAATTTCCTGACTGAATTGCTAATGCTGAGAGGGCCAGTGATTTTTTTAAAATCAAGTGCAATAGTTCAACTACAGCAGCAGAATGAAAAATGGACACTACCAGATCCTCACAATATGTAGCCTAGATTTCAATAAAATCAGAAATACCATATAATCAATCTGAATGCTTTAGAAATCTCATGTACTACAGACTAGTAACAGGAATAAAATGGTGTTACAGACTTTTAAACCATACGGAACACAAAAAACTCCTCCACAGCTTGGTTGATGGCAAATGGGTCTTAACATTTAAGCCAAAGAAAATATTCTTGCAAATACAGGCAGACCTACAAAGATACAAAAAGCATCATAAAACACAAATACAAACACAATGAACTATTGCAGTAAAGCACTTTTTTTGTTTTACATAGAATCATGCTGGAAATCAGAAGGAGCTACAGCGTATCTGACCAGTAGAAGCAGTATTTTCATGACGTAAGGGAATGAAAACATTTTTTCCCCTGTTTTCCATTCCCCAGTTAATTCTACTGAAAGCATGCAGGACAGAGTGAGGTTTCTTCCTAAATATTCTTTGTCCATTGTATTTTTTTCATACCAATTACCCTCAAGTTATCTTGAAGACCAAAAGCCCCCAAAACGTTATGATCAGTGTGAGCTTTTCTGACTGAAATGGCTCAAACTTCAAACACCATGTAGATACCTTAGAAGAAAATTAACTAGTCTTTGCCATTTAAGATACAAATGTAAAGAAAGCTTCACAAGGAAGAAACATGCAGGAGGTGTCAGTATATGTCCAGCAGGACTTATAAAAAAATATTCTATTAAAGAAAATGTCTTTTCCATTGTGCTGCCTGGCATTGTGCCTAATTACTGAAGTAAAAAGAAAAATGCATGAAAAATGATCTTGCACAGCTTTAACTCTCTATAAGGTCTTCCTAACTTGAAAATTGTATTTGCTCTCCACAAATGTTAATTTCTCTGCTAAAAATATCTAGGATTGCTGAGAGGTTAATGAGATATATTTTAAGTAATATTTTAATATATTTTATTATAGCAAGACAGTAATTGCATTTTATTAATAAGAAAGCAGTAAAACCAAAGTTATACTTTTTATGGACCTTTCCCCCTAAACATCTCCAGTTATTTTATAATAGCTACATTGGAGTATCTACCCAAATGAAATTCAGAGTTGAAACTGCATATCCACCTCTCACAGTGCTTGGTTCTGACTCAAGAAAACCAATTGAATGGTAAGACACTGACTAACCTGAGCTGGTTTAATTTTCAACTCTGCATTTTGTATTTTAGGGTTTTGTTTAATTGAAAGAGACACTCAAAGTTCCTCTTATACTGCACTCCTTACTTCTGGGCCTGAGCATGCTGAACCACTGCTCTGGTGGTTCAAACTCAGCTCCTTAGTGTTTCACCCAGCATCACAGAGGAAAGCAGTGAATGAAAGGAAATGATGCTATAAATCCTGCAAGCACACGCACAGAATTCAACACATCTTTGCAGTTCTCAGTAAACAGCAGGAGGGCAACCAAGTAAGCTCTGAACTGGACAGGTAACTGACATCTATCAACTCCAACATCAAATTCTTTTCTTACTAAGAGAATAGCTGTCAAAACCTACATATATTTATCATATAAACTATAAAGATATAATTAACAAACTGACTGCTTTACTTAAAGAAATTCACCTTGAGGGTTGTTGCAGGGTATCAAGTTGTACTTGTCTCTTCTGTGGAAAAATGATTCATAACAGCAGTTCTGAAATTATGCTTGTTCTGTATCCTGTCAGCATCCTATTTTATTAATTCTGTCAATGAAAAACAGACACCGTGTTTGGTTTTTTCCTGACAAAAGTTCAACAGGGGAGGCAACAAGCTTGAAGACAGCTCAAGAATGATTAATTGCTTTACAAAATGGGACTCTACAGGACTCACTCTGAGTGTGAAGAAGCAGATGGGCAAAATATCTATCAATTTCAGTCAGTTTAGTACTGGTCTCTAAATGATGCTGCTATTACACTGCACAATGACAGTAATTTATGGGAAGAGGTCAGCACCTTTACTCAAAAGGCACAATGCAGATGTTAGGAGCATTACTGCCACTATGCCCACCTCCTAAAGGTTAGCCGTAAAATAAGCAAGGTACCTACTGAGTTATGCAATAGATGTAGGTTCTGTTTTCTAGCCTCAAGAAGTCTACAGAAGGTGGTTGTCTAGTAAGCTGCAAAGCAAGGCAAAAGGAAAGAATGTAAAAAAAATAAAAAGGGGGCACTGATGGTTTGCTCTTTGAATTGGTAAATATTATCTATGAATATTAAAGCTCTTTCATGACAATATTTAACATTTTGTTCATGGTTCAATCTGATATGAAAACATGCCATATTTTCTTTTCTTTACTTGTAGTGACCTCTGTGTGAAATATTCTTAGCTACTAAAGTATTTTAAGGATTTACTTTATTTTCTGATTCTTCTTCTATTCTAACCCATTAAAGGGCATTAAACAGCTTCCTGAAGTAATCAAAAACCTAAGACTTGCCTTCAACCTGACCATGGCTTGCCCACATTTGCAAGTACCGTTCATAATGAATCCGCAGCTAGGTGGATTTCTCCTTTCTCCCAGGTTTCAGGATCATGGCTTACAACTGCTGTTGGCTGCCAGCTATAATAGGTTTACATGGATTAGTTGCATTAGTGTTGTGTCCCTAATAAGCGGCGATGCTAGGTAGCTAATCATCTTCTCCCTCCTTTCCATTACCCAATACAAGTTGTTCTCATCTTTTCCCCACTGCCCCACTCCCTGACCTTACAGACCTATCTATCTTTTAACATTTTGGGAGGCAGGTTTAGAAAGTGTAGCCAGTTATTAGTTGTCTTATCGCATCTTTAGAAATTGATGTATCTGTTACTATCTAAATCAAATATAACCCGATATATGATTCCATCTTGTAGCTTTATATAACCATAACCACATTGTAATGGCAACATGGTTAAATCAGTGGCTCCATTACTGAATCACATCAAGAACTGGTTTAAAAGCAGACAAGAACTGGATTAAAAGGAAACAAGACAACAGAATGACTCTGGTCACAATGGATAGATTTTCTTACCTTACTCTTCCCCAATTTTCAGGCCAAACCTGCTTTTACTGTAATCAGTTTGAGGGCATGAACAGCTGACAATACATCTTTCCCATCATTCTTAATTGCAAATTACTACAAAAACAGTTTTGACCTGTGGAGTCATAATCCTCTGCAACAGACCATGCTTGTGACTCTATACCTTTCTCAAAATTAAGTTTGGAAAGTGCCAGCAAGAGCAGGACAGAAATCAGAATCAAACAGACCTCTTGCTATTCTTCCTGTCTTCTAAGTTGTTTCTCAGGAGCAGAACCAGCTGCTATTTAAAGGAGGAATCTCATTACTATGAAACACAGTGAAAGAACCATAGCGTAAGCCCCATACATTTCACTGCAGAGATAAAATCCTTCTGTATGCTTGTTGGTAGGTTAAGTATCATCTAGAAGCTAATGAGCACTCTCTGTTCTTGCTGAACATAATTTTGTACAAAATAGCAGTGGAAAGGATTTTCCTCATTAACGAACCATGATGGGGGAGAAAATGAAATTTAAGGTAGCTAATTTTTCCAGGATGATAATGTTCTTCATTTTTAGGTCATTTCAGTTCCATATTAATTACAGAAAAATGGAGGCTTCACAATCCCCCTGTTCCTTCTCTCATTACATATGTAATTGTAAGAGCTACCTTGCTGTAATAAAACATTAATCTCTGTGCTTCTTATTATGGGATCCCAGACTCATAGTGATGGATGACCATGTATCAGAGAGCATGGCAATACCACTGAGTCATCAGTTGGAATGTGAAAGCACAAGTCCAGAATCTTAGCTATACTAACCCTTTTGTTTATTTTAAACTGACTTGCTAAAGTAGTGTCAGAGTCATATCATATAGAGCTACCTGGTGTATTATTAAGGTATGGTTACACCTCACTGAATAATACTGCATACAAACAAATACACAGAACTGCAACTTTCTTCTGAAACTTGCCTTCCTTGCAGCACTAAAGGAAAAATTCCCTATACCTAGGAACATGATGTGGACATGAATGTTCCACAGGTTTAAACCAAAAAAGACTGGAGGCCTACTACTTTGTTGCAGCTTATATGACAGTACTTGCTTTGCAAGGCAGTAATGACAGAAATTAGAACACTTGTTAATTGTCTTGAATAAAAAATAGTCAGGGAGACTGCTCTAAAGAGGTGAGATCTACCCTGAAGAGATGAACTGGAAGTCTGTGCTCCACGGGCTCAAATGACAGTGACAGATGATACAAAGAGAAACATTAAGAGAAAAATTCTAAAACTAATCTACTTATTTGGGGCTGTAAAGCATGACTTTGTCTTTAAAAATTTAATTAGGTAAACAATACTGGTAGAAGTATGTATTTCTTACAAATGTTCATCTACATACCCACAGATGTGCCTAACTACGAGACCAGTAGGAATTGTTCTCATGTACATGTAATCCATGAACAACTTCAGTTTTTCAAGTTATAAGCAGTATTTCTGTACAGTCTTAAAGACCTAAGAGTACTTTTTGATGCCAAAAGTTTATTTAATATAAGGAACATAATGCAAATTAAAACAAATAACATCTTTCATGTCCTGAATTGCTAATAGTTACAGGGATTCACATCGTATTTTTTAAAATAAGGGAGCACAAGACTAATGCTCACAGCTCCACTAGAAACATTTATATGCAAAACACTGCTTTTTCCAATCATGAATTTCTTTTGAGATTCATTATTGCCCTATAGTACTTTTGTCTGAAAAGAGACTCTAGGGAGATGACACTTTCCTTGGTTAGCATTGTTGTAGCTGACAGAATACATAAAAGGCAAGCTGCTTTTTCTCCAGCTTTCAGCCTGAGCCAATCAAATGCAGAAATTCTCAGCCTCTTCTAATGTTGAAATCTGGATTTTGAATTTTACAGAATAATTGTACCTTTCCAGCACAGAATCATTTTGTCACATAGCCCATTCTAGCTTGCATAAATGCTACTGCTGCCCTAAATACCATTAATAAAACAAAAACTTGTTCTTTGCATTGTAGACATGTCAGCCTGATTAAAAATGATTGCACATTGTGAGCATTAATGCACATTTCATTATGAAGAAATGATCCCTGAAGGCACCTTGCACTTACCTTCCTATCAAAAAAATAATTTATACGTGGAAATGTTTTTTTCCTTCTCTCTCACGCTCGTGTTATAGGGCCCTGCCTGGCTTCCTGGGCCCTGCTGTGTTAAACACTTGTACAAAAGGACAATCTCTGTGCTGAAGAGCCTACAGAATCTTTCTTTTTATTTTTAGACAATAGCACAGAGTGACTGGAAAGTAACAAGATGATTTTGAACATCATGATAGGCACTGTTTAATCACTCTAAAGCCTTTATAGATATCACAGCAAATAAGAGTTTCAAAAGGATGGACTTGAAAGGAAAAAAAAGGTGAGCTCAAGGGATATTCAGAGGCAGCTTCTTCTAAACAAAAGATAAGGTAAGGCAAGGTAAGATAAGGTTTATAAAATGAGGTTTGTTAGAAGCCTTGATAAAGGACAATAATTTAACTGCTGATTTGTAGTTCAGAATAAAAACTAACAGCAAGTGAGGCAATAGATAAAGGCAAAACAGGTTACAACTAAGCAGCTCTGATTGGAAGAAAGATCCTGTCACAAGTGTACTTAAGAACACATGGAAACCATGCAGGGTGGCTAAGTCAAGAACCAAGCAAATGACCTTCGCAGCAGAGTTCGGCGTTGATGTTAACTGCACAAAATTGGATTCAAGTTTGATAGAGGAGGTTTTTTTCTCAGAGTGAGAGAGAAATCTGGGAAATTGAAAGCTTTTGGGGAGGTTCTTTTGCTGGTTTTGCTCCAATTCAGTGCAAAATATTGTGGCAAGTTATTAATGGCAGTAGCATTTAACATCACCCATGAGTTCAATGCTTAAGACAAAGTAAGCATTTATTTCATTAACAGTGGCTCTTCAAGCTACACATATACTATCTCTTTAACTTGGGCCCCTCGGTTCTTATAAAAGTCCCATGAGTTCAGAAGCCACTTAGAAATTAAAGGTTTATAAAGGTCAAGACAACCCAAGTACCAGAAAGATACTTCATCATTTACTGGGACAAGAGAAAGCCAGAGCTGAACAAGGCAGTGTGATTTGGCTCAAGTCTGCAAATAATACAGATACCTGAGCTGGCATCAGTTCAAGCTAATGCAGCCATATGGTGTGGCTCAGTTCATTGTGGACACAAACTGAGTTTCATTAGCACAGCACTGGGGGTAAGCTATCAACCTCTGCCTCTCCGCAAGTTCTACTACCTTCCCAACAGTCTACTGCATCCACTGCTAGCTCAGCAATTCTGCTCTGCTCTCCATTGCTCTATGTTATGCACCAACAACCAACCATGTTCAACACTAACTGCAGCCATCTGGTTCCCTTTTGCAGGCCCCCACTGAAAACATTTCTGACATCAGTACTGTCTCCATAGCACCTAAAACATTTAAGTGATTTTTTTTCCATTTTTAAAGGAAACCAGAGCAGAAAACTGGACAGATTTCAATGTAAGATGTATAATAAGATGTATAATTTAATAAACTACTCCAAACGGTGAGAAGTAACTCAACTATATGCAAGTCCATTTTTCATACGTTCACAGAAATTTTGACTCAGACAGTGTGAACCTGCACAGCAACCAGAAAGGACTGGTTTGCACTTCTTCCCTCTTGCTATATGTATTTTCATCATGTCCTCCACACGGATACTAGCAGCTCAAGCAGCCCTGCACAGACAACTAAACCAAGGAATTGATGCACTTAAAAATGATGTGTAGCAGCACTGATTTGCATCATCATAAAAGTAAGCATGGATCTACATCCCCAAAGTACTATATTGTATCACAGCATGTCACACTGCAGCTGGCATCTTTGAAATCTTTATATGACTACTTGCAGACAAACTGGTAAAAAAGCAAGAGTATCTAAATGAAACGCATTATTTCTGGCTATTCTGCCAGTCAGAAGTCTTGCTATTCCTACTCAAGTGATCCCTTCCTCTGTCAGAAGTACGTCTTTTGATATACCTCCTCTGCAAAGAACATGCACCTTATGCCTCTGCTTCTGCCGTTTTTCTTAGATTTCACACT
Source organism: Coccyzus lansbergi (assembly GCA_033558105.1). Classification (NCBI taxonomy): domain Eukaryota; kingdom Metazoa; phylum Chordata; class Aves; order Cuculiformes; family Coccyzidae; genus Coccyzus; species Coccyzus lansbergi. Next base: position 2,848,287 of record JAUMJK010000426.1, on the reverse strand, counting down.
CTACTGTACCAAAATAAGTTATTTCCTTTCTGCTCAGGTTTATTTCATTTTCGCTGGCCACCAGTCCTCTGTGGGTCTGTTTTATGTTCTGAATGGAAACACTCATACTTTCTAAGTAGTATTAAATCATTTCATACCACACATGTAATTTATATGGACTCTGCTCCTTATTGACAGTTATTATCACTCTGCTTCCTCTAACCCTGTTTAGATTACTGTGGCACATTCTGTACCATCTCAGTGAAATGATCCTACAGCAGGCAGGAGTTACTCTAAAAATGTAACCTGTAGAATCCCATAACATTCAACCTCACAAAATTCCGCTCACACAAGAGAAAGGATATTTTGGAAAGGCACACAAAGTCAGTTTCTAATATCTTAGACCACAGAAGACAGTTATATTGAGTTTATACCAACACTAGTAAGTACGTGTGTTTTGTAGAGCACAAATAAGTCAATTGACACTAAATATCTACTTTTAAAACTGAAAGCACATTAAGGACTAAAGCAGAAAATATGCTTCTATGTCAGATTTTTTTCAAGTGTAAATTAGACATTGTTCCTAAAAATTAAATAAACATTATGATGCCAAACTGCTTGACCCTGTTCCAGTACAAGTGTTATGCAGTACAAAGAACTACAGAAATTGCAGATATCTGTATCTGAGACAAATTCAAATCTGTAGCCTGGATGAACAGGTGATGGCACAGTAATACATAGAACTTACACTTCTTGAGGATTCTTAGAGTAGTCACTTACAAAAAAATGACCTTTTGATAGATATCAATGTAGTAGATGTACTTTTATTTCCTTTTGCCTCATTTGAAATTCTGTCACACTGGTCTGGGTGCATAACCTTCATTACTAGGCCACTTCTTACCTTCATGCCTGTAATTGAAAAGTAATAATGCCATAATGGGCTCACAAAGTCAGTGAGGTGCAAGCTGAATCAGATTCACTATATTAGCCTCATCCAATTAAATCTTCATTTGCAGAAGGGCATCCAAGGGATACAGATATAAAACAGAACTAAGTTATCCACCCTCCCCCCAAAAAAAAAAAGAGTGATGAAAAGAAGAATCTGATAAGGAACTCTTGCCTTTAAAAGACGCACATGACATCTAATGTCAAAGTGTTTAGCTTTTTACTGCTACCACCTGCACTGAAAATTTAAACATATTATTTTCTTAACATAAGCTCTCTTTACCTCAGTTACAAATATAGACTTTTTATAGAGGCAATGTTAATTCTAGGTTATCTAAACATAGGTGATTCTTATGAGACAACAAAAACATCAGGGACTTACTGTAAAAATCTTTTAATACCATAGTGTATAATTAAGTTATTCATTAGCAAGTAACTTCAGGTGGTTGTAATTGAATGTTTCCGTCCTGCCCCTTCAGCAAATACAAAACAGAATAGTTAATCAATTTGATCCCACGCTCCTAAAATCCACTGTATCGATAAAATCTGAGACTAACGGAAGATCTCTGCTTCAGCCAAGTCTCAAGGATCAAGAGTGCTTACCCAGCTTACAGGTCCACCCACATAAGGAGGGGAGGACAGCAGATGGACTGTACTTCCTTCATTTTTCAGTAAATTCAGTAGAAATTTATTGCACTATAAGACTCAACTATTGACTGTTGTTCCTAGGACTTACTCCATGTTCTGAGAGATGGGATGGTCATTCACAAGGGCTGCAAATGGGCTTGTCTGCCCTGATCCTCACCTCAGACGTTGCCTGCCAACAAGCACAGTGGCCGGGATGCTTTGATCTCAGGTCTGCACAGTCTGAGCTGCTCACCGACAGAAAACCAAAAGTCTTAGCGTGTTTACACAGCCTCCCACTAAAACATTGCATATTCCTTAAAAATGATTTCATAGAACATTGTATTATTTAACAAAACTTCAGCCAGTGAAACACCTTTGCTCCATGCTGCCTAGCAGGGGTCATTTCCCAGGAAGGCACAGGAGAAACAGAACTAAAAGAGCCTTGCAAAGAGAAATCCATGCTCTGAGGAGCAGGGTGACCCTGGGAGCATCATCCTGCCCACTGGTGCCCCTCACACCTCCCCATCCTCAGCCTTTCCCTCAGCTATTGGAATGGGTCCAGAGGAGGCTACAAAGATGGTCCAACGGCTGGAGCACCTCCCATAAGAGGACAGGTTGAGAGAGTTGGAGTTGTTCAGCCTGGAGAAGAAAAGGCTCTGAGGAGATCTTACAGAGACCTTCCAGTACCTGAAAGGGGCTACAGGAAAGCTGGAGAGGGACTGTTCACAAAGGTTGTAGAGATAGGACGGGGGACAATGGGTATAAACTGGAGAGGGGCAGTTTAGATTAGACATAAGGAAAAATTTCTTCATCATGAGAGTGGTGAGGCACTGGCACAGGTGGCCCAGGGAAGCTGTTGATGCCTCATCCCTGGAGCTGTTCAAGGCCAGCTTGGATGGGGCATTGGGCAACCTGATCCAGTGGGAGGTGTCCCTGCCCAAGGCAGGGGCTTGGAAATAGGTGATATTTGAGGTCCCTTCCAACCCAAACCTTTCTATGAATCTGATTCTTGTATGACTCTACGCTCCTTCCTTCCTTCCTTCCTTCCTCCCTTCCTCCCTTCCTCCTTCCCTCTCTTTTATCTCTCATTCTTTCTCACCTTCTCTCCTTTTCTTTCTTTCTTTCCCTCTTCTGGAAGGTGTTTATGCCAAGAAAGAGGTGGATGAAGGAAGGTGGTTTTGACTTCCCTTCTCTGAGAAGATAGCGGGTTCAGACACCAAAGCTGCCCTCACCCTCCAACAGGCATGGGAGCACAAACCTGCTCTCCTGCCTGCACTCTGGCTGCCTGCTCTGCAGGAAAGGTGAGAGCAGCGCAGTGGGAGAGCTGTGTGGGGAGAACACGGGGGTGGCAGCCAGCACCACGAGGGAGGGGGAGAACAAGGTGGTGGCGGGACCATGAGGGGAGAATAAAATGGAGGCAGTCAGAACCGTGTGAGGAGAACAAAGTGTGGCAGTCAGAGGCATGAGGATGAGGGAGAATAAGGTGGTGGCGGTCAGAGCCATGAGGGGAGAATGAGATTGAGGCAATCAGAGCCATGAGGGGAGAATGAGATTGAGGCAATCAGAGCCATGAGGGGAGAATGAGATTGAGGCAATCAGAGCCATGAAAGGAGAACAACGTGGTGACAGCTCTGTGGGGCTGAGGGGAACAAGGTGGTGGCAGTCAATGCCATGAGGGGAGAAGAAGTTTGAGGCACTCAGAGGTACGAGGATGAGGCAAGAACAAGGCAGTCAGCGTTGTGAGGGAGAACCAGATGGAGGCAGCGCCCTGAGGCTGAACAGAGAACAACATCGAGGCAGTCAGCACTGTGAAGGAGAACAAGATGGTGGCTGTCAGAGCCATGAGGGGAGAACAAGATGGAGGCGGTCAGAGCCATGAGGAGAGAACAAGATGGAGGCGGTCAGAGCCATGAGGGGAGAACAAGATGGAGGTGGTCAGAGCCATGAAGGCAGAACAAGATGGAGGTGGTCAGAGCCATGAAGGCAGAACAAGATGGAGGTGGTCAGAGCCATGAAGGCAGAACAAGATGGAGGCGGTCAGAGCCATGAGGATGAGGGAGAATGAGGCAAAGGCTATCAGAGCCATGAGAGTGAAGGGAGAACAAGGTGTGGTAGTCAGCGCCATGAGGCTGTCTGGCAAAAGCAAACTCTCCTGTTCCCAGAAGCCAGGTGTCCAGCTTTGGTGACGAGTGAAACACGCGATGGCTCCCCCAGATGAGGTAAAATGTCTGTGTTATTCCTCTCAATGTCGTATTTGTTTGGAGGTACCTACTGTCAGCTTCAAAAGTAAAATGTCTATGCTCTCTTGAGGAACAGCCTTGCCTTACCTTACCAATACTATGCAAAAGACTTTTAATACCACAGTCTGAAATGCAAGCATATTAGTTAGTCTTTGTCAGTGGCAGGGGCTTATTTTTGTCATTCTGCTGGTGATTTTATACTTATTATTACATTAGTGGTTTGGTTACATCTATTTTATATACCAAAAATTTGGGATGAGTACTTCATAATTATGTTGGCTTTTTGCATTAATGTGTGATCTATAATGTTTTGGAGCCATTCCATACTGCTTATTTAATTAGGTTGCCTGGGCTCTGTATTAAAAATCTTTCTTCGTCTTGGAAAGTGATCTAATTTTCCAAATACCAGAAAGATAATCTTATTCTGTAAGAAATTTGACAGGATTTTTAATATTTGATTTGTCTATGTCACAGCCATTTTTCTTCTGGAGTGGTGGTAAAAATCTCAGCATAGCTTAATTTTTGGAAGAGCTGTTTTCAAAAAGACCTTTTTCTTTAAACAGTGCAGCTTAAACACTCTTAATATACAGTACATTTCATGAAAACAACATGTACTGAAGTGTATATCTGTGCAGTAATCCAGCCTTAATCCATGAACACCATCACAGAACTCTCAACAAGGATGCAATTTTCCTCCTCTCAATGACTGGCAGCAGAAATGGGCTGGAAAAGCAGCAAGAAAAAGTAAATTTGCTAATCAGTAGTCAATGTAGAAATTATTTTTCTACTTAGGTGCCCATTTGGGTTATCATTATGTATCTCCTTTTTTTGTCAGAACTATTGCTTCTTATTATGATATCAAATGCTAATGAAATCTGAGATCAGTTTCCATAAAAGCTCAGGATACCTCCTTGTGCATACAAAACTGTTCAGTTCTCAGACTCTTTCTTTCTGCATCCTCCATCCCGTGCACATTTAAGTCACTCTATTTCCAAGAATGTATTATGGCCAGATTTTCCAGGGTTTTTTTGTAAGTGTAAAGAGAATTGTATTAACAGTATTTGAAAGCATGTGGTATTCACTGGTACAAATGTCTGAAATCTTACTGATAAAAAATCTGCAGCTGAAATCATGGAAACCATTTTCTTTTTAGTAGATAGACTATAAACTGGGGTATCACAATTCTCAGCTTCTGACATTGTTTTTCATATTGAATACTAAGAGCTAGCTTTTTGCAAATTAATTCTAGGTGATAGATTTATCTTTTCATTGCTTATGTCTATTTTGTGAAATCACTTGTACATCTCTGAACTATTTCCTGCTGTTTTTTCACGTAATGCTTGACCTTTTAATCATTCTATTGTCTTTACTTTTGTACTGACACTGAACTGTCAGGCTTAGGGCCTTTTACATTGCCTGCAGTTCAGCACATCACCCACATTTTTATAGAAACTGTTGAAATTGCATGATTCTTCTCACTTCACTTATGTGCTTGGCAGCAGTTCCTTCATGGGTATAGCTGTTGTTTTTCCTCTCTACTGAATGTTCTAGCTCTTGCAGTGTCAGTTCCTTCACCAGCCATCTGTCTTGTTGGCTCACTCGCTATGTTAACAGCTCTCCTTCTCAGACTAGGCACAAGCTCTACTGAGTATGCCATCAGCTGTTAATTTTTTATTCAGAAGCTTTTAAACCAATTGTTGTCGCACACAAATAGCCCATATTTCAATCCTCTCTCTTAAGTACTTGTCACTTGCAGTTGCTTTCTTCAGCCTGCTCCTTCTTCCAGGTTATTTTGCAACTTATTTGTCTGTTGCTTCATTTCTTTTCCTGAAATATTCAGAGTAAATTTCCCTGATTTGACAACATTGCTTGCCTCTGAATTCTGTCTGGGAAGTGCATGTCTGAATGCAAGGGAACTCTAATCTAATTCTGTATGTTGTTTCCTAGTAACTCTATTCTTTAAGTGCTTTGAAAGAGGAATCTAAGTACTTTCAGATAGTACGTAAGTCAGGTAAGAGCTCCTGAGAAATGTGAGATTGGTATCTTTTGCCAAGAACTTAGAGAACAACTTCTTTGTAGAAGTATCAGTGTTGCAGATAGGATAGATTGTCTTGTAGCTCAGGGGCTGGCATATTGCTGAACAATCTAGCTGTCCTTTTGATGAAAAGTTTTATTTGCTTGTAAGCCAGTCGGACTTGGATGCAAAATTGCTTTATGAAGCCCCAGGTGTATAGTATCCCTTATTAGAGTAGCAGCTTGTTTTATTTCCGTACAGTATAGATGCTTCATAACCTGCCAATAGCTAAGGTGCTTTTAGATAGTGTCCGGAGCATGATAAACCACTGTTAGTGCAATTTTCAGGTGTAGAAATGAATCACACAGATAATAATTTCAATAAATCTAGAGGCATACCAGTTTGGGGTTTTTTCTTAAACTCTGTTGATAAGGCTTTCTCAGACTCTCTGTTCCTCCCCTGGACAAATTCAAATATTGTTTATTGCTAGTGCCAGTTAGTCAGCCAGGCATCTGTAGCTGGCAGCTGTCCTCCATGAAGAAGGCCCAGTAGATTACAACTCCTGGGACACTGATTTGCATGTTAGATATTACTGTCTGTCATCTTCTAAGAGTCTTTTCATACATGTTGTTTCTTAATGATAAAGAAAGCTGAGTGTGCTTACAGCGGTAACTAGCAATTAGTAAGCTGGATTTTATTTCCCCACTGTACTTACGACCTCTAGGGTAAATTTAGACCTGTCATTTAGTACCTCTGGCAAGGGACTGTATGAGCAAGGATTGTTACTAAACTAAATCATTACAGTTGAAACAGGTCTTCTCCCATTCTGATGCTGTTATGTAGGTGAAGAGATGCTCATAATAGATGAGTCTGTTCTGGGCTTGGAGGTTAAAACTGTATTACTCTACTGCTAATGGATTTATGCTAGTATAATAACTCCAATAGTATAGAAAAGCTTGGAGTCTTACTTGCAAGTTACACAGTGTCTTGCTGGCATTGCCCAGGCCTTGCTTGTGCAGTCTTTGTGCATAGAAAATGAAAGTAAGACAGCAGCATGGAAGAGAATGGGAGTGTAAATTAATTTCTTTTCTGTCTTTCTCTCAGGCAAGTCACCTTCCTGCCTCCAGGATGTGACTTCCAATATGAAAGTGGCATGATGCTAGGACTGGAGGCTGCAGAAACTGTCTCCAAAACCCCATTAAGTGAGGTTTTCAAGTTTGGTTGTGACAAACCTTATGATTAACTATGACTGTGAGAGGCAGACAAATTTGAAAATGTCCATAAGTCTGCAACTGGTAACTAATAAAATATCTGCAGATATCCTATGCTAAAACCAGTAAGCAGTCAAACACAAGAACGCTGCAGACAGAGGCTGGTAGACTACAACTTATCTTCCTCCTTGTCACTAGGATGTGCTCTGTAGGCTAAGTACTGTCATCATTTTTAGGGGAACACACTGCCTACATTAATTTACTGTGCTGGAAATAATAAATAAACTCATTACAGAAGTAAATAAAACTTTTGCATTAGGTTAATAAAATCTTTCCAGCATGGAAAATACAAAGGTTTTAGCTTCATTGTAAATTCTACATTGTATACTAATTAAGAAGGTTTACATTTTATTAAAACTATCTGAATAAGTCACACTTCCAGTTGCCAAGGCATGACCATCTGCAAAATCATAAAGTAACATCCTAAAGAAACATCCCTGTGTAGAGTTTTTTTAAACTTTCTAAAACAAGGCAGGCTGTACCATTTACTTGATAAAGTAACTTCCTGTATTCTGTAACAATTAATGAGATATGATACGATACAATATAACATCTGTTGTGTTGCAGACCTAAAGACTGCAGATAGGTAAGTTTCGAATGGAGAAATCTGGAGCTAGGCCTTGCAGCATTTTCAGACGTAACTCTTCATAGGCAGATTATGAAATTAGAGCTGTAATCTCTGCTTGACATAGAGTTAATATGCAGCCTTTCCAGGGCTGACGCTGTTTACTGGTTCTTCCATCTGTCAGGATTTTTCTAGCTTCTATGGGAAAGAAATACATACATTTGAAACTGAGATTGCATACAGGAAAGTTTTCTTTGTGGATATATTATGGAACCCTTTCTAAGGAGTGAAGGTAGCTGGTGGCAGACCACCGCATGAAACAATCAATGGATGTAACCAAAAATCCTTTTCCCCCTTGTTGGTGTGATGCTTGAAACTTGTTTGTGTGAGAGAACATAGTGGGAAAAATAATAGTCAAAAGCATTAAGACCTGAGGAAAATGGTTGACCTGAATAGAAGTCTGCAGAGGGCAGGGGAATGGTTTGGGGTTTTTTTTTCGGACTGGGCTTAGCTCTTTATTTCTGAGAAATTTTTGTGCAAACCCTGTGAGATTAATGTATAAACTAAACTTGAAGGACGTTATCACTGTTGAAATAATGAAATCAAGCATCATATTGCCTAGCAGAGATGAACTCTTCATATTTGTTGTGGACTGTAATGGAAAGTCAAAACAGAAAACATATGTAGGAACACTTATTTCGTGCTGACCTAGTGATCTAGTAAGGTAGTGTACTGCATCTATAGACTGGCTCTTACATTTCATAGCCTTTTCTTCCTGGCTGATGTAATTAGGAGTTGGATGTGTACATCAGCAGCCTGTGTACTATGTGTCAGAAAAGGTTTCAGTAAAGGTTTCTGTGTACTTTTTGTCAATGAAGATTTAGCTGTGCCTGTACCTTTTCACCTTACCTACCTTGGATTTGTTACTGTTTTGCTTTAGAAAACAGAAAGAGGAAAATATTGGGCTAAAGCCTGGCAGCTCTGAGAAGTGATCTGAAGGCTGCTTATAAAAAGTTGCAATAATCTATTTCTGTCACTCATGTTATTTGAAAACAATCAGTTTAACAAGGAAGCTGAAATCACACAACTGGGGCCTTCTCCCAGTGAATAAAAATAATTTTATACACAAGATATGTCCAATACACAACTGGAATTAGGTTTGCCTATGGTAGCCAACTTCTCATGCTTCATTTCCACTGTACATTGTCCATTCAAAGGAATGCTTATCATAGAGCTGAACCTTGGCAGTAGCTGGAGTAATCTACATAATTGCACCTTATCAGGACAGGCTTTTTAAGTAATTTTTCTACCGGTATTGTGGGAAAAAAAGTTTCTGCAGGACTAGAAAAAATGAAGTGCTGGTTTTAGATTATGCAGTCATCTTTACTTTTGCATCATCTTGCCATGTTTGAGGGGTACATGCATCTTAAAGTTCTATAGAGCTCTAAGGTTCATAATGAAAAGTGATGCTAAGCGCATCCTCTTTAATGAGCAAGAACTCTCATCTCCAGTGTGTGTCAGCAAAATATGCATCCTTATGCTTGCGAATGAATTATGAGCAGTAATTATCAGGGTGTCTTCCTCCCTTTCAAAGAGGCACTAAGGGATTCCAACATGGATTTTTTTCTTCTTTCCTCTCACTCATGGGGAAAAGAGAATACAAATTTCTCTCTGTCCTCTGAACAGATTTACTAACATATCCCAGCCCACACAGAAACAGTAAATTAATAAGATTCTCATCTTTCTTCATTGATCTCTGCCAATTCTTTAGCCTGGGTAAGTGACTCCTGTCTATGTTGTGTTTTCTAGAGTCTCTCTCTTCCTTCTGCTGTTAGGGTCATCAGTGGAGCTCAGCTTTGCCTGGATGAAGCACTTGTATAGAAAAGCTATGAAACTGATCTCTCATCTGGCAGTACTGATTTCACAGAACAAACTGTGCTGAGGAGTCAGAAACTGAATAGTTTAGTTAGTCTGTGAGATTTGCAGTGTTTCTCATCATTTTCTGTATCAGTGACAGACAGTTCTGTTCAACAAAATGAGAAGGGTGGGGTAGCCTGTATAGAAAGCTACAGCTCCTCAGTTGATAGCTGCCAATTTTTAAGTAATATTATCTCTTCCCAGGCAGGGTTAAACTCTACCTTTTCTCCATCCAGTAACTGCTTATTAAAGAAAGAACACCAAGTTTGAGAACTTCCTGAGGCAGTGATCGTGAAGTATTCTGTTAGTCTCTTCACAGTTACTCTAGATTAGTCTCTGAATTTTTACCCCTTTTTCTAACATGGCTTTGTCAATTTAAGTGAAGGGAGTAAGGTGACTACTTAACTCATCTTTTGGCAGAGAGGAGAGTAAAGCAAGACATCTTACTTAAAAGTGAATAGCTTCTACTGTACTTGAAACACAGTAGGAATGGAACAATAAAAACCCAAAACCTGTGTTGAAGCAAAACTATTAATCAAATGTTAACTTTAGAAATAGTCAATAGGGACAGATGGAATCCTGTGGTTCTCTCTTCCCCTTGAGTCAGGTTTTAAAAGATATTAAAAGCTTGTATACTTTTGAGTGGCAGATATAGCTTGTCATTTTAGAGGTTATTTTTGCTGTTGTTAATACTGAAATAGATTGAGCTTGAGTTACAGTAGTTGACAGAATTCTGAAGTACCACAGAGAAAATACTTGTCTTGCATTTATTATCTCAGCTTTCAGACTTAAGGATCTGTGTGTGGTTAAACTCTGAAATCATGAACAGTAATAGAATCCTGTTGAAGTTGATGCCTTTTGGCAAGCAAGGGAAGGGTGTGTGTGTGTGGTGTGGTTATACAGTAAACACATGTTAAACTTTTTCCTTGAGTGTATTCTTTAAGACTGCATTCAGCTACCCAGAACAGTGCCTAGGACATTCTCTGCAGTTTGCACTGAACTCCTAGTGCATCTTGTGGTATTTTTCCAATGAGATGATGATAAAAATGTAAACCTTGATGTATTTCATATATAAATGATAAGTTCTCATCTTATATTGCCTAATTGTAACCCATTATATTGCAACATAATTCTGGAGTAAACAGCTTCTTGATTATCTGAAGAATACGCCTTTCAAATGTTCTCAAAACTGAACAGAGTTGTTAAATCTTGCTCTAATTTTGTAGCTGAGCTGTGTCGTAGGTCACATGCTAGTTTCCAAAGTGCAAGTTTCAACAGATGCTGTGAGACTGGTAACAAGAGGCACCTTGAAGAATAATTTCCCATATTTTGAGGGTGTCAGTTTAATCATTATCCACTCTGTATTTGGGATGCTGAAATTTTAATGCACTTCCAAATTAAAGATTCCAAACCATGTCACCAGAGCTGTTCTGTACCTGCAAATGTAAGTAAGAATAGTCCCTGCCTACAGGCATAAAGCTAAGTCTGTGCATTGATGACTCTTCTGTTATGATGTCTGAGACATCTTGGGTCCAAGCCTAAAGAACACTGTTTAGCCATCTTAAACTGAAGCTAATGGAAATTCTGGCTGTTTCATAAATTTTAAAGAATTTGGTGCTGTGTGTTTCATACAGAACATCTAAGATGGCTGTATTTGCAAATTTTGTCAAGCTGTGTTTTTTAGGACAAGTAGCAAGAACTTTAAAAAAACCCCAAACACAAAATATGTAACTTTTTTATGGCAGGCTCAGACAAATCTCAAAAAAAAAAAAAAAAAAGGCAAAATAGAAAGCTGAAGAATGACAGAATAAATTATTTTGTCTAGTTATCATGAACACTTGTTAGCCCAGGTACGTAATCTATGCTATGCCTAGAATAGCAGGTGAGTGAAGGTGTTGAATACAAACTACGAAGTAGCATTTAACTTGAAGCCCAGTAGGCCAGCAGCCAGAGGGAACAATCATCACACAGACAGAACACCAGGCATGCTGCCCAGGCTTCCTCTCCCATTGAGGAGTCTGGGGTCAGCTCACACACAGAGCGCTTTCTTTGTGTGATTTACGTATACTTATTAAACCTGAGACTTGTAGCGCAAGATTCAAGATGGAGAGATTTCTTATTCTCCCCTTATTCTTCCCAGCTTCGCTGAGGTTTCCTATAATCATGAAGTTGCTTGCTCCTGCTTTAAGAGGATGTTTCCTTGTCACTTCATTAAGGGATAGCAGCATTCTGCCTGCTTGTAGAGTAAAAGCCAAGTGACCCTTGCCAAAATATGGTGACTTCCCAGTGGCTAAATACAACCTTCTAGCCCATCTTCTTTTCTTACCCCCATCCCAAGCAGTAGAAACAAAGTTGCGTAGAACTTAGTCAAGAAGGAAAATCTTGTATTCATTCCAATTCTACATACATACTGTCCCCAAGCCACACATTTTTCAGAAAGTAGTTGTTCAAGCCAAAATCAAATGAAAGTGAATATTTGTGCACAAATCTCTGTCAGCATTATATTGTCCACTCAAATTATGGACTGTTCCTTTTTACAGCAATGGCACAATTCAGCCATAGTCTAACAGTTTCCCAGATTTCTCAGGGAGTTTGACCTGCAGAACATAAAAGTACATAATTATAGCAATCATGCTTGGAGAGTGGCTACAATTTTCTGCTGTTTACGCCTGAGTGTTGCAGAGAACTGACTACAAACGCTTAAAATCTATAGTTAAATATTTGCAAGGTAGGAGCTATACCTTCAAAAATCACTGAGTATATTACTTGCTACTTGAAGCTAGTCACTGGGATCACTCCTTCTAAGTTAGCAGGTCCTCTCTTGTAAGTGGAAGCAGTTCAGTAACTGCTTATTGTGTTGTGCAGTTAAATACCTTCTTTGAAGGGTAGACTTGGGAGTATCAGACTAACAATTTAAAGACATTGGTGGGGATAAGTAAAATCTAGTTATATTCAATGCCAAGCATTACTAACACTCAAGCAGAAAATTGGCACTGTGCAATACATAAAATATTTTTTTTCTTTTTAGAGTTGTAGAAAATACATAGGCCACCTCTAGCACATTCCATGGAAATCAACAGGATATTAAAAGACTTTTTTTGGTAATACAGGGTATTTTGGTTCTCTTACATAAAAGTATATGTCTTGTCACTCTCCCTCATACAGCTAGCAGTAAAGAAGCACTAGTGTCTGCTTTTCAATAGCACATTGACTTTCAACTGTAGCATTTTTGTACAGATTGTGGTTATAAGGATTTTTTAATCTTAAAAAACCCCAACAACCCAGCCCTTACTGCATTGCTTTAAAGTGTAATCTTAACAGTTGCTCTAATGTTAAAAATATTTCCAGGTCAGTTTTTGTGAAGTTCTTTTTGAAATATAGACTTTTACTTAAGTGTAATGGAAACATTTCCATTACTTCAGCAGTCTACTATAGAAGTTCTAATAAACATTTCCATTAAGAGATTGCAACTTGAGATTTATTGTACTGTGCTTAATGCATAATAACTGGACAGGGAAAGTTGGAGTGGATCCTACATCAGAAAAATATTGATTGTTTATTGCCAAAGCTGGCATGTAAGTAATTAGCATAAATGTTCTATTTGCAATAGCCTTTAGCGTAAACAATGTCAGGGTAACAGAAGTGTCCTTTTAAAAATATTTTGGGAAGACCAGATCATTGGCTCTATTAAAAGCACGTGGCACTAGCTTCATTAGCACAAAGCAGCTTTGTCTTTGTCCTAACCTACCAGGTACAAATACGAATGTGGCAGCAAGCACAGAGTCTTGGTTTATGAATTATGGCAATGTAGGGGTGTGGTCAGAGCATGCTGCCTAGCTGTTCTGATATTTCAGTGTCTTCTAAAGGGCTGTTGCAGGCAGCAGCAGCTGAAAATATACAACTGAAATGTCTACAGTGCTCTTCTGGTACTAAGCCTCTTTCATTCCTACCCAAAAATGAGAACCTATTTTAAGGTTTAACAGCATCCTTTTAAATTAGAAGCAAACTGCCAGAGAGATATTCAGGCTGGGATAGGCAGTGTATGCTGTGGTTACCATCACTAAACAGAGCTGGATCTGTTAAGATCAAAATGGTTGACTTGTCACTCTATAATAATTGTTCCCTGTGGAAAAAATTCAATAGCATAGCTTAAATCACACATAGCTGGTCACATGCTCTGTGGCTTCTCTGGTGCTGAGGCTGAAAGGCAGAGGTAGGGAGGAGACGTGTCAGGAAATTTTTTAATCCTGCTGGCAGGGTAAGCTCACCTTACATACAGTTATATGCACAAATTGATTTTTAATTTTACAGTATTTCACTATTATAGTCGTTAACTAGATTCATAAAAGCCTACTTCTAAGGGCTTGGTGTTGTGCCTCTATCCAATATGTCCATTGGAAAGAGAGTTTTTGGATGTGGGATGCCTGTGAGATGGTACCTGATCTGTTAAACTTCTTTTTAATACAGTAAAGCACAAAACCTGCTACACTGGAACCTATGTAATACAAACTGAATGCAAGCTTTCCTGGAAATTAATTATATACATAAACCTTAAAACCCCTGGTACAAAAAAAAGCTTCAAATCAATGAAAAATGAGAAGTACTGCGTTTCTATCCAGACTGGAAAATATTTAATAACATGGGAACTGGTGTGAGTTCCATCAATTTGCTTATAAACTCCTGCCTTATGGATCCCAGCAACTGCCTTTCTGGCTCCTTCTGCTTGAATGCATGATATGGTAACATGAGGAGTTGGGGATGCCTTACGCACAAAGAAATTTTTCCTTGATACAAGGCAGAAGTGGTACAAGTGTGCTAATTGAACTGCATTTGGTTTTCTAAAGGAAGTAATTTTTTAATCATAGTTTGGTTCTTCAGTTTCTTGTCAAAAGCAGCATAGAAAGTGCAAGTTCCTGGTCGCGCTGCATGCAGTCTCCTAGGTTAAACTTCTCTCACTATCTACACCCGAGAAGAGTGCTGAGTTTCCCTTTTGCCAGCCTCCCCTTCCCACGCCACTCCAGGAAACTGTAAGTCAACCTGTATTACCAACACACACACAAAGTACAGCTGCAGCCTGCACTATCTAGGGTAAAACAAATGGTCTTTTGATAGTAAAGGAATACTCACCAGTCCTTTGACAACAGACGCTATTACACATGTGAGTAGATAAGGACACTTGCTGCTTGATTATGCATCTCTAGTGTGCTTGCTCAATTCCTTATTCATCACCCAGCACTAAGAGGAAGCCTGAAGCAGCAGGCATAGCAGCACAATGCTTGGATGTAAATGACTTCATGTAGGATGTAACTCCTCATTTGGCCTTAAACACAGTGTAATTTTTTTTCTCCCTTTTCTGACACCGACTCATGGAAACACTCTGTATGCTAGTGTGCCCCTAATCTTTGGCTCTATGTCCCAGCCCTTTGGTGGGGCTGGTCATCCACACAAAAAAAGTAAGAAATGAGTGCTGTGCAAAAGCCATACAGGCACTACAGCTGAAGAGGGTACTCAAGGAAACCATTTTGCAGTCTCAGCTGCAGCACTACCTGTATGGCAAACCCTGCCTTTATCTTTTCCACAGCTGAACCATGAGAATAGGAACACGATTCCAAAGAGTAAATTAGTATATGTAGGTGTTTTTCCCCTACGTATAACTATGCCCAGATACGGCAGTGAACCAGCCATCCCTCTCTCCCCTTCCCTTCCCCATTCCCCGGAAATTAAAATAAGGAAACTACTCAAGGAGCAGAGGCGCGGCGCCGCTTTGTTCCCCGCGGTTCCCTCGCGGTGCTCGCTCCCCGCGAGCCACCTCGCCTCCGCACCAGCCCCCGGCAAAACCCCCGGAGCCGGGCGGCTGCGAGCGGAGCGGCGGGCGGGGAGGGAGAGGCTTTACCTGCCGCGTTCCCCCCTCGGAGCCAGGAGCGCCTGGAGCTGCTGCATCCGCGGCGGGCGCTCAGAGAGCCCGGCGGGGGCGGCTGGGCGCCGGAGCCATGGCCGCGCCGGAGCGGAGGGCAGGGAGCGCCGCCCGAGCCTCCGTCCGCC
Organism: Coccyzus lansbergi; assembly: GCA_033558105.1. Taxonomy (NCBI): domain Eukaryota; kingdom Metazoa; phylum Chordata; class Aves; order Cuculiformes; family Coccyzidae; genus Coccyzus; species Coccyzus lansbergi. The sequence goes on along the minus strand of JAUMJK010000426.1, from coordinate 2,832,687 downwards.
GCGGAGACTCAGCACCTGGGCGCTGAACAGCTCCCCGGAGCGCCGCGGGCGGGGCCGGCGCCGCGCTCCCCGCCCCTGGGCGCGGGGCGGCCGCCCGCCCCCCGCCTCGTGCGCCTCGTGCGCGGCTGCGGCCGCCCCGCCCCGCTCTGGCCCCGGGGTGGCGGCCGAGCCCAGCGCTTCCCGGCCAACCCCGCGGCGGGAGGAGGAGGTGGTGGCGCTGCCGGGAGCTGTAGTCTCGCTGCTGTGGAGCGCCGGCAGCAGCGGCGGCGGAGGCTGGGCGGTGGCTCCCGCCGGGCGCCGAAAGGGCTGGACCCCGCTCTCCGCCCAAACCGGCGGCTCCGAGCCCCTCCTGCCCGGTCGTTCGCGGTGCCGAGGCTGCCCCTCGCTGGTGTGTCGGCAGTGCCTCGCCGTGCTGCTTCTAGAGGCTTTTCAAAACGATTGACTGTGCTCTTTTCTTTTGGTTTTTAATTTGTATGGGTTTGGGGGTTTTGGTTGTTTTGCTTTGTTTCTTTGGTTTGCGTTTTTTTAACCAAAGTCTAGGGTAGTACACGTCTTCGACGGTATGAGGGTTTTGGGTTTTTTTAACAGGATTAAAAATGAAATGATACGGTAACTGTTATGGTCTTTGTGTTTCCTTCCTCCCTCCCACCAAGATATATCAACTAGAGGATACCTATAAGCAGCTACACAAAGAATGTCAGGCCTTTGCCTTGCTAAGCCAAAGCAAAGCACTGCCAGAAAATACAGCTTGCTGAAAGTCATTTCTAATACCAATGTTTGCATGGAGTTCTTTAGGTGGTTGTTTTACAAAGCAAGATGTGTTGTTAGTTAATCTACAAGTGAGCTGATACAATATTTTCAAACATTTCCCCTCTACTTGCGTGTTAAAAGAAAAAGTAAATATTCAGTGTAGTCTTAATTAGAAGTTACACTTTTGGTAATCAACACAATAAAAGAATGTTTCAGGAGTTACTTATAAAGAGAGTTAAGGCTAATGAGGTAGTTTAGAAATTTGAGCACTATCCTATCTCTCATGCTGTACTAGGGGTTATCGAAAGGTGCTGGAAACTCGCACACAGAGTCCTGTATGTTGGGGCTGCACACATGCCTCTGCTGTTGCTGTGAAACCATGATGTCCAACCATCGTCATCATCTATGAGAAGGTTTTTGGCAAAAGGTTTACTGCAAGGTAGCTAATGTGACAGAAAGCAAGGACACAAACTAGGCAGTTATGTTTTATTTATGCTGTGTTAGCAAAATCATCTTTGGGGTTGTCTCCATCCCTGTGTGGTTTATTCTAAACTAGTGGTGCAGAATACAGGTTTACTGCTCCTTTTTTTTCTTTAGTGGGTAGGTATTGTAATGATTTCTCATTCCCTCTCAGATGCTTTCTTGGATAGTTCTTAAATGTAACAGGCTTTCTTGATAGCAACTGGATCACACAACCATGCTCTACCAAGCAAGTTCATGTCTGCAGCTGTCCCAAAAAGGTGAGAGGTTGAAACTGATACTGCGTGTTGCATCATGATTCTTGGATTTGAAGTAGTCAGATTTATGTTGTAACGGATGCTTGCTCTGATACTGTATTACATGCCACCAGCATACTAACTTGATCGTGGCATGAGTAAAGTCTGTGGAATTCATCCAGCTGTTTGATAATTATTCTAATGTTTGCTACATGATGACTTCTAAATTACTTCCTGAAGTACCTTCCCCAGTGTTCTCACAAGACTCATTTGGATCATAATTATGTATTCTCAGTCCCCTACCTGAACTTTGCAGCATTGCACAGTTGTAGCAAAGAATAGTAGGTAAGTTTAAAACATTATGTCCTTTATTACAACTTTTATTTGACTGAAGCAAGTTGTAGGTGTTGAAAGTATGGAACTGTAAGGCAAATGTTTCACTTTGAATAGTAACTCTTGAGATTATTAAAAATGAGTTATTGGTAAAGAACAAATCATGGAAAACAATTTTTTTCCTTTTGTCATTTCACGTTCAGTTAACAGAATGTTCTTGCTTTGGTGGTTGTTCGAGCTCCCTCCTCGGGAGGCACATACTGTACCTGAGCCGGTAGGAAATTGCGCTGATAAAGCCTCGCTGAGGTGAACAGAAGTGTCGAGGGAAAGCTTCAGTAGTTCATTCAGCTGTAGGACACTCCCAAATTGCAAGACCACAAATAAGCAAACCCTTTGGTGCTAATGTGGAGGAGGGCCACTAGCACTCCCCGCTCATTGCTTTCTGTTTCCTCACCCCATTAATCTTAATGAGGCCGTGATTGTTCTTTTGTTAGCTGAAACGGTCCTACTAAAGCAGTAACCATTTTCTGCTTTGCAAAGCAGGAAAATTGAGACACATCCGAAATACAGTCAAAATAGTTGTGAATAATCTAAATTTATTATTTCAAACTGTAACGTATTTCAGATTACTTTTCAACTAAAAGCTTTTAGTATCAACTAAAAAAAATTTTATACAAGTTGCAGGTAACTTAATTCAAACCTCAGATCTTGCATCTTTCCCACTCACCTCTTTCATATCCCCAGTTCTAAACTATAACTTATTTGGGGCACCAAAACAGAGGACAAACATCACTTCGGTTTCACATCGAAATTCCTGAGAATTAACTTTGAAACTGGAGCCAGGTCTGCGTAGGTTAACTTTGTCTGGTTCCAGGCAGAAGTAGAATATCTTTATCAAATCAAATATAAAAAAAATCTGAAGATCTTAAACGGGGAGTTGTGAGCTGTTCAAGTATGATTGAATAACCGGATTCATGGATCCTGGCTTCTGCTAACAGCAGCTGTAGTGTGCTGTTGTCAGCAGCAACCAGTCTGCTTACCCTGCAGACAGTGACTCCCATTTTCCTGCACACGTAAAACAGATTCAGGGGAAACCCAGATAGAAGATTAAATTTATTCCAAATTTCAGTGAAATCCCTGTGTTTATCTCAGCAGCTCATCCACCTTACAAAGGAAAGCAAGAAAAGATTACTAGTGTTATTTTTTACAAATACCTCAATGTGTTGCTTCTTTTCAGATTGTTACACATCCAAATTCTTATTGATGGGCTTAGTAAACATTTAATTAGGATCACTAATCATTCTGTCTAAGAAATGCCCAATTATGCTTCCAAAGTGAAAGAACATTAGATGTCATGATTCATCCTCACTACCTCCATTTTCACATCCTTTGGTAAATTATAACCATAGAGGCTCAACACTTTCTTTGCCTTACAAAGAAATAAATTGACAAAATAAAAGAATTTCTGTCTAGTTGACAGCAGAATAGAAAAAGGGAGATTGTGCCCAATCATGTAGCTGAAAGAAATGGCATAGCCCTATACAGCAAGAGCCTCATGTAGGTGAAAGGATATGTAAAAGAATAACTTCAAGGTATTTAGTAAAACAAAGCAACAAATATTTTTTTTTAAAAAATCCTTCTTAGCGGCAACCTTGAGTCCCTTAAATAGCTGGTATCTGAATATGTCTTTTGAAATTATTTTTAGACCTTCTAGTTCACGCCGAAATTACTGAAAACTGAATGGAGATGCCTTGCTTAAGTCTTTCATGATTCTGCCGTCTGAAGTTAAATGTTTTCACTAAGAGATATCATGGCACATTGTTCTGTTCATGTAGTTGTAATGGTTTGTTTATCAGTGTTCAAGCATATATGTCAAATACAAGGAAAAAGCAGGCTGAACTGAGAAAGCAGTTGATTATAGAATATCAGATAACAAATCAGAAGGAAAAAAGAAGCATGAAACAGTTGCAGGTGTGCAAGATTTTAGAGTTATGAAGGGGAAAATACCAGATGATGCTAAAAGGTGTTAGATAGTCCAGTCTTTTCTGACAATTCTCAAAGATTTGAAGAATCCAGAAAGATGGTCACATTTGCATCACAAGGTGAATACAGATGATGTGTTAGCAGAAATGAAATGGGGAAAAATGTAGTACCTGTAACTACAGGGTATTGATGGAAAGCTGTCAGGTAAGGGACTTCAATTTGAAAATAAAAGAAGCAGAGAAAGCAAGGAATAGTGAAGGCTAAGGCAGTGTAATAGGTATTGGAATTATTGCCTGCAAGTTCTGCTCCATCACTGCTGCAAAATTACATTTTTCTGTTACAATATGATTTAATTATATGCATTCATTTAGTAGTGTCTGCAGTGGGAAGTTAATTTTTTTTCCAGTCTAACTTTATACCATGGCTTCAGACGCTCTCACTGTGGAGCCTACATGAAGAGTGAAAAACTTCAGCCAGGAATATTTTATTTTATGGGAGAAACCCCTGTGGTTTATTCATCTTAAGGCAGGTGTCTTCTGTAAAGAAAAGAGATTTGATTGTAGTAACAGCCTTGCTGTCAGCAAGAGAGGATAAGGGGTCTCATAATGACTAAACTATACCTTCAGGTATTAGGAGGTAAAAGTTGACCGAGAGAATACAGTTGGGTTAGTTTTCCATTAATAGTCTTCTGTTAATAAGGAAAAATATTTTACTGGCAAGCTCCTCCAAAAGCAAGTTTGCTTAATATTCTACTGCACCTTTTGCTTAATGTTTTTACTGGAGTTGCATTTCAAGTCTCAATATCTGAAAGTCAGGCAAACATGGCATAGAATCAAAGAACCACCAGGTTGGAAAAGGCCTCTTGGATCATGAGTCCAGCCATTCCTATCTGCCACTAGACCATGTCCCTGAGCACCTTGTCTACCCGTCTTTTAAATACCTCCAGGGATGGCGACTTAACCACCTCCCTGGGCAGCCTCTGCCAGTGCCCAATGACCCCTTCTGTGAAAAAGTTTTTCTGCTATCCATTCTGAATCTTCCCTGATACAACTTGAGGCCATTTTTCTTCCTTTTTTAAATTTTGTTTTGTTTTGTTTTGTTTGCTTGTTTGGGTTTTAGTGTTTATTTTTCTGCAGCAGCCGAGTGCAGACCGAGTCATGACCCTATAATTAAGATTAGTAAAAGGTATGTGCTAATTAAATGCCAAATCCTTAAAAATAAAAATCACATTTTAATTCAGTTTCCTAAATACACAGTCAAAATAATTCCTATAAACCCTGGCTTTCAATATTTCTTGGATTGCATGACAAGAGAGTAGCAATTGCTTCTAAATTCAGCTTACCATCAAGAACTGAGGGCATGAAGTGTTCAAAACCACTACTGCAGCCTTATAACAGTGATTTTAAATCACCGATTGGACCATACAACTGGAAGGCAAATTACCATAGATTAAGACATGAAGACATCTACTACCTGGCAGTTTAGAATTCTCATTTGGTATTTATGGTACATGAAGTTAGCTTGAGGCTGCTCGTAATTTATGAAGGGAAATTTTTATTAGTATGGATGAGAATGATCTTTCCGTAGCAAGGAAATAAAAAGGTAATGCTTAGATTATAAGAACATTTTTGACCATGGCAGGTTATTTCTATTGCAGTGTAAGGGGGGAAAAAAAAAAAATCACTCTTGGCATTCTCACTGGGTGCAGCCCAATGAAATGTTCTCCAGGCTACCACAGAAACTTGATTTTTAATTACTTTTATGCTCTTAACTGCAAGCTCTTCTATCAAAAAGCAGTATGCTCTTGAAATGTTTCATTACTATAAATTGTAGTTAAAGTAACGATGTACACCAGATTGTATTAAAAAATATTGAGAGTTAAAAATAGCATCATTAAAGCAACTTTCTTGTATTTTTTTTTTCCTCTCAATATTTCTCTCATCTCTTGGAATTTGTATTCAAGGCAACAAAATCACAATTTCGTTAGCTATCAAGTACCTAGTGCTAAAAAAAATTACCAGTTCGAGATCACAAGAGGTTTTGTTCCCTCTTATTAGGTGACTAGGGTGGGTGACTTATCCAGTATCTGTTCAGGGAACAGGATATTTGAGGGGTTGTAGATAGGTTGTTTTCTACCCAATCCACATTGGAAAGCAGTATGAAATATATTAATAGGTAACCTTCCTCTTAGGGCTCAGATTTTAGTGATTACTTCCCTTCACTTCTTGTGTTTGAGTTTCCCTTGTGGAGAGAAGGGGTATATGCAGTTTCTGTTTAAAGCCTGAGTACATAACATTTAAGTAATAATTTGTCAGTAAATCTAAGAATTTATCCTTGTGTTTGAAATTGTGCTCAAAGTTTATTTTTTTGGATAGCCTAGCAGTGGGGGTACTTGCATGTGCTTACAGATCTATCTCATAACACTTAGGATGTACACTTTAATTACCTGGAAATTAAAATGACTGTGAAGGAAGTGAAAAATTCGGATATAAAGCAATGATATATGTTTTTTAAAATGAATGAATGTGTTAACAGGTCAGATATTTTAGTGTAAGATAGAAGCTCTGCCTTGTTAAACCCACTGAGAAATGGTTCTGAATTCTTTGAACATGAGGGATTTGTGAGTTAGATTGTTACTTTCAATATTTTAAAAAAAATTATTTTTATAGAAGTTAAAATAGGTATCAAGTAACTTACTTCACTGTCAGCCATCAGTAAAAAGCTCCTTGTTTTGGAATACATTACCAGCTTCTGTCTGTGAGATTTTAAAAATACTCTTCTGGGTAATCACGCAAATGATGGGTTGCCACAGAAATACTGAGTGTTCATTCTGAGATGATTTTCTTAAGTGGTTCAGCAGAATCTCCATTAAAAACCTTCACAAAAGATTATTCGCTTTCAAGAAGTTAGTGACAAGGCATGATTTAATTAAAAAATTCTTTTCTGATTTTCTTAAGTCTGCCCAGATGTTTTACTTAAGATGATATCATAGAGATAAAATGTTTAAAATGTCCCAAAGTTCAATACAATTCATATCCTGTAACGTGAGTAACTGGGTGGGAAGCTTTGCAGATATACTGGATGAAGGACCAATTTTATAAGCATTTTCAGTACTGCTGATATCTGAGAACAGTATGAAAGACATTTGGACTCCAAAAGATGTTTGGCATTTGCTCTGAGAAATGAAAAATATTAGATTCAGTATGTGACTAGTCATTGAAACCATTCAAAATCATAGAATGGTTTGAGTTGTAAGGGACCTTAAAGATCATCCAGTTCCAACCCTCAGTGACTGTCCCTGTGCTGTAAACTGAGATTATAAGGTAACTTCTACCTTTACTGCACATCTTCTCAAAGTCTCCATATCACTCTACTTTGGGGAGTTTTTTTGAACTGTGTAGCAGATACTTTTGTGCAGCAGCACTGCTTTTGAGAGAACAGTTGCCTAGAACAGTTTTATTGGTGTACCTAAATGTGGATCTGGAACTAAATTTCCAGTTGTCATTTCAGACCTTTGGATGGTTTCCTTCTTGCAAGTGCCTGCGGCAACTTTTTTGTGGAGGACCTACTCCAAAAATATTGTCTTGTTAATGAGTCAGGCTGGATCACATCTAGAAGAGCAGTTTTCTAGGCTTGACTTCAAGAACACAAACTAGAAAATACTAGCTGGACTTGATAGTTAATATTTCAGAGGTCCGGTTAAATTTTTTTTCCATATCTGGATGTTTGTCACGTTGACAAAAACCAGCATATCAGATGTGATCTTTTATTGGATAATTTCTTACCACATGGACAAAATGACTCGACCTTTTTCTGGGCCCAGAACACATTTAATAGCAGTAAAGACTGATCAGCTGAACTTACCCTCTGTGTTGTGACAAACACTTCACGGGAATCATAAATGCCAAATGAATTTAATTTCTGGCTGACTACTTCTGGCAACAGCTCCTGTATCTCACACTAAGCTTCTAGGAGGATTATTGATTGTGCATGGTGGCGGCTTCCAGTTTCCACATTAGCCCTAGGAGGAAATTAGATGATCTATAAGTAAATATTGTAAGCACAAAAACTGTGCTGGAGCCTTTCATTATTCATTTGAATGGGATGTTTCGGGGTTTAGAAGACAATTTCATTGATGTTATAGATGTTTTTACTCTTTTGTTTCATGTTTTATTTATGTTGGAGTATAAAGCCACTTATTATGATTTTTTTTACTACAAGAACGTTAAAATACTCTTTTTAGCTATTTGGAAAATGAAAACTGAGTATTTGCCATTTTCCTAATGTTTTAAAAATATTAGGTTTGTGCAAGACTTAAGTATTTAAGCACTATTAGAAAATGAAATAATTTTACTCAGTATATTTGACAAGCAAGGCCATTAATTTAGGAACCTCAGTGTGGATCAAGCTGCCTACATTTCGACATCCAAGTTGGGAAATTTCTGAACCCTTTGCAATTCAAATGAGTTAAATATTGAATAATTGCCATAAAGTTTGTCTCAGTAGAAATTAACTTTGATTCTCAGATTAATTGTGAGTAAGATTATTTCAAGAAAATTTGATCTAAGCGTAGATTATTTACTAGTATGGGAGGGAGAGGATTATGTAATCTCTGTGTGAAACGTTCCCATCTCCTTTCACTAGGAGAAGCTCAGCCTGGTTTTGTTTACACTTTTCTTTCACTGTTTTGCATGACCTGCAGCAGGGATCTTCCTGGCTGGTACAGCAATTCTGGAGAAACAACTTATTTCAAATGTGTAAGTGGTAACGTTACTAGCATCTTCTACAAATAATGAAGGTGTTTGCCTTTTTGATGTTTTCCCTTACCCTCATTTTGCTCATATGCACTCCGAATTCATTTGATATATGAACACAATACATTCTTCCGATTCTTTGATCTTTTCTTTGTTTTACCAAGTGGAAGAACTGTTAATTCCTTGCTGTTGCTTAAACCTTATTTTTCTAATTCTGATGTTATTGCCCGTCTGTATACTAGCAACTAGCACTCCTCATAGTAAAACACTTGAATTATTGCTATCTTTTTTTAAGCGAATATATTTACTCCTTATTTATCAAGTTAGAAGAGTAATTTCAGAGATGAATATGGTTCAAAACATCTTTGCTAAATGGCGTATTTTGATCTTCTAATTTAAGCAATAAAGATTGAAACTGAGACCATGGAGGAGTCTAGCATGAGTTTAAGGAGAAGCAAGCCTTGCAATTCAAGCCTTCTGCTGTAGGCTGACTAGTCATTCAGATCAATTATGAGATCTTTAATTTGAACTCTGCGATGACTTTTATATAATTATGTTTTCTTCAAACCACATTGATGTGGGTAGCAAGCATTAAAAAACAAATCTGAAATCTGAGATGATGTGGTTACATAGCAAACATTGAGAGTTGTGGTCACAACACTGTAATTTCTATCTCCCTTGATCTCCTGGGAAATCACGGTAAATGAACAGAGAGCTTTTGGCTTCTGAGGCAAGGGGAAAGAAGAATCCTCATCAGAAATGAGGAAAGTGCAATCTGTTTTACACCATTAAGCTTTCAGTTAATACTTGGTCAACTTCTAGGTCTATGTGTTTTAGTAACAGTTACAGCAGAATATTATCAATACCGAGAAAAGCAGAAGAAAGCTTACAAATATGGCTCTTGTTCTAATATTGCAGAACCAGCATAGTTCTCTGGTTCATGTACTGTGTGTTCCATCTTTCCAATGGTATTCATTTATTGGTGAGCTTCCAGCTGGTGTCTTTCTCAAAAGCGAGTTTCAGGAAGGTCCTTATGTATTGATAGTCATCTTGGTTATCTTTCCAGAAAATACAGCTGTTAAGGGTGCTGTTAATTTTCAGATCAGTTTCTTTGATGTGATAATTTCAGATTTGGTCCCAGGTGAATTATTTCCTTTGCAATTGAAACTCTTAGAAAGTTGTGTGAAGACTCAAATATGATTGTGATTAAGGCCCTATGCTTTGCTTTTGTAAGAACCAGATGATCTGTTATCAAAACTCAAGTCTTTCCCTGCTGAGGCTGCTTCACCAGTGTAAAATAAGGAGAGAAGCTTAGTGGAACACAAGACAAGTCTCTTTATTGTTATAACAATTAAATGCCTGCCTGTCTTCCAGATGCAATACAGAAAAGTTGTCTAGGATGTGGTGCTCTAATATTCCATCTAACATGACTCCTTTAGTTTTCTACTTCAGTCTCCTGGTTTGTGTCAGCTAGCACTCCTAGAGGTTCGTTTTTCTTGCAATGAAGGATATCCCTCACCTAGTATTTTGGTACCTGCATGTTTTGTCTCTGTTTAGGTGATACACAGCCAACTTAAGCGTTTGTGGTTCTTCTGTTCTCTCTGGATGATGATGATCTTTATACAGGTACTGAAAAGCAAATGAAAGTGTTCTTGTACTGTTAACTCGGTAATTTGCTGAAATAGATTTTAAAATATCTTAAGGAATTTAAACCATCTTTAACTGAATAAAGTATCTGAAAGTGCAGTTCTTATCTATGTTCTTAGTATAATTCAAAATTTCTGACCTTCTTGGCCTTTTTTAAATAAACTGAGGACTGCTGTAGTTCCTGATAACATATGTGCATGTATCAAAAGATACAGCATTCACATGTTGCCTGGTTTACAAACTGAAAATGGGATGATTTTACGTAACTGGGCTTGCCTGTTAATTTTTCAGGATTGCTGATGTTAAAGTAGTTGTCAATTGCCAGGCAATTAACATTTCTGATCTAAGCTGCTTGTGAATGACTCTTTGGGATTTGGGTAATGGAGAGTTTGGAAAACCTGGCTTTATTGCTGTGTATAGGTTTTAGAAACTTGTTGATTTTTGTGAGATTTGAGGAAAGAGCATACAGGAGATTCTTTAATCTTTCCTGATATTAAGCTAATGTGTATGCCATGAAGAGCTGTGAATTTAGCTTCAGAACTTGATTTATTCATCCTAGCTGAAAACTGAGCTGGATGCTGAGAATTAATTTATGCTGGAAACTCATTGCTTCCCAAGTAAAATTGTTCAGAAGTGGAGATTTCATTACTTTACTGTTTTCTTCACAGACTGCTGCTGATTAACCAGAACTTTAAGATTTTCTTTCTGTGTCTGATGAAGCTATTTTTGCTTCTTCAAAGGAAAACCTGCTGAGATGGAGTGGCAAAAGCACTGATGATATAAATGGCACACTGTGTCAGCTCTTACCTCAATCAGCTTTAAATAAACATTTGTTTCAAACGGTGAAACAATTAATGTAAACACAAAGTACCAAATTTGGCTCTAGAGTGAGCCAGTGCTTGTCTACTGTCTCCAGCTGGTTTATACCAGTGTTGAATATGAACACAAGTGTCTCTCGTGTAACTGGTAGGGTTTTCAAATGGACCTTCCATCAGACAAAAATTGGTAGATGATCAAATAAAAGGAGGGGGGATAAAATAACAGTATTTGGAAAATGAATCAAGAGCCCAGAGTTGGGAAGGGACCGGTGGAAACAGAAATAATTTTACTATGCTGAGAACTGTTTCTTAGGAAGGGGGATGAATCAAAGAGGATTCTTCCAACACACTGTTTTAGCGTATGTGAAATCTTAATAGAAGACATTTTGAGAGGGGAATTCTGCTAAGGCAACTTGATTTAGGAGGTGAAGGATTATGAGGGAAGATTCAAATGAGATGTTTTCCTGTCAGGATGGGAAGGCCCTGGCCCAGGTTTCCCAGAGCAGTGGTGGCTGCCCCATCCCTGGAGGTGTTCAAGGCCAGCTTGGATGGGGTTTGGAGCAACAGGATCCAGTGGGAGGTGTCCCTGCCCACAGCATGGGTGGAACTGAATGATCTTTAAGGTCACTTCTAACCCAAACCATTTTATGATTCTATGCTCTGTATCCTATATGCAATAATGTATGGAAAATTTCCACGAGTTTAAAGGTGGTTTTAGGAGAATGTATAACACTTGATCAATCACATGCTCGCCTGACACTGTAATCAAATGGGGTTTGTACGCTTACTGTGCTCTTCTCAAGTCCTTAGATCTCCAAACCGTAGCCATCTCTCATCTATACAGACAATTAAAGACTGGCTTCAGTTTTCTCTTTCAGCTGTGAATGACTTAAAAATTTCAAACAAGGAAAAAGAAGCATCCCGAAATAGAACTGTGACTTGTTTTAAACACTGTGGTGCAAGTGGCTTCAGTAATAGATGCTTCAGTACTATTTAATGATTCTTAGTTTGCAAAAATGAACATTACACTTTAATGTGGAATTTTAACCCAAATAGCCCACTTTCATCATCAGAAACATGTTGAACTCTGATGGTTTTTGCTTCTATGCAGTAGGCAAAGCTGGAGTTCTGCATTATTTTTGGAGTAGAGCCCTTAAATTCAGTCACTGCTAAGTGGTAGTGTTTATTCTGGAGAAAACTCTAGCCAGAGTTGTGTCCACTAAGAACTTTTCCAGTCTCCCAGTTGATCTGTGTACCATGCCAACTTGGGAAAAGAACTGTTTCTGTAAGAAACCCACAAAATAGGATTCTTTTGAAAAAAAAAATTAAAGAATGCTTTTAAAAAAAAATGCAGCAACGTTACCTTACCATCCCACTGACTATCTAGTCAGGCACCTTGTTATTACTGCTGGGTTGAAAGTAAAAGCAAGTTCCTTTCTTTTCTGTAACAGATGACTGATTTATGTAACCAGCTCAGAAAAATGTGTGCAAAGGGTGGGGAGCTGATTTTTTTTTTTTCATTTGTCTCTGCCCTCTGTCATTAACATACACCAAAAAAAGGATTTAGGTTTAGAAAATGAAAGGAGACTTCCAGATTGGCTCAGTAATTTTGGATTCTGGACTGGTAAAAGATGTATTTTCACAGGAAAGGTTTGATACTTCTGTTGGAAGGAAAATGTAAGTTGTGAGCTGTTGTTTAGAAGACATTCCTTTTCCTCAGTCCATATGAATCCTGGAATAAACAGGACAAATTGGAGGTTATTCTTTAAAACATGTCTTCTGCTAAACTGTTAAGTGCATAGTCAAATAGTTTTCACTTTTGTCCTTCTCAGCAATTGCTTCGCTTCAGCTGAACAGTTCCTTCTCCCCTAACATGTGGCATACGTCTAGCCAACTACTGCACATTGAAGATGGAGTCATTTTCTTGATCTCTAATTCCATTATAAAGTCAGATGCATTTCTAGAAAATACAGATTTTATCCATAACCAAGGTAGGCATCTGAAACCTCAGTGCACCAGAAATATTGTCTTTTTGTTCTGCTTCAGATGATGAACGTATGTTAACTTTCTCTATACTGTATTTTCTACAGGATGTGAGATACCTTCATTGCCACACTTCATTTTTATTCAGTGACATTTTTCCTTCTTTCATTCAGCTTTATCTCTCATCATAAAAGGTAATCTATATTTAATATGGCTGTATCCAGCCAGAGGATTAAAAGTCTAAAAATATTTTTACTCGAGCATGTGCCTGCAGGCTGGTATTTCATTGCATTCACTGTCAGAGCAGACAAGGATGTGGCCAGGAGGAAATTGGCTGGTCTTTTGATCAGGCAGAATATTACCTGAATCATTTTAAGAGCTGATGGGGAGAGGGTTTTTTTTCCAGACCAAATTTGCTTTGCTGAACAAGGCAGTCTACATTAAAATGTTGTTAATAAATAATATCCTGTCTCTCGAACCCCTGGCTAATAGAGGTCCATATATCCTATGGAGAGTGGCTTGGAAGTGGTCCATATTAATGTCTAAAGATTCCTATAAAGTGTTCTATGAGCTCTAGGAATTTATTTAGAGGATAGAAATGAGTGAAGAATATATAGACTATTTATCTCCGATTGAACTTTATGTTGGGAAATTACCAATGGTTACTAATTGCCTCTACCCAGCACTGGTGATGCCACAGCTGGCCTACTGTGTACAGTTCTGGGCTGCCCACTGCAAGGGAGAGGTGGAACTATGTTCCGTGTAGCAGAAGGGAACTGATAACACATGTAGGATAATCTGTCTAAAGCTGAATGTTTAATTAACCCCATGAAAGGCAAAGATTCTGTCACCTGCTTTCCCTGAAGTTAATGAGATGCAGTCCCATAGAAGTAGTTCAAAATGAGCTATGGAAGTATTTAGCAGTGAATTTTTGATTAGTGTTTTGTCCTCGAATTCCTTCAGCCTTGTATGATTTTAAAGTTCATTTAAAAAAGCCCCTGCAATTACATATTACTTATCTTGAGATGTTACAAATGTTTTTACATGCCTCAATTTTGCTCCTGTTTTGGAGGAAGGGTGCTTTTCCTGCTGTTCCTACACTGATAGCTGTAAATTATATGTGTATGTCCTAGGGAAACACAAGGTACTGAACTCACTACTTGAAATTTGGAATGAGAAAAGGTGGTCACTGCTGATGGACTAGATTCTGCTTGCACTGTTGTGCTTTCTGTGGTTGTGCGTTACCTCTTCTTACCTGGTTTTCATATGTGTTTTTGCCACGCAGTGCATTCTGATTATATTTAGCTTAGAAAACAGTATCGTGGGGTGTATTAAAGAAGATGAAGTATTTAACATCTGTCTATAACAAAGTATTATGGGAGTCAAGCTGACTGCTGAAATATTATAATCTATTTATTTTAGCTCTACTTGCTCAAAGCAGACATTTGTAATAAAAAAAACCAAACCAGCCAACAGGCCTTCACTGATAAAACTTGTTTCTGTTCCAACTTACAGCTCAATGCCTGGACTGAGCAAATGAGCCAGGTTCTGGGTAAATACATGAGGGCCCAAAGGAGAGGGATCATAGTCACAGTCATTTCCAACTTCATGCAGCAGGCCACATTTGCAGAGAACACTGTTGGTTTTCTTTCCACCGAGTTCTTCTCAAATGGGTGAGAATTAGAACCTTGTTTTTCCTCTCACATAGTTTTACATGTACTTGCTGGGAAGTGAGTTATTGCCAAATAATCTTTACAGTATGGCTGTCTGCCAAAAAAAAAAAAAGGTTCAGAAAATATAGGGCTATCCTATTTACCTATGAATTACTAGGAAGTTGTGCATGTATATGCACTGCAGGAGCACATAGGCAGCAAGACCGTGCTTACTATGTTGCTAATATATTGTTAAAATTGCAATAGTGATTACTGTATTTCAGAACAAATGTATATGCTCATTGTAGTAAATAAAATATATATTTGGAATGTGCATGTATAACAAATGTGGAATTTTTGGCCATATGGTGACCTGTTTGGTGCTGCTGTGTGTGTAGCTGATGTGACCTAAATAGCAAACAAGTAGGGTACATATGTACATGTGTAAGAACAACAGAGTGAGAAATCCCAGAGGAACTGGGGAAAACCTCAGTGGTCAGAGACATGCTGGATAAGCTACATAAAACCTCACAACTAAGAATCTGCATGTTACAGTTACTGGAATATGAGGAGAGAAGATTAATAAAAGAACTATACAGGAGTCATGTGGCTCAGTGACTGTGTATTATCTGTCCAGTAATATCTAATGTAATTATTGGTATTCAGAAATTATACCACCACGATGCTTTGTCTGCTATAATTTGTTTTGTTCACAGATGGGACCTCTAAATAGATGTTTCCAAGTATAATTCTTACCATAATTCAGTTTTCATAGTACTTTGCATAAATGTCTATTTTTGGTGATACTCTGATTCATTACAGCCTTTTTGTTAGTTCTAAATTGGGCAAATTGAAAAGAAAAGCCAATTGCTTTTCATACAGTATTATTGGTTTCTAAGAGATTTTTCAGATTGCACAGGCATATGTCAGGGAAATAGGAGCCTGTGTAAAATTTGTGTGCTTTGAGGTGTTGAGCAAGGAAGGCTAAGTACAGAAAATAGTGCTTAATAGTTAATCTGTAAACCTATTCATTTGAAGCACCTTAATTTTAAGAAAAACAACTGTCTGCTTGGCTAGACTACATTAAACATTGCTGTTATCCTCATAAATTATAAACTCATTAATATTTAAGGGACACATTAGCTGCATTTCCTAGAAGGAGGAGATAATATTCTCCATAACTTCCATTAATTATAACCTAATTAACATGAACTGAGAATAACTGATTTGGAATAAGTCTTCCATGGTTCAAGACAAAACTTAGTAAGAGTGATAGCGATACTTTTTATATAAATAACAATTGTTCCTTATTAATGGTACACTAAGAGCGAGCACTCCATTTGTGTTGCTCAGCTCAGTAAATTGTAGAACAGATCTGAATTAAAAATACTACTGTTTTACCACGTCTATGCTGAAAAACGTGTTTTGATCTGGCTGAAACCTTTCACGTTCCAAGCTAGGTCTGTTACCCCTTGTCCTCCAAGAAAACTCTGGCTCCATTTTCTTCATATCTTGCCACTGGGTACTTGAAGTCTTCCCCGAGTCTTCTCTTCTTGAAGCTGGACAAATACTGTACTATCAACTGCTTCTTGTATGTCCTGTACTTTATCCATGTGGTCCTCACTGAACTTCCTCCAGTCCATCCTGTCTTTGATATCAAGTAGCCAAAAATAGGACACAGTGTTTGAGCAATGTTTTCAGAAGTGCCAAACAGAGGGAAGTAATCACTTTCCTCAGCCTGCTGGGCGTACATTTGCTGAGCTTGCTATTGTTATTCTTCATTGCAAAAACACACTGCTGGCACGCACTCATCTTACTGGCCTCTCAGATCTTTGTTGCAAAGCTGCTTTCAGTTTTATGTTGCTATCCAGTTGTGTATTCTAAATGAGCCCAGGCCTAAGCATACCCGTAGTATCCCTGATCTCACAGAATTGCAGTATTTATGTTTATTTAATACCTGTTGATCTGTTTATAATACCAAAGTTAAAATACATTATTGCATAGAGACCTATGTATGCACAATCTGAAGACTTACTCTGTGCTATGCCTTGGTTTTTTTTTTTTGTTTGTTTTCATATGAAAACTTAATTCCTGCAGGGAATTCTATTTCAGCCACAGAACAAGGCCTGTGAACAGCTCTTCTTTCTGTCTGTATGTTCCCCTGTGAATTGCTGATGTTTAGGAAAGCTCACAGTGACAGACCAGGAGACAGCAGTTATGTGCTTAGATGACAATAGTCTGTGTCTGTGCTAACTGTACTGGCACCATTAACTACCTATCCATGGACTAAAATAAAAACAATTATCACTGCATGTATTAGAGTGATTAAATCCTTTCAGTTTCTATAGTAACACAAGCGACAATTTATATTGTGACCTTAAGAAAGTAGAATGTAACCATTTCTTTTTTTTTTTTTTTCAGTTTTACAAGGAGCAGCAAATTGCAGAGGAAAATGCGGAAGATGAGGCACATAATTGACAGAAAGGTAAGATGTACTCTATGGTAACAAAAAGGATTACAACATACATTCAAGTTGGAGTGTTATCTTGACCTTTAAGTAATCCGTTATATAGAGACACGCCCAATTTAGTACTGTTTGAAGTAGATTCTTCTTTTTCTGTTTATTGTGAATAATCTTTAGGAGGAAGCTTAAAAAAAATTAAGAGGAAGAGAAGAAATAAAATGAGGGCTTTGGCAAGGCAAAAATTTTAAATTGTTTTTCATCTGGTCTGACATGCTGAAAACCAGTTTGACATGCTGAGCTTTTGTCTACAGAAACACACTGAAGAATCCAAACTCTGTAAGAGATTACTTTGTGGATATCTTTATTGTATTGCAGCATTTTTAGGTTTATCAGAACTAGCATTAATGTGCTTAGTTTGTTTATTAGTAGGAGGAAAGCTGTAGCAAAATGTAGCTAGGATTTGGAGGATATATCATACTGATGCCAGTGAAGTAGAATATTGTAGTATAGATCTATGAAGAGAGTTCTTGTGTTCTTTAGATTGATTTCAGCATTCTCGTTTATGTTGTTTTGTTTCAAAGTCACCTCCCTCTACAAAGGATATATCTTGTTCAGCTGGACAGTCATTTAGTAACAGACATAATTCTTGAAGCCTTTAATAATTTACAACATTCCCTCTCCTTACGTACTTGTCTCATCCAAACCCTCATTCCTCATCATGTGATAAATATATAGAGTACTTCTCGGAGCAACTCTGGAGCTAGGGTCATCAGTGCTGTGAGTAAAGGATTGTGGAATAGCTCAAGTTACCTAGAGCTTCAGGAGCGTGACAATAATCCACTGTCTGTTGGTCTTTCCTTGCATATAGCAGAGGTGATCAGATAAAGAAAGAAGTTAATTCTAACCCTGTGCTAAAATATCCTATTCAGTCACCTGATATTCCTTCTTTAAAGGTAGCAATTTATTATCCTGAATTTGTAGGATTTTTTTTAAATTAAGGTTAATGATTATTAATTGTAATTCCAGGAGTGTCTGTAACCATGTGTTTGAAGAATTTTTTTAATGTATGGTTTGTTTTCCAAATTCATTTTACTGCAGTAGAGCATAAAATATGACACTATGTGATATCTTACCATCCCTTTCTAAGCCTAGGCTTAGATTGCTGATTTAACTACAGCTTCTCAAGTGTATGGATGTTTTATATTTTCTTTATACTGTGCATTTCAAACTTAGAATGACGTTCATTTACGTACCTGCAGTTACTACAATAAACAGACTTTCTTCTTTAAAAACTGCAACTAATTTAATTTCAGAAGATAAGTGCTTTGTTCAGTCTGAGACATTCAAGTAATTTTATCTCAAATTCTAAGAGGATTCAACTGAGCTTATCAGAAAGGTTAAGGAAGAGTAAAAATGCTAAACATGCCTAGCATGCAGCTTTACACATTAAATATACAGTAGTTATATCAAAATAAATCTAGTAGTTTATGAGCCAGACCATATATCACGTGTGAATCAGGAGATTATGTGACTGTCACCTGAGTAAGAAAGGAAACTACTTAAATAGAACAGGAAGAATAGAGAAGACTGCTTTTGTTCATGTCAGAAGAGCAATACTTTAAATCCACCTAACACAGCTCCTCTTCTGAAGCGCAAATGAAATAAAGAACTGGGTTTAAGGTGCATAATGGCACTTCAGTTTCTAACTTATTGAGATCAAGTGTGGTCTGAAAAATGGAGAACTCTGGTTATTCTAACTGTACATTCTTCATTATGAGTTTGATGATTCTCCTGTGTGCATGTTCTGTACTCTTATGAGAGTTCTTCTGTAGATGGAAATATCATGGAAGACTAGTGTGGAATGGAGAGGAAAAACCAAGAAACGTAGGTTGCATACTCTATTCTTGGAATGTCAATGATAGGATTAAGTTTTCATAGTAACATAGTTATTTAATCTATTTTAGCTTGCTTGTTTGTAGAAAACGTGTAGAAATACTCACAGTTCCCTGTTGTTTTGGGTTTTTTTTTTAATCTCAAAAGCTAGGATATCCTACTCAAACCCTGTAGTATTCCCAGTTCTTTTGATGTTTACCTTCTTGAGTTGACTGCCTAAAAAAGATAATTGTCATGCAACTTCTGTGCAAATCTTCCAAATTCCAATTAAATTTAGAATTTAGCAATCAAAGTCCAACTTGTAATACCCTTAGAAGACTATATGAGATTAAACAATTAAGCTGCAAACATGTATGAGTACACATTGCTTTTTAAGCCAGATGTTTTCCTACTGTAAGAAGCTGAAGGATCATAACAATGGTTATCTAGTAGATCATGCATGCATGCTATGCATCAATAAAATATTATCATGGAGAGATTTATTACCTTGCATTAACAGTGTGTTGTAATAAGCAGTCAACTGTAGAAGATCTATGATAAGGATAGATAACCACCGTGTGTCATCAAGGTAAAACTAAGAGCTAAATATATCTGATTTTAGTTAGCACTAAATAGGATGTACCAGATCAACTATACATTTTAGTGACAGTTTTCTATTTGCTGAGCATGTATTTGTTAATTCAGTTTTAGAAAATAAATTCATTCTTTCCTCATTTCTACCTCATCACAGCTACAATACCATCATGGATAAATATTCCTGCTTTTTTCCCACATTAATAGATATGCAAGTGTATGAAATTGTTCACTCACTCATCCTTCAGAACAAACACCAGTGAAAAAATTAAGCTATGCTTCTCTTCATGAAAACACCTCAAGGAAGTCTTCTGATTTTGGAAAAGCATAGAGAGGATTGGAGGACAGGATATTTTTCAAACTAGGTGTCCATTTTGAAATTAAAATGAAAAAAAAAATTGAAGTCAACTGAATGAATCACATCTCATTTTATTCTGTAGGTATGATCATTTAGGACTAACAAACATAATATTTGCAGTTCATTCTTGCTTTCCATCTTGTTTGCCTAAAGAATTCTGTTCAAGATCCTGTATTTTAATACACGCCTTGAATTCCTATTAGTATCCCTGTTTAACCTCCGCTGCTACAAAGGTTCATAAATAGTTCTGCGTTTTGGCATGGAACTGTGCAGGGAGAGTATATAATGACAGCCTTCAGTGATGGACAAGTACAGAGAAAGTTCAGTATATGAAGTCCAAGATTGTGGTTCCAGTTTCCAGAAATACAGCAGGGAAAGACTGTGTGCAAGACAGCTGCACCAGCTTCTAAAATCTACTGGGGCAGGATCGGGGGAGAGGGCACGGAAATTTACAGCCTCCCTTGAGTATCGAGAGCCATTGGATTGCATGGCTTTCAGTGTAACTGGAAGTTTTCATTCTGTGCTTCTAAACATATGAATTTCAAGTGAAGTCTAGGGTGACTTTGATCTGGTAGGATTTTATTAAATGAAATCTATTTCTGAGTCTTCCTCATAACTTTGTTTATCTGTAATCTTACCTTCTATTCTTAAGAATTATTCTTAAATTACACAGACTATAAAAGAGGAAAATATTTTTAAATTAAAGTAATGAGAATGCCAAAGGCTAATCTAATTAATCATCTGATTTTTACACTTGTTCCACCATTTCTTCAACATCCTTTAAAATATTAATTTGCTACAAAACCAAAATGTCACACTACTGGCATACGCATATGAATGTAAGTCGTGTAAGTCGTGTCTTCATGGCATATGGTATTCAGCTAAGCCTGGTGTAGTTGACATATGTCTAAATAAAGTCTTTTTCTGCTATTAGATATTTAAATTTACTCATTTGCATTTGGCTATGGAAAAGATGACACTGGGCATTTATGGCACTTATAGAGAGATCATTTTTCTTGAACAAATGATTCCTGTTTATTTAAAACTTTCTGGAGATTCACTGGAAATTTTTTGCTAAGCAGAATGAAAGTCCCAAATATCTGCTGTTGCTGTAAATTCAGTCTGCAGTTGAACTGGAGTCACGCCTGGTTTACTCACTGCACTTGTAGTTTTGTTGGTGCTGGTGCATAAATTCATGACATCTCAAAGAATGGCAGACACTACAATGTCTCCCTCCTCTGCTGTCGCTGCACGCTGCTCTGCGCTGAGGGAGTTCACTGGCATTCTTTTGGTATTGGTACTCTGTTCACTGCAGTCTTAGATGCTTTACTTTTGATTCCTGGTTTGTTTCTAGGCCTGTACTGTGTGTGAAGATCTGAAGTGTCCAGCAAAGCGCCTTGCAGAGTTCTTCTAATCCCTTACTCTTGATTGTGATAAGCAACACTGAGTCCCAGAACTGATGTGGTAGCTTGTCATACAGTAGAAATTCTGGATAACGCAGCTTTCTGAAAATTGGACTCACTTCTGTAATGTTGCCATAGTAATATAGTTCTGCAGATTCCTAGGTGAAAGTTTTTAACTTGATATGCATAACTTAGGGAAAGAGCACTTAAAAGTTCTAGATCTGTGTGTTCTGCTTTCCTAGGCAGCCATAATAACAATGTACTTTAACTTGGATTTATTTTAGGGATAGAAATGAGAAGAAATAATTCTTTAGTGGGAGAGAATAATGTATTTTAGATATGTAGTCTGCAGTGAGTGCAAAGAATAGAGAACGCTATTGGTGAGTTTGTAGCTGCATTAACTATGCTGTTGAGTGATAATAGTCTTCTGCTCTTCATTTTCTTTCCTCAGAAGGGTAAGGTAAGTCAGATAGAGTAGAGGAGATATGTTCAAATAAAAACTGTTGTTCAGCACTGAAGGGTTCAAGGAACTTGAAGTAATATCATAAGTCTGAGATGTTTTGATCTAGACAAAATCTTTGGGGCTTCATTGTCCCTTGAATGTGATATAGCAAAAGGCTTCCCAGGAACTCATTTTGGGAAACTTCAGATTGTTCTTGAAGTTGGGGATATAGACCTGTGTCTGACTCATTTTTATTCTCCAACATACTTGGATTAATATGCTTGCAGTAAGTTTGATAATGGAGTAGGGGAAAGTTTGTTTTCCCCTAAAAGATAAAGAATTCATACTGTTAATCCAAATACCAATTGTTCATCTGATGATTGTGCACGTACCTGCTGAAAATATATTCATGTGAGATCTGCTTTTTTTTCTTCAATAGCATTTTGAAATGAAGGTTCATTTGACTCTGTTGTGCAAAGAATGGACAATTTGCAAGTGTCAGTTTGGGTTATTTGGGGTTTATTGATTGAAAGGTATTTGATCTTCTACTGTGAACAGATTCTTAGTCCAAACATGTACATCATCTTCTTTTATTGCCTTATTAATCAGCTTTGCACTGTGATCAACATTCCAGATTTTGCTCTTTACTGATTTATGCATTCAGACTTTTAAGAAGAAATAAACCTTTCACAATGAAAGACAGCAATCAGTATTGTCAGGATAACTCCACCAGGTCTTTAGCTACCTGGTGTACCCAGAACACAAAGCTCATGAGAGCACCTAACTGGCATGCCACAATTCTCTGCTTTTGTGTTGGCAGATCTTTCAGTCTTTTGTTGCTGTAAATCGGGTAGTGTTGCAAGCACAGTCCTTTCCATCCTATGGCTGTAGTAACAGATTAGATGACAACTTGCTTGGAGTAGTTCTATTTTTTACAGCTATGTTTTAAAGGAACATTCTTTTCAAACAGCTATTCTCCACACTGAACCAAGGATCATATTTCACAAGAGCTTAGTTCATATAGACCCTGAAATTAAACAGTGATATTTTAAAAATTCATAAACTGATTGGAACTTGCTGGTTGATCACCATTTTAGGAAACTTAGTTACCTCCTTTTCTTATTGTAAATGGAAACTGATGACTTTGAAAAACCTCTCCCTGTAATTGTGTACTTTGATTGCTCACAGAACGCTGAAAACCTGGGCTTGAAATGGTGAAGTAAAAAGCCCACAATTTCAGTGATCTTTGAAAGAGTGGGTTTTGGGTCTGGTTATTTGGTTTCATTTCCTTTGTTCTTCTCTATTTAAAGTTAGCGCATATGGTTGTGTTACTGTATGATACTGCAGTGACCTTGGAACAGTTCATGGTGGTTTTCCTCAAAGCCTAGACTGGAGTCCTGTATTATAGGCATATGTCATTAGACCAGGGCTATGCTGTTATCTCCGAAGCTTTTTGCATCCTTAGATTTTCTGCTTACAAATTTAACACAATCACTAACTAGAATAACACAAGTAAAATGAAGTCTTCTCCAACCAACTGGAAATTGTCAACTGACATAGACATGCATTACTGGATGCTGACTAAGAGTAGAGCTCCCTAATGCTTTTTATTTGAATTCAATTTCTTATACTCAATCCCAGGACATAATGCTACAATTAAAACATGATTTCTATATAAAGGATGTTAAAAGCAGCCTAATGGTGTGACAACACAGCAGTGAATGTGGCTCTTTCATTAATAATTTGTTAGCACTGGTTGCTCATGAAGAAGCTGTCCAGTCTTCCAACTCCCATTTTGCCCTTTAGGTTATAGGGGAAAAATAGTGAACGCCGAACAGTCTGAATAAAAGTGTAATTTTGTTGGGTAGTGTAAGCCAGCATCCTTCTTTAAAAACAACGGAATCCATGGGATGGTGCTGGTTATAGCCACAGGCACCGTTTTGTCATTTCACATTTAACCAACATGTAGTAAGGGATTGTTTGTTTTATTTTAAAGACAGAGGAAACTTCCTCCTACTGAAAGGACAACATAAATCAGCTTGTGTCTGTTGGGAAGGGGGAAAAAAAAGTCTGTATTTTTTGGTTTGCCACAAAGTTGTTTGCAATGCAAAACTGCCTGTAATTTTGACATACGACTACAAGCTCAACCCCTGTCTTTGAGGGAAAGCTATTTTTGACAACTTGACCTCTTTGAGTGAAACAGTTCCGCGTTGTCTTTATGGAACCCACATCTTTGTAAGGTGCTGTTGCTACCAAAATAGCTATGGTTAGCATGGTGGTTGCCTGACTGTGCTTAGAACACCGTGGGATTTTTTTTCTGTGTTAGTGGCGAAAACTATGTTGTACAGATAGAGAGTCTAATTCCAGGCTGAGTATCTACCCAGAGAAAGGGCAAATCATGCTAAGAAAACTAGTAAGGCAGTAGGTATTTAACCACAGTTATTTTTGCATTGCAAAGGAACTGGATGTCACTCTTTTCCAGTCATGTTTTTAACATGTTAAATATTGAATTGAAATGTTGAACAGTGACATTTATTATACCAAGGTTGTCTGGCTTCACCAGTTTAAGAGATTAAGCAATGGAACAGACTTCTGAAGGCAGCTGATATGGCAGTGGCAGAGATAAATTCAAAGTTAGTTTAGAGTTAAGATTAAGTGAAAAAAAAAAGGAAAGCATAGCAAGATATTTGAAGGCAGCCATGGCAACCATATAACTTCTCTGTCTTAAACTGCATTGTCATTTAAAATGTTTCCTGTTTAGATAAAGTTGAATGCTAGAAATTGTTTTTCTTTTCCAACAAAAAATTCATTTTTCCACATATCCTAACTCTCATTTCCTTGCCTTTAGTCAACTGTAAGCATCATTTTCCACTGACTGAATTACTGGCCTACAAGATCTTGCTTTATCTCCCATTTTGAAAGAAGAGCCTCTCTTTTCTATTCTTAGGGGTAGAGTTTAAAGGAATTGCATGCCAATTCTTACTCAAAGATTATTCTGCATTTTATTACAAGAGTCATGCATCAGATTTTAGTGTAGTTTAAAAATACTCTGGTGGCTAGTTTCCTGCTTAAATGTTTTCAAGCTTTTACAAAGCATATGAAATACAGGTCTAATTTAAAGGGTTTTGTGCAACCATGAACCAAAAATATAATACCTAGGTGAATCATAGATATCTATTTAGAGATCTAAAAATACACTTAGTAGTTGCCTTGTGAATAAGATATACTGGTTGCCTAGATAGCTCCAAACTTTGAGCAGTAAAGGATCCATTTAAAAGGATCCATTGTCATTAGAGAAGGTTAGTGTTAAAAATTAATGCTTCCAGTGCACAGCCATGATGTGGGGAATACAACTGCATGAATAAATTTGTACTTTTGGGACTGGGATCTTAGCTCTGTGAAGAAAGAAGGTAAAAGAGAGAAGAGACCAATAAGTTAAAAGGTTTCTATCACACGATAACTGGGTGGGGGTAATCACTGTGTTTATTGAGATCCATATCTTTATTTAATAAGTGCACTTAATAGGTCTGATAGGTAACATTTTATTTGATATGTCTGATTGTAACATTTGTTTATGCAGACAATCGTTTAAATATCTAAATGTGCCCTGCATTGCAGAGCTAAAGGTACAGTGTACTGAAGTGTGAACCGTGTGAAGGGCACAATGCAGTAAAATACAGCAGTGTTCGAGGTAGATGTTCCTGGCTTTGTAGTCCATGACTGCTGACCTTTCCAAGGCTATTGATCCCTTCTTTGTTGGAGCAGTGTTTCAGCTCTGTATGGTGTTCAGCTGGACCCTCATCTCTCTTCCTTATCTGCACTGTTCAGCACAGCACTCCAGTCTAGAGAGCAAGACAAGCTTGAAAATAATTAAGGACTACTCACACAAAAGTAAAAGCAATTACTAACACAGCCTTAAACCAGAGTTTTTATTATCTTTACAGTCATTTTTTGCCATATTCATGAAACCTAACTGTGCTGCTAGGGACTGTGGGGAAGCTAGAAGAGGAAGGCTGTGTGATAGGGTGAAGGCTTATTTTTATTCTTGTGTAAATTCTTCCTTCGATAACTAAATATCTCACATAAAAAGATATAGGAATTCTACCAGCAGTTGCATTTTAAAGAAAAAAGCCCCTGTAGACGCCTAAAATGAAGAACAAGACAAGTAAGACACGATATAAATAGCTCCAGTGTAAAAAAATTCTCTTAAATAAGAAACATCTTTAGAACTAATTATAGTTCTGCAAGAAGCAAGGAAAAAATCTGTTTATTACAGTTTCATTAAAGACAAATAGTTTCTGATAGATTTTCCATGCAATTAAGTGAAAAATAGTTTGTGTGAAAATGTGTTCGATATATATGTTTTCCATAATTGATAATTCTTTTTGTTCACATGCCTTTACCTACAGTATGTGTATGAACATTTAGATCATGTTTATTGTGTGAGGCATCCGTTGAAAATAATGCTTACTTAGCTCCTCAGCTTTGTGGTTTATTTGTCAGTTACGTGATCCAAGTGAGTTCTGGAGAACTACAGCTCAACTTTATAGTCTTGCCAAATTTTTTAATATGAGAAAGTGACTGAGTTGCTGCCAGTTCCGGGTTCCAAATTTGGCAATTACATTCAATGCAATAAATTATGAATTAAAGTAAATTTTTATACAGGAATGCATCAGCAGTGGAACTAAACCACAGCAGTGTTATTTTGCAAAGTGTTGCAAAAGAAAAGCATAACTTAATACTGATGGCTCTCCTGGGGATATTGAACTACATTTTAGCATCTGCTGATGTCATAGATGTTTAATATATAATACACCACACATATTAGCCACTCTTAAAAACCAGCATTGAAGCATAGCTTATGAAAATAAGAGAAGGGGATTGATATGAAAGTGTTTCTCTAGTGGTTTACGGATCTTTTGAAAACACTGGTCTGGTCTAGTGCAAGCAATGCTTGCTCACACTTCATGACACATTTCATGGTGTGATACGCCATCTAGTGATACTTTCACCAACACTGCAAACCCCCCATGAACAGCACAGTGAGAGGTCGAGGGGATATGAAACTTTAGATGTGGAGGAATGTACTGGGGCTATACAGCAGAGAGAAGAGACGTTTACCTCTGTTTCTACTGATTCCTTATCTTAATAATTCCCATCTGTTCAATAACCCCTATTGTCTGTGGATACAAATGTATTCAGAAACTCTCTTCCCAGCTACAGTGACAGTTTAATGTTAATGCCTCAGATAGCGGTGATATTTGCAATGTAGTGCACACTTCATGTTATATATACAAAGAAGTTAAACTACAGAGAGAAATAGTATTTGAGGGCTTCTAAGTGCATCCAGCTGGGTAGGGAAGAAACTCCATAACCTCAGAGGATTTGTAAGGAATGCTCATAGAATACATTTTATAATGAAATGAAATATCCTTGTAATAAGCTGAATATGACAGCTTTGACTTACTGTGCTCCTGATATACAAACAGAGCTGTGGTTCCCTGCATTCAAGTTTAATATTGCTTAAAAATTTGGTTTTTTTCTGAGGAAAAAGTCTTCTGTATGTGGTGCTTCTAAAAGCCAGCGTTTTTGTCTTAAGAGCAGCACTACTGTGTAAGTAAAGTTGAAGCAGAACTTTCAAGTTGAAAATGTCCAAATTCCTTTGAGCTGTTAAAATAATACTGTTAAAATGCATAAATTAATTTTTTTTTTTCAAAAATTGTTCCTTTAAGAAAATAAAACAGATCCTTGGCATTTTAAAAGGAATGTCTTATTGCTTAGTAAGCCTGACCTTCAAAGAAACCAATAATAATAAAACAATTTAGCACTTCTCAAAGAATCTGAATGGACATTCCCTGTTTTGATACACAGCTGGATATGTCAGGCTGTTGTTGGCATCTTAGAACACACTTAGAAGCTATTTTGGTGTTCGAGTCGTTTTACAAAGTTGATGTTATTAATATCTGGTACAGTTTTTTTACCTCCTCACACAATAGCCTACATAAAGATACGTTATTCTTTGTGATCAAAACAAGAAGGGAAAATTAAAAAAAAATCACTGCATCCAAGCTCTTTGCATTTCTGTTTTTGATTTTCTGCATTGTGTCAGTTTTCTAAATTAGCCTTGGTTTTCAATACTTCCAGGTGAAGCAGTGTAGATGTAGCTTTTTTTGTGGTCTGGCAGCCATCTAATATGAAATGAGAACTATTTAAAGTACTTGTCAGACAAATATATCTTGTTTCTACTTGAGGAAGGGAAATGTGCTTTATAGTGAGTGATCTTCCTGTGATGGCAAGCTTCAGGATCACTGTATTTGCCAGTTAGCAGCAGTTGAACTAATAAATGGAAAAGATTAAATGGTATCTTACAAAAATAAAATACGCTTTTCTTTGAAAGTTAATATTGGTGAAAATACAATAGAAAGCTGCAGTTCTTGCTTTTTAATTATTAATTAATTGAAAGCATTAAATGTAACTCAGAACTCTCTCCTGTTTGTATAGGTATGACCCAATTACAGCACCACTCTTATTGCACATTAAATTTTGTGCAAACTTGAGTTGAGTCTTCTGGGTTTCTATAAACCATGTCATACCCAGTATTAGTCCTGTGTCCACAGAGATGTTAATCTGTGGACATCACTTTTCATTGATACAGTCTAGATCTTTTGTCATCATAGACTGAAGGTAGCCCTGACCAACCTCAGTGGCAGTCACAAACTTGACTGCCTTTCCACGCAGTCAAAATGACTCCCCCTTTAAGGGGAAGATAATGTTTCATTTCTCCATCAGCTGAGAACTGATCAATGCATTAGAATGTCTACAAGTCATAAAAAGTCAATTTTCCAATTATATCAATTGTGGGGGCAATTTTCCAGAAGCTATTATTTGCTTCATAGAGCAAAGCCAAAAAGTGAATTATACGATTGACTGTCGCTCAACCACATTGGTGTTACACACCCATTCTGTGGGAATTCATACAGACACTTAAAGTTTTTTAATATTTACTAAATATGCACATGAATTCAGGATTATTGGACTAAAATCCTGATTCTCTGAATTTAAAAATGTTATCTTACAAAATTAGTTTTTATGGGAATTATAATTAGGGTGTGAAAGAGCAAATTGTTCTGTTCTCCCTGTAGATCATTAGAAAATCTGTCTGCGGAATTCTAATTTCACAATATTTATTGGTAGTGGTGGTGTAAGTATTCTGTGTAGCAGAAGGAGCTCAGCTTGACTGTTCAGATCCCAGATGGAACTTGAGCTGCTGGCACTTAAAAAATTCTATATTTGACTTACAAATTCCTGCAAATGTTGATGCAGAGAAATAATCACGGAACAAGCAGAAATCAGAAAACTGGAAAGTAGAACTCAGACGAATATATTACCTTTCACTTTGGATAACATTTTCTTGGCACTGCCGACGTCTGACTAACAGTTTGAAATGTTAAATACTCTGCAATACGGCTTTTACACCTAAGGGCAAAATGCCATTTATGCAAGTTATTAGTTTATAGAGTTCTCCAATGCGTATTAAGTCATAATAAGTCATGAAATACCATTTTTTAATGTCAAGAACTATGGAAGTCTTTAATAGAAGTTTCATGTACGTATAAAAAGAAGGAACTGATGAAATGTTATTTCTGGAATACTCTGCACTGGCACCGTCTTTAACTATTAACCTGCTGCCTGTGTACTTTTGAGTTTCAAAACTCTGGGGGATGTAAGCTTTTGAAACACTGAACTAGGACATAAAGATTTTATCACTTAAGTTTACAGAAACCATCATATCTACTACTTTACACAGTAGGAAAAAATTAAACTGCAAAATGGATCTGTTGAAGGATTTTGGAAGTGCAAATGAAAAGTTACGTAATTTTACTGTAGTTCATTCACCACATAGAAGAAAAGCGGAGGTGGGATCTGTTTAGAAAAATGACAGTGTTAAAAATAGCTTTGTAACTTGATTCTTGGAATGCTAAAGCCATGTCTACACTCTTCAGTAAATGCCTTGGATGATAGCCAAGGCAAACTTTTACATTGGTTTTCACCTGACCTGCAGATTAAACTGACAGAACTAGTGTACAAGTGATGTAACTGTATCCTAACCCAAACCTGAATCAGGTTTTTATCTTCAAATAGTTAGTTTCACTTTCTCTGTAGATCATCTTATGTGATTTCCATATAATTCTACATGGTATCTGCTATTATTGATAAAGCATTAACTGAAGGATTTTGATCTCCCAGGCAGCCACATCCCCTCTGCCAGCCACACAGATATGGAGCAAGGAAGAGCAGAATTAACTCTCATAGATGCATTTTTCTTGAGGA
Organism: Coccyzus lansbergi; assembly: GCA_033558105.1. Taxonomy (NCBI): domain Eukaryota; kingdom Metazoa; phylum Chordata; class Aves; order Cuculiformes; family Coccyzidae; genus Coccyzus; species Coccyzus lansbergi. Next base: position 2,802,587 of record JAUMJK010000426.1, on the reverse strand, counting down.
TTCCCAGAGGCCTCTTTCCCTGACAGAGGTGAGTCCATCTCTTATGTTGTCTTTTGAAGAAAGGGGAGGAAGAAATACATATTCAATTTTGTTGAATGAAAAAATACCATTCCAAATATTACTGTGATGGCTCTGTGTGTTGGTAGGCCTCCATGCTGGAGAGAATATGTATGGTGTTGTGTTTGTCAGGGGTAACACTCCGAGAGAAGGCAGGCTGCAGAATAAACAAAAAAGGGTTGAGAAGTTCTGAAAAAAAATTACATAGTAAGAAAGAGAAAGAGGGGTAGAATGGACAGGAAGAGTGAATGAGCAACTGAGCATTATGCATACGTTTAGGAGAAAGCAAAACCAAGAGGGCAGACATGATAACAAGAGAGGAAATTACAAATTAATGGTAAAGAATATAAAGATGAGAGAAACCTGGAAGTGCTCTGTAGAATCCTTAAAAAATAGTGTAACCAAAATTATCAATGGAACCTCATTATAGGTCAGGGCACACAAACCTTTAAGCTGGCCTTCTGCTTTGGCACATTTGCTATCCAGCCTGACAGAACACGTACAAAACCAATACAAAAACATGCAGCTTGTCATATGTGATCTATTTCTGTTGAGAACTGGTTCCCATAACAACGCTGTTACTGCATTACGGCCTAGGTACGTAAGTCTAGAAATCAAATTTACATTTGTACGTGTTCATACACATTTTTTGCATGAGTAAATACACAGACATCTTGTGCGGGTACTTGGGTGGCATATTGTGTGTATCTTTTTGAGCCCTGACACTTGGCTGAGATCTCTTCTATCCAGAAATAAATGTGTACAATAAAGAAGAAATACATTTAAATAATACAACAGATTCCAAGGCTGGGAGACCTAAAATGACACATTAACTTCATAATTAGTTGTATATTTTGAAAGGTTTAAAAGCATGTATCTTACAAGAAGAAATATTCTGTTGAAGTAGATTATGTGGCAAACCTGAAATACTGTTTTAAAGTTTTACATTTAACTTGCTTATCTATAAGTTACAGCTTGAGTTACAAATGTTGTGATAACCCAGTTTCAGCTTTGTACAGTTCTACATATTGGTTGCTTTAATAGAGAATCACGCCTTGTAAACAGTAAAATTGTGCTTTTTTCCCTACATAATCTAATCAGAGTTCCCTCTATGGTAGGTATAGAAACTGTTGTCATTTTACTTAGCTGAGAGAGTTAAATTGGGTACTTTAAAGGATAATTACAGTGAGTAGGTTATTGAGCTAGAATTCTAATGAGAGGTTTTGGCACTACTGAGAATGCACAGTGTTGTTAACCATTCCTGGTCCAAATACTGGGGTGCAAAACTGGCAAGTGAGAAAGCGATAAAATAAAGCTTAGAGGACAAAAATAAATTTTATATCAGCTCTCTTCCTTCATATATTAGTGGGAAACACATTGGTAGTATGCAGTAGTAAGAAATACACAAGAGTGTGCTGGAGCCATCTCATAAAGAGTTCGCTTGAATGCAGGGCAGACGTAGTCCTACATTTTTTCCAGCTCTTTCAAAAAGCTACTGTTTTCACCTAAGTGCAGCAGCTGCCCAGGAACAGATTGTCTCTACTAAGTCTCAGTTTTACCATGCAAAACAGACAGTATTTCAGAAGCTGCAGCAACAAGTGTGCATTTTTTTCACAAGTGACTTTAATGGAATAATTAACTATTAATGTGCCTTTGAAGTGATCATACGTAACAGCTTTGGACGCTTCAAATGTTCCATACTCCGTGCAGCACTTTGAAATATTCTGTGTATTACATCTGTAGAAGGATCGAATAAAATTACAAAATCACAGTATGTCTGAATTTATTAAGGCTTAAATCTCTGCATCTCATCAGTGCTGAGTGTGATGATTGATAGCAGTCATATTAATGCATATTTAGCAGATTACGTGGCTTCCGACTAGTGCTCCTCTTACTCTTTCCCCCCATCATCAGTGTCATTTAAGGAACTGCACTGTCATAAAGAAAACTAGAAAGAAAAGGAAGCTGTTGTCCTTTGCTTCAAGCTTTAGCTGACCTGCTAACGTTCTTTTGGTATGAACAAATGTGAGATTGGTTTTATGTATGTGCTCAAGAGGAGACAACCTCTGTGTACTCCTGTGGCAGTATGAGTTGGGTATAAGGCCTTTCCTTTCTTTGTAACTAAATGTTATAAACAGACTTTTAAAAGAACTGGAACTTCTATTGATAGAGACTTGTAGCAACCAAATAACATGAATAGTTGCTGCAGATAGCTTAGGTGTCATGTGATGTAGCTTCATTGCTGGGGGAATGTAGATAAGTATTAGAAAGCAAAGAATTCTGCTTCTGTCTAGTGCCTTATTTAAAATAAAAATGATATGGCTGAAGTATGACACAGAACAGTGGATGTGGGGAATTACTCTTATCTTACCAGAATCTGGTTTTGATACAGCTTTGCCCTGAACAAGCAATACTTGGGGTACTCTGTAAACCACCTGATAGGAATAAACATCGGAATTTATTTAAGTCATTGTAAGTCCAAGTACATCATGAACCTTATAATAATAATTAAAATACACATTAAGATAATTGTGCTACTTAACATAAAGTTAAAAGAAACTACCAAACACTTTGAGTCAGTTACCAAGTTACCTGCTGTTTGCCATTCTCTATGCAATGTGTGTTAATAGTAAGTGTCTCTTAGCAAATGTGTACCAGTGGCTTAGAAAAAAATGCTACAGGAGGTGGATTTTTTTTACCTACCAGAGAAGTCTGAACTCTCATTCTAACTCCAGGAAGCAAGGGTATATTCTTTTATTACATAAATTATTAGGAATAAATTATCCAGTCCTTTGAATACTTTGTTCTACCACCTCAGAATAAGCAAGTACACATAAGTTGATTCTAGCAATTCTTCAGGCTGTAGTTGTATGTGTAAGACAACATTTCCATAGCAATATCTACTTGCTCTGCAATAAGGGAGTCCATCCAACTTTGGTAGAAAAATATAAACCCAAAAAGCATAAATAATGCCTTCTTTGGTATAACTTGTAGTTACCCTTTAGCATTTTCTAATCCTCAGTTTCTAGGTGCATTAACATTTTGGTCTGCATGCATTTTTGAATGCAACATTTGATTGATTGAAAACATACCAAGGTTCTAAACCAGAGTGCATCACAGTGGGAAACAGGTTTAGTCTCCTGTGTGATGAATTTGCAGAACCAGGTAAAGTGGGCGGCATTAACTGAGGGAATTTTTTTGTTTTGCTTTTTTCTTTTAATCAAGTAGTGATGAAAATTTAAATAGTAGCATATGTAATAAGTAATAACTGATCCAAAGTTACAAAATAGTATTTCTAATGCCAACTTTTAATGTAAATTTGACCAAATTCCTTAGCTCTGCCCCCCCTCCTTCACTTCATCCAGCAGTGTACAATGGTGCTCCTACTTGTGTGTCTCATGAGTAACTGCAGGTTAAAATGAACGAATTGTTTTGTCTGATGAAAAGGGGGCAGGGGTCTCTGACTCCAGAGGGAGCAAAGCAGTATTCCTGTTTGTGTACTATTATATAGATGCTAACTGGACATCCAAATCTCATTATTGTAATTTACTATTTCCTACATGAAAAACTTGTAGCCTGCAGCATCTACTTCTGTGTCCTTGTGCACTAAATACTCAGAACTTTGGTGTAACAAAGAGCAAGCGGCACAGATTCAGATCAGACAGATTATCTTCAGATGTATACTTTGTCTTGGTTAAATATCACCTTTCTGAAAGGAATTACAGGAAAATCCTACTGAATGTTAGGGGTGCATGTTAAAGGGTTAGCAGATTGTTTCTGCAAGGAGGTGCCTGCATCAGATCAGCCTGGTCTGACAAGCAGATGTTGCTATGGCAATTGAGACTGGTGAATGTTAACACGCTGCTTCAGCTGAGCCTGTGACAAAGATGAAGTCTAAGATCTGTGATACACATTTTCATTTTTTTCAAGCATCCGTCTGCTATACTTTTCCCTTAACAATTTGATAGCAATGAACCATTTATTTTTAGTGATTGCAAGCTCTAAACAGTGCACTTGCAAATAAAACTACTGAATGAAAAAAAGAAAAGCATGGTAGTTTACAGGTTTCAGGTTTCTTGATGCTTCTGTTAACATTGGAAGCTTATAAACTATTTAATGAATAATTTTAATACACTTTGTTGTATAAATAATGCCCAGGAGGGTCTAGGCAGGTTTTCGGTTCCCACCAGAGTTGTATTTGTATTAACCTCACTTTGTCATAAATCTTTGACAGGTAGGTTAAAGATCAATTTTCCACATGTGTTTTCAGAGATTGCTTTGTAAACCACGAAGTGCAAAGGCCATAATGATGTTTGTTACCATGAGGTTGCTGCCACAGCTCATCTAGGACAACTGAAGTTTGAACAAAACCCCACCTGTTTACAGAGAGGCCATTAATGAAAAATAACTGTGCTTAAATGTGGCACTTTCCACAGGTTTTACATTGCTGTGATGTGAAGCAGATGGTACAGAGTGATTTCATTATCTAACAGAAGAAAAGAATTCTTTATCTGGGTTTACACCTGATGCACACAGTGAATACAGAGAGCATTGCCCTCATCCCCAGATTAGTTGGAGGGCACAATTAGTACAGAAACCAACACTGTTCTAGATTTCCTTTACACTACACTTAATTTTTACTGCAAAAATAGTATATTACTACATATCAAAGAGCTTTACAAAAGTGCACTAACAATGACTAAATGTGTTGCCATGTAAGTTTACTTTCATACTTTAATTGAAGCATTTTTTAAAAATTACATTTTCTGCTTTTAGTATGTAAACCACTACTGATTTGGAACTTTCTGTGGTTTTGTTGTTGAAGGAAAGTTTCCCTCCTTTCTGTTTAAATCCTGACACAAAAGATATATACAAAGAATTTTGCAGTGTTTTAATCAGGCATTCCAAAAGTATTTGCTTAACAAGCAGTTAACTGCATAGTGTTGAGAACCCACATCTCCCAAATTCAAAACTTGCTGCAAGATCACGCTATAATTAAAAATTAATTTTTTTTTTACTTCTGTGACATTTGTCTACTAATGCTGTTACTAAGGGATGCAAATTTTCCTGAAGGTGAGACAAGCCTGTATATTATGTAATATTCTGAATTTGGGTCCGAGTTCAGAGAGAGATCTAGGTGGGTTTGCTCAGGTCACCCTCAGATACTTTACGAGTCATCTTTGGCTTTGCTGGGGCAGGAAGAGGGAATAGTTTTTAATTTTTTTTCAGAGCAAATTATCTTAAACTGAAGGGAATGCAGCAGCATTCTCTGTAGTTTTCCTGATTTCAAGCTGCCCTTTCTTGGTGGTCAATGATTTTTGTCCTAAGGCATTTGGGTCTGACTGGACATTCAAATCGATTGCCTGCTTCAGCCAGCACACAGGCACCCAGCTGTATTTGAATGACTGTAATTGAGTCTCCCCACTAAATCTAATAATAAATATAAACAATATATTCAAGGGCTCATTAAGTAAGTAATTACTAGTTTTGAAAACATGTGTAATGAAACCCTGCCATTCCAGAACTACAATTTAAGCCACAAGCTACTTTTAAAGCATCAGTTAATAAGTCCCTGGAATAGACGCAGTTCTTTCAGGCAGAACCTTTTGCAAATTACCAGCAATAGTGTATTCAGCAACAAAATTAGAAGACATGCTTTCTTCTGTACTTGGCCTGTTATGTAGGTGCAAGTCCAACTCAGTGAGAAGAACTTACAGTAAAGGTAATGACACTTAAATACAGTAAAGCTCAGACTTGAATTTTGTGTAAGAGAAAAGCATAAACACACAAATTTAGAATCAATTGTGACTGCTTAAAATTGCAGTCCTTGGTTAAGGGTGTAAATACAGTCTGTCCAAACGGCCATCCATGATGCTTTCATTTCTCTGGGATTGTTGAGACACAGCTATCTTTCCGTTTTTACAGCTGTGCAGTGTTAGGATTCGAACTCTGCTGTGTCTTAGGACAGCTTTTTAAGTCAATAAACGATGTAGTTACAACTTTTGGGCAGTTTTAAGTCCGGTATGAACTAAGAAGAAAAGGTGTCTTTCGTGCCACTGAAAGCCTGTATTACAATATGTACTGTCTGTGTGATGTGTAAATTGCGTTATAAGTTAACATGAGTAGCAAATAATTAGAACAATTAGGCCAAAGTGGCTGTAATAATGCTGCTTGTCTGAAGCAATCTTTTTCATACACTGGTGAAGATGATAATTTGTTATTCCTTTTCTAAAAGAAAGGAGTGTGTTTTAAAGCTCTGCAATGTATTCCTGCCCTTATACATACGAAATACTCCCAAATACTCCCTGATAAAATCTAAGTCATTTTTACCGCCTCAAGACTCACGCCTTGCTCTCCCTCAAAACTAGACATTTTCCAGCTCCAGTTGTTTCAGCTGGTTTTAACACAAAACCAGAAAGCCATGTCCATTTTTCCACCTTTAATTACATTTTCTGCATTGGCTCTTACCTTCTCATTTTTGCTTGTCTTTCAAATATACAAGTTCTTTGTGCTCATTATTACCTCTCCTGTGACACAACGGTGATTTTTGGTCCACCATGAAACACAGAAGTCTTTGAATTCGGCTGCAGCAGAACTGTCCATCTTTGTGAATCCTGGATAGTAACCGACAGCTGCAGGCGAGGGTTTTGAACTGGCTTGGGGAGTTGGTTCGTCTTCTTCCAGTAAAATTTTACTTGTTAAATTTAACGAGAAGAGGAACTGGGAATGAAGACAGTTTTGCATCAAGAGCATGGGGCTTCTATTCAGCCTTGAAATAAGCCTGTGAAGTAAGAGCGCTTAGGAGGTAAAAACTGGAACAAGTAATTGAATGCAAATAAAGAACAAGGAGAATTTTTCAAGTGATTCAGTACCTTCCTCTGTTCTGAAGTTTGCCCACCCACTCCTACATACCCTCCCATGGTGCAGGACATTTTAATACAACGTAGGAGGTTAGCATACAAATTCCTACTGACTGCATTTGTGTGTAGCTTCCCACACACCTTTTGAAATAGGGTCCCCTATTTAGAAAAGGTAATGAGTGTTACAGCTATGTCCCAAACTACAAATGCAGTAGGTTGAAAATTACCTGTTACATCCATTTTGAGTTACTTGGCATTTCATATTTAACTTTATTACCAAGACACGGTTGTGCATCAGCTAGGAGCAGTCAGTAACATGGAGGAAAGTGATGGCATGCTGAGGGCTGGAAAGCTGGATGCTGCATCTTGAAACAAGCACCTTGCAAAGGATGCTGCCTGGTGAAGTTAAACGTGCTCCAATGTTGATTCACTGCTCGCATCGATGACACATACAGAGCTTTGGAGAAAACAGTGATTTCTCTGCAACTACTTTATAACAGCAATATTGGAAAGTCAACAGCAAAATAATTGACAGCTTATCAGTAAAACAGTAACAAGTCTCATCAGCTTTCAATGACATGCATGCTTTAGGCTGCTTCAGTTTTCTGTCTTATGGGACACTAACATACTCTATTCCTGTTTACTGAAGGTAGCCAAAGCTTTCTGGTCTGTTTAGGTTCTTGGTTTACAGCTGGACCTCATTGGTGAAACAGAGGGGATGTAAGGTCAGGTCTAGACCTACAGCTTTTATTATTCATCACAACTTGACTAATTTCAGCAGATAAAATACAGCATTTCCTGGTTTCAACTCGCCACTTCTCTGCAAAATAATCTTTATGGGTCATCTGTTTGTACATTTCTGAGGAGTCAATCAGAGCCAGTCCCTTCCTTCTACTGATTAGTGAAACCAGACAAATCAGTTTAATTTCCTAATTTACTAATTGGAGTACAGGAGATAGAAACAAACAAATGGTAACAAATTAAATTGTTTCCTCTATTGATCTGAAACATTCAGAAAACACTGAACACATTTGGCCTTTACAATAACCTTTCTGAAAGGAGCAAGCACACAGTACCTCACTCTACTCCATTAATGTATCTGGCTTCTGAAGGGCCTGTTGCTAAATACTTATATCCCCAGAACAGCCTCACACCTAAGTCTAAGGTAACCTTTTCAAGTAGATCAGGGGTTTATCTCCAAATTCTGGTGGCTCCATGGAACAAGAATATGGTTACATTAAACCTTAAAAAATTTTACAAAAACTGTACCTAGATGAAAAACTAAATATGTTTGTAACCTACCTAACAAGGTCTGGGGTGGAGAATCATAGCAGTAGTATTTCTTCTTGTGTACCTCACTGTTTTGTGCTTTTGAAAAACACAAACATATCACTACTACTTCTATACTATACTACTACTATATCATTATATATATATATATATATATATATTTAAATTTCCTGAAGGAATTTTAAAGAATAGGTGGATCAGGTGCTCAGGGACATGGTTTAGTGGTTGATAAGAGTGGTTGGACTCGATGATCCGGTGAGTCTCTTCCAACCTGGTTGTTCTATGATTCTATGATCCTGGAGGTCTTTTCCAACCTAGTGACTCTGCAAAATTGTCTCTAGCTTTTACTACAGATCAAACTGTTTCCTCACCTAAACTCAATGGAATGTAAATCCAGATTTTTTACTACTTCTCACAGGAAACATGTGTAAGATGCAAGATCTATCCAAACATCTTGTGCAAGTATTTGATAACCAAAAGCAGAACCTGCATATGGATAACTGCTTCAGGATAGAAAACATTTTGTGGATACCAAACTTAGGCCTTCATTTCCCTGTAGTCCTGGGCTTCTCAGGTGAAATTATAACAGAAATGCTATTTAACCTTACCAAAAAAAAAACCCCTCTAACTTATATACTGCTGCCCTCTACTGCATTTTTAATATAGATCATAAAAGTGTGCGTTATATTTGCCTGAAATTTACAGAGATTTCATGGACAAAAAAAAGTAAATCAGAGTCACAGTTCACAAAGAACTGCACAATTTGAACTTCTCCACTTCCATTTTTGCTTCTGGACCTACTGAAGAGTCACCCAACAGCAAAATAAAATCAACTCAGACTATACAAGTCACAGTTCTTGTCAGGTTTACGAGAATCATTCATGTCATCATTCAATAATCCCACTTGTACAATAAAGCTATAGAACAAAAAGCATCCAAAGTTTTGGGGAAGATTAATCTTAATATATATGAACCAGGAGAATCAAACCCCCAAGTATTTGTATAGTTGTATTCATTAAGTCTCTCATCATTTCTTTCCCAACAACAAAAGAAAAATGTAGCATCACAATAATCACAGAATTAAAAGGACCCTCCAGGCAGTTCTGCTGCTCAAGTACAAGTTAAAAAAAACCAAAACAACCTGCAGATGTGAAATCTGCTTCCCCATTCATCGCAGGACATCCCAGCGGAGCGTTTGCTGAGATACTCCTCCCTCTAGTGGCTGCTTTGTTAGCTGGACTGCGGAGACAGGGGCTAAGTTTGCATGAAAGATTCCATTCGTTTTCACAAACATGTTCTTACAATCTTGTGAAGTAAATACTAATTTCAATGGCAGAAAGGATCTCTGACACAAAATTTTAAGAGTTCTCAAGAGTTAAGCAGTCATTTGTACTATAGGTTAGTGAAGCACCCAGGCCAGCCACCAGACTTAGGCTTCCCCAACAGGCTTTCAGATTACTTTGGGGAGGGAGGTAATTTCTAGTGGGTTTTACCCTACAGAATCATTGTCTACCTTTCAAGTTTTCTTCCAGAGCCATGGGCACTGGCTTCACTTGCAAAGATTTTTTTTCATACGTGAAACTGCATGTTCAACATGCTTGGGTGCGTGGATCAGTTTGGAAACCAACAGTATAAAGGCAACTGCAAAGCACTTAGGAGACTTAGGACTGAGGCATTAATTTCAAAATGATTACCTGTTGCAAAGCATGAGGCACCCAAAGGCTTTTTTGGGAGGGGGCAAGAAAGAAGCAAACAAAAGAAATTGAGTAATTGCAGTCCTGCATCTCTATAAATTCAAGAGCAATTAACAGAGAACTCCAAATTTACCACAAGGCAATAGGTGTGTGTGAAAGATGAACTAAGCAGCAATTACTGTAATAAAATGAGACACCAAAGATCCATGGTGAAGAAAAACTGCAACAAGGTGACGTTCCATCTGGGCAGTAAGTTAGCATGTTACTCACAACAGGAGACAAGCTGTATTAGATCAACTTTATTGTGTTATCAAAGTTTGACAATAAAATATTCAAAGTCTATTGAACGCATTCATACACGAGAAGAGCATATAAAATGCTAGGTCTCGGACTATGTTCGTACAAAATACTGTTAAGTGTAGAGCAGCAAAGTCATTGCCAAACATTCCCTGAATTTAAGAGGGCCTTGAACACACTGTGCTCCAAGAACTACCTTAATACCAAACATTCCTTCCTTTGGTCTGCAAGTCCTTTGCAATTATTGCTAATTATTGAAGCCTTCTGGTTTTAACCAGAATCACATAGTGACTCTGAACCTCTTCAGAAGGATCACAATGACAGCTGAAAGCTTCTTCAGCATTTTCTATGCATTTTGTCAAAATTAAGAAACATTTGGTCCTCAAGACTATTTTTGGTTTCTGAGAAGATTGTGGAAGAATAAAACCCAGTAAAAATTATGAAAGAGAGATACGATCCAGATGCACTAGGTAAAACAAACACCTGTCAGTAAATTCAAACATTTCAGCTGTGCAGTGTGGCAAAAGCACTCAAATTGCTCCTCTTAAAGTGCCATATTCTCTCCTTAAAGATTTGTTTCCTCACACCTTTCTCCCCACAAGAATCTAGGATGCTCAAGTGCAGTGGCTTTAGCAGGCTTGCAACAGGAATGATAAACACTCTTGCCTTGTAGAGGAACATACCATAGTGAATAAGCACTTGAATAACCACTCAAAAGTTTAAAATTGTTAAAACTGAACCATGCAGTACTTCCTACGCTCACTTTTCAATTACAGCTCCATCCCAATATGCAAAAAAACCCCAAAAAACCTAAAGGAAAGGGTTGAAGATTGTTTGGCAGAAAAATCAAAAGTTCTGGACATAAAACAGCACTATAGTCTGTAGAATCCATCTCATTCAAAGCCTTACCAGGAGCACTGTGCTTGCCTTAGTGCAGTACTTGGAATTCTGGTCCACAATTCTTGCACAAGAAGGCTTTATAGGAACAAACAACATAAAACCAAAAAAGCCCTGAAAAACTTTCAGTTTCATGTTACCAGCTTAGCTATGGTGAGTTTACTTAGAGACACCCTAGGGCTTGTTTACTAATGGAAAGCTGATTTGCAAATCTTCACATTAAAAGAGGCAAATCAACTGAACTCAAACACAATACTAAGCTTCCAAAATCAGAAAGGAATAAAAAAAAGATACTTTTTCTTTCAGGGCTTGAAGGGTAATGTTAAGAAAAGAGTAAAGGCAGAAAGAATTTAAAAAAAAAAAAAAAGAAGGAAAAAGGCATCTTTTGGAATTGTGTATTTTGGAACTTCAAAACAGAAAACCTGAAGCTAAGCTCTTGGTGTAAGACCAAAAATGCCACTGATTAATAGGTAAGGATCTAAATGCAGCTTAGAAACATTATCCAGATCAGGTTAAGAACTGTTTGCCTACCTTTTCTTCCCCTCATTTTTTCAGCCCTTGATGCCCATGTTGGTAATGTGCATACAGCCTCCAGCTCCACTCTTGCTGGTGCTTATCAGGCATTCTACTTCAGCCAGGAATACTCCTTGTGATAAGCTGTTTTCTGCAATTTCTTTCTGTTGTAAACCAGCAATATAGCAAATTTAGTCAAAAACGGAGTCAGACCACAGGAAGAGCTTTATATTTAAGCAGTCTTGGAACACAAGCCTGAAGCATCTCCATCTGACAGCCCTGCATAAAACAGAACACTCGGCTAAAGGATATCTTTTGTAGGGGGTATTGTTGTAATTTTGTTTTCTTATTACAATTGTTACCAATTACAAACAGCTTGGGGCAACTTAGCACTTATTCTGGAAAAGTCTGGACAATATTGCTGCTTAACTGTATGTTCCTGGGCAACTGATGACAAGATGAACATTCCACTTTAAAAATCTGGAATATGTGTCCTCTCCCTCAATTAAAGTAATGGGGAAAATGCAGCTACATAATGAAGTTATACCTAGGAAGATATATAACTTATCCATGCCCCCTAGTTCAAGTTGTTCTAGAGTTACAAGTCATTCCTTAATTAAAACTTAAATCTCTAAACCTACCTCCTGTGCCAAAACGTTAGGATTCTACAGGAACAAGAGTTCAAGCCTGTCATTTCAACACACCGTATTGATACATGTAATTGCAGCAAACATTTTATGCACACTACCAATATGCAGTTAAAAACTTTACCCTTTGGACAGCTTGTTTCTTAAGTAATGAATCCACAGTTCTGATGAGTTTCTGAAACTCTTAAAACATTTTCCTTGGAAGACCTAGCATTCTGAAAGCATTCAAAATTGTGTTTTCAGACAACTAAGTGCAGTCTAAGTGGGGGGCTGGTTTCAAAGCAAGCAAAAGAATTTCCAATTGAAACTATTTCTTTAACAGCATTTGTGTAATCAGGATTGTAAATACGATGCCCTTTAGGTTATCATTTCTGCCGCATTCAGAGTTGAATATTTTTTTAAAACATTGAGTAAAAACAAAACTGCAGGAAATGAAAGTGCTTATTCAACAATTCATACAAACATTTAAGAAAAAGCCTTTCCCAACTTCCTGAAATCACAATAATGAAATTCATGATCTATGGAAAGTGATTTTTAGTCTTAAAATGGAAGGTTTCTCTTCAGCTGAATGCAATGTTGATCCACTCACTACTTGGTCAGTAACTGGATCAGAGCTTAAGCATCTGACTGAGAACAAGGCTTACTCTTCATCCACTTCATCTACTGTGTTGGCTTCCATTCCCCACTCTGCGTTCAGGAAGTTCACTTTTCTTTTTGAATTAATGCCCACCATCCACTATTGTTTCCGCTACAGGAGATCATTTTTCACCCAGAAATACAATTCTGTGCTGAATGGATTGTTTGCCAGTATGCAATTCCATTAGTTTACCTTATGTGCTACTCCACACAGCTACAGTTATTGCAAGCACCAACCACTGTTAGCTTCTCCCTCATTGATAAATAAAGCATGAGGTAAGAATTCCTCGGATTCCAGACTGCAAATTACCTGGCTCTAGAAACTGATGAGCAAACAATTTCTTCCTTTCAAAAAACCCCAAAACAACCCAAAACAAAAGAAAAAAACAAACAAAAAGATTCTTAAGAAGCTTCAAGTAACTCACATCTGTCTTTCTCCCCCAGAGCTGTAGCAAAAGCAAGGCTGGATATGATGAAGGTGGTATAGTACCAGACAGATCTCTTCCTGTCTTACCTTGTCGATATGCACATTTTCAAACTAAAGTGCTGAGAACTGTGGAGGTGGAATATGCAAGAGCCTTTAAAAAGTTTAACGTGCTTCTCAAATTAATGTCATTCCCTTGTTTTATGGCATGTGAAATTGTAATCCTTCCTAGCCTCCCCATTCCATACCCTGCAAAGAGCACACAAAGGAACTTGAGTATCTAGGATTCTATGTAGTAGTTGCACGGGGCTGTACAATCTCTGAATGAAAGTCTGTATGAATATTGGACACAACACCTAATGCATGTTTGACCAAATCTGCAGAGTGTGAAAATACCATGAAGCATCATAAGGACAAATCAGACACAAACAATTATTTAGGACATCAAACAACTTCTTGAACACAGCCTTAAAAAAAACCCCAAAAAACCTCAAAAAAACAAAAAACAAAAGAAACCAAAAATAAATAATTCAAATATTTAGATATCAAGGGATTAAAAGGCATTTTCCCATATATATGGGAAGGCATCACAGGTGAGGAAAGTAACTGTCAACACAAGGTATCACAAATCAAAAAGCAGCTTTTTCACATAGGAGATAGTAGTATCATTAGACAGCATTTGAATATGCTCGTTTCCTGAAAGCTCAAGCATCACCACTTTCTGTTTTTGCATGTCCCCCCACTTTTGACACTGCAAGGCACTCTCCAAGTTTACTGTACCATCCCCATCACTGTAGACAATCTTGGGTTCTTTGTCAGGAAAGCTTTCGTAATGGAAGGAATCAGGTGTTTCCACACCAGTACCATAAAGACAGTGTATGCGCACCCCAGGTGGTGTCATCTGGTAGACCAGGTGTTCGGTGGCCTGTCTCATGAGCCAGCCGTCTTCAAAATCAATGTCCTTGTAGAATTTCTGATAATCTCGCAGAGTGTAGTTAGCTGTAGGTGTGCTCACGAAGACTTTATCTGGAGGCCACGTGTAGTTGTAGGGGAGCATCCAATTTGTGGAAACTGCTGATCTCTGTTGGTCTCTAATCTTGAGTGAGCTGATAACAGGAATTCTATTGTTGTCACCTTAAAATAAAAAGGGGGGGGGGCACAGAATTTCATTATACAGAAAGCAATGTACAAGTCTCAAACAGCAGCAACTACCACTCAGTGATAACGTGAATAAAGATTATTCCTTTTGCTTACAGCAACAATTTGAGCTTGCTGGCTTCTAGTGGGAACCACGGAAAATGACTAATACCAACACCTTCCCTTCCAGTTAGGATTTCAAGACTGCTAAATTGTTTGTGTTGCTCAGAACACAGGTCTTCTCCAGTGTGGCACAGATATTTTCTAGCACGTCTGGTAACCTAAACTAATATGTTTGCCAGCACATACACACAAAATCAGGAATTCTTGAAAGACCTGTTGATAACTACTATGCATGGGAAACATGGTGGCCAAGTTTTTCCAAGGGATTATATTTTCTTAAAATAAATCTAGAAAGCTAGAACATATTGTCAGTAAAGGGCTTAAGTTATCCAATACCAAATAAAATAATAAAACCATTACATTTGACCAGATTCATAATTACTCTTATCACAGAAATAGTGTTGGACCAAAACATTTCAAGTCCATCATTTTCTTACCAGTTTGTTCCAAAGTTAGAGTCAAACACACACATGACTAAGTTACAATTTATATGCATCTTTCTTCATATTTTAACAACTTCCATCTTTTCACAGAAAAAAAAAATGCTGCTTAAATTCTGGCAGATATAGCAATTACTAGAATTTAAAAAAAAAAAAAAAAAAAGCCCTGAGACAGATCCAAGTTTTTATTGATGTTGTCTGTCTGGCCAGACATTGTTTCCATTATGACAGTAGCTGGTACACTTTAATTCTTTTTTTGTCAGCTGAACCTTAAATCAGATTTTCCATTATTAGGCCCGTGTGGTTACAGCCTGTAGTGATTCAGGTCAGTCACACCACAAAAACTGAAATACTGAAACTGGAACTGCTATTTCTGAAATAGCACCATAGTACATTTTTCTTTTTCGTAAGGTGGCACTATTGCTTCAGCAAGGAGACCCAAAGCACAGTCTTTAATGCCATCTGCAGGACTGCAAGGAAACATTGACAGTATAACTGAAAAATATAGAACCCACTAAAGAGTACATCAAGGTCCTGAAAAATGTGTTTCATCTTGCTGCGTGGTACAAATACTTAATTGGGCACATTCACCACTAAGCTGTGAATACTGCTTAGCAGTTTTCAGCAAAGAAAGTCCAAGTACTGAATTGAACATGCAAAAATTATCTCCAGTAGAATAATCAAAGACAGGCCCTGACTGTTACAGCCTTCTCTTACAGAACTGTTACAAATGGGCTTATCAAATCCTTTACTTTTCTCTGAAGTGCAGCAGTACCTTATGGCTGAGACCATGCTTAAGTTAGCAGGCATAACTCTCATTGACGTTACAGTGAATGAAACGTTAAGTACAAGGAAGAAAACACTGCTAGCACATCAAACTGACAAAAACAAACCACCCACTCACTACAGTGAACCTTACGCCTTTGTTCACTAGAGTAGGAAGAACACCCTTACTTTACTGGCACTGAAATTGTAATGATACAAATACTCGTTTGCTTTGCAGGATCAATAAGTAGCAGAAAGTATTACAGAAGATCTGTATAAATTCCACCTCTGTAATGTTTATCCCTTTAATAACATAACTGTGGATTTGACATGAAGTTCCCATTGCTACCATATGATTAACAGGAATGGGGGCAAAAGGAATGCATTTTGTAGCTTGCCTTATCCTTTCTGCAGTAATGCAGTATTTTCTTTAAAGCAACAATTATTCTGCATGCTTACACCCCAGTAATGTCAGTTTTGGAAACTCTTTAACAGGCTAATGTAATCCAAGTGTTAATGCCTGATGGTGGCGATTAGACATTTGAGAAAACTAAGCTAGAAATGTGCATTCTGATGTGTTCTACCCAGTTAGCTTTCCAACATGATTCTTAAATTACTGCTCTAAAACACAGAGTTTAACACATCTGACAGACAGATTTAAAGAGTATGACATTGCAGCAGAAGTGTAATTAGTCATTATGCCACTTTGGATGAGATGCATTACAAATACAAGCATCACAGAAGCTCAACTAAACAGAAATCTGGAATTGTGGAATTTTATATAATCCTGTTGAATTTTATAAAGGCAATACTAACATCACTCCTTTCCCACTGTTTCTGTAGTACAAAAACTTGTCAGATGAAGCCTGTGGGAAAAGGGAAATCAATTTTCACTGTGCCATTGCAATAGATTTAAACAGATTTAACTCAGTACAGACATCCAATTTAAGTTTTCTAATTAGTAACTAATCTGTGCACTCCGAATCAGGATCACATGCTTTTGCTAAGCAAAGTACTCTTTGATCTGTCTACGCATGGCTGGCACTTGCTATGTGTTCTGCCTTTTGATTAAGTCCGGTTTCTCGTGTGAGCTTTCTTTTGGAAGAAATATTTGAAGCTAGTAAGTCAGAAACAAGCTAAAGAAAAGCCAGAAGTATCATGAACTAAAGGCCAAAGCACATGAAACAATTAAGGTATCACATAAAGGGGCAAGTGAACTTTTTCCATAAGTCATTAGCAGTTACTTCTTTATTCAGTTTTTTGGTTTAGTCTCAGGCATATCTAGTATGGTAAACTCAAGACCCTAGATTCACCTTCCTTAGCTGTACCTTCAGCATTTGTGCTGTGGGCACCACCTCCCCATCACATCTACAAGTTGCCCTTAATGTTGACCTCAAGCAGCAGTGTGATCTTTAATCAAAGCTACCCAATGTTCTGGAGTCCTTGTTAGCTTTGCAATACTGAACAAAGACCACCAGGATGGAGGTAGACAACAGAAAAAGAAGACACCAGGCCAAACAGCAGATGACAACAATCTGCTGAGAAGAGGTTAGGAGAGGTCAAAAGAGGGTACAGCTCCTGGTTATGGTATATAAAACCCTCAGTCTACTCCCATAAACAAAGAATGACAGTCTGGTCACAAGGCTTGAAACAAAGTTGCTATCACTTATAAAAGGATTATTGTTAACTTCATCTATCTTAAACTCTCATCTTTCAGTCTTACAGTTAGCAGCCTAGTTAGTATCTTGCACATTGCAAACCCCTCAGATTACCTACCTGAAGCCAGCACACGGAGAGTTTTAGCCACTCCTCCCCATGGAGCACCTAGTGACACGTAATCCTTTATGTACTTGTCTTTCCAATCCTGAGTCTGACGGTTGAGGAAGTAGAGGGTGTACATATTCCCCATGCTGTGGGCAATCAAGACGACAGGGCTCCCATACTGCTCATACATTAACTCTATCATCTTGCGAAGGGCCACAAAATAGTCTCGGTTCTCATCTAAAGTAAACACACAGAGGTTACACAGTTGTGATTGCTGAGCCTCATCACAATTCTTTAAAAGCTTATTGCTTGAAACTATCTGTGGAATTAGTAACACAGACCTTAGAAGTTCTGGTATTAAGTAGGAGGGGTGGATGTCTTTAGGGGGAAGCGAGAGGGGTGTGTGTGCAAAGTGTGCTGTCATCAGCTTTCATCTGGGTCTAGGGGTACCCAGATCCCTAGAACTAATGAGAATTAAGATTTTAATTATAATTCTACAGGTGAGATGGGAGAAGAGACACAAAACATTATCTGCTGGCAGGAAGAGTCAAAAGTTTGTTCAAGTAACAATGTTACTTACTCGGTGCTTTACGCCAGTCATAAGGTGCTCCTCTCACATCTTCATCACGTTTGTAGCCCCAGTCCACTAGACTCTGCACCAGCATATAAAAGTAACTGCCTGTAGACATCAAATAAGAGAAACAGAACAGTGAGAAGACCAGCACTAGAAGCAGTTGTCAGACACTGTTGTGAAACAAAGTTCTAGAGGCATTATCTCCAATACCATACATACACAATAAAACTATAGTCTTCATCTCTGAAAATCTAGAAAGCTGCATATTAAACAAAATTAGTTACATTTGATGTTGCCCAAAAGCAAGACAGTACCATTATTCAAACTTCTTACTAGTTTACTGATCTACCAGACAACCATGGCAGCAAAACACGGCATACAGAGAACAGACAAATTGCCCTCAGCAGCAATATGCCCTTCTCTTGAACTATAAATAATGCACCTCAGAATTACTACATCAGAGTCTAAGCTTCTGTTGACTGCAAATTAACTTTAGGTAGGGTATATAATACATTCATAAAGGTTGGCCTGGACTTCAACATTTATTATTGTATACAAATGCTGACAGTGTAAGCCAGGAAAATTCTGATAACTACCCCAAACTTATTTTTCTATCTATCAGGTCACAGGCTAAGATTCAAGTGACTGCACCTAAATGCTTTAACAGTAAAGAATGGAAACATTTGCTGGCTGGCTGTATATTGAAAGATGTTCCACATTACAAGTTTGATATGTAGGCTATAAGTATTACCACAATTCAGTGCATGAAGTTAGAGTTTGAAAAATTAAGCATCAAAACATCCTGCTGAACATCAACCATATTTAAATTGAGCAGAACCTTACTAGTTAGTCTTGATGCTTATCCTATACTCCCTGAAGTGAACACAGGTAATTTTAAATATGGCCCTGTTCTCATCACAAGAGTCATCTAGCGAAGATCATTAAGTACATTACTGCCCTTTTGGGGATTGCTCTCAAGCGAGATGAAAGATCATGCTGGGAAGCATGTGAAGCTCAGTGCATTACTATTAAATCACTTAATTCTTCAGCCACAGCTAACAACTCTCAAAAACTTATCGGATTCAGCGTTTCCTGAAAGATGATTTCTATGAAAACTAAAAAAAACCAAACCAAACCAAAAAATTCCTGCAAACACATTTAGTAGAGAAATCCTCTACAGCAGCACAAATCTAATTATTCTGACAGGGAATAGCCAAGGAACTACAGCATGTGGTATCGTATCTCCCAAGCCCATTAACATTCTTAAGGCCAAAGAACAGCTTAGTACTGAGTAAGATGAAATGAAGTGGTTTTACTTTGCCTTTGCTTGTCAAGCTTCAGTCACAGAAGCTCATTTTCCAAAAGCATCTGGCTTCAAAGTGCCTATTCAAGTGTCATTCAAAGAACTTCAATTTGGCACAAGATTGAGACAAGAAGATTCCATATTTAATCCACGAGGCCAAACAACAGACAAAACAGTACAATGAAAACACTTAAAAACAGAGCAAGCCATGGGCTACCATACTACTGTAAAAAAAAAAAAAAAAAAAAAAAAAAAAAAATCTGTTGTTTCTACTTCTCAATAGAATAGTAATTTCAAATCACATCAGTAGCTTGTTGTATAAAAGACACTAGAAAAATCCCACAAGTGACAAAACCACTTCAGACAGCTTGTGCATACCAACGCTCCTTTTACTTGGGTCAAGGAATTCCAAGGAAAAAGTCTGCCCAAACCCTGGCACTCTGATATCCACTCCATCTGGCGGTTCCGTAGTTTTACTTGTTCGGTTATATACCAGCCTGTGGGGGGGAAGAAAAAACAAATATGAAACATGTCCTATTACCACCTGACAACTCTCAGCTACATTGGGTCTGACGTTCTAAGAGCAGTAACAAGAACTTTAAGTGCTATTATCCACAAGAAAAAAAACAAACAGGCAGACATAAGAGTACTCTAATGGCTAAGAGGTTACACAAAGTAAACAATTGCTTTAATTAGTTTAATGCTCTACATGCAGAGTCCAAGACTTATCTTCTCTATAAAACTGAGTACACAGAACTGGCTGAACTTCAACTTTAGAATATAAGCTACTACATATAGTTCTACACTGTTTCACTTCATTTCAAACCACATTGTGGAGAAAATTTGTCAAGAACATACCAATACAACTTTTTTAAACTGCGCAAGTTAAATATTTATTGTTTTCATAAAGACAGTTTTATGATTTTTACAGGAATATTAATGAAGCAGACTGAACAATTAAATAATCTGCAGGCTTTAAATTATGCAATGTCTTAAACCAAAATTAATTCCGGAAAGACATTTTGACACTGCCCTTTAAGGAATAAGTCTCAGTGGCCCCCTAAGACTGCTCTCTAATGATACTGCCAGCAGAAGTGCAAGCTCATGTTCCTTCTGCCTGTCCCCTCTGTGCTGCCCAATGTACTTCCTTCCCCTTTGCCTCATCAAAATTTTCGTAACTCTTAAAAAAAAAAAAAAAAAGCAGATGATATTCTGCTCTAGATAAGCCTACAACAGTGTCTGATAAGTGCCCTAACCTACACTGGGTAACTGGCAGGAAAGAAGGTGGAAGAAACCCAGAGAATCTCAGCTTTTCATCAGTTATGAGCAGCTACCTCAGAAGCAACAGGACCATATCTTTCAATTCATCCTGTTATTCTACTTCGCAGAATTCCAAACCATTTTTCTCACTGGTCTTGAATCGGGAAAGAATGTTTAAGGCAGCCATTCTGTGCGAAGCATATCAGTATAAGGAAAGGACATAACTGCAAAGAGCAACATTTCTGGTCTTACCTGATATTATCAATCCAGCAGTCAATGATAACAGGCAGAAGCAGCTCTAAATTCAGCCAGAGTGTAAAATAACTGTCTGTCTTCTTAGAGCAGAGGTAGTGCACTACTGAGGGCTTATCTAACTTCGCTTCCAACTGATTACCCAAGTCCCCTGGTACTGAAAGATATAAAAAGAAGACACTTAATCATTTCTTCCTCAAGAGCCAGAAAGCCGATGGTATTTCAATAACTGAAAAGTTTCTCTGTACTGGAAAAATTTAGGAGTTAAGTACTTCTTAAGGGTTCCCTCCAGCCTCTTGAAGCTCCACACAGCCCCCCACCTTTTTGGTGTGAGCATAGCTGTATCCTATATTAATACAGGCCTACCCACAGCTGCTTCTCCCCCTTCATTATTTAATCAAAACAGTTTAAGTGCTATTGAACACCAATATGCACAAAGAACGAGATAATAGCTAACACTTAATTTAACCGGAAAGCCAGATATGCTTTCAGAGAAACTTACTGCTGAACTGATAAAGGACAGAACTCCAGACTAAATCTAGACCTCAACAGCCACTCTCTTACAACCTTCAGCCACTGCAGGTGATGCCCACCACAAAAGTGCATTAGGATTTCTGAATTAACTAGCCCTACTTTCTCATTAGGATATCAATGGTTTTATTTCTGTAGTCTCAAGTGAAACTTTAGAAGTCCCAGTAGCTGACCACAGTTTATTTTGGGTCATATTTCAAGGACACTGACATTCTGGAAAGCATAGTAAAGGAGATTTGTGTTGCATCATACCCTAGAAAGAGTTTACTGAAGTTCAGTCTCATAACCTCCCAAAACGCTGTGCTGTTATTGCTCATAGAAATGTAAGGCAACAGCTTGTCCTACAGTCTCGTGCCTGTGCTGTATCAGTGCTCTTAATTAGAAGAGGAACAGAATGTAATTCTACTTATATCAAACATTCATGGCCAGCCAGCTGCAGCAGCAGACCTGCCAAGGACACAACAGGTTGATTTTGTTTTCGGTTGCAATGCAAAACACAGTAGAAAAGTAACATTGTTATACCTGAAATCTGATTTGCTTGGGTAAAAATCAATTTCTTCCAGTAACATACCTTTCAAAAAGTTCAACAACTGGATTATAGAAGTTTTAAGAACTTGCTGAGGTTTCCAAACAGCAAATAGTCAACATAAATAATCATAAGCACTCCCACTCAGAGAAGGAAGACTCACAACTGAAGAAGTTTAAGATTACAATCAAGATACATATCGACAAGAGCGTCAAAGCAGGAAACTCTACAAAGTCTCACTTGGACTTCAGTGATCTTGGACTAACAGCAAGTTTGATTTGATTAACCTGTTTTCATCCTGAAATTTCTTGAGGATGGAGGCTGCATTCCTGTGTTCAGGGGCAGAGGAGAAACAGCATATACTAGTTGTTATCCAAGGGATGACAAGGAACAAGTTGAAAAGTGGTAATTCTATGTAAATTGAAACAAAAGATAAAAGGAAAGTTCCAAGATACGATACTGCAGTTAAATAGAGTCACATACTGCTGTGATGTCTGTTTGTAAAGCATGAATTAAAAATATTTTTCCTTACTAACAGTGACACTGCTAAGCACCAATTCAAAACTCCTGGTTTGTTTTCCAAAGCATATTCTGCAAGCTGAAAAGGATTTGTGATGAAGGTACATGGAATAAAATGCAAAGTTGGATTTTTCAGATTATGGCCATAAACACACAACATCTTCAGTCCTCACCCCACACAATTTAACTGTTAATGATTTACGTTTTGGTTGGAGAACTAATGAGTGGCTTTTCAATAAATAATGGGTAAAACCAGATCACATTAAAGATTAGATAAGGACATGTCTTTCTGAATTTTATGTGTTAGAATTTAGAATTGGCAGAAAGGTACCATTCCCTTTGCCTTCAGGCCACACACAGAAACCACCTGTAGGCCAAGCAATCTGCAAGTAATTTTTTTCCTCATCCTCTCATCTACCAGCATCTGCAGTTTCCAAGCCTTTTTGCTAGAAACTCAGAAAGCTCTTACTTTTTAAAGCCCTCAGACTGACCTCACAAATGTACAAAACAACTGGCAAGTGAAGTTCTGCAAAATCCATCAGGACTAGATAAAACTGGATGTCCAAGAAGAGACCTCGAGCAGCACCCTTCCTTCCCTAATCTGCAGCTGTGCAGTACGTGCACTGACTTCTGAACTGCAATAGCAGGAAATACAATCAGATTTCATATTCAGCTGGAAAAAAAACCTGTTTCCGTCAGATCTGATGATCTATCAGTTCTAGCATATTTTTATTTTTCACAGAGATAGTTATCCCAACAGAACTCATTCTAACACATCTACTAGCCCAATCCCACCTCCAATATTATAGTATCCTTTGCTGGGTTTTTGCCTCAACTGCTCTAACAAAGTTCACAGATCTCCTGGGATGTGCTCTTGTTTAATTAAACTTCAGGGAAAGAACATTTTCAAATTTCATTTGAGAGTTTAAGGAGTTACATACTTTTCCAAGCGTGGGAACTACAACAACCAGCTTCAGGATACCCTGGCACTTCTGCCTATCGCTGTCCTTGAGTCTTAGCAACTGATTCACAGCTCCCAGCAGAATACAATAAGCAATCTGCACCCTGGAAAGTGACTTGCCTTAACACCACTCAGGAAATAAAAAGAACATTCAAAAGCCATGAGTAGGGGGATTTTAAGCTACACCTGGGATAAAGACAATATAAAGATAACAGGGGGAAGAAGTACTTTTATCTGAAATGCAAATGGCTTTGGATACATACCATCACTTTTTTACTAGTATAATTTCCTCAAAGAACTCATCTTTCTGGTTCTATAAATCACCCTTCCTTCAAGAAGAACCAAGTTTTCCAGAAAATTAATTTTAAACTCTGACCACAGTTATCTCCAGTGAATGTCTTGAAATAGGCTCATGGACTCCACGATACACTCACAGAAAAGGCTTGCGTTTAAAATTAGGAACAAGAAAGCAAACAAAGTCTCACATGATACTCCTAGATACCTCAGATCACATGAGGCGCAAACATTTAAATCACTCCTGACATCTAGCCAGCTGACCACACAAACACTCACGCCTCACTTAGCAGTCAGCAGGAATTCAGACAAACCTCTTTTGCATGTAAATCAATTATTAACAAACTTCATTTGGGTGTCTTTCTAGAAAACTTTAGCCAAGTACCTAACAAATTGTTTGCAGAAGGTATCAGAACATTGATATAGTAATTGCGTTGAGTCAGCTCTAAAAGGTAAAGAGTTCAGTGAATCGCCACTGATCTTATGAGGACAGGTTATCAGCCTCCAAAATTGATAAGGCATGAGATAGTATGCATTGGTTATCCATGGACTACATGAGAAAATGAAGGAGGAACAGCCTCAAAATAGAGGAACTTCTTGTAGCAAGCATTAGAAGGCAAGTGTGTGGAATGTATAACCAAATGGATAAGAGAAGTGGAAAAATATTATAATTGCATGTATACATGAAGCAGATATCAGAAGTATCTGCCCATTATATAGATATATTTTATTTATTTATTAGGTATTGTCAGTAGAGCAGAAATATTCACTGTGTTGTCCTGGTTCTAAAAGGAGATTTTCCTGTATGACTATATTGTCCTGTTCAAACTCTTTAAAGACATATGAAAGCAATTCAGTGTCCTGAACAGTCCCCAAAAACACTTGGGAAAACTCCAAGACAATCATCTTACATTTTAGTGAGCATTGTGTCTTTGATAATAAGCCTTCAGACAGGACTCTGGCAGTAAGGTTTTGATTTTTCCCCTCATTTTCTTCTTCCCTAGTACCACTGTTCCATGAATCCCCTTTGTTACTTAAGTTGCAAGGAAAACTGAGCAATTGCATTGCAGTATTTTGCTGTCAGTTACTATCCACGTCTGTTCAGTCTCAGGTCTTGCTTCCTGGTTTTGTACAAATGTGATCTTCAGGTACAGCAGCTCCTGTTTGATGATACACAGATCACCTTAAAAAAACAGCAATCCAAATGGAACAGTGCCAGCTTTCCACATTCTTTGTGCCACCTCTGCCAATAAGGCAATTCAACTAAAAAATTAACCACTTCTTCCTCAACATGTTCATTTTCTCATGCTTTAGTAACCCAAAGCAGGCCAATATGCAGGCACAGGGAAAGCTGGGGGAGCACTAATGAGATATTAGATAGGCTTTCAGAAAACCACACTTCATCCAAGCCATCTGGGAGTCTCTACAAATTTGAGACCAGTTGACACCACAACTACAGCCAATAGTCACAAGGTTGTATTCGAGCCACTCACCTGTTACCAGACTTGTGATTCCTAGAAGCTGTATTTTTGTGAGTACCAGGGGAGCAGAACAGTTACCCATATATAAGCAGCACCCTATATTTGCAAGCTGCCGCCCTGCATCCTTCTCTATTACTTGGGTAAGCACAGGTTGGAATTGCAAGTGGGGTCATTACACAAAAAGTCTGAAACCAAGTTACACTGTATCTTGTGACCACCAAGGGCCTAAAACATTCATGAAGTGATCATTATGTTGACAACATTCCTTTAAACAACATTCCTTCTTTCTTTATTCCTTAGGATCAGATGGTCAACTTGCCATGCACAGAGTATGACCAAACCTCTTAACTTTCTAGTTAAGTGTTTTAACTTCCAAATGGACTAACAGTGAATGCCTGGATCATGAGACCGCATTTCCTAAGAGATATAAACGTATTTAAAAGCTGAACACCTATGAGAAATTAAGGGCCTGGATGCCAGCCTGATCAATAGGGAGGATCAAATCTACCTCCTCCTTTTATGGGCTCCAAAAACCATGTCGGGCTTGCACAGGCCTGTGTAATTTAACCTTGCACACACCTCCCAAACTCCTTCAGCATTTGTGATTCCAAAGCAATGTGTGTTTTTCTTCCCTCCTCAAACACCTGTGTTAAGCCAGCACTTGGAATGCCTCCCCAAGTGATTCTCCTAAACTCTTCTAACCATCCTCATCTCACTAATTCCTAAAAAGCTTATCTTAGCATGTCACATACGTAAGAAGGGTGAGGAAAAGGTCGTGAAAAGTTAACTAGAATCCAGATGAGAACATTTCATACAGAACAGGTGAGTGACCGACAGTCACTCCTTCCTCTCCCTTATTTGTTTGACCTTCGCTGCCCATGTCACATCTAATCAAAGCTAAGCTCTTTGTGCAGGTGTTTTTACAGCAGTCATTTCTATACATAAAAAAAAAATCCAAACAAGCCAAAACCCATGTATTTTACAACAGTAGTTTCAGCAAATCACTCCCAAAGAGCGCCTACTTTCTCAGACACACAAGCAAGCCAGAAAAATTATTTATGGTAAAACCCACTGCACCTTCATTTTCTGGATAGATCAGGACTGGGCAGCAAACAGCAAATTTTAAAACGCAGACACTGACTAGAATAGAAAGAGATGAAA
Organism: Coccyzus lansbergi; assembly: GCA_033558105.1. NCBI lineage: Eukaryota > Metazoa > Chordata > Aves > Cuculiformes > Coccyzidae > Coccyzus > Coccyzus lansbergi. The sequence continues at coordinate 2,776,181 of JAUMJK010000426.1, read as the reverse complement.
GTTCTATAGTGTTCGATGAGAAGTCACTCTAACAGAAAGAAAACCTCTTTTTTGAGCCACTCGCTGATGAACATGTGCTCAGCCACACAGCATTTACCAGAAACAGGAAAACAAGATGTAGGTCAGCCATGGTTTTCTGAAAGCATCCTTAGGGTACAGATATGCTACAGCAGATCCACCAGTAGTGACTCCTTGCTTCTATAATCAGTGTCCTTTCATCCCAAATGCTTTTAAATCTTCTTTGATTCCTTCATAGCTGGAGTTGAATATTGGATGAGCAACTCGAACACTATCACCTTTGTCACCAAGAAGCTTGCACTGGAATAAGTGCCAGAGCTTACTGCTAAAGCCTAGCATTACAGCACTGAAAGAGGGGATAAAAGACTGCTTCTAGCTTTCACAGCCAGAAGTCAAGGAGCTTTTGTTCACATTTCAATCCCAGCCTCTCAGGACAGCCTTTTGCTGTTCCTTCTTCCAGAGCTACATCCCCTCATTTACCTCAGCCCTCTGTTAGGAGCCAGGAATCTGTGCGCAGTGGTCCCGATACCATTTCTCATTGATGCTTCCACATCGCTTGTGACAGCAGCAGAGCCTATGTTACTCTAATGGAGCTTAGACAAATGACATGCACTGATTATCCCTCTCCTAAATATTTTTCCCATTTTCTTAGTTTTTCTTCCCTCTTTACCATCAAGTCTGATTGCAGAGGAACACACGGTGCACTAACAGTACTAACCACTTGCATTAGTAACATTCAACGCACTAAACGAGCGCATTGAGATGCTCGAGACTTACGGTTTCAGTAGACAAGTTATTAAAAACGTTTCTTTACGATTCTCATGGAGGGATACGAAACAGCGTTATCTACCCTTACCCGGTACCTGTGACACCACCGATTCTTTGCGCATATTCGTTACAGAATGCTCGGAAAGGGGCCGGGGGTTGCAGCCCGTTACCCCGCACCCCCCTCCCCAGCGCAGGGCAGGCTCTTACCCAGCACCACGGGCGGCCGGCGCGGCGGATACCGGCCCGGGCACGGCGGCACCAGCAGCAGGATGAGGATTAGGAGGATGAGGAGGAGCTGAAGGCTCCCTCCGGAGCACGGGGGCAGCCGGGCGCCCGGCACCATCGCCCCAGCGCATTCCCCGCAGCCGCTCTCGTCGCCCCGGCCTGAAAAGCGCCCGCCCCGGCCCGCCCCGCGGCGTCACAGCCCCGCGCCGAGCCTGCGGGGACCGCCGGGCGGGGCAGCGCGTCCGGCCGTTCCCATCGAGCACTAAACCGTGCCCCTCAGCACCTCGTCTGCCCGCCCTTTAAACCCTTCCGGGGACGGGGACTCAGCCCCCTCCCCGAGCAACCTCTGCCCGTGCCCGGTGACCCTTTCTGTCAAATTTTTTTTCGTGATGTCCAGTCTGAACCTCCCCTGGTGGCGCTTGAGGCCAATCCCCCTGGTCCTGTCACCTGGGAGAAGAGGCCTGCTCCCTCCTCTCTACAATCTCCTTTCAGGTAGTTGCAGAGAGCAATAAAGTCTCCCCTCAGCCTCCTCGAAGCTAAACAATCGCACCTCCCTCCGCTGCTGTTATTAAGACTCGTTCTCCAGCCCCCTCACCAGCTTCAAGCTGCACCAGGGGAGGTTCAGAATGGACATTAGGAAAAACTTATTCACTGAAAGAGTTATCAAGCACTGGCAGAAGCTGCCCAGGGAGGTTATTGAGTCCCCATCCCTGGAGGGATTTAAAAGACGGGTAGATGAACTGCTGGGGATGTGATTTAGTAGAATCATAGAATGGTTTGGGTTGGAAGGGACCTTAAAGATCATCTGATTCCAACCCTCCTGCTATGGGGAGGAACACCTCCCACTAGATCAGGCTGCCCAACCTGGCCTTGAATCCCTCCAGGGATGGGGCAGCCACAGCTTCTCTGGGCAACCTGGGCCAGGGCCTCACAGCTCTCATGGTGAAGAAGTTCTTCCTTATGTCTAGTCTAAATCTGCCCCTCTCCAGTTTATAGCTATTGCCCCTAGTCCTATCACTACAAGTGTTTGTGAACAGTCCCTCCCTAGCTTTCATGTAGCCCCTTCAGATACTGGAAGGTTGCTTGGTAGTGGACTGGTATGGTTGGACTTGATGATCTTAAAGGCCTTTTCCAACCTAGTTATTGCATGATTCTATGACCAATGGGGGCAGGTGTTGGTCACAAGAGCAGAGGAACTTGTAATTACAGTAACTGAAAACCAAAGGGGATCAAAGCCTCTGTGCAAGGCAGTGCCGGCTGGCAAGAGTTACCTGCTCAGTTTGAAGTACATGTCTGGTTCCCCTCCCCTCTGGAAGGGGAGGAAGAAGGGTATCCACAGAGACAGAAACTAAACAGAGAAGAAAATTGTACTTGGAACCAGTATATTCATATCTCATGATCAGTCCCAATCCTGCTCACGGGCAAGACAGGGTTTCCTTGGTGCGCTTTTGCATCCACTCCTGCTGCAACACATGGTTTCTGAGCCAGGTTCATGCTATGGAGTGAGAGGCAAGTTAGAGAACTACTCATTGGCTTGGTAACTCCTATTAACTATACACACTACAAGGTATAAATTGAAGCTGTTCTTGTCTCAGTGGATTCAGTATCTGATGACATTTGTAATTCCTTCAGAAAGACATGTCAGAAAGACCTCTGTGTGGAGGGAGAATCGAGTAAAACAAATAAACAGCCTATAGACAGTAGTTTAGAGAAATGATGGGGGTGGCCTGGAATTGACATGGAAGGAAGACACATCTTCCTCCTTCTGAAGTGAGGCAGAGGGAGAAGATGCAACAAATCACTCAAGTCAGCTAAAGCTAACTATAAATCTAGACTTGCCTTTTTAAAGCAGGTGCCATGCTTCACGTTTACAATGGGTGAAAGATGCCAACACCCAGCAAACCCAAGGGCCTGTCCCTAAGACAGGTGCTTAGTCACCACACAGGTGTTGACTTGAAATGACCTCCTACTAAAACAAACTACAGGGTGTGCAAGTGTGACTTTAAAGCTGATTGCAACATTGATCCTGGTGTAGGAATGAAATATTACAAAATGCAGGGAAAGACCTTATGGAAGGGTAAAACAGTATTTAAGGAAAACTGATCTCAGCCACACAGTCATTCTCTTGTACCTCTGTACTCCAGAGCCACAAAATGTACTTGTCTATTAGGTCAGGATTGCTTGTGCTGATGCAAGGAATGCCAGGTGCTAAGTCCTCACTACAGCTCTTGGAGTGCCTTAGGTGGGAGCAAAGCAATTTCTGTACAAATTTTCTATGCATTTTAGGAGTGAGTTACTATGATGTGATTTTTTTTTTTTTTTTTACTCAGTTTTTTATTTCACCCCTCTGGCTGTTGTCTTTATTCCCTCCTCTTGAAGCATTTGTCTGTCTTCCTGCTGAGCTAACAGATATGGGGACAGCCTGTATGACTTACTGTAAACTTGTTGGTATCATAAGACAGGTCTTCTGCTGATAAAGCATTTCAGTTGTAGCCTTCTCAGAGCACAGGCCTTTTCATCTCTATATAAATGCTGCATTTGTCAGCGTTTACTGGTTTGATTGCTCTTATTTGTGTTATAAGAGGCAGCTGAGGGAACTAGGGTTATTTAGCCTAGAGAAAAGGAGGCTGAGGGGAGACTTTATTACTGTCTACAGTTACTTGAAAGGAGGTTGTAGCAAGGTGAGTGCTGATCTCCCAAATCATGGGTGATGGGATGAGAGGAAATGTCCTCAAGCTGTGCCAGGAAAGATTCAGATTAGATATCGGGGCAAAAAAATATCTTCACTGAAAGGGTTATTGTGCACTGGAACTGACTGTCTAGGGAGGTAGTCAAGTCACCATCCCTGGAGTGTAAAAGAAGGGTAGATGAGGTGTGCAAGGATATGGTTTGGTAGAGGATAGGTATGGTTGGACTCAATCTCAAAGGTCTTTGCCAACCAAGTGATTCTAAGTTTTTTAAATTCTTGCTTTATTGATTCTGATCATGATACCACACACAGACATTCCTATATTCAATTCAAACCACTTCTAAGATTTCTTCTACAGATGTCTGTGCTGTTCTGACAACTGGAATACCTTCACTCTTCATTAAAAAACTTTCTGTCTTAATTTTTAACACAAAAGGCCTGCTAAGCACATAACCACTATTCCTCCTCTGCAAGCCCAGCCTCTTTAGGTAACAGTCCTTCAGCTACTGAGTCAAGTAGTGTACGTTAGGTACTTCTTTTTTTGCCTCATTTTGGCAGATCAGGACCATTCACATGTTAAAATGAAACAAATTAGCTCTTTTTCTCTGTAAGGCTGTTCAGTTTTGCACAGCATATTTCTGTTTCCACATTAGTCCCTGGTCCTGTTGTCACTTGCACCAACAAACGTGAGGAACAATGGCACTCGGAAGAGTCTCTTAATATTGCTTTTATGGTTGATGACACCCTGCTATTAATTGAGACAGTGCAACTATTTCTAAATGCTGTTTTGTAAAAAGGCCAATCTAGCTTCTTCTCTGCAATGAATGACTTGACAACAGAGCATTTGTAGATTAACAGGAATCCAGGAACATGACCATTCGTGGCAACACGGAATTCTAGTGGTCATCATCCAAGACAATTTAAGAAATAATAGACTAACTACAAGTCTGAGCTACCAGTAAAATGCCAGCAAGCTATTATTATACAAAATGCATGCTCCATACTGCTTCCTTTGGATTCAAGGCTGGCTAGAAATGAAAAAGGAAGTTATTACAGTTGAAACTCCTGCTAAAAGCAGTACTGCACCTTTTTTACTTATCTAAGGTGAAAACGTTATCCACACTCCAGAGGCTAGTTTTACACTGTAGAAATGTGCATAGTCAGTCTTCTCAAAAAATATTCTTTACTTTTTTTAAAAAAAAAGCCCTCCAGAAATAAATTTTATTAAACATCAGAAACTACAATGTCAGTGGCATTATCTTTGTTTAAGGCTCTTTGAGGGCTTGCACTGGCAACTTGACAAAAACCTTTGTTTGGATAGGAGTTTGTACATTGGTTATTTAAAAGAAACAATCCTTTCCATAAATCTAATATTTGCTTAAACATCTTCTATTTGATGGAACAGAATTCTCTGTTTGCTTCTGATCCTTGCCATTTCAGTAGTGTTTGTGTTGGCTCAAACACCCCCCAAACGTGGTTTTGCTCAGCTGGACACACTGGATGTGAAGATGGCTGATGTTGTCACAGAACTGTAGAAACTCATCTCAGCACTTCCCCCAATGTTTATGTGTTTTATTCAGGAATTTACCAAGTTCAGAATATAGTAACACAGTCATCATCAGTCATCTCTTTCAGGAATGTGCTATCTTAACTTACCACCTCATAAGATTTTACTGCCCATCTTGATTTTGCATTTGAACTTGTGCCAAGTATTCAGCTTTAAATAAGTTATGCTCTTATGCACAATTCTTAACTCATGGCCATGGCAAAAAAGGAATCAGCTGGTGAGAAGTCAGGCTCACCTAGAAACCTACATAAACCTCTGTATTGATAAGAGCTGACCTAGACCGAGGTGTAAAGAATTCCAGAAGACTGGAGTGATACAGTTTGTGTTAGTTTGCTAGAAGTAGTCAGATTCTGTAAAGTTCACATTCAGAACAGCTCTCTTGATCAGTTTTAAGTGTCATTAGAGAATGCAATTTTTTTTAAAGAACAACAGATTTACCATTCTAAGTTTTTCCATATCAGTAGGAATCCTGTTTAAACATGACTTTGTTTTTTGCGCAGCAGTACTAAAATAAAATCATACAACACATACAATCTTTCTTTACCATCTACAGATAAAGGTACTGGAGTTTTTAAAACTCAATTCAGGAGGCAAAAAGCAAGTTTAATCTCTGGCTTCTAAAGAATTATTTGAGGCTCAGCTAAAGTCAGTAATGCCTGCACAATGTTATTTTGGTTTAGGTGCAGTTGTGACTGACCTGTATGCTGGGATGTAAGGTACCGGGAGTTTTACTGTGGGTTTTCTCAGAGTTGGTGTTCTGGGTTGCACCACTGAAGAATTTTGAAACTGAACATAGGTAAAATATGTAATTAAATAGAAACAGTAAAAGCTCAGGAAGACGGAAAGGGGTGATACAAATTTGTGTAGGATGATTATATGAGGAAAAGAGTGGAAAACAATCTATGTTGTGATGAAAGCTGAGTAGGTTGAACCCTCAGGGACAGTTTGTCTTGCACAAGTTCCCATAAATTACAACAACTTCCCAGCACATTGCGTGAGTGGTAGAACCTGACATTTTTTTCTGTGCAGAGAAACTGTGCCTTCTAAGGTAGAAAACTAACGAGGAGATTTTGATCTGCAGGCAAGGTACTTCTCAGGTTAAGAGAAAGCAGAATTGAGTGTGCAACACGTCTCACAAGGCTGCAAGAGTGGCTAGGGCACTGTGACGTATTTGTCAAAGAAATCCAAAGAAGTCTTGTTTGTCATGTGGCTTGAGTCAGCAGCAGTTCTAGTCCACATATAATGAGAAGGCAGGGAGACCACTATTCCTCTTTTAATAAGCAATTTCATCCAGTGTCACACCTTGTTTGGTGTCCTGGTTGGACAAGGTGTCAGGGAAGTTGCTGAGAAATCTGGACTTAGGAAATCTGGTAGCTCAAAATTACTTCTGAAAAGACACAACCCTGCTGCTAGATCCAACTGCTTACTGACAGAAGTGAATCCTTTTCTGGGAACACAGGTGCATCCAGAAAAACTGAAACTAGTGTCAGTCAGTAATTTATTGAGGGGTACATTGGTCTGTATCTTACCAGGTTAAGGTTTCACTCACTCATTTTCAGTGCTAAATTGTTCAGACATCTGACTGATCATATTTGTTGAGAGACTTCACTTTAGCCTAAAAGTAATGATATGTGAGTTCCTCTTTAGTGGGTGCATTGAAAAATGAACTGTTGAGAGTTTAACTGAGCTTAAGTGTTATGTAAAGATATTTTTTTGTCTTCATTATATAATTATAGCTCTTAGCATCCAAGAAGTGTATGCAATCTCACTAAAGGATACAGCAAACTGTTGTCTTAGTTGTGGAGATGTAAGGTATGTAGGCCTCCTGCTTATTTTCTGTCCTTTAAATACAGATGATCATGTTAAAACCTAGTTATGAGTAGGAAAACTGACTACAGATAAGAACTGAATACAAGAGTCAAATTTTACTGAAGTTTCTTAATTAAAATTAGAAACCAAACAATATTAACAACATGATGAACAAGATTAATTGTTCTGATCTGAATTTTGACTGTCAAAGCATGTAAAAATAAACACTTGATCTGCTGTTTAGTTGATATCGCATTCAAAAGAAAGAGAAACAGCCTGCAAATGGATCCAAATTGTGTCCAAACACTTACTGTCCCATCCCTTGGGTGTGTTAAATTAATAAGTATTGTTTGATGATTCCTGTAAGGACACAGTTCCCTTCTAGGCTGAGGGACACATGCTCAGGGAGTGGTTACTCATGGGAAAATGGTGTAATTGGCAGCATCATGAGTAACATTGTGCCAGGCTGTGTTAAACATGTCAGTGCAGAAACATAATTATAGGAAAAATAAGGTTGGAGGAAGTGCCTTTTGAAGATCATCTTCCTAATCCTTTTGCTCAAATCAAAGCAAGGATCAAACTGAGATCAGGACAGTTATTCTGGTAGTTCTGTTGGGCAAATAGTATATGAAGAGTATGAAGTGACAATTCTAATAAGATTCCACCACTTTGTTTAACACATTTCTGGGGTTAACACTGAGGGGAAAGCATTTTGAACAGGGCAAGTGAACTAACCTGTATTATGGTATTTTAGAGACATTTGTGGACATGTTAGAGAGGGGAGACTTGCCAAAGACTGGCTAGGTGTAGTGCTTTGAGAAAATGGATTTAGTGAAACAGCTTCTTTTATTTTAATATGCTTGAGATGCTTTAAATGTTGTTACAATGCTAGATTGCCAATATGCTACTAGAATAACACACTTAAGTGTTTCTCCACAGTATGGTGATGGTAATTTGGCTACCAGCATTTGGCAGCGGCAAGGGATGCTGCTCCGATTACAAACTGAAGAAGAAGCAGAAAATGGGTACTGCTATCATGTGACATAAAACCAATTTTTCTGCTGAAAACAAGACGCGTATTGTCTTTCACAAGACAGATAAATTGGCCTCATGATTTCCTGTTAAAGGATGTACCATTATGAAGCAATTTAAACTTTTCTACTTGGACCTTGTCCTGACATAACTTGTGAAAAGAGTTTTTTGGTGTTTGTGGACTTCAAAGTTGCTTTGATTAGCTGGGGAAAGCAGTTCTCTCAAAGCTTCTCTCTCTTGCTCTGTTTTAATGGACATGTCCTCATTTTGGCCAGCTCTCCTCGTTTTCTGGTCTGCTCACAGGACATGGCTGTTCTCAGACAACATAGAAAAGACAGCAATTTTCTAAATTTTAAATTCTGTGTAAATGTCTGTTTAAATTGGAGGGTTTATGCTCTAGAGTTGTCTTGATAGCTGTGTAACCTTATATAAATGACAGTAGTCTATGATGATAAATGATAACCTAGCAAACCTCCTAAACTACAAGTTCAGCCCAATATTGTTTAAAACCTGAATCATAAAACTAGAACTTGGATAAAGGTTGTGGCTGGATCTGTGATTTTTTGGGGGTGTGACACCGCCCCCTAATAATTCTATCAATTGATACTCAGTAGCAGTTTCTAGCAAAAGCCTTTGCCATGTTTTCCCTACTACCTGGTCTACTTTTGACTCAGTCACAGACCTCAAAATGTGCCAAACCCAACACTTGGTGTCGGGATACTTTTGCATATCACAAACATTTTGCTGTGCCAACATGAAGCGCATCCAGCTGACTCAAAGGGTAACCAAGCCAGCAGAGCTACAGCCATGGTTTCAGTAGTTCTGAAAAAAACACACCACTTGGTTAATACAAAGACTCCAGAGACAGGAAAATATCAGTCAGGGGAAAAAAAGTAGTCACACATTTGTAGGGAAAGAACAGATACTAGAGAGACACCTTTCAAAGAGGACTCAATGCTTCCCACACTAACAAGCATAACACAGCCACCAATTAAAAAAACATACGCAACTGAAATGGTCTTTCATACCATACCAAAAAGTAGCATATTGAAATGATACTTGACTTTTAATAGTTTGAGTATAGAATAGGGCACACAGCAAACAGATACGAAGCTCTACCAGACAGACAACCTATGGCGTAAGGATTACAAGGTAATTACATCATGTGAGGATTTCTATGACCGTGGACCATTGAGAGTCAATGAAGGAAGGGTGACACAGTGACCTTTGGAACAAAGTCTCTAAGATGCTAAAGCACAAACTGACATTGAGGGGGAAAAGAGCTACTTATTATTTTTGTGGCTTGAATGTAGACTAAATTATTTCCCAATTTTCAAAAAAGTAAGGGCATTTTTTGCAGTAGTTTGAACATAGACAACCAAGCTATCCTCCTTTTTACACTGCAGTAAGGTTAAAAATAACAGAAGGGATCTTAAATTTCCATGTGACTTAGTTTCATTTGTTCTCCCTCAGCACACTGTGGTTTGATTGAACTCTTGCAGTTCAGAACTAGTTCCTCTATCACAAACAGGATATAGAAGGCCTGAATAAAGTGAAAAAGAAACAGGAGTGCTGAAAAGTGTGGAATGGTTTCTATATAGGGATTGGTTGTGTATGCAAGATCTCTCCACTCTGGAAATAAGGAATAGCTGATAGATGTAGGGTTTAATTAAGTGTGGACTATGGAAAGGGTGTACAGAGATCCACTATTCACTGTTTCTTTCAACGTATGAACTGTGGAGAGCCAGTTGAAACTCAGGGGAGACCAGCAAACCAGCAAAAGGAGATGGCTCTTTACACAGCATGTATCAAAGCTGCAGTGCTAAAAATTTACATGAATTCAAGGACAAACTGAGGTAGTCTACAGAGTAAATGTACACAAAGCTTTATTAAACACACAGAAGACCATACCTGACTCAGTAAGCTCCTCACCTGCAGTTGGCTAAATGCCAGAGACTGTCTTTAGAGTCTGTTAGCCTTGCATAATTAGATTTTTTTTTTTTAATTGAGAAAATGGCCCTAGCACTTTCTGCCAGTGAAAGCACTTGCTTCATTTCATGGAGAAAAAATTCTACTGATGCAATAGATCACATTACAGAATGACCTATGCCTGAAGGCTGCATATCTTGCTCTTTTCCCCTACCATATATTATCGGTGTATTTAGTAAACAGCTGTTGCTGTAGCCATGTGTGGCATCTCAGAATCAAACCTGACTACTTTTTATTTTAGATTAAGAATGCTTGGACAACATCATTCTGAAGAGCAGCATGTTACAGCCTGCTAGTTTCTCTGGCTGTGCAGAACAGCATACCTGGTATGCTAATTACCAAGCGACTGAGAGCATAAGCATTCCTTTGCAGATTTCTTTAGCTAACATAGCTATGGTGGCTGCTACAGAGCAGGAGAAAATCCTTGTATTCCTCATAAAGTTACTACAGCCTTTCTATTTTCAGCATAGTTACCCAGTCTCCTGATGTAAAGCCACAAACACAAGACTTCATGTCACACTAGGGCCCAACCTAGAGGCTCTATTGCTTGTGTGTTAAAGGAATTAGATAAGACTTGGAAGCTGCTCAGATCTGCTGAGTAGGGTTGTTTCACAACCGGAGAGATCACAATTTGATCTGCTTTTCAAAGAGACTACAAGCACATATTAATGGAACTTACACTAGAAGGACAATTGTTAATGTCATTGCCAAACTTTCCAAATTTAGTTAGTCCAGAGGCAGAGAAAATTAAATGAGATTCCAAGGTACTTTTGTTGCAGAGGGAGCTGCTCTTATTGCTTTAGTTACAGCAGAATGTAACTTTGGAAATAGTCATATATCAAAACAGAACTGAGAGAGCTAGAACTAAGATTGTTTAGAAAATAACATGACGTGCAGAAGAGTAGAGACATTGTGGGTTTTATCTACAAAGTTTTCAATAAATTAGAAATAATGTTGAAGTCACAATCATCAAACTTTCTCATGTATAATTATTTCTGCGGGTCATAACCTTGAACACCCCACCAGGGGCACAGAAAGGCATCACCTCCATGGCCTCCGGTCAGCCACGTCAACGAGAGATGGTTCCCCAGTGCCACCCTGTGTTGAAAATCCATAACAACAAGGACAAATCCTTCTCCATAAGTGTGTGCTACAGAAAGTATTGTATGCCTGGTTTAGATGCAGAACAACAGCATGTAGCACATGCACAGCAAAGTATGGGTTTGGGGTTTCTTAATCTCAAGTCCTTCCAGTCACACTGCTAAAGATTTTCTTTCATGTAATGAAATGATGTAATACTGAATAACAAAAAATAGTATTTTGTCCTTTAGTACATGCAATCCCAGCAGAAGAGGTAGGGTTGGCAGTAGTTTTAGCTAAACAATAAAGGAAAATCAGGTAATGTTTGGCAGCGAATCACCCAAGCAGTATTTGTCATCACTCATTTATTACTCAAAAGGAAGAGTATGTAAACAATGTATTTGATTTACCAGTAGCAATTGTGGCACTAGATATATTTGTGTAGATAAGGATTTTGGCTAGCAACAGTTCGTGTTTATACAAATAGAAACTTACTGATAGCTGATTTAGATCAGGCCAAAGTCTCATCTGGAATTGTAAAAAATCTATACATTTACTGCTTGAAAGCTTGTACTGTGAACAAACTATAAATGTTCATAATAATGAGGAGAAAATGTATTTTTAAGTTTTTCCTAATTGCTATATAATTGTTATTTATATTTCTTCTTGTAGTCAGAATTATAAATACAGTTCTCCTCTATCTTAATTACCACCTCTACTCTCATGAACCAGGCATGTCTGTGCAAGGAAAACGTTTCACCATATACCTGAGCAGTTTCACAAGTGCTGAAAACATGTTCAGCTTGTCTGTGGCCATTCTGTTAGGGTGAAATGGTGCCAGTCTTTCATCACATAGTGATGCACGTACGACAGGTGCCTTGTAGCCTCTCCTCCTCCTACAAGTTCTAGAGCAGTTTTCCCTGAACATAACAGATGGGAAATCTCTTCTCTGGCCAGTCTTGTAAAGCTGCTGTGATTTGCTGCTGAGCTGGGTGAGGGATCTCATTTTGTAATATTAACAATTGACACCCATGCACATGGCACAGTGTTTTTCAAACTTTGTATTTATAGTGCAAGGTAAGCATCTTTCATTGTGGTCTGGAACTGGTCCCAGGATAGCTCTCTACTAAGTCATTTTCTCTGGTGATAAAGCAGCACTGAGAGTGTTCTCTTCCGTACCTGCTACCTTATGTGCTGCTGTCATGAATAGTATTTGCAAGAGCTTAGAAACATCTGACAGGTGACTGCAATTGTGCACTGCAATTTCCTTTGCAGTAGTCACAGAGCTGAGACATTATTTGCTCCATCATGAGACCGCAGTTATATAGGAGAACCTCCTGTGATAAGGAAAGCAACTTTTAGGTCAGCTATGAACTAGCCCATAATTCTCTGATCAATGCAAAGTGTACCACTTTAACAGCACCGTTGAACTGAGTTTGTTGTAAGACAGCTGTACCAATCCTGCAAACACTGTCTTGTTTCAAAGGCTGAAGAACTGAGGTGTCAGAGCAGCAATGTCCTCTCTTCAGCATAAGCAGGTAAACACAGTTGCTAACAGCAGTTTTCAGTGTCTCAGTAGATACAAGTTACCTGTTGATTATTATTCTACAGTCACTTACTAGGCAAACAACCAGAGAATCCTTCTGAAGACAAAAATTGGGAAGGATTTTTAAAGTATTTTCAGCCCAGTGATACAATTTCCCACACAGCAGCTACTCTGAAAATTGCTACAGGCCTCTCACTGCATGGAGGTGTGGGTGTGCTTTGAGCAGAGGCTGTTAGCCGAAGTCTCAGCATCTCAAAAGGAAATTTTCCTTCTCAAAATAACTATGCAAAATCCAAAAAATATGAATTATGCTTTACATCTAGTGGCCCAGACACAGCTATCTGAAAATCCTCAGAGGTGGTGTGAATTACAGACCATCCACCAGAGGGAAGCTCGTGCACATAGAATCACCAGGTTGGAAGAGACCCACTGGATCATTGAGTCCAACCAGTTGTTGAACATACTACACTACTTTCATTGTTAATGGAAACGTCTGTTACATTTCCCTTGAAGTTTCTCTACTACCAGTGTCAATTTTAAAGAACATCAAACACTTTTAGAGAATGTTAAAGACTGCTTACAGCCAGTCTGAGGTTTTCATGGTGTTGATGTTAACTCTAACATCTATGATATTAAGTCCATTAGCCTGTCTTCGGAGCCTTACTTAAGGATGTCTTAGCATTTCAACACCTGCCTGGGATCTTCTTTGAAACAGAAATCCCAGGTTGTTGCAGCAATTCTGAGGTTCATTTGGTTTTTTGTTTAAGTGAAAGATAGAGCCAGAGGCAGAGACCATCTGGCAAGCAAACTTGGATGAGAATGGAGAAACATTTCTCTGAAAAATGTAAGGACAGGTGCTCCAGAAGTTCAACCAAGTCTGTTCACCACTGGATTAGAACTATGCTAATCCTGATACCAATAGTTGTACAGACAACTGGTCTTTGACACCAAAAATAAAGTTTTATAGTGGAAAATCTTACAGAGGTGTCACCCCATACTACAGGAATGTGCAGGTCCTTCAGAGATCCTTGGTAGAATGAGGACTGACCTCAGGGCTGTGGTTACAATTAGAGCTTTATTATGAAATAAATTTTTAAATTATTAGCAGAGCTTCTTGTTACCTATGTTTTCTAGCAGTTAGCATAGTTTATTGTTTCACAGGATTCTCAGCAATTATCATAGCTTTCAGTTAAGCAGAATTCCTAGCAATCAGTACAACCTTCCTGCTATCCAGAGTGTTAGTCACCTGTGCTTTTAGTCACCTGGGCCCTCTGCAGATCGAGTCAAATTCTTAATGACTGTTTGATACAATAATCATAATATAGATTTGGCCTTTACCTAAAAAAACCTGCCTGGGTGTGTAGCATCAGGTGGCAAGAGTTACTGGGCATCCCTCATCAAATTTATGGTTTTTCCCCAATAAAAATCCACAGCTTAGTTCAATGTGCCACTGGCAATAAATTGATAAAGAGCCTCTCTAAAGTTACTTCTGGAGAAATAGTGACATGTATAAAGGTGTTTACATTAGAAGAAGAGACGTTGCCAACACTTCCTTTCATTAGTTTATTTTCGAGAGTGGTTTTTGGTAATTCCGTTTAGAATAAAAACAACTGGTTTGGGTTTTTCCCCTACCCAACCTTTATTAAATGAAGTTAAAAACAAAAGGAACAGAATCATGTATCAGATTAAATCCAAATTTAAATCTTTATTACACAAATAGTATTTTGAATATATAATACTTGATTTTGGTGGAGTTATTATGGATTTGATTTTGATCTCATTATGCTCTTAGGAGATCAGAAACAGCTAAGCTGATTTGGGGGTGGTGGTGTTGCAATCCTTTTTCCATCATGAAAGATACTTTTCAACTTAATATTATGCACTGCATTTGCCAGGTTTGTAAAATTCTACCTTGACACTTAGGGAAATAATGTGTCACATTCTTAAATTTAAAAGTTATGCGTAAATATTTTTTTCTGTGCCCCTTTTTTATGGAAAATACCTTTTCAGTTTCACTTCTGTGAACATTTTTGTTGGTGCTGCTGCTTTAGTTCCCCATGTACTTTTTAGAAATGAACTTAAGATATTTTGGAATCGAGATAACAAAATATTTTAATTTTCTCTGGCCAGACACTGAAGAATTTAAGCTTCACACAGTATTTGATGACTACACTGACTACCAAGTTTCAAAGGAGATAGTCACAGCCCATTGCTGGCATGGCAGGAGGACAAAGTGATAATGTATTTTCTCTGTGACACGGAACATTTCCTCATATAACCCTGTGTCCTGACTATTCCGATGGTTATTGTTTGGCTAAATTTGACTGCAATTTCCCAGAACATTAGAAATGCAACTTCCATCTACTTTATTGTACCAGTACAGTCTCACTATGGGACAACTCTTAATTTCCTTTATGCCAGCTTGTTTCTAAACCATAACTGACTGTTTTCTGCTGAATAAAAAAAGATAATAGGAAGGCAGTAAGTACAATTTTGATGCTTTGGAAGAGAATTTAATGTCAAACATGTAATGCACATCTGTGTATTTATCTGCCACCCCTCTTTTTCAGTTTTATATATGTGTGTATATATATATATATATATAAAATAATATGTGTATATATATATATATAAAAATTAAAATGTTGAGTTATTCACACAAACCAGAGGAGAATAGCATAAAGAGCTTGAGCTGTTGTTTAGATGAGTAACTTCAACAAAATAGCAAGCTGCTTTGAATAAAGGTGCTTTTGAAAGACCACTAACATGCTTTAAAATCTGCTGAAGCGCAATGGATGTATAAATAAGAGCAAAGTCAGGTGCTGCACTGTCCTTAAATTTTTGCTTTGTATGCAAAAATGAACACGGTCTTTCTAAACAACAGGAACTGCCACATGTGGTCAGACATTTCTAAGAGTGAGCAGTAGGATGTGAGCTCATACGCTGCATTCGTCTACAGAATGTCACTTAGAGAACTTGCTCTCAAGTAGTTCGCTAACAACTTCAGAATAAACGCAGGGTGCAAAGCACTGAGGATACTGGCAACCAAGAAGAACTGAAGAATTTTCAGAATGAGCCAAGCTGAAGAAAGTGGTATCCAATCATCATGGAATGTTGTGAGGACAGTAGTCTGCGTAATACTGAGCTTGTCATTTATTATTGGGACCCCTGGAAATTGTATTGTCATTTGGACTGTTTGCACAAAAATGAAGCAAGTGCCTCCGTCAGTCCTGCTGATCTTGAACCTGGCTGTTGCGGATGTCCTTGTACTGATCACTTTACCAATCTGGATTTACTCCTTTGCTGACTCATGGGTTTTTGGAGTCCTCTTCTGCAAACTGCTGGTTTTCGTTATTTACTGCAGCATGTATGCTAGCATATTCCTAATTACAGCATTGAGCTTAGAGCGATTAATGGCTGTGTTTTACCCTTTGGCAATTCAAAGATACAAAACAAAAGAAAAAATTTCTTTGGTCATGTTCCTCATTTGGTTCCTGTCCATTTCTTTCGGCATTTCTGTCATTCCATTTCAAGAGACAGAAGAAATGAACGGCAGAGTACTATGCACATGTCGCAGCTACTCTTCTGATAGACAGAAAGTGTCATATCTTTTGCTGGAGACTCTTGCAGGCTTTGTGATCCCTTTTCTAATTATTTGCACTTCTTACCTGTGTGTTGCAAGAAGAATAAGCAGAATGACTTATCAATCTAAGCAGCGATCGGAGCGGCTCATTGCCAGCATTGTGGTGGCATTCATTTTATGCTGGTTCCCTCATCATCTCTTTAACATTCTAGATATTATTTCAACTCAGACAGAACATTCTAATAAGGAAATGTCTTTGGTGCTGGATGAAATTGTAGGCAGAGGAGTGTACATCTCTGGAGCACTTGTATTCATCAGTAGCTGTGTTAACCCTCTACTTTACGCTTTTGCTGCACGAAGATTTCAGAATCATCTGAGATTTGCCAAGATATCAAAGCTGTTTGAGCAGATGAGTCAGACTGTAACAGAGGAAGACAAGAAGAGGAGTTTGGTTTTAACAAAACCAGAAGATACATTAGCAAGAACAGAAAATCTCTAAGAAGGGACATAGACTTGGTGAACAATGCGATTCTGTGCCATTCCTTTAGTAGTCCTTCCTCCTCACGCTCTCAGTTTCATTTACTAAGCAGTCCAGGTAAAGCTAGAGACAGATAAAAGCCATTAGGGTTTATTTTGTGTGTTATAAAAGAATTGGCATTGAAAACCTAGTTCAGTTCCTACATTACAACCCACACCATGAATTTAGCACGATTCACCCTGTGCTGAGAACCTCAGCAAGGTGGCTAGGAGCTTGAAGGATAAAGAATACAGTCTTTTTACTTTCCATTACAATTATTTGTGATTTCTAGAAAATCTGTGTACATAAATGGAAAACAGAAGCTTTGGAAGATTATAGCTATGTTTTCCTTCAGAAAAAAAAAGTTGTTGGATGCTCACAAATCCTTATACAATCTCAAGCTTTAAGAGACCATACTTAACTAAATTCTTGATGTGGTAAGAATGGTTTTAAAGTATTTTAACAACACACAAAACTCTTTCGGGTAGGTGAAAAATACAAAGCTGTTTTTATTCATGGCTTTATTTAGGTTTTAAAGTAGTAAACTTTTACATAGTCAAGCTTATTTACTGAATTATCTTGCGTTAATAGGTTTTAACAAATAAAATGTGAAGTATGAAGTTACAGACTTCATGCTATATTTTGTGTCAAGTATGTTGCATAGTTCAGTCTCCATTGAACTGTTGATATATTAAATATACATACTATGAGTATCTTCAAAAAGTTCAATTCATTTTAGAAGATGTCTATTAAATTATTGAGGAATTGGATCAGGTTGAGATGAGAGGGAAGGAGAGATCTTTCTATCTTTCTACTGTTTTTTATGTGGAAGAAAATTACAGTAGCAGTATGAAGCCCCAGCTAGCACAAGAACTTCACCTTGCAAATAAAAGCTTTTTTTTTTCTTCTTTTGTAGAATAAAGTGAGCTTTGCCATAAGAAACCAATAAGTTTAGCACTTGCAAGGACCTTAGTTTAGTTTTGTGAATGTGTGCAAACTCTCTGTGGAAAATTATAATGCATCATTTGTTTGCTTTTGAAGTTGTTTTTTTAAATTTCAATTATGCCTTATGTTTTTTTATACTTACGCTTATTTTTAAGTCAATTATTTGTAATAAGATCAAGGTATCTACTGATTACTAAGAAACATATTTTAATTTCCTGTACAGTATTCTGGACAGCTGATAAACAGCTGCATTACTGCTCATTAAAAATACTAACAAGAATTTAATTTTCAAATACTGATTATGTAACAACCAAAAGTATGAGTTGTACGAATGTAGCTTGTGAACTGAAGTAAACATGGAGAAGTCAAATACTTCTCTGGTAATGTAAGAATATTTCTCTAAACTTTGCATATGTGTTTGTTATTCCTGCATGTTTATAAAGTCAATTTTACAGTAGATAAAACTTTAACCAGACATTCTCTCCACTGCCTTTTTATCACAACTGCAGTACTGAATTACACGTAAAACGCATGGTCCATCAAGAAGCCCAAAACATCCTCTTGTGCTCATATTGATGGCCTCAGGCAGCTGCCTCCAATAGTCAGTCACCTTTAAGATCTATGTTTCTGTTAGAGGCTCTTTGGGGAGTGATGAAAGATTCTAAACCAGCACTTTAGCTGATTGTGCTTTTCTATAGAGCAAAGAGAGTTAATTCTTACAAACATTGGTATGCAGAGATAAAACCTACTGATTCAGGATTTTGGCAACACAATTGTGATGTAACTGGGTCCATAAGAATCAGTGAACAGGTACACAGGAGGCCTGTCAATGTAGCAAGATTTTCCACCTCATCTATGCTAACGTGTTTGATCACAAGACTGCAGGGATTCTGGTAGGTCCATTCGGCCAACGAACAGTGGAGATTCTTGTCTCCTAAAGTGCTGAATCCCAGCCAGCTCTAAGACCTAGCATAGATTTGGTCCAAAATGCTCATCTTATGGTAGTGAAACTTCATGCTTCTTGTTGACTACCTTACTTATCTATCTTACAGATAATATAGGAAGACTGATAGAAAGCAAACACTTTCCTTGATTGTTGAGGCTAGTTCAAAGCAGTCACTGTGAAAGTGAGAGCAGTTTTATTTGTGAGATGCCTAGACTCTTCTGAGAAAAACAAGGATTTTTTTCATTTGAGTTCCTCTTATTTTTCATACTTCCCGACTTTTCTGTCGTTGTTTATGAAGTCTGTCTGTGGTTTCAGAGTCTACCTGCTTCTCATGACACAGTAAGGAAGGAGGATGAACTAAGAGAGAGCTGCTTCAGTCACTTGAGTCAAACCACCTTAGGTTATGCTGAAGGACAGGGAACATTACATGTAATCAGGGCAACAGTACGTAGAACACTGAGTACTGAGAGGTGAACAGATGGTTTGAATTTCTCAAGTTTGTAAAAATTAATAATAATCTAACATTAAAGTCTTACCCAGCCTGAAACTTGCTGTAAACATTCCATGGGTACACATCAGGAATTTATCACACTGTAGTAGGATCATGCTGCATTAACAGCATTGAAAAAGAGCCTGAAACATTTTTAGTTCATACAGAACCAATATACAAGAAGGATAAAAGAGAACACACAGAAAAAGTGTCAATCTTACAGTCTTTGTTGCCTGTTTCGAAAGTTTCTGTAAGCATTGTGGTAAAATAATTATCATAGAGGTCTGGGTTGAAAGAGTGGAGCTTTGTGGATACTTAGAGACAATTTGTTATTAAAGAGGAAACATAAGGGAAATCAGAGATCCTTATTTGCAGACAGAAGCAGAGCAACTGCATTCTACTAAAGAAAATATATTATTTTTTTCTTCAACAAAACCAGCAGAAGATAATCTATTAAAAAGGAAAGACTTAAGTGACATTTTGAAGACATTTAAGACTGAAGTTATGAAACTCTTAGGATTACTATTAACAGGACTAAAAAAAGTTTTGCTTGCAAGACTTGGGTGGAAGGAGGAAAAAACACTGGAAGCTAGCAGATGGTGTGTAGACTGCATAGGCATGCAAAGTCTTTCACTTTCAAGCAAGAGTCTGATCCATGATAAATATTTTAGAAGATACAGAATTAGTGAATATTAACCATGGTGGATATCTTTTTTCCCCTCTGGTTTTATGTCCTACGACTCTTTTATGATTCCCTTCTCTGGATGAGTAAAATAAATTTTATATTTGATTGGAGTGGGAGAGCAAGTGAGAAATAAGTCAGTTAAGATTAAGAAGAACACAGCCTTAGAATGAAATTGAGAAGTTCAGCTATGAAATCTTAGTAAACAAAGAGAGCAGAGAAGGAAGTGAGAACTCTTCTTTTGCAAAGCAGTTTCAGGTTTTTGTAAATGCTCTCTTGTCAGTTCAGTTTTGACTAAAACGGTTTTTTATTACAAAACTCCTCAGCTAGATTTCCACTGGTTGTTAATAGGTTAAAGAAAAAAATCTGATCAACCCATAGTTCAAGTAACCATAAACCTGTCCTCACTGCTCCTCTTAGCATTCAGAGCTGGGTGTAACCAGGGCTGGGACGATGGCCACTAGGATTTCAGAAACTTTACAACTCTGTTTGCAGTTCTAAGAAAATTCTCACACTGATTGGTACAGCGATAAGAGTATCAGGTGCTGTTTGATTTCTTCATGTCTTCTTTCCCCTTAAATTAAAAATTGCTACTTAATAAAGATCCAGTGTTTTAAACTGCATTCAAGGAAGTGGAAAAAAGTTTTGGATTAAAAGAAAATTATTTTTATGGAATGTGTGAAGGCAGTGATTTAAATGATGGAATTAATGGAAAGAAAGCTATGAAGTCTTCCAGTACTGGTTAAACAGTCACAACTCTTAAGCTGTGGAGATTATACATCTGCTACCATTGCAAAATCCACTTAATTTAATAGAAATTGGCTGAATCTTGGTTTCAAAGGTACCCAGTTGCACTGCAGTTCTGGCTGCAATTGTTTAAGTGCTAGTGGTGTATATAACTAAGTGCATCGCTATTTCTGTTGGTTAACACTTAGAAAACAGTGCTAACTGTGCTGAGACATCTAGATACATTTTCATATTGTTGTGGATGTCCCAAAAGTGAAGTATGTGTCCAGATGGTCTTTGATAAATTTGTTGGTTTGAATTGCTCTTAGTAGATCTTAAAGACAAAAACCTGACTTTTTTGTGGTTTTTTTTACAGCTGACCTGTTAATGCTGGAGCAAATTACATTAAAAATCGAGGTCTGAATATTTTGTTCTAAGAGTACAATGAATTTCAAGGACCATTTATATCCCATCATTAACTTGATAGTGTCACCATAAAAGTGACAATAGGCAAATAGCTATGTGAAGATTGCTTCTGGCCATTGACATCTAATGCTATGGTGACATTTGGGGGTGCAGTCATCTACAAACAAGTTGCACATCACTTCAACAGTTACTGTAACATTAACATTCATTGTATAAATGTTGAACTTAGTCAATACTATCAGAAACTCAGAAGTCATGAACATTTTGTAAACATTGTAACTAATTAATTATGTTTACATCTGCTAAATTTTAAAATGTAGTCACAAACCTTTGGCTACACTGTAGAAGGGAGCATTATGCATTTAAAAACGGAAGGATACATTTAGCAGTGATTTTTTTTTTACACATATTGTTCTCTCCTGCCACCCTGTGGCTTTTCTAGCTAAAAGAGTTAGGTCTGTTTATACTACCCTTACAGTTCCTGAAACAGCTGATGAGGTTCTTAGTTCATTGCTTCCTCTGTGAACTGTGTTTTAAGGTTCATGTCAACAAGACAGAAAGTACACACAAAATCAGAACTGTGGTATAAAGCATCCAAGCCCTGTTAATTCGGGGTGACATAGTTGGTTCCTTTCACAGAATCACCAGGTTGGAAAAGACCCACTGGATCATTGAGTCCAACCATTCCTATCAATCACTAAACCATGCCCCTCAGCACCTCATCTACCCATCTTTTCCTACTCTTCAGGAACCCAAGCCCACATTATTTTAAACGTTGCACAAATTAGGCAGGCTGAGAATTTTTGACAGAATTTAATTACCTCATGCCAATTTGTGAAAAGCTTATACTGAAAAGTACTTCATATTTCTTAACAAAACCATCAATAAGTATGTTGAGCTGGACCCTGACTGTGAAACTTGAGTCACTCACACCTCATCCAGGTGATAGTATTGACTTCTAGGCTTCTGGTAATTTTGAAATGCTCTGAACAGGTTTCAGAATGTCTTGAATTCATTGTGATAAAATCAAGAATGGTTTTTACAGTCTTAAAAGTGTCCACAATAAGAAAATCACAAAAGCTTTACCTTTAAGGGATAAAGGAGAAGTGTTAAGAGTAAAGCAGAAAACAGAGTCAAATACATGCACCCTCAAATGTCTCAGTGTGCCATTATGTTTTGTATGCCAAGGAAATCCTTTCTCATTTTCTACATTGACAGGCAAAATAAAACACACAGAGTGTGGCATTGATGACCTCGGGAAGTGAAGTTTCATACTTTCAGGCTTAGTATAAACGTAGGCTTACTTTTCACCTTAGCTGCTTCAGTCAAAACCACTTCCTTTTCTTTCTACTTCTTCCCCTTTCCCAGCTCAAAGTAGCTCCCCATCATTCCTGCTTTAGGAGAAGTACTCACTCTCTCACCACTGGTAGAGACTGTAAAAGTGATGTGGGAAAATGCCTCAGAGCGGTGGTTTTCTGTAAATGGACTACAAAAAAGAGAAACCCAATTTGGTTTGTGTGAATCAAAAGATAAAGATTAGCCTCTTAAGTGACCAATGTCCCATGTTTTAATTATTATTCAGGTTAATTCAATTCTTCAAAGAGCTGCATTAAAAAAACAGTAATTAGAAAAAATCCATTGTCAGGAAAACCCTAGGATCACGAACTGCTTTGAACATTTGATTATCTCTCTCTAAAATCTGTTCTTTAAATACTAACTCTGGCTGTGTAATTAATGATTACATGATGGCAAATAAACAAATGCAGCATAATTTTTTTTTTCTTTAATTAACTAAAAAACTGTATAAAAAGAGGCTCGGGAGGTTGAAAATTGGTTAACAGAGTTAAGAGGAGACTCCAATCAAAAAGAAAATAGACAGGCATTGAATGTAAAGAAATATTTGTCTTCTTAATTCCTAGCTGGCCCATGGAACCCAGGGCCACAGGTGTTCATGGAAATGAGTAGTGTAGCAGGAATTTTAAAACGCTATAATTTTTTTACCAGTTATACAGGCTAAGGCAATGATACAGAGTAACCTTATCTACTGCCTCAGGATATGAGCTGGGGTCAGGAGGGCACTCCTTTCAGTGCCCGACATCACTTGTATCTCAGAAGAAGAATTTTCTTTGTGGTTTTTTTCTGAGTAGAATTCACACTCCTAGAAAATGTAGATGGTTGGTGATTCCAGACAAAGAGTTCCAGTTTGTGTTTAATATAAAATACTTCTGTTGGAATTCCACCAGGCTTCAAAATGCAAGTTGAAGGTAAGGATGGGCCAGAGGTGCTGCCTTGAATCCCCTGCGCTAGGCTGTGCTGTTATGACTCCTGTTTACAGATAAGAAAATGGAAGGTGAGGGGCGGTATCCAAGGCTATGCGACCAGTGTCAGGGTAAGAGTTACAGAAGAGCAATAATACAAGGTCTGACACAAAACAAATGAGACTAACCCTATAGTTCGGGAATCAAGAGTGAGAGGGGAGAGACAGAGAGATGGTTATGAAATAAGTTCTAACCTTAGCTTAGGGACATTATTTAGTAGTGAACAGGTATGGTTGGAACTGGTGATCTGAAAGGTCTTTTCCAACCTAATGATTCTATGATTCTAACCTGTCACAGTGAGACAAGGCTCAGCTCATTCGCTTCACTCGGGACAAATGGATGTGTGTTCCAATAGAGATGTTTTCTTACCCTTGGTCCACTCTTTGTTTCACTGTTTTGGTCTCTTGAAAATGTATCTCAAAGCAATAGGAAACCTTCATCTTTTTGTTTGGGTGATCACAAACTTTCCAGTGTTTCCAGTGGCTGTGACTGAACATACCAAACATACTTGCATGCTGACAGGCGGGGTGGCTGTTTTCCCCTTGAGGCAGGGATGGGGGCTCTGAGGTTGTCAGTAAAAACAAGTCTGTTGTGGTGAGTAATTGCTGCTGGGATTGCTTCTACCGTGGTTTTAGCCAGGCTGGCAGTGAAGCTGGCTCTTCCTTTTGTGTTCATTTATTAAGATAATCAGCTGAAAAATCTGTTGTTAGAATCCTAACAAGACTGAACAAAATGGTTGGATCTTCTGAGATCCCAGGTCTCCGGAGGAACTATTAAGTAAATACTTTAAATACAGCTTTCCTTTTTCAGTGTGATGATGACATGTGAACTAGCACATAGGGACATAAAATGAAGAGAACATTACTTGATTCTGTTCTTAGCTGTGCTCAGGATTTAGTTTAACAACCAGCGTCAGCTGGCTCCTGGGATCTCCACACCTGTGTGTCTGCTACTGCCTCTGCTCAGAGCGGACTGGCAGCTCAGATTCACCAGTTCACTTTCAGTGGTTGTGGTTGTTCACACTCATGCTCTCCACTGTGCTGTTCAGGGACACCGCAGCCATTCACACAATAGTTGCTGTGGTTTTGCATATTTTTGGATATATTTTTCTGTATTTTACAGCCATCCGTGTTAAAGAAACCCAAAAGCTGTGGTATTTATCTTCAGTGTGCTGGGTTTTAAATTGCAGCAGTACAGCCACTGCTTCACAAGCTGCTGTGCTTCCTCTACAAGGAATAGAGGCAGGGTGCATATCCAGTTTAGCTTCTTTGTGCAGGTTTTTGTCAAGCTGCTTTCTCCTTGATCCAGCAACCTGTGCAGCTACTGCTCTGTAGTGTGACATTCTTGAGGGAAGCTGCAGTCCTAGGTGAAGGATTAGAAAAGAGTTATTTTCATTGTCTCTGATTCTAGCTTTGTATGCCAAGAATAGCTAGGGGGGTTATGTCCTTTCCTTCTTGTTTTCACTTCCTCCATATTTTTGCAGACACTGGGAAAAAGGCCTCAGTGTCTAAGTATGTTGTATCTGAGCATGTTGTGGTTAGTGCATTCCTGACAAGCTTGCTGTGTTTGGTGCTGTGTCTGTAACTCCCGTGACACTGTCAGCATACCATTAGCCCGTCATCTTGCACAGAAACTGAATATTATTCTTGCTTTTCCTGGCTGAACCAAAGATATGGAGTTGTAGGCTCATTTATATCGCTGCTGCCCCATGAGTACTGTTTGTGTGAATAGAAAAGATTTTATAATCCTAACCAGGAATCTTTCAGTAATGGGAAGTTTTATTTCAGTTATTGGTTTCTAGTATTTTTCATTGCAAGAATCACTTGTTTAAACTGGAGATGGCTGAAGGAAGGCTCTCCATTTTTTTCAATATTCTAGGCAAGATACCAGTTTCAGAGCATTTGTTGAAGTGTGGATGAACATACAGACTGGTTCATGGGGAAATTTGAAAAGCAATCTATATCACACTCAGTTATACTCTCAGAAGAAAGACTGACTTAATATGGAAGAATCTCAGAGGAAGATCAGGACCAAATAAATAACTGTAATTCCAATTAACATAACAGGAGGCCTGTCTGTGTGTACACACAGCTGCTCTATCAGGGCTCAGGTTTCTAAAACATCAACAGGAAGGCCAGAAGGGTAATTACAAAGTAATTCAGTTCTTATGCATAACAAAGAGCCAAATATCACAGTCATTGATACTAATCTTATTATACTCAAAAAGATACATAGATGTACTAGTGTTGTCCAGACAATCTGAAATCACCTGAAAGATTTTTTCCTATGCGGCTCAGTTAAAACATAGAGATTAGCTGCAATAGGTGACTGTCAGCTTGAAGAGTGCTGTTATCGCTGGGGCAAGCAGCAATACCTTCCTGTTGAATAGCCTTGTCTCTACTGCACCATCACCTGTCTGGATACCCAGAGGGCTTATTTTTCTGCCACCAGTGCAGGAAATAGCTCTGTCCTTAGGCTGGTGGAGGAAAACGAAAAGGGGCCTTACTATTCTTTGTAAGAAAAAAGGGGAGTAAGGCAGGAGGAAAGGTAAAAGTAGTTACCTTGACATTTTGGTTTAGGACGCTCAAAAGGCAAACTGAGAGATCCCTGTACGGTACCTGGGTATGTACAGATTTGGGTGTTTGTTTCCTTTCCCAGTCAGATATGGGGAATTTTTATTAATCCTCTCTGTTCTTTCACTTAGGTTCAAGGAAACTTAGAATCATAGAATCATAGAACAACCAGGTTGGAAGAGACCCATTGGATCATCGAGTCCAACCAACTTCCCCCATAGAGTTTGCTCAGAATTCCACAGTGCAAATACATGTAATATGCTGTAAACAGTGTAAATATGATTAATAATATAAACACATTTATAGTAGCAGTTTTGTTATAGTAGCAAGAGGTTTAGGCAGTGTGAGGCTTGCTGTCTATGAATAAAGAGTATCAGTGGTCCATCACATGTTTTACATACATCTTAGTTCATGTGGTCAAGAGCATCCTGGACAGTGCTGGGCAAGGTATGAGCAGGAACCTGCTGCAGCTGCAGCCCCTGAAGCTATAACCCAGGGTGGCTGTTGTGGTGAACCACTAGAGGCTGCTCAATAAACGCAGCCTACAGCTTCATCCCTTGAGGAAGGAGGAGGAGATTGTGTGTACAGCTGAAGGAAAACATTATTAGAGCAGCTGCCTAAAAGACAACACATTTATCTTGGCTGGGATAGTGAGGAGTAACAAGAATAAAAGTAAAAAAGAAAAAAGTGGAGATTTTTTTTTTTTTAATTTCTGAGTCATTTTATTTCCTGGTTGTAACCGTTAGCAGTTGAAGACGGTCTTGCTTACTGATGTTATTTCTAGTGCACATAGGCCATACTGCTCAATTACATTGAGGGGAAATTGAAGAAAGGTTTCCTAACAAATCCATTGATCCTCCTGTCCTCTTGTTTCCATCATCCACTGGAGGTTTTTGTTAAGCTCAGATGAGAAAGATAAACTGTTTTCTGTTCACTGGAACTGCTGTCTGTTTGATGGTTCTACCAGCAGAACAATTTGATTTTTAATGAGTCCTATGATGAATCGCTGTAGGTATTGTACTAAATCCTGAATCCCTAAATGTCAAAAAATATGTAGGACCTGTGCAGCTAAGAAGAACAAAAACTGCAATATAGACATGTCAAGAGTTCTGATAATCAGAATGAACAACATTGTAGAAATGAATTGCATTTACCAGAATCTAGAGGCAGATTCAAAGGAAGAAGAGGTAAGAAATATCAGAGGCAAAATGTGGGCCCTAGAATGACCTCCCCAAACGGTGTTAAATGTTGCATTAGTCAAGCCACAATAATTGAGGAAGAAGCCGTTTCCTGGAGATTACCAGGTGGTGGGGAAGGCTCAACAGCCTGAGGCTGCTTTTGTTATTAAAAGGTGGGATCGGGAGGAAAAAAACTGGCTGCATGCAATTTATTCAGAATGAGTAAAGCTGATTAACAAATAGGGACAGGAAGTTTCTGAAACTACTATTCCAGCCATCAGATTGGATCCTCTTCTTGAAAACCTGAATCACATCGTAGCTGACTAAAATTATACTTAAAGAAAGCAACTGTTCCAAAGGGCATGACTGTGCCTACTGCTATAGGTCCATGTTCAGAAATACCTAAAGGAAACACTGAAAATAAGTGTGCTCATGTATCTGATATGTTGAAAAGGTCTGTCATATCATCGGGTTTTTGTGATATTCTGTGAAACATACTGCTGGTTTTGTCCAAGATCAGTTTCGGCCTCATACATCAATGGCATAAAAAGTGTAAGCACAGTGCTGTACTGTTCTTTTTTCTCAGCTGTTACATCTGTGCTTTAGCTATCACTCTAAAAAGATTTGACGATGTAAAATTTCAAAACCAATTTGAAATATCCAGAGGCTGAAATAGTTGCTGTAGATATTTCAAAATACTGCTGAGTAGCTATGAGTGCATGGCCCATCAACTAATGAAGAGTTTGGCTGCTTACTGTGTAATCTCATTTCATTGCTTTGTCTCCTGCACAAGTATCTGAAGTAATCACTTGTCTTTACATCAGTACGGTCTGTTCTAAACTGATTAGGACATATGCCATAACATTTTAGTTATGACACCTTAAAGAAATCGGTTCTTATAGGTAACTAATGTTATATTTGTTTGAAAGATCATTCTTCTTCATGGCAGAACTTGCTAAAGCAGCTTATAGTTGAAACAGCATTTCCAGCCCTAGCCAGCCTCCAGAAAGGAAGAGGTTGTGAAAGTACAACTTAATTTAGCTGAAGGATATATGGGAGTCAAGGCTTCTGAAAATTCCCTGAAAAATGTACTTGCCAAAACAAGTTTTAAACTCCTGGTTGAAAATGCAAGATCAGCTTTTCACAGTGTGTAAGCAATGAGGGGGATGTTGCATCATGGCTTTGGCCAGTCTTATGGTTTGCTGAAAGGGGGAGACCCTTTACTGTCGCTCCTGACCTCTGCTTATGTCGGTTCTGACACTAACAAGCTCTCTAGAACAAAGTCAGTCTGGTGACTAAAAGGTGTCTTATTGGTGAACTAACTGGTTGCATCTGACCACAACCACAGCAGGTACACAGATGGGATACATGAGGCTGGGAAAGGGAAAAGTGGGGAATCAAGGACCTCCCACTTCTGGCTGTGGCAAGCTGTTAAACCAGCTTAGCTGCAGTATTTAACTTCAAAAATTGTGTTCAAAGTTTTGCTTAAAAAGGCAAGTGTCAAATTAAAAAAAATTTTTGGAAGAGAATTTAAGTTCAGAATTTAATTCAAGTTTGCGGTGGTCACGTGAGCCTGTTCTCTGAGAACTATTCAAACCATTACAATTTTAGACTTGGGTATAATCTTTATACTAAAGTTTTAAAAATTTGTCCTGGTAATGTGATGCAATGAAATAAAACATACAGAGACTTAAATATCCTCAGCCACTTTTGCAGTAATTTTGCTGTGCTCACTAAGTTGAAAAGTGGCAGAGCAATGTACCATATACTATGATTTTAGCAGTTTCTACTCCAGCATTCTCTTAGCAGTGCTGAGATAATTGACTATGCTATCACCTATAGCCTGGTTTTCTGTTCCTTTCATCTGGAGCAGTTCTGAGCAGCTGAACTACCGAGTGATTGTGGCAGCAGAAAGTATGGATACTCCCTAGTCCTCCATTTCATAAATGTCATAAAATGTCTTTGGCTGTTTAAACTGAAGCTGATGACTTTGATGAATTAGGTAGGGTCTACCTGCCTTCTCTGCTTGTAGACCCAAAAAGGCTGCACTTTCTTCTGTGCAATCTGGGACAAATTAAATGGGATGTATTCTTCTTTTCAGCTGACTAATTTGTTCGCAAAGTGAACTCCACACTAGGTCTGGAAATATTTTCCTTACTCTGAGGCTGAACAGATCTTTGAAATGCTTTTGGCAGGCCAACCCGTATTACACACTTCAGTGTTAACTGCTTACAAGTTACACCAAATATGAAAATGATTGGCTGAGATTGGACACCTGAGAGCTGAGCATTTGCCTTCTGGGTCATAACTTGACTACCCTGATCTTCACAGTAGATAATGTCCAAGCAGAGGATGCCAAATCACTACGCTGTAAGGGTTAATGTTGTAGTGATGAAAGCTAAACTGAACAAATAAATGGAGGTTTAGCATTTAACATATGTGATGTACAATTTCTATTAACAAACACTGCTACTACTGAATGTTCCTAAGGACTGTAAATTTTCTTCTTGGTTTTTTGGAGCCACAATTTGAGACAAAAGACACCTTTTCTTCTCCTGTCTCACTGAAACAGACTGTACAGCAGTGCAGCTGCAACAGCAACTGCAGCATGTGTGTCCTCTTGCCTTGGGTGCACCGTGCAGTCACTGCCTAAGAACATTTTCAAAGGCGACCTAATTATGGGCTGGTTATAAAGAAAAATATTTGTCTAAAAAGGGAAGGGGAAAGAAAATCCATGGCCTCTTCCAGGCTTCTGTCTATCACCTCCATATTATGAAAGGCTTGTTTCTGATTCCCACATGTCATTATTATATGTATATAAACATACATATTTTATATTTAAAATTGGATATGTCTATTATCCTGTGGTTTTCTTTGTAGTGCATATGAAGCGTGAGACTTATTACTGTATGAACATGCCTCCTATATTTTTTAGATACATCTACTTGTTTTGATACTTTTCTTCAGGGCAAAAAATTAAAATTGTCCAGAGAACACACAAACCTGTGGGGAAAGTCTAATCATTGGGTAGAATTTGACTGTCATCTTCCCAAGACATTAAGGAGAGTTATGAGAATTAAGTTGAAGGAAACTAATAGGAACAGAAGCCAAAAGATGTTGTGCAACTGTCAAGCAGAGATTTCTTCTATAATGCTTTGTAAAACAAACAAAACCAGGAATTTCTCCATCTGAAGTTAGTCATTTAAGACAGACTTTGCAAACCTGAATGCTGTTTGAACAGCACAGTGGTCCAACCATAAAAATAATCTAGGTACAGCTTAATGTTACAACCTTCTGTTTCCTGAACAACACACAAATTAGAACGGATTATTATTTAAACGAGTCCATAGGGAGAGATCCATGATGAGATGTTGGTTCAGTTGACAGCACCTGCCATTGGATTTGGTGGCAAGACAGTAACTGCAGGGAACCAGTATGGATACTGCGTGAGTACCGTCTTCCAGAGTGTTTCTTATAAGAGGTTTGTTGTTCACAAATGCATTATGATATTACATTTGCTCAAAGGCCTCCCACACTAATTTCAGCTTTTTAGACTGTACTTCAATACTTGCCTAAGCCTGTGTATGGTCTTGCAGAGATTAAAGGACAGTTATGTTCCATTAATATAATTTTACCATGGACAAAGGATGCAGGTTTGGAATTTTCAAAATGAAAATGAGGGCAAGTATTATGAATAACCTGAAATCCTGTGTTCACTGTGCCTCTTACCACGGTGGAAGAAAATCCATCTAAATAGCACGAAGGAGTAAGGAACATCAAGCATGGCACTAGCAGCACATTCTACACTCATAATGGATCCAGAGTCCAGGAAGTATAACATAACTGATTTATATGAAAATGGCAATAAAGCTTTTTATTTCTTTCTTTACCTTTCAACAGTAATTCACCCAAATACTATTCAGATTCAGTGAATTAATTTTTCCAAGGCCCATTGGAGTCCTTTATCTGCTGACTTCTGTTGAGTCTGCTTAGCAGAAAGCAACAGCTGAACTTGAATGCAACAAGTTAACTCCATGCTGAATACTTCCTTCACAACTGACATTTGTCACTTCACAGTCAAACAGCTTGAGAAACTGTGCAGATGGTAATAAATATGAAATCTTTTGCAGTAATGTGGTTTACATCACATTTGGAATCTTTGCATGGCACAGGAACAATTCAGTCGTGATCTGATTTTGGACTAAAGCCGCCACTTGGAATTCGAGTTCTCCTCTACCTTCTGAAACAATGGAACCATATCCTTGTCCCCTTATAAAGGTCCTGTCAAGAAATTGTCTTTTGAATCATGGCTAAAATATGATTTTGCACTATTTTCAAGTAGGAGCAGATGAGTTTCTGAATCCTCACAGATAATTTTGCCAGTCATGCCTTTTGTTATATCAAGAATATGAAATCGAGGCATATGGACTGCAACTGTAACAATGTGTTGGAATATGTATACACAGAGGAAAGAGCAAAGAGAGGAAAAGGTAAAAGACTGTACTCCCATTGTATGTAATGCTTGTAGTTTGTAACCAACAGATGAAAACAATCGTTGCTTTGACTTGAGCAGTTCAGAAGTATTCCTTTCTCACATAAGCTTAATTTCGTTATGTTTTTAAGGTGCAGCCTATGCGGAGTAGATGACAACAGCATGATCCAGATGGACAGAGATCACTGGTGGCTATCTGAGGAGCAACTGTTGCAGAGGTACAGTAACTGCAGAGTGAGGCTGCTTAAATCCAAAGGCATCACTGGATGGGGCGGAGGAAAGCTATCATAAAGAGTATTTATGTGGGAAGAGCATGTTTTTCCTAGGGAGTCATTCTGAAAAAGGATCCTATGTATTGCTGGTAGGAAAGTAAGAGAATCATGTTCAAATCTAATGTGAAAATACTGAGTGTAAATTGGCTTGTGGCAGGTGTGAGTTTCACCCTATTAAGGCAGTTTTCCTTTGAAATTTCACTTCTTTCATTGAGGAGGAAGGAGGAAACTATAACAGCTATGTCCTGAATGATATTCTAAATAATTTGTATGCAATTTATTCTTGTAATATGTGGGAGACTTGTGATCTGCACAGACATTTGGTCATTCTGGGTTGCTGTTGCTCAGGTAATATTCTGCAATTTCAGGTACTTGAGAGAAAGTACAGGAAAATATAAACTAAAGGTAGATTGCAGAAAGCCAGAAATCTTGAAAGGGAACATATCATGTGTCTGCCTTTGGCCCAAACTTGAAAACTCTGAGGGAGCACAAAGCTGGGGAATGAAAATGAAGATATATCAAAGGGTCTGTGTTTCTGTGCATGCAGATGTACATGCATATGGGGTCATGTATTTGGTGAGCTTGCTATCCAAGCATTACCATTACCTCAGTTGAAATAAGATCTAGGAAATAGATTAGGAAACTGAACTATTATATTTTGATTCTTTGAAGTTTGATGTTAAAGTCATTGAAGTGGATCAAATGGTTTGTAAATTAGCTTTGTATGTGTCTTTATCCTCTAAAGGGCTCAGGAAAGGAAACAAATAGATCACTGAGCTCTGCTTTTCCTTCATGTATAAACAATGCTCTTGAAATCACTGGGGGTTTTTTCTCACTTGAGGGTAGTGGATCAAATAAACCCCTCCATGTTTCTACCCCATACTAATTTTTCTTGATACATGTTGAAGATTAGTAAGTTTGAGAACATTCCAGTTCACATCCTGTGTACTTCAGTGTTCCTCAGCCACTGCACAAACCATCGTGTCCAATGCCAAGCCAAGTTTCCTGATAAAATGTAACAATTTTTTTTTCATCTACCCTTGATTGTGCTGTTGGAAGACAAAGGAAGACCAAAAAGCAAATTTTATATTAAATAGCAGTGCTTGACGATGCATATTTGTTGCCCAAGAACCAGGAACTGTGGGCCTGACTTGCAGAACTGTTAACTTATTTATCCCTTTTCCTGAAACAGACCTAACATTTTTGTCAGAAGTCATACAATTTTTTTTCCAGCTGAAACTGTGTAATCCTGCCTGCCTAACCCACGTATTGCTGAGGTTCTTCTAAGAAAGGTATGCTTTCTCTTCTACATGAGAGAAAAGGCAAGTCTGTCTCATGCAGCACATTGTCTATACAACAATGAAGAAGTTACTCTATGACTCTGAATGTGTATACAGTGGCTTTGTAAATCTCTATGAGCCTGGTCTTGAGAAAGGAAACTAATCCCAGTAAAAGGGTATTGCTTCACAGAAATCTTTGCGGAGCTGTGGAATACATTCCTCCACCCTTGTTGCCCAGACTGTTTGCATACTGGGGCTCTGGTTGCTGCTATAGATAAACTGTGCAAATAAATGGAACTGGCTGTTATTTTGCACCCACTCATTTTGTCTCATTATATATATGCTCACAACATCCTTTCCCCCACCCAGTGGTGTGCTGTAACTATTAAGGACACTGCTTTTCCTTTGAGCAAGTGAAGATGCATCCTTACAAGCATTGTCTGTCTCCTCGACTGCTTTTAGGCCTGTGCAACCAAGCTGTAATTCTTGAAGTACGAATCCTATCTCATTACTTCTGAGTTTACATCACCCTAATGTGTGTTGCAGGTTTCATTCTTGGAAAGCGAAAGTGTGAAAGTAACTGATTCCCAATTTTTAATTTTCTGTGGTTGTCTGTCTGTAAATATTTCATCTTTAAAGAAACTCTGAGAGAAGTTTATATTAAAATGCTGTTGATTTTCTGTCCTTTCTTCTGATTGTAGTGATTACAAAACACTTTCACGCCCAGGAGCTGGAGAGTTCTGATTAAGTTCCCACAGAATACAATTACTCACACCTACTCCACCTTGGTGCTATGTGGGTAACTGTAACTTATTAATCATTCTTACTATCTACCCAAGCCTTAGCAGCTACAATACTTGGTAACATGTCACAAAATCTGTGAGAAATACTTACTTCTAACCTGAAGTCCTATTTGCATTTGCAGTGGCAATAAAACAAAAGATGATTTTATATCCTGGACCAGAGGGAATGGTAAAGGAGGAAATCTGTGAAACTATGGGAATGATTCACCAGTAAGAAAGTTCAAATATGAGCGTTCCATGTGCTTTAGGCATTTTTAGGAATTTTAAGTTACAGTAGTGAGTTCTGTGCTTTGATTTTATTGTTATAGTAGTGAATCTGCATATTTAAAAACTGCTCCTTTAACTATACTATGTTTAAACACCAAACAAAGCAAACAACAAACACAACAACTTCCTGAGATTCATATAAATACTGAGCATCAACAGGACTGACAAATGTTTATATATGATAATTTAAATTACAGATGGACCAGAAAAAGGAGGATGCAAGTGATCCAGCAATTTACCACGATGCTGCCTCAGAGCACCGAGAAGGTTATTTGGGTATAATGACCCCTTATCCTGTCTGCTGGAGCTGCCATTACTCTAACACAGCATTTGTGTCAGCCCAGAGGGATGCAAGAGGAGCCTGCCAAGTCAGTTTCTTCTAATCACAAAGCAGCCACCAGTGGAAGAGCTGGATTCAAAGCGATGAAAGGGTAGGAAACATATTATCAGTATGCTCAGCACTGTGTACTTTTGAAAAATACATCTCATGGTACATGCTTCCCTGAAACCTTGTGTGAACTATTGAACAAGAGCACAAAGACAAGAGATGTGCACTGACTTTGCCAATCAGCCAGGCTCTTAAGATGTAACTGTTTATGCTTTTTTATCTCCAATTATCTCTCTGGAGTACAAGAGACTGCTCCTCAGGCTGCACTGTGCAGGAAGTGCTAAGTATGTTCATAAAGGTGTGGCTTAGCTCCCTAGCAATTCCATGGTAACAGGGGCGTAGCAGACTAGCCTTAAGTAAAACAAACAGGCTTTGTGGAAATCAAAAGTTGAGAATGCAAGCTGTTCTCATCTCTTTGATTAAAGCAGCTAATCTTTGATTGAAGGTGGTGGGCTCCACCTCGTTCCCCTACACCAGATAAGTTCACAAGGGCTGGGTTAAGTTAAACCTTGTGCTTTCAATACCGATGTAAAGGAATGGTTTTTAAAGTCATTTTTGCGAGATGTCTTGTGAGAAACAGATTAAATTTACACATTATTTTATCACAAACATAACATTAAATAAGAGGAGAAGCCCTGTATAATTTATTGAAAATCTCATCACTCAGTATACAATGGCTCCGTTTACACTGAGAGGTACAGAGCAGAACACATAATACTGGCAAAAATCTTCATCTTTTCTTACTGAGTCCTTTTGCCTTGTCTTTCCCAAGGAAAATTCTGTGTTCTGACCAGGACTTGACCAGAACAAGTTCAGCTCTTACACCAGGCAAAGCAGATTGCTGTTACTCTCATTTGGCTAGCAAGAATTTAATAGATAGACACGGCAAAAGCATGCTTTATTGCTGTGGTAGATACTCCCTCAGACAGGGATTCTTGCACAGATGGAGTGTAATCCAGAGATCTGAAGAGACAAGAAGATCTGATCTTCATAGTCTTATAAAGTAGGTCTATACAAAGTAGGTGTAAAAAGCTACCTGAGGTGACTCATCTGTAACAGCCACAGCCAAACCTGGCTGCCCTTGGTGTCAGCTACAGTAGATTCAAGTAGGAACCAGGCATAGAAAAGCTGGATGTGCCCTGAAGTCATAGATTCATGACACTAGAAGGCAGTACCCCTCTTGTTTTCCAATTCCAATGAGTCATTGTCTTGTTTTTGCCATATTAACTGTGGGACCAACTTCTGAACCAAGAGAGAATGGATCCGTCTTAAGGACTACTCTGACAAAATGAGGTGGTGTTGTTTTCTGTTTGTTTTAACTTTCTGAAATTGGATCAATATTTCCAAGTTGATCAATTGTGCAGCCCCACAAATAGCAGCAGTGAAGGATCTGAGTGGACAGCAAGGGTGGGACGATGATGAATAGCTGAGGCTGGATGAACAAGGTATGACTGAAATTTGTATTTATGTCAAACCTATTTTATTAGGGAACCTACAGCTTAGGGTCATAGTTTTTCGTATGTGGCAGTCCCAGCCAACTCCCATCTCTCCCCATTTCATTAGTGGGGTGTTTGTTTATAGTGCATACAAGGATTTGACCTATCTGAAAAATGATGGAGTAGATCACACTCCTCTGCCTCCCTCCTCTCACAAAGCAAAGCACTAAAGAAAGGGAAGGAGTGGTTGAAAGTTAGTTATGTCCTAGACATCTGCTTCATCCAGAACATTATCGGTGCATTCATTATAGTCACTGTGTAGCCGCTCCCAGGCAACTTTCTCTTGTCTGTGTCTCAGGGCTCTTTTCCTTTTCCTCACTGCCATACATTTCAGTCTAGAAAAGGCAAAATCCTAATGTATGTTAACTGTGGCACACTATGATTGAAATAATTGCTTGAGAAAACCAAGGAATGACTGAACACGAGGTGACATTTCCTGTCAAACAAGGGTGTGCCACATTAGCAGGGTTGTGGAAAGGAGGTATGGGAGTACTGGCACTTGTAAAACAGCTCTGTCATGGTATGTTATCACAGCTCCAGCCTATTGGGAAGGGAAAGGGCAGAATTCATTGCACCCACTTGCCATGTGCTTAGCTATTATCTGTGTTTACACAGCAATTCCATGAGTATTAAGTGATAGAATGCACTGAATTGCATCATATGGCATCTTAAATATAAAATCTCTCCACTATGCTAAAGGGAAGAATCTAGGGAGAGTTGTCCTTTGCAAACACCATAGTTGTTTTGTCATGTTACAAGGGGTAGAGCAGAAAATATATTCTTCACATCTTCCTAGCATGTTAGTTCTGCTGGAG
This sequence comes from Coccyzus lansbergi, assembly GCA_033558105.1. Taxonomy (NCBI): domain Eukaryota; kingdom Metazoa; phylum Chordata; class Aves; order Cuculiformes; family Coccyzidae; genus Coccyzus; species Coccyzus lansbergi. The sequence continues at coordinate 2,739,261 of JAUMJK010000426.1, read as the reverse complement.
TCTGGTAGTACTGAGTCAGGCACAACTTTTTAAAGACTTTAAGGATAAAGAGGCAAAACCAAAACCTGGAAGTTGTATCTGAGGCCTGATGCTTTGGGGAAATTTTTCCATCCTTGTAATTGGATTGGATGGGACATAGAGCATGTACGAAATCCCCTTGTGAGATCCTAAGTATGCAGTAATTTGTAGTAAAAGTGAAGTGGAGTAAAATAAACATAATCAAGATGAAAGAGCAAGAAACCATTGAGTGATAGGCCCCCTATCATGTCTATTCTGGATGCACATAATTGCATTCATCAGTATGTTACACAAAATACTTCAATGGAACGTCTTAAAGCCCAAGCACTTCAATGGGTGATTAAGTTTTGCTTAAGTTTTGCATTTATATTTTACTTCTGTTTATACAGAGGTGGTGAGAAAAAGATGTGTATTTGCATATCTGTATGTGGAATAAGTTTAATTAAATTACAATAAAGAAGCAGGTTAAATGTCAGAGCGGCTAAATCAAATGGGAATGAAATATTATATGAACACACCCTCATTTTTTATCAGGGTTTTAAAGTCAGCTGAGAGCATGTGGTACAATGTGAATAAAGAGCCAGAGCTTAGTAATTTCTGCCAAAATACTCTCATGAGGCCAGTCTTGGCCAGTTGTAAGTAAAGCTTCAGAAAATGTAACTTACATGAATTCATCATTAATTGTGGAATTTATACATTGTTTCTCTTGGAGCAATTTGGACTTCCAGTATGCAGTCTTTTGTAAGCACTTGATAATTAGTTGTTTCATGACTACTATACTACAGAACGGATTATCAGCTCTCAGTAAGTGAGAGTAGGGTACAGCATGCAGATTCTTTGGTGTAGATAGTGACATTCTCATTTCTTCTGTTGTCTGATTGTTTGCATACAAGGTGACAGGAGGTAGATACCCAAAATTCCAGATGGCTTTGGCTGACTCACCTTGACACATCATTGATTTTGTATTTCTACCAACTTCTGGGAGCTTTCCAGACCTACGGTGTGAATGCATTTATGTGTGGGCATATGATTGGCTGAATATCATGAATTCCTTGACGGAGCAAATACAAGAATTCTTTTATAAAATGTTAAAGGACTACTGGGCTTCCTATCCTGCTGTTGCTGTGACTGGAAGTTTCTGCGTTGGGCTGTTAAAAGTATGAAGTGGTCCAAATGAAATGCTTCATGTAGACATCATTCTCATTTTCCATTACAAGGAGTTAACCACTTGATCTTCTCACAAGCGAGTACAACATTCATCCTGTTGAACTTTAAACATGCAAAGTATTTTTTTGTCGTTTTTAAATTACTGGGATTATTCTATTTAATTGCATTTAAATAGTAGTGGATGAATCCCAATATTTTGGCTTTTAGATACTTAATTGAATTGTGTTATCAATTTATGTACTCTTTTTGCTAAAGTGTGGTTGGTAATGGTGGTAGCAAGGAAGGTGGTAGAGATTTTTTCCTTTATAGCCAATGTAAGAAACAACTCATTATAGTGAAACTTACCATTAAAACCCAAGTTTTTTACTGCTGAATATGCAGTCGTGCTAGCAGGCTTGTAAGCTCCTGTGTCCTTTCAATGGACAAAGAGAGGATGGGATAGTAAAATAAGTATTTTTATCTAAAGCTGAACATCAAATTGCTTAAAAACCTGCCACAGAAATAATATTTTCCATTGAATTTCCATTTTCATCTTATACCTGAGATTATTAAAAAAGTGACTAATTGCAACCGAAATCTATTTAGGCAGGTTTCAGGGGCACACAAAGTGAATTTTCAGTCACAGGTAAGGTAGATTGAAAGGTTCAGGAAGCACTTGCATATTCATCTCATTAGGTAACAGAAATCGTATCACATGGCTTGTCTAATATACTACAGCTTAAAGATCCTGTCTCAACTAGTTGCAGTGAATTATTTAAAGATTTAGCAGTGAGATCAGATTGGCCACTAGGAGAAAGTTTCTCATCAGTGTGCAGTGCAGCATTGGCACACATCATCCCAGAGGTTTGCAAGGTGTGACTGGACAAAGCTTTGCCTGATTCAACCTGGTGTTGACAGCAGTCAAGCAGTGGGTGCAGAATTGGAGAAGGGGACTCTGAGAGGTCCCTGCCTAGTAACATTTCAATGATTCTAATTCCAGAAAAGTCAATTATTTGAGGGAAAGCATTAATCCCAATGGGAGAAAAATCAAAATTCACTGTGCATGTGTTGTAAACACTTCACTTTAATATAAATCTATAGTAATATCAATATTAATAATGCATGCAATAACTACTATGCATGCATATTTGATCTGTCCATAAATTCGATGGAAAGGTAAATGCTCAGATCTTCAAAAGCCCAATGCCTGTAAATTGGAGAAATCTGGCTAAACAGCATACACAGATACTCCAGTGAGAGCTGAGCAGGTACAAATGCATAAGCCTTTGCAGGATTAAGACACTGGATTGATTGTCAGCCTTTAAAGGAGAGAAGCTATGTAAAATAATAGGGAAAGTAGTTCCAGTTTTACTTATCTTGTCTAGTCACCAATTTTATGTTTTAATTTACCTTTGATTCAATAGAAATTTAATTCCAGCTGATCAGAATTCTAAGTGAATGCTTTCAGTATGACTTGATGGGGCTAGTAACTGCAGGGTAACAATACAATAGAAAGCACCTTCCTGAAGCACTTTTGCATATTGCTGAGCTTTTATGAAATTATTTTAAGCATTCTATGCTGCATTGTAATCATGACAGACCTACCTGGAAGACCAAAAAAATCAGATCTCTCCAAACATCTGGACAGAAATCAAAGAACACTGTTAAAGCAGTTGTTCCCATGCCCTTTCCCACTGGTTTGCTCTTAAAGAAAGGATGCCAGAAATTTTTTTTACATATGGGTTTATGTTTCAGGAGTTACAGTAAGCTTCTCCTTCAGAAAATCTTGCTACAGTTGCTTATAATCCTGTCCAGGAGCCACAGGCTGAATGGGTGTGAAATCTACAGCTCTTTTCACATTTACTTACAGATTGCTTACAGATGTTTTACCTCCCATGCCAGTTCAGTTTGGAGATGCTGAGGCATACAGAGTTTAATACTATGCCTATTGTGCAGATAAAATCCAAGGCTCCACACTTAGTTAACTTAGCATCTCTATTTCTCAGAACCATAGCATAATTTCAGCTAGAAGAGACCTCTGGAGATCATGTGGTTCACCATCCTGGCCCCACCAGCACGGCCAACTTTGAAGTTAGACCCAAAATATAAAATATTTCATTTGAGTAAAATATTCCTGAGGAGGACAGAAAACTTTTCAATATCATATAAGTTTGGAATGGAAGACTGACTTTTAGCTTCCCTTGACAGGTAGTTAAAGTATCTTTGTAGACCTGAATGTGGCCAGGATATTACTGTAGATCTCATGTCTTCAAGTTTCATATTCTTTTTATTAGGCTATGACAGAAGAACTGCAAGGACATTCAGTCCAACAGGGCTTTAATTAATAGTGTAGTCAAGGTAAAGGGGAAGGATGTCTCTTTTTTACTTTGTTGGTCTTGATTCATGAAACTGTGTAGTGTGTATGTAAGAATGAAGCTGTCACTACAGGTTTATCCATTGCAAGCAGAATGCATGTAATGAACTGCTTCTGTATTCTCATCTGATCTAACTGTAAATCTGCTCTATTTTTCAATTTTGTTTGTTTGATTAAAAAGAAACAAACAAAGCAATCACAGTACTGAACTTGCATAATGATGAATGTTCATCTTTGAAATTTTTTTCTCCTCCCAGTTACACTTATGAGATATAATCCCTGTATGGAACTTATGAACAAGAACCTTAGTAAATACACCTGCGAGTATTAAAGGCAAAGGTGAGCAGCAACTCTTTATTTCAGCAAGACGTTGGTTACAAATTAACTTTGGTAATTCTCAGTGTAAGAGGGCTTTGCCCACATGTTGTTTCAGGAAGTGGATCCTGTTGCTGTTCCGTGGAGACAGGCGATGTCATTCCTTTACATTTTTTAGATCAATAACGTCTCAGAGATGGGTATAGATAACGGCTGTGTGCAGAGAGATGGAAGGTTGTAGACAGAAGGAAGGAAAGCTTTTAAGATTTTCCTTTAAACATTTTAGAATATACTTTAAGTCCATTTAGCTAGAATAGTTTAGATTAATACAAATCAAGATAGTCACAGAGTAGAAACCAGATGAGTTTTGTAGGAAGAGATACTACATTTTCTTAGATGAGCTAATGTAATTATGAAAAGCACACAAGTTTTTGGGCTCTCATTCATCTTTGATACCATGAGGTGTCAAATAGGTTTTCAAGGGTGTTTGGCATTGATACGTGTAGAACTGCTTTAATTTGTTATATTACTATAAGTAAAGTACTATACTTCTTTCTTTCACAGTGGTTCCTAAAAGACAATTACATATGTATGAGCACTCCCTGTGCCAATTCCCTGAAACCTATGAGCAAGAACATATCATGTGTATGATCTTCTATAGGAATATGCTAATTATAATCCCATTTTGTATGAAGTAGTTATATGTTAGGGCTATAAAATGGCATCATATAGCTGTTGCGTAAATTCGACAATGTCAGAAAATAGACTGCTGAAAAAAAAAATTAATTTGAACATATATATCTATATGTTACAGGTTAAAGTTTTCACCTCTAATTGTTTGGAAATTTGACCTTTCCATAACAATACTCGGTCTTCAGGAGTGCTTTCCTTGCAGCTGCAGGTGGGAACAGCAGAGGCAACAGCTGAGGAGCATTTAACAAGGATCATGTGAAGTTCAACAAGATACTCCCATGCAGCACGAGGGTCCCTGCACGGCCTCAGCCAGGTAAACACTTGCAACATGTGAATTCTAAGAAAATTCACGTGACACTGCATCCATGAACTGTAGCTTAATTTCATTGAAAAAAATGAAAATAGTCTTGTTGATGGTGTTAGCATGTGAATGGGTGTTTGCTGAAGGAGGTCCCTAATAATTGCCATAATTAACCAATTATAAAATTAGCATGGTAAAAGACAAGAAAATGTGATGTTAATGTTTAAACCTATGAGATATTCAAAGTTAAATGTCCAGCTCTGCATTTTTCCATGATAGACGTCAGTAGTTAAATAGCAGCACCATTTTTCATTCAGTGGAACTTGTATTTCAACACAATACTCAGATTGAAGTACAAACTGAAGACTTAATTAAGCAAAAGAAAAATTACGACTAGTCTAGCTAGTAGCATTTGGCCTTTAAAAGCAACTAATAACACAGCAGTACAAAAAATAATAAATCATGGACTAAACAGGTTTTTTAATTCTAATTTCTGCTTGAAAATTTAAATTTGACAACATCACAAAAAATTGTTTTGATCCTCAATGTTACAAATCACTAAACCATGAAGTTCATGGTTTAGTGATTGATAGGAATGGTTGGACTCGATGACCCAGTGGGTCTTTTCCAACCTAGTGATTCTATGAAATCCTAGCACTGTTCTCATCGAGCAGAAATGCTCAGGGAGTATTTTTGTAGTAGCTAAACCAGGTGACATTTTCCCATCGTGGAGTCTCACCTGTGAAAGAGAAGAGAGGGACATAGAAGCACAGCCGTTCTGGACTGGAGTTCATGCCCAGGAGGGTGATGGCTCTTTCTTGAGCAGATACAAGGTAGAAAATGCAGGGCTTTAAATTTGTGGACACCCTAGATGCACCCTCTCTCAAAAATGAAGTGTTTTAGCAGGAGCCACCTTTGCAAACTCTGTGCAGAGCAGGGCCTAGCGCACTGAAGTGCTCGGTGCCCGTGACATCCCATAACTCCGGATCCCTCTGGCTTTGGCCACTCAGTGTGTACAGAGCGACCTGCACAAGAGCCATTAATCAGAAGCAGGTGAAGGCGTTTGTTCTGTGCCTCGCCAAGCTGGGCGTTGGGTCGTGCTTAGGTAACACAGGTGTCTCCTCTCAGGGCTCCCGCCGGCCGGGGGGAACGCGCCGAGTCCTGGGAGCGGCGGCGCCCGCAAAACTGAAAGCAGGTAGAGGCGCTTCCTGCAGGCAGGATTAAAGGGAGAGAAAGGGAGTTTTACTCCCATCTCCCTCAAAAACCAATCAGGCAGGCCGGAGCAGCCAGGCGTTGATTCTCCCTCCGTCCCTCCTACACCTTTTCCAAGGGCCCAATTGCCTGGGCCCTCTGGGAGATTGACTGGAGTCACATGAGCCGCACCGGGGGCAGGTAACTCGGGAGAGGGGAAGGGGAAGGGGGAGGGAAAAAAAAAAAAAAAAAAAAAAGAGAAAGGAAAAAAAAAAAAAAAAGCCCAAGCCCAGGCTGGGCTTCTGCCATGATGTCAGAGGGAGAGAAGCCCACAGCTTGCTAATTCACCTCCCAACCGGCCCCGGGAAGAAGGAGATCACCGGGAACAGGTAGAGATGCAAGCTGGCTCTGTTTTTGTTGCTCAGACACCCTACCTCCTGAGAGCTCTTTCTCTCTTCTCCATAGCGTGACTCCTCGTTCGCTCCTTTCCCCTTTGATCACTTGGAGGTAGGGGGTGAGCCTGATGGGATTTTTTTGTTTGTTTGTTTGTGTGTCCGTCTTTTTTTTTTTTTTTTTCTCTCTCTCTTTTTTTGACCTCTGCTTTTGATTGTAGTTGTTTCCCCCTGTGGTCATGACGGCTTCGCACAGTGACTCTTTGGTGGTGTTGTTTGGGGCAACAGCTGGTGCATATGGGGCTAAACTGGGTTCGGATGAGAGGGAACTAATTCTCTTGGTGTGGCAAGTTGTGGATCTCCAGAGCAAGCAGGTATGGATGGCTTCGGCCGGGCCGGGGACTCGTTCGCGGGGCTCGGGGGCTCCGCTGGGGCTCCCGGCGCTCCCCGCCCGCTCGCCCGGCGCCAGTTTGGTCGTTTCACAACCTCTCGCCCTCGAGGGGGGCCTTTCTTCCTCCCTTCCGAGGGATAAAGTGACTTCTAATGCGAGTTTGGCCGCTTCCACTGCTCAGCCCCGTGGCCCTCGCAACAGCCTTACCTTCAAATTCGAAGATGTCCGCGGGCTTGGGAGGCTGGAAAACAAAAAGGCTGCAAACGTGCCCGGGAGCTGCCTCGGGGTGACCCCTGGCCCCTTCGCGGCCTGTGCCGCAGCCTTTTTCTTGTTTTTAACCTGTGTTTGGATAACCCTTGAAAGAACATTGAATTCCCTTAACTTTCATGCCTATTGAAAATACGCTCTTTTACTTTACTAGAAGCCCTAGCGTAAACCGAGATATCCCTCCCCTAAGACGAGGGGCTTTGATAAAACATACACCACTATTGATTTAGTTAACAGATTTGGGAAACTGCCTTAATATTCCCAGACCTTCCCTCCACAAGGAGCAGCTCCCGCAGAAGTGGGCAGCACGGGGCGCCCCAGCCCGAGCGGGGTCTCCGGGAGGGAGGGAGGGAAGGAGGGCACCCTAGGCCAAGGCTTTCTATTTATGAAATCAACCAATGCTTTTCATTTGTGAAATCAGCAAATGCTTTTTCGCGTTGTAGTTGTTCTCGGGGACACCATACTGCACCCTTCTGATTTGTCTCCAGTCTGAATGCATTGTTAAAAAGAGCTCATTTCATCGATCCTCACTTCTGCCCGTGGTTTCTTTAATGTTTTTAGGTAGGGACACTGCACAAATCCCTGGTGAAAGCAGACAACTTGGATTTAAGTGAACAGTGTCGTGAAGTGAGTGGCTTAACACCAGAGGGACTGGGCAAAGCGGAGCCGCTGGACCGGGTTCTTCAGCAGGTGAGGAGGTGCTGCTCCTGAAGCCTGGGGACAAGATCCAATTGATTTGATTTATGGTTGGACTCGATGATCCGATGGATCTTTTCCAACCTGGTAATTCTATGATATGATAAAACAGATGGACTCTAATTTTGTCTTTCACTTTGAAATCATCAAGTTTTTGTGTTTATTTTAAAGCTAGTCCAAAAGAGACCTGAGCCATTTGAAATGGGAACCCTGTAATTCTGAAACAGTTGTGTGCAGTACCAGAGTATTTGAGCTGGTGCTCTAATCCTCAGAAGATCTGTCTTTTGATTATTTTGATGGGTCAACTTTTATTCCAAATTTCCCTTACTTAAGCCCTGAAAGAGCAGGCTGATAAGAGCACAACTTAATTTAGCAGTGCTAATCAAACTTAGAAAATCCAGGTGGTATGTCTCAATCTACAGGCTCACTGCTATAATACGCATTAAAAAACTTGAATTTTCTCATTTGTTGTTCTTAAAGTTAGTCGTAATCTTTAAAACCGCACTTTCTTAAAATGTCATCTGTGCTTATTGTGAATCACTCTTCCAAGTGAACTCTAATTAGTTTAGTGAATTATAAGGGGATTGATTTTTTTTTTCCCTCAATGATTTCTGTGTTTTGCTCTTTGGCTCACTTAAAATCACACTAAGACAGTAAATCTGAATTGGTATGATCCTTGCGGTTCAAGAGGCCCCGAGTTAACTGAAAGATTTTAATGTAAGTAATGTATGCGTATGCAGTTCCTGAAAGTTCACTTGCTTTCCTTGTCTTTTCTTCATACAAAATGTGCTTGAATGGAAAAATACAATAGTGCATTTTTGTGTAACATATAAAACTGGCTTTCCACACCTTGTCTGAATCATTTGTAGGTGTGTTTCAGCAGAAACTTGCTTGGGCAGTAGAACAGGTTCATGTTGCTGTAACTTCTGGTGACACAGATAACTTGGCAGGTTAGGTCCTAGCCCTCCTTGAAACTGAATGGTTAACACTTCACTGTAGTGAGTGTCTTTGAAAATAGAAATGTGTAGCTTTCATGTGTCTTAAAACCTGTCAACATTAGCTGCAGATGGCGTTTGTTCTGTTTGCACTGGTTTTGCTGGAGTCCAAGAGCAAGAGGTGATTATTTATTTATTTATTTATTAAGCTTTGAAATAACCCCTGAGAAAATGTGCAGCTGCAGGTTTGATCTTGTCCCAGATCTTGCACTAAAGACATCTGGAACAGCTTAGCTTAGTACACTCTGTTTACCTTTATAACAGACACACTTTAATTATACTCAATACTTTATGAGAGATTGTATCTTATTGCTGTAAATTGCACTGTAGGTGGGGTCTGCTTCAGCGAATAAAAGGAAATACTACCTTTGAGTGTAGGTGGGGAGAGACTCTGGAAAAACAACCATTTTCTTCCTTTTTGTTTGGTGTATCTATGCAACTAAATACAGATTTTGCTGTTAATTGTTGGATGTCAGTTGTCACGTAGCCAGTTCTGACAAAGGTCTTCTGGAACACGTTTTACCTGAGCTCATTCTCTTCCCCTTTGTGTATCCTGACTCTGTGGGTGATAGAATTGATTTCATCCTCCCACTTGCAATGGTGGTGAAAATAAAAATTCCGCAATCTTTAACAGCAGACCCTTTTCTTCAGTTTTGAAGATAGGCCCATTAAATATTTTCATTGCATCATGTATTTTGAAGATCAGGCAGGTATTTGTCAACACATACAGGCTGGTTTTGTTGTTTTTCCCAGATGGGTGTTCTGATTAGCAATAGCACAGGTGGCTGAAGTAGTTATTTGAAAAGGAGGAGGAAAAGGAAGTAGGCTTGTACCTTGATTTGAGATAGTTATGGTGTATGTGAAATTAGCTTTCCACGCCCTGCTTGAATTGTGGTAGAAAATTTGATGATGCAGCTGAAAATTGCTCACTTTGAATACGCACCTCACTCACATAAATGAAAGTTTCGGTGCCTGCTTCTGGCTTTTGCTTTAGGTTTCCAGTCTCTAGATGTAGAGGGAAGCCAGAATCACTAAGCACAAATTCATTGTAACTTTTATCAGAGGTCTCTCCCAACCTCAACCGCTCTGTGATTTGTAACTGGTAGACAGTAGATCAGCTACTGTGGGCCATGAGTTCACAGAAAACCTCCTTCTGTTGCTATTTAGTTGACTTTGCAGTGGTGATTAGGTCTACAAAAAGCCTGTAATCTGTGGTTAAGTCTTTACTCTGCTGGTGCAGGGCCCTTCAACATCTGATGCATCACTTCAGTTTTACTTCATTTTCACCTCCTACAAGTCACTAGTTGGATTTAGTTTAAGATGTATGTAGAACAGGGTTGCCCATCCATACAGTTTTGCTGTTTAATTTTACCAAGTGGGGTTTGGAATTACAGTGTCCTTAAATAACTGAGCTGTTTGCTTCTGTGTACATTCTGTATTTTTTGCTGCAGGTTTTGAAATGCATCACTTGTCCAGGGTAACAAGCAATTGATTCCACGGTTGTTAGTGTGTTGATAGGATCCAGCTATGTTTTCTGGTGGGTGATGTGCAATGTTTTGATAGCCGCATTTTGGATGGAGAGGGAAGATCCTGGTACTGTACAGATATTAGGGGAATAGTTACCTGAATTCATAAAATGTTTACTCTTTGGAAGCTGTCTGACTGAGGTTTTCGGTTCAAAATGGCATTAATAACTTATCTCTGGTGCTGTAGCAATACAGATGAACTTAGGGTTGCTGACTGAGATGTGTTGTAGTTGCAGAGTGCTACCGAGTAGAGAAAATATGAGGGTTTTTTTTAATTGAACATATCAAGTAGGAGATCTCTTATTCATGTGTGTGTTTGGAACTGCCTTGAGCCTGTGATGTAAGCCTCTAAACATGCATTACCTACAGTACTTACTAGAGAATAATGTCCTACATTTCTTCTTGCATTATTGCAACATTCTTGCTAGGTTTCATTGTTCAGACCCACAAATCACAGGACTGGCTTGTTTAGCATGTTATTTATATTTTTACAAAAAAACTGCTAGAGCTTTGTTTTCCCAGTTTCCAAGCCTGTAAGGGAGAAAGTTGTTTTGAGGTTGCTCTCTGAAACCTTTACAGGAATACCTTTAAAGACAAAACCAAAATGAACTTTGCCTTTTTCTCTGCCCCATTACTCTATCATCAAAAACTGAGATCTTGATGTGCTTCTCTGATTCTAGCCAAGGGGGTTCTAAGTTAAAGAGCGAATACTCAGTTGAAAGTGTGGTGGATTTCTTAATCCTTCCCACACAGAAAACCTGGCTGAATCAGCATGACTTGCCGTAAGACATCTTGCTTTCCTTTTGCAAGGCAATATTTGCATGTCTCCCTGACAAAGGGTAGGTCTAAGATCTAATAATTTTGGAGAGCTGTCTGCAGTATTAATCTGTGATTAACATCTGACTTTGAATGATATACGTAAAAAGGCAGAGGTTCTCATGGGAGCTGGGTCTGCTTTTGGACCTATTGAATGCATCCAAATTTCATCTATAGATTAACATTAAAGTATTAAAAAAACTGTTTGAGAGGCTGTCCTGGTGTTGTTGATCTTGCATTGCACTGTACATTGAACCCAGCACGGCAGTGATAGATTCGTTTAAAATTCTTCAACACAGAAAGAGAAAACCCCTACCACTCACCTAAACTATGCACAGATTGAAAATACTGAGGGATTGTCTCTTCATCGCATGACAGCAATTACCAGTTCTCCAAAGCATGTTTGGATGCCTATTGATCATGCGACTGCGCCACAGGTGCAGTTTATTTTCTCACATATCAACAAATTCAGCAAGAAAAAAGCTGGTTAGATGAGCACTTGGAAAGAGTGGGGATGGGGGGAGAGGCAGAAGAACCAGTGAATTCCTCCAACCTGATAAACCGGTTACAGCTTCTTTTTTTTAAGAGAAACTTGTTCTGCAGCCTCCTCTTCACAAAGTGCTGGTAGAAAGTTTTCTGGGCTTGATTGCCGGCTGTCACACCTTCTTTTTGGATAAATTATTTTTTGAATATTTTTTTAATGCATCTCTGAACCTCCTGATAGCACAAAAAAAAGCCTGAAAATCTGAAAATGCAGTGTGATTTTTTTTTTTTTTCATGGTTTGTTTTTAGTTTTGGGGTTCTTCTGAGTTCCCATGGTTGGTTTTTTGGCTTCAGATTATTTGGTGATTGCATCATCTCCATAAAACTCCAAACAGAGCCTTTATTTTGGAATATTTGCTGGGATCTGAGGTCTGAAGTTTTGGAGCAGGTGTGTGCAAACCTCTGGCAGGTGCTACCACGCAGGCTGCTCTCTCTGCAGCATACGCTTAAGGTGTAGTTTCACAAGGTTTGGCTTCAGCAGTGAAGCCAGCTTCTTTCTTGCCCCTTTGCCATCATTTTGTTGTGTCACTAAAACTCTTTGTGAAGCTGTGCTGTAAACAGGATCACTGAAATGAGCAGGTAGGGTGGGAACTATTAAGCTGCTTTGCTGTCCAGGCTCACGTCCTATGAAACTACACCCTTTTGTCGTATTTTCATGATCCAACATGTTTCATGGTGATACCAACTGAAGGTATTTCTGCCCCCGGATCTTGTTCTCAAGCTGCAGTTGTATGAAAACTTCTTCCTGGCAACTTTCACTTATTCCTTTTAGGTAGGTACTGCCACGTGGACCTCGCTAACCTGCATTCTGCCGATGCAAGAGTTTGGGTTGCATATTGAACTAGAGTAGGGCACTGTTCTGAGTTAAAGAGCTCTGTTTTGGAGCAGTTCTGGCTGATGTACAGAGCGGCAGATTAGGGAGTTTTTCTGAGGGCAGTCGTAGCACCAAGCAGTGTGGGTGAAAGGAGAGAAACATTTTAAGACAGGTTGGCCTCCAAGCAATTTGTGTTGTGAAACTGTGGCCTTGGCTTGGTGTTGGCAGAGTGTGGTGAGGGTTTCCTGACAGGCATAGGGTGGCCTTCGGGCTTTCAGGACAGGTGAGGGATAAATCTCTGTTCTTACAGCAGGGCTGAGTGTACTGTCCTCATGCAACTCTGTGGGGGATTCTCACTACATGTTACTGTCTAATAGTTAATTGTTTCCATTGATAGCTTAACCAATGCTCATCTAAGTTTGTGTTTGAAATATTGTCAATCTTTGTGGTGGGGAAGTAAGGATATACTTCTGTTTACTGTAGCTGCAGGTTGTTACAGAGTGGTTTGTTTTTCACTCTAGAAGTTAAAATGGGTGGGTAACTCTTGCTTCAGAACCTAAGTTGTAATTTTGTTGTTGATGGTGTAGGTATATCGTTTTTCACCTTACAAATCCTCTCTGGTACCCACTATGTTATGACACACAAACCCATTCTATTAAAAATGGAGAAGAGTTAATACCAGAATCCGTTTCTCTGTTATGTATATAATATATACATATAGGTATATGTGAATAGACATATGTGGATGCATTTGTTATTGGCAACTCTTCTGTTAGGTTTTGTGGAAAAGCTATTACCTTCTCTGAAGGTTGCAATACTTTCATCTGAATTTCACAACTATTCCTTTACACCTTGCTTTGTTCCTGTATTTAGGTACTTTTTGCTTTAGAACGGGCAGAGGATTAGATAAAGGGATTTGTCTAGAGCTGCACATTCCTTACTTTGCAGACGTAAAAAGGTGGTCATCTTGGCTAGCTAGGCTATCTCTCTTAAAGTCAGAAATGCCAGTATTCGTTAGAAGTGAGTAATTTAGCTCAGTGGTTTGAGGACGTGCCCGAGTAGACTTGACAATGTGATGCTGGTTATTCTGAAGTTAAACAGTAACATTAAAACTCTTGCCCAGTCTGGGTAGATTAGCATATATACAAAAATAAACTTTACTATGACCTGTCCAGAAAAGCTTGAAATACCATTGTGCTTCACACAGTGTGATGTTGTAGTGTTTCAAAACTGTCACTAGGACATTTGGATGTTCTCACAGCTATAATATTGTATCCAAACACCTGAATTTCATTGGAAGACAGTAAAACACATGTTAGGAGCTTTTTAAAATAAAGATTGCTGGATTATACGATCCTCAAAGACTTTGAACTTCTTTCCTCTAACTTGCTGTAAATAGCTACTGAAAAAAGTCACTGGATGTGAGTGAGTGGACTATTGTCAGGGTTTTCAAAAGTGGCTGAGGGATAATAAATGACAAATCAAGGGTTTGCATTGTACCACTTTGACGGTAAGTATGCACACAGTGCTTCTTCCAGTTCTTACACATTTATGTGGTGGCAGCATAGAAGACTCTGTGTGGATGCTCTGGATTGTCTGCAAACCTCTACTGTTTCCTTCTTCCTCTGGTAATATTTCATCTTCCACAGTTCTCTCTTCTTGTGCATTTTGTGCCTTGGTTTACTTGGATTAAACCTGAAGTTTAATACGGAAGGTCTTGAGTAGCTGAGTGCTGCCAAACGAGGGCAACATCTCTGACAACATGTTGCAGCACTTCTTTGCTGAACAGTTAGGTTTGAGAGTGACACATAGATGCTGGAATTGATATTGCCAGCAAAGCAGTGTCGTGGCCAAAGCTGAAAATGCTGATCGGAGAGTTAGTTTTTTTTTATTAGCAACTACTTATGTAGTACCAGCCTGGTTTTATTTTGTAATTCCATTTAAAAATATTTTATTCTTCTTTTCCCTGCTTCCTTTCTTTGTAGAGCTGCAGTGGGCAGAAAGGGGCAAAGAGTGTTTAGATGTGGCTGTTGTGTTAGCACTAAAATATTGGATAGAAAGTTAATTTTAAGAAACAATTATTTTTCCCAAAAACTTGGCTCCTGTGGTGGTTTTGTTCTATTACTAGAGCTCTAGAGAAGTGTCTGAACTGTGTTATCATTCTTACTGAATTGAAACCAGAACTAATTTAGTGTTGTTTCCTCTCCCTTGTTCATTTCGAGAGAAATTTAAACATGTGCTTTAACCTTACAGTGAATTGTGTAGACATTTGTAGTGTGTGAGGTTAAACATCTTTACTGAAATTCTGGCTTAATTGCTTTCCTGATATATAATTCCGTTGCAATGAATTACACTAGGAGTAAAGCAGAGCTGTGCTATGCAATGTGGAAAATAAAAGGGCGAAAACCACTGCGAAGGTCTTGCTTTGTAAGTGATTCTTACTGTAGCTGGATACCTGAAAGCCTGAAAGTTAATTTAGGAGTCCTTTGCAGCTGGAGAGAGACACAAAACAGTGCAAAAAAGCAATGCGCAACACATCAAACCTCTTGAATCAAGCATGTTGAACAGGGAAAGCTCCCCATTTCCGAAGCAGACGAAAGTCAGTTTTATGAGTTTGACTTCTTTGCTGATATTTGTAAGGGTTTGAGCAAGAATCGCTTGGATACCTGTATAAGCAAGGATACTTCATGAATCCCAAGACTGTTATTGAGGAAGCTGCTATATTCTTATAGTATAAGTTTAATGGAGAGGCAGGAGTATGACGGTATCTTGAAGGAAACTGAATTGTGGATAGTATGTTGTCTGTCTTTGTATGACTCCCCTTCTTTTTGGTTTCCTTGCCTATTATTACAAAGTAAACTGAAAAGCAACCTGAGAGGAAAAAAATGCTTTAATTTTGTAGTTATTGGATATTCTCCTACAAGTGGTTAAGCTTGCACTACAAACAATGAGGTAGTGTTGAGTAAATAGAGCAGTACCATGCATTACAGTCAATAGAACCAGTGCTAAAGATCACATTGCTAATGAAAGTTTGTCCTTGAAACAGAGGTAAGAGGGAGTGGGGGAGGTATAAAACACTGAGAGACAGCTTGTGCCTAATTCAAAACTTAGCAGTCACAGCGTATTAATTAAAACTTGGAAAGTATGTTCAACCTTGTCTTTCAGGCTGTAGTGACTCGTTCTGTGAATTGAGCTGATAGCAGGAAGCCTGTGAGGAGTGTGAGGCACCATTGTAAACCAGGCTGAAATGTAGGTAAAAGGTTGGCAGAGTATGGATTTTTTTGTATTGCTAATATTTAGAGTTTTCTGAAAGTTCTCTTTTGCTTAGAGACAGACTTGTGAATACTAAAGTGTTCTGCAAGACATAAGCTTTATTTTTGCATTATTTTCTTGGTTTTGATGACTAGCGTCCTTTTTCATACAGGTTAATGTAAAGGTGAAAACTTATTTTGTCTCAGTAATTGTTTCCTTATTTAGCAGTTTTCTGATAGAAAGTATGAAGTAAAGTCCAGAAAGAGTAGAATTCTTACATTGCTGAGTAGGGTGCTTTATCTTACCCAAGGCTAACTTCAAGTAGCTTATTTGTGGAGTACTCTGCATATTTCAACACTCTCTTATTAAAACAAATTGTGCTTTTGAAGATAAAAGCTGTGACCTGACTGCTGTGACATTTAAATGGCCTGAGCCATGGTCTTGCCTTTTATGCTTAGTTCATTACCTGAATTAGATGCTGTAGATACCGCAGATGGAAAGCATGCTAATAATCTAGTGTTGCAAACTTCCATCTAAGAAATAATTAATCAAAAATGGTCATAAAATGCTCAACTGGCATGGCTTGGACAGATCTTTGTCTTGGCAAAAGGTTAGATTTTTGCATTCTTTCTAGGAAGAATTAAAACTTGTAGTTAGCTATTGTTTACTTTGTAGCACAAAGACCCAGGCCCAATTAAAATGAGCCAGAGAAAGAAATAAGGTGGAAGCTTCACCCTTAAGGTGGTTTATTGCAGTCCTGAGTCAGTGTTCCATTTTCTATGCTCTGCAAACTATCACCAGACAAAGCCTTTCAACTGTTGCTCCATTTCTGTTTTTCATATTCCACCAGTTAGCGATCTATGCTAAACAAACCTACTTTGATTTTTATACAGAAAAATCTAGGCATTTCATAGTCATCTAACTGAAGGTTTCCACTCCTCTATGTGCAATTTTGAAGGAGTATGATGAATTTAAAAGTACTTTTTTATTGTTGAATGGAAGGATATGATAAACTTCAAGAGTACCTTCCATGTTTCTTCCTCTTATAGTCATTACAAGAGATTTGTGGAGGCTGTGCCCCTCCCAGACTTGAGAACTCTGTGGTGACCTGAGCGATGATTGTGAGGAGGTGGACAGGGTGGTATTGTGGCCTGAAACTTCAATATCCCAACCAAGTAAAAGTGGATATCTTGAAATAGCTTGAAAAAGGTTTTGCGTTTTTTAACTACTACTTCTTTTGAAGATTTCTAATGTTTGGGACTTTGCAGCAGGACCCCAAGCCTATGATAACTAGACCTTAATGCTGTTACCTTTGTGGGTGGAAAGAAATTAATATCTTTCTGTGAGAAAGGCAATGATACTGGTTTGTATCTTTATGGATAGTCAGTGTAGGCAAAACTATTTTGAAACAGCAGCAGGAGGTGTGGTTACCTGCCTTGCTGTTATTGGACCTCTAATCAGCAAAGAATACAAAATGACAACAAGATTAGCAGGCAGTAGGAAGTAACATAATATTCTAGAGTAGAAGGCAGTCTGCAGGGCTTGAAGCGCAGTGCCACATCCCGTGTCTCCTTGAGACTCAGGAGGGCAAACCTGCTTTTATGCATGCAAATTTCAAAGTCGGGTGGAAGCTCTGACTGGTTTTGGGTAGTTTGTACGTCTCTCGCGTGTATTTATTGTGGCCATTGTAGCTGATTACTCATTCGTACAGTTTATAGCACCTCAGGAGGCATAAGATGATGGATAATCGGATTGGCCATATTGAGCATCATTATATCATTTATGATCTGGCACGCTGGAAGTTAAAGTAATGGTTTTTCCAGGCTACTCTTCAGTCACCAAATAAAATTGGGCATTAGTGTTCTGTTAAACAGAAAAATTGTTTTCCCCTTAATAGGAGAAATCAAACTGGCATTGTTGTTTTTGAAAGTTTCCAGTGAGTCAACATGGACTGCCTCTGCTGTCTTCTGCAAATTTCACCTGCAAAAAAACCACAAAAACAGGGAAAATTTCATTTCTTGATTGTGTCAGAATAGTGTTTACATACAGTAATTTTTTCTCTGTTGCTAGAAGGCAAAAAAAGTTAGTGGCAGCTTGTGGCTGCACTGTGGCTTACGCTTTTTTTTTTCCATACAGCAATTTAAGTACAAGGTCACCACGTATCTGTTATCAGCCATGTGGAATAGCAGTTAACAGATGAACAAAGGCAAGGGCTTACTATGGGATTCTCTGTTTAAAAAGTTACCTAGCACAATAAAGGGTTATCATACTTGTAAATACTGCTGAAATGCAGTCTGTGCACCTCCCAGTATATTGACATGCTTTAAATTCCTCCATTGCATGCATAAGTCTGACATTATCACCAGGGTTTGAAGAGTGAAGGAGTAGAAAACTTCATGGAGAGCATTGTAAATAAATGTGAAACCTTCATGAGTGTAGGGTCTGAGGCACAAAATCCCAGGGAGAGTATTTCCCAAAGTTAGTATCTTGGAGGGGGCTGTGCAGCTTGTAGGTGTGTTTATTTTTCTGCAGTGGTCCAATCTTGCTTGTGTTTTGATGGCAGAAAAGTTCTGCTAATCAAATGTGGCTGTACCTCACCTATTGATTTCCTCCCTTTCCCCTCTTCTAGACAAGATGACCCTCCCCAAGCACGCAGACACTCCAGTGTGTATCCACTGTGGTGGCATTGATGTGATGATCTTTAGTTTAGCTGTGCAGCATTGGCAAACTGGAGAAAGTGTAAAGAGATGAGAGAATCACACAATAGCTGAGGTTGGAAGGGACCTATAGTCCAACCCCTGAGAGCAGCGCCAGCTAGAGCAGGCTGCCCAGGACTGTGTCCTGCTGGATCTTGAATATCTCTAAGGAAGAGGACTGCATCTTCTCTGGGCAGCCTGTTTCAGTGTCCAGCCACTGGAGACCTCTTTTCTGGAACCACACCTGCAACTTTATTGGTTTTGAGTGTTCTCTGGCACTGAATTGTAGAGGACTTTCTGTAAGATCAGGTTTTGAGGCATGGCCTGTGATATCTTTGCCTGCAGAAGAATTTGGAGTAGAGAATCTTCCGAGAGAACTTTTTGGAGATTGTCATTTGTTTTCTATGCTCCTCTTACCTGAAAGAGGACAAATAATTATGTGCTCTATGCTACAAGCAAAGAATGATCGCACCAAAGACCTGAACAACAGCTAATAAGCAATGGCGATTTTTTTTTTCTTTTTTAAATCCACAGAGACTGGGTGTCCTACATGGCTTCAGTCAAAGCATTTGTGGTGTTTGTTGTGAAGTGGTAGTATACGTGATGTCAATTATATGAAGTATGTGGTTTTGTTGCTAGGAGAGCTGCAATTAGATAAGTTTAACATCTCTCTTTTAATTGACAGTTGGCATATTGCAAAGTGTGAGAGTGTTCATGAGAGTGATATTTCTGATTAAAAAAAAAAGTCCTTTGTCTGGTTGCTACTGAAGTTGCTTCTGTAACATAAAATGCTACTATATATGTGAGTCTGCATGGGTGATAATACTATTAATCCAGTTTCTTAAATTCTATTTGATAGTGTGTCTGATAGACTACAAGCTGTATTTGCCAAACTTTATTATGCTGATAAAATGTAGAAAATTTCAGGACCTAAAGAACATGTTGAGAAGTGCATTGAATTGAATTTTAGAAATAATTTTATAGACTTCAAAATCTGAGTTGTTAGATGTGCAAACATGAAAATTCAGCTGATCTGATGAGATTTTTAATATTATAATTTGCATCACTATGTATAACTCTATACATGAGCATGTGCATGTGCACAGAGATACATGTATCTGTCCATAGAGCTGCCTGCCTGTAATGGTTTCTATGCTTCCCTCAGCCTTTTTTTCCTACTAATTAATAACAGGAGGAAGTCTCTTGTGTGGGTAAGAGAATTTGCGGAGATCTAAAATAGATCGCTAGCTTCTGCTTCGTGCAACGTGTTGGACAGAGTAGAATTTTGTTCTTGGTGGGAAAAAGAATACATGCAACTAATTTTCCAGATCCGAACAAAAGAAATCTAAGCAGTTCACATTTTTGTGCCTCAGGTAAAACTTGTGTCATCTCAAACGGTATACTTCAGAGATCTGTGGAGTCTATGTCCAATTTCTCTTGGACAGTTGCATACTAGTAAGGAGTTCTCTAACTCAAGGGAATGTATTGGAATATATGAGCATAGGTGAGCTGAAATAACTTTTTTCTAAGTTATTCCTGAAAGTTTTCCTTTTAATAATGACCAAAAGATGTCGCTCCTGATTAAGTTTTTGGGGTTTTGTTTTTGCTTAAAAATATGATCTAGAATACTGAATCTGTTCCAATTCTTTTGACAGGCTTTATCTCAAATCAAGTACTGTCTCTCCCTCTCCCACCTTACTTCTGGGTTGGACCAGGTGTGATTTGTCTTCCCACCTAAGTCAAAAGATGACACAGAAGTCAAAATGAGCACTTTTTTGATGCACTAATTTGGCATAAACTTGACCACATATTCATGTGTAGTCACCAAATTGTTATCCCTGAGCAATTTAGCAACATTTTTATCAAAACCACTGATGTGAAACCAGGTCACCATGCTGTGAGGAGCATTCTTTGTGCAAGAATATTGACAAATATAATAATTTATTTTTCCACTTGGGAATAGATGTGTGCCTTGCTTAAGCATGGACTACAAGCTAAGTTTTTTGCTGGATTTTTATGTTGTGCATTAGCATAACATAACAAACTTGGTTAAATTGCAAAGATAGTCTTTAATTCTGAAGCTTTGTGAATGATTTTGTCATCTGGTGCTGTTAGCTGTGATAGGTCAGTGGGGCTAAAAGAAGCAAAACAGAGAAACTTTGGTACATTGCTAGAGGAAGGGATCTCATATTGAAGATGCAGTAGGAGCAGCTGGAGGTCCAGGGAGTAAGACACAGCCAAATTTCCTGTTATTTCTCAGAGGTAAATTAAAGAGAGAATTCCTCAGAGTATCTTGGTGTTTTAGAATTGGTTCAGTTGACAACATGGATGTGTCGTGCAAGTGAATTATCTCAGTATTTCATTTCCATGCCAAGCATGGATACGGTGCAGTGGCCTTTCTCAAGGATAAGAACTATTTTTAGTTAAGGAAATGGGAATATCCAAATAGCTTGATGTTTATTTTAGTGCTTTGTGCATCATAATCGTAGGAAGAGCTTAATCGGGAATCTTGTTTCTCCAAGATCCACAGTTTTGTTCAGTTCCAGTTAAGGCAACATGAAGGGGGCTGTGTCATTCCAGCCCCTTGGGTTTCATTTGCAGAAAACACAGCAGTTTGTGCTGGCTTTCATCCAGCTTTGCTGCTGGCGAAACATGTCTCTTCGCTGTCTTTGTACTCTGGGCTGCGTGACCAAAATCCAGTTTAGCCAGTTTTTCCAAGGGCTGCTGAAACTCAGTCCTTCCCTCTCACTACCTTTTCTCCAAGAACTGTTTTAGGTTTTGTGGAAGTAAATGCACAAAGCAGCTTGTTTGATTCTTCCTCTCCTCTCTCCTGTTCAGTTTTTAATCTCAGTATTGAATTATTGACCATATTCCTTTAAATATGGAGTGACTCATCAGGGCTCCAGCAGACAGACTAATCTGGTGGAATAAGCAATAAAGGGTGGAGGGTGATGCCAGTACACTGTGGTTCTTGCAGTCGAAATTAGGGCTGTCTGCAAGATGCAAACAGTGGTAATTAACACTGTACAGCTCTGTTGCTATGAAATAGGTCGATTAACAGGGGAGAGACAGGGTGTGTGAGTTTGGTGGAGGAAGCCTTGAGGTGGGGCCGCTTTGCATGCAGAAGTGGAGGAGTGCTATGGAGGGCAGCATGAAGGTGAATGACAGGAGGTAAATAGCCGAGATGGTTTTTATTAGTGGAGTGAAAGAGATGTGGATGGAATTTACGAAATGACGGAGCTGTGGACAGGTTGTTCGACATGTGAGACAGAAAAATGTTATGTAAATCTGGCACTGGTCTTAACTTGTCCTTAGCTTGCTACACTTGGGTGTATGCTGGTTCAAGGTTGGTTTTTTGTGATGCTGCCTGAAATTCATAGGGCAAAAAAGAAGGCTGAAGCAAGACCGTTGGATTGCTTAGCTTATATTTCAATGTGGCTGTATAAACACATCTGCAGTGGTTCCTTTAGCTCCTTATGATATATGTGACAGATTGCATCTATTGCCTTGAAAGACTTAGAGGTAAAAATGAGAGCTGGTCCACAGCTTTGCTTTTCATACTTAACCTTTCCAGAATCTGGAGACATCTCCTGATAGAAGCTGTTTCAGGCTCATCTCACATATCTGTTCTTCCTCTATGGCAGTGTTATGCTTGCTGTTTTGCCCCATGTTCTCCTCTAGATGAATCATCCTATTCACACCCTGCTACCTCATTCCTCTCCTCAGTTAACACATGCAATACATAAGCTGGTTTGGATAGGAAAGGTTCCTTATGTCTCCTGACTATTCTTCCCACTCTTCTTTTGCTCTTTTCTGGTGCAGTACACTCCAAAGTTTGAGAAAGGCTCAGATAAAATAGAAGCCTCTAAATATGCACTCAACAAGGCCTGCCAGCCTTGTAGCATTTTATCGGAGGCACTTTAAGCTGCTAGTCTCTAATAAGAAAAGCAGAGAATTGTTTTGACTTGTTATTTGTCCTCGTGGAACAGAGTTTGCAATGCTGAATGCTATCACTGACATTTAATAAATGTGCATTGCAAATGCTTAGACTCATTTAAAACCAAAACCAAATGCTGCCCCACGTGCCTTCTTTCAACCCTAGTACACCTGGAGTATTGGGCTTAATGGGGTCCCTATGCAACGTTTAATTCTTCTTCTTGTCTTCTCACCGGGAGCTTCAGGGAACGGACTCAGTGGTCCAAGAAGTCTTTTCCAACCTGGTGATTCTATGAAATAGAAGTGCTGTCTATCTGTCTTCTCAGCTGTATGTTTTGTGGAAAACACTGTCTGGGATAAAAAAACCCCAGGGAATATTTTGGTGCTAAAGTCTTGACTTTGACCACTTGATTTACGCCACTTGGCCTGAATAGTTCCTCCATTGTCCAATTTTCTCCTTTTGTTTTCTAACTTGGTGAAGACTTTTTGAACCACATCTGTTGCATTTGTAAAGCAGGAGGCTGCGTACACTTTCTGCTTCCCTCAGATTGTGTCTATTGGATTTCTTTTTGTATCTGATCAAAATACCTCCCCAGTTGCAGTTTTTATTTGGGCTCTTGTGCATCTTCAGGATCACAGGGTACAAAGTCCTATGTTTGGGGAGTGTTTTATTACTGGTCATCAGTAAGATTCTGCTTCCTGTTGGAAAGAAGCCCTGTATACCCTCTGGAGACTAATTCATATCACCATTTCCAATCCCTTTTTACAAATATTTGCTCTCTACTGTGCCTAGAAGTTAAAATAGAAAGTAGTAAGGTGCTGCATTTACTAAGAAGGCCTCGTGTCCTTGTCCTCCTGCCTATTATTGCAGTGAGAGTATTTGTTGTTGGTCTGTGACTGTGGCAGTCCCCAAGAACTGCATCTCTGAAGTGGTGCCTTTTGAGTTCTCAGGAAATTTCTTCCTTTTTTTGGTGTTTACACATCAGCTAAAGTATTTTGAGTACTCTCAGATCTCAATTTTCTGACTTTAAATCATCTTTAAACAATGACTGGCTTTATAGTCTCAGATTCTTCAAGACTTCAGCACCTGTTTGGAACACTGTTTAGCTGTCCAAGCTGAGAAAAGGGCCTGCATTGGATTTGAGCAGTTATTGCAAAATAAAGCCTGGGTAATCATGTCTGTGCTCCTACAAAATCAGGTTTGAAACATGATTTCTGCCTCGCAGAGCCTTACCTTTGGAATGTAGATGCTGCAGCATTTGTTCAAACAGCAAATGCTGTGTAGCTGTGGGATCAGGCCATTAGGACATCATCTTTCTTCAGCAGAGACTGTAACTAGGTAGTGTCACATAGTGTTGATGGTAAAAAAACCCCAACCTTCTTCTTCCCCATGCACAGGTTAAAAGATAGCACAAAGATATTGTCTGAGATTCAAGTCAGCTTATAATTTGCTTTATGAGGTGGTTGTTTTGGAGTTGTATGTGATTGCTGAGAGCAGTGGGTGGTGGCTGCATCGTGATGTTAATTATTGCTCTGCATGCGAGGTGATGCTTTCCTGGGAGAGAGTAGCATCAAGAGAGGAGCTTAGAATAACTATATTTGTCCCCTTGAAATTTAACTAACAAGGTACTATTTACTGATTTGATACCTGTAGGTCCTGTAATACATTAGTTGACTATTATGAGCAAGGAATTTAGTGCTGGTATGGAGTAATAAGAAGCTAGAATCTGTTGTATAAGGATGGAAAATAATTTTGAACAAGACAGATGGAACCCTTTCCTCTTGAGAATTAATGCATTAGGGGTTTTCCAGCCTGCAGGTAGGGAATAACCCTCTTTTATCTAGTAACCCTATCTCTACCAAGAACTTTCTTTGACTTGGATCTGAGCTGATTAAAATTTCACTTTTGGAAGTATTAGACCATGATTTGTTAGGCTATATAGCATATAGCTTTGGGAACATTAGTAACTCCTGATGAGGATCTTTTTTCTTTTTAAAGTTCAAATTAAAGAGTATTAAGGACATAACTGACGTCAAAGGTGCCATAGGTGAATAAAGGCTGTTGTAAAATAGCATTGTGATTATTTTTGAAAGTTTTTTTTCCTTTAAAATATTTCATATCTTATAGTTAGTTCAGATTTCAAACGTTGCCATTGTAGTACCATAACCTTTCCTATGAACTCATAATTCTGGCATGTTTTCCTAATTGTTCTTTTTACCATACTGCTGCTGTTCTTGTTTTCTGTTCTGCAAGCGTATATCGTTTGTTTACCTTTATCAACAGCCCATGTCTGTTTTTTTTACAAAAACTACTACAGAGTGCTGAATTATTTTATCTTCTTTAAAAAGAAAAATGTTGCAATAATAGAAAGTTCTGGCTTTGTGGAATTATCTGTACCAATCAGTAGAATGAATTTTATGACTTTATTTTGCAGTTTAGTCAGCTGGTATCCAGTGATTTGAAAGTACTTGGAAGGAGCTCTTACACACTCTGCAGTGATGGCCAGTTACTCATTCGACAAGTCCTCCAACCAGAAACATCTAAAAAGGTATGAGATCAGTCCTGATGCAGAAGGGCAGTGCTGTGTCTTAAGGACATCAAAGGGAATAGCTTATGTGAGTTTGAGATGAGTAACTCAATTCCACCTTGGGAACTAGAATGTTCCAAAAATATTTAAGATGATTCCCCTGCCTGTCTGAACCCTGAGTAGTAGTTCTTGGCACTTGTTCTTGGAAGTCAGCTGCAGTACTTGAGGGCTCTCAGATGAGCATGATGAAGAGGGAAATTAGTAAAGACAGGACAGACACAGGAATATCACAGGTGCTTTGAATTCTGTGTCTCAAGAAATGGAAGCAAAGATACAAGTCTAAGCTCAGCAGAGGCAGTGAAGAGCTATTTGCTTTGTTTAGGCTTGAGTTAAAACACAGGTTCTGTGCAGAGCCATTGGTTTCTACCAATGGTAGGAGCCATGTGTCAGCGTCCTGTAAAGAATAAACACGCAGGCAGCAACTTGCCCTGCAGAAGGGCAGTGGTTCCTGGAATGGGAGCTGCTGGCATGGAAGGAGCTGACTGATCAGCTGTGTTTTTTTCTCTATATAAGGTTATTGGCTCATGCCAAGTTTCTACAAATACTCACTTGGCATTTGTGTTATATTAAAACATAACACTGTGACTTTTTTTTTATGAAAAGTGCATGTTTATGTAGGGATGAAGCAAGTAAGGACACAAGAATGGTATCTAACATTCAACCATGATACTTCTTTGTACTTCCTTCTTGAGGCAAATGAACTAAACCAAAATAGACGTATAATGTTGTGGAAGAAATAATTGTCCATACAAGATCAAGGAATGGATCTGATAGTGTTGAATTACTGCATATCATTCTCTTTTGTATTTTTTTTCTCCTTTCAGTATTTTTTTATTTGTGGAAGTTATCTCTGCACATTAAACGTTAGTAAGTCTCAGACCTTAGCTTTTGCTATTCCTAGCGTTCTAAGAAGTGTGAGCATGTGACTTCTGTTAATTCCTTGTTTACAAAGGTGAGTGCTGTTTGGCTAGGCTGAAGTCACTTTATATAGTGAAACAGTTGGGAAGTGTGAGAGAGAAAGTAGTGAATTAGACCTGAATTATTTGGTTTATTCCTTGGAAAAATAAGCTGCTATCTGAGTGAAGAGCTACTTAAATGTTTGTTTAATAATGTTATATAACAAAGTTCTTATCCAATACACAACTGTAATGCTTGTATGCTTCAAGTTGCTGGAAGATATTTTGTACACTGCAAAGACATTATATAAACTTTGTTATCATGTTTTGGTACAATATTGCTTTTCAGTGTAGCCACAAGAGAGAAAGTACAGTATCCTAAATGGGAGTATTTATAAACCAGCAAAACCTAGATCTGTTTGGGGTTTTGTTTTTTGGTTTATTTTCTCCCCAGCCATCTTCTTTAGAAGGCAGGTCTGCCTCTCGGAAACTGTTTGGGTTTGGTCATCTAGAGATCTAATTCTGTGGAATTTAAACTGTGTTACAAAGGAAATGAACTGGTCTATCACAGACAAACTGATGACATGCAACTATGTGATTTGTTTGAAGCTGCTTCATTCGGTCCAGAAATTTTAATTGGAATTTAAAGGAATGGAGTTTACTAAACAAATGTTTTGCCTTCTTTGTAGAACATCCTGCTGTCAGACTGCTTCTATTCCTTTTATGATCTGCGCAAAGAATTTCACACTTGCTACCCTAGTTCAGCCGCCGTGAAAGATCTAACTATCAAGACCATGGCAGAATGTATCCTTTTGCTGCAGCTTTTACACGATAATCAATTATATTTCCTTAGGTGTTCTCTCTGTGGTCGTTGCTGGTTTTATTCTTCTAAACTAAGAAGTGGGTTTTAAACTCACAGGTAAAATGGAAGGAATGTTTGCTTAAGTGTGTTGAGGGGAGCAGCACTGCTTATTTATTTTTCTT
The DNA here is from genome assembly GCA_033558105.1 of Coccyzus lansbergi. Lineage (NCBI taxonomy): Eukaryota > Metazoa > Chordata > Aves > Cuculiformes > Coccyzidae > Coccyzus > Coccyzus lansbergi. The sequence goes on along the minus strand of JAUMJK010000426.1, from coordinate 2,712,431 downwards.
TCTATTTGAGTCTGACACTGAGTTCTAAACCATATTTAGTAAATCCGCTAAAGAAAAACATCACTTGCATTGGTACTTGATCTTAAAGGAAGCACTTAGCTCTCAGTGGGCCTTTTTAGCACCAAGTGGCCTGTAAGCTTCTCCTTTTTGCAGATCCTAATAGTTCCGTGTGTGATCCTGACCAAACTGAGTTTAAAACAAAACAAAATGCCAGCAAACAAAACCCCAACACCCTGCATCTGAATTTTAGGAGGACTGTTGTGGCTCAGATGAATGTGGTTAAAGTACAGTTATGTTTGAAGTGATAGGAACTTATTCAGCTTCTTTTTTAACTGTTAACACTGAAGTGATGTGAGATACCAAAAGTTTTCAGACTGTTAAAGTGAATATTAACCAGTTTATGAGCACAGTAACAAATATCTAGTGGTCATGTCCCCACTAAGACCAGTAAATTGGATTACCAGTTCTGTGTGAATATTGGGGAAGCCTTATGCCTTGTTTGCAAATGATTGTGCGAGTCTGTTGTTTTCTATAATCGCTTGTTTAGACCTTGGCTTAGGGACAGATGAAACAGAGGAGGACTTTGGCGTGTGGCAAGTGAAAACCATGGTGGCCATCATTTTCAGCATGCTCTCTGAAGGTTGTAGTAAGTGAATGATTTATATGGAATGCTGAAATCTTTCTTTCCTATAAGAATTGGCAGTGGTACTGTCATTCTTAATTAATCTCTGACCCTGGTTATATTTAAACCTCCTGTTTTGTTGCAGATTACATATTTACTGAGCCTGAAACTGTGAAATACAAGTATGAAACAGGTCCTTGGTAAGTGCCCTTGTTGTGATTGTTTTTTACAACCAAAGCAGAGTCTTGTCTGCAGCAAGGAGAGCTTGTGCAGATTTGCCCAGGGTCACTGTGAAAGTGCTCCTGAGAGCAGTAACAGTGCATTCAGCAGTCTAGCACAGGGAGACTGTAGCTGGTGTGTCAAATGCTGTGCTTTAGTCCATCTCTAAAGTCACTGCGAGTTAAATGCTCTTTGTTCTCTAGCTTCTGTTTAGCATGTCAGTAAGGCTGACTTATCTTACCCAACAGTGAAGAAATATTTGTGAACTTTCTCTAAGTCAACAGGGATAATGGCCAGGGCACCCCACGTGCAGCTGAACTACACGGTGCTTCTGAGGAGTGGTCTAATGTGCTGTGTGGTACGCTGAGGGTAGGGAGAGAAGAAATGGAATGGTTCTTTTTCAAATACATTGCAGTTACTGGAGTAGGAAACATCTTAAGTAATATGTATTCTTGTTTAGGACTGCCTTGTAATCATCTATGTTGTACTGTTAGGTCTTTAAAATTGATCTAGTTCCTTATCTGAGACTTATGCTTTGAGACAGTTTTCCTGGTTTTTTTTAGGAACTGTAGTGTGGTGGTAGCCTAGTGCATCTTGACTGTTGTGTATAGAGAAGGAGTATCACCATTATCTTCCTTTCTTTAATGAAATGAGTAACAGCATTAGAAGAGTTGTAACAGCAAATATACTCTTGAAGTACAAGTTAAATTACTTGCAAATGGAGATTTGGAAACATGGAAAACTGGGATTAAAGCTTACTTTGGTTTGGGGTTTTTTTCCTTTCTTTCCAGTAGTAAATCTGAAACTGTGGACAGTGAGACTGTAATACGTGCCAGAGGTTTGCCATGGCAATCTTCAGACCAAGATATTGCTCGATTTTTCAAAGGACTCAACATTGCCAAGTAGGATAATAAGAACTTATCTGTCTTTATTCCTTTGTCTTTTATAGCAAGCTTTTCTAGAATTTGTTTAGCACTCAGCCCCTGCACCCCTCAAAAGGGGCTTTGCTATTACTGTCTTTACTCACCCAGGTCCCTTCACGCCTTCTGGTTCTGATAACAGAACAGGTTTACCATCCCTATGCATGCAGGAAAGAATTTTGAGGTGTATGAAGAAGAAAAAAGACTTATTGAAAACCAACATATATTAATTTATTGCCACTACCTAAAGGGAGAAACTCCTACTATATTAATCAAGGCAGAGACCAAGATGTAGTAGAAGCTTTAATTTTTTGGTAACTTTTCAATGCTCTGCTACATCTGAACAGGCCACATTTCAACTTCCAAGTGTTGTTTGTTAGAAGTTCTCATACGACTGTTTTGTGTACACCTCTCTGTATATATGTGTGTGTGTAAAAAAAGAGTGAGTTCAATTTAGTGTACCTGTCATTTAATATGCATTCCAGATTCTCAACACTGAAGAAACAAAAGTTTTTTATTTAGACGTATGAGTAAGTTCAAATCTGCACCTCTGAGATAATAGGAAGTGCTGGCAAATCTGCCTCTGTATGGAAGCTGAGAAAGTAGTGAACTGCATGAGATCCCAGATCTCACTGGAGTGGATTCTGCAGTATAATTGTGTTACATTAAAAATGAAATAAAATTGAGGATAGTAGCAATTTCTTTTTCAGTCTATAAACTCTGTGTCAAAGTCTGATTTCTATGCTATTCTTATACAAGTATCTATTAAATGTAATAAAGACTCAAACTAAGTTTATTTTTGTTGGCTTTACCTTCCAGAGGTGGTGTGGCTCTTTGTCTCAATGCTCAAGGAAGAAGAAATGGGGAGGCGTTAGTTCGATTTGTTGATTCTGAACAGAGAGATCTTGCACTGGAAAGACATAAACATCACATGGGGAGCAGATACATTGAGGTAAAGAAGAGTGACAAGAAAAAGTCTTTGGAGGGCAACCTGAATATTTTAGACTACAGTTTTAAATGAGAACATTGTGTTTTGCTCGAAGTACCAAAACACAAATCTCTCGCATGTGGAAGAGCATGAGTGTGTGTTAGCATTGAATGTTCTAATTTTTATGTGTGTATTTTCCTTTTTCTCTTTAAGGTTTACAAAGCAACTGGGGAAGAATTCTTAAAAATTGCAGGAGGTAAGTGGTGTTGGAGTTCAGTGGCGTTACTTTACTTCATAGAAGTGGTGTTCTAGTTCTGGTTTATTTTTTATTTTCTTGACTGAGAACACAAATGGATAATGAAGTAGTTTTTCCTGTTTTGTCTTCCAAGAATACTTGACCCTGTCAAGTTCTGGTTTCAGGTGGTCGAGTCTGAGCTGTGAGCATTTGGGCTGTGATGTTCACAGACAGGTCTTGCTATTTCGGAGGAAGATGAGCATTTGCAGTAGGAATATCTGTGTCTTGTATAAGTTCGCACTAATATCCTCTGTGTTTCAATTTCATTAAAATATGAAATAGTTTCAGGGTAAGGGATTTGCACTTCAAAATGGATTCTTGAGAGTTAGTCAGTCTCAGGTCTTCTGTGGGTTTATTGCTGGCTACTTACCTTCTGTATCGCTCCTTACTGTTTTGCCACTCCTGCCTCTTAAGGAATTGACTGACCAGCACAACTGTGTGTTAGTGGCTGACCATATGTCATTATCTTTCTACCAGGCACCTCCAATGAAGTGGCGCAGTTCTTATCTAAGGAGAACCAAGTTATTATCCGGATGAGAGGCCTTCCATTCACTGCTACTCAGGAGGACGTCTTGGGGTTCCTGGGGCCAGAGTGCCCAGTAACAGGAGGGAAGGAGGGACTTCTCTTTGTCAAGTACCCCGATGGCAGGCCCACAGGAGATGCATTTGTGCTGTTTTCCTGTGAAGAATATGCCCAGAATGCACTTAAAAAGCACAAAGAAATACTTGGAAAACGTTACATTGAGCTCTTCAGGAGCACAGCAGCAGAAGTCCAACAGGTTGTTACTATTGGCTGTGACACTCAAAACTTAACAGTTAAAATATTTCTTCTAATACTTGCACGTAAATATGTTGTAGAAAACTATGCAAGTCTGTTATATAAAAGATGACCAGTTCTGGAAAGGGCAATATGTGCTTCCTGGTAGACATGGAAAATTATGCAGCATTGCATTTAGGTTTTTTCAACTGGCAATGTTTGTAGTTTTGTCTTTTTCTAGAGTTATTTTGCAGATTGTAAAGTAGAATTCATTGGATGAGTTGTTTTTACTCCTTAAAGATTGACTGAAATCACAAAAAAAAAAAAATCTAAAAAATACTGGATTGATAATGTTGTAGTAGTACTACTACTTTAAAATCTGCAGTGTTGTCTTCTAAATTCTGGTCTTCATGTACAGTGGCACCAAAAGAAGTTATAAAACCTTAGTTTCATCAGTAATGGTTCAATACAGGGAGTCTGCACCATTATTGACAAAACTAAGGCTTTGTAACCTCTTTTGGTGCCACTTTCAATGTTTGTTCCTTTAATTTCTTTCCTCCACTGCCAGAAACTTTCTATTTGGGGATGAGCGTTTGGGTTAAGAAAAACAAGCATCCTTGCTTAACTGGTCAGGTTTTATGAATGAATTAGAGCTAGGTTTTTGTTACTTATTAGTCATTTTTGGTCTCATTTATTTTAAAATTACTGTTTTTAATTAACCCTAATTTAAGTAAGAAATGTATGTGACAATACTGGTTTGTGAGCACTTATGTGTTTTTTTATGGTTCTTTTTGGAATATTCTAAAGTGAAATGTAATCTGCTTTTAATTTTTTTTTGTAATGAGATTAGACAGATCTGTTATTAGGATCTAACAAATTAAATTTGTAAGACTTTCCCTCTCCCCATCAGAGTTTGAAACTTTTGCATGCCCAACAGGAAACTGTCTGCAATAATTTAGTTTTGGTAGGGGTTTTTTTTCTGTGAGTTTGGAAACAGTTTTGTTTTAAACATGTGAAATAGCATCGTAAGAATTGATTTTTTCTCAACCAGATGATGTGTAAGTCTATACCATTGTGCTTTTTTTGCCAACAGGTTCTTAATCGATATATGTCAACGCCTCTTATTCCCACTCTCCCAACTCCCATCATTCCTGTCATACCTCCGCCATACACCATTGCCACAGGCAGCATACGCGACTGCGTCCGGCTCAGAGGCCTTCCTTACACTGCTGGCATCGATGACATCCTGGAATTTATGGGAGACGCCACAGGTGATATCAAGCCCCATGGAGTTCACATGGTCCTTAATCAACAGGTAGCAGCATTTTGCGTGGGAGCACTAACTTTCTAGTTCCTGAGAAGCGTTAGAAGTCAGGGCAGCTTACCTGTTCTTGGCTGTGCTCTAGGTCTTTTTAAACCTTGAGAAAACCCTGTGTTCTGTTTGCCTGACACGCACACATGTTTTTCCTTCTATATATGTATGCATAAGCCTGGGTGCGATGAAGCTTGTTCTTTTACTAACAGTTTTATCCTGAAGGCTGTCTTAGCCCCTTGTGCTTAAGTCAAGTGCTGGAAATACACAGAAATGCCTCATGTTACATGGCATAACTGTTCTGTCAGCTTCAGGATTTCTGCTCAGTGGTAGCTACTTGAATGGTACATGTGAAAAAAATAAGTTTATGTAACTTCTAACTTGGTTTAGAGACCTCTCAGGCTTTAAAGTAAGTCAATAATTAAAAATTGTGGTTTGGGGATATTTTTTCCCTATGTCTTATGTTAAAAATGAACTCGACCACAGAAATATTAAGGTATTAAAGAAAACAAATGAGAGAGATTTACTATACTTGTTTTGCTTTTTCATTAAGGAAGTTTATAATATTTTATACGAACAGCAATGTCTGTCAGGTTGCAGAAAATCAGACCTGGAAATCAATTTCTAACGTAGCTATGGACTTTAGTGAAGCATGTCTGGAGTATTGTGCTGTTGTCCCATTACTGAATAAGTTGTTATAGGGAAGGCCAATCCAGAATTTTCCTAGAGATTCGCAGCAAAAGAATAAGAGACAGCATTAATAAACTGCATCAAAGAAAATTCCAACTAGGTCAAAAGGTGGGGAAAAAAATCACAATGCAAAATTAATTAAGCACTCAAACAGGTTCCCAAAGATGCTGTAGGATCTCCACCCCAGAGATGCTCAGATTTCAAGTGGAGAAGGCTGTGGTGGCCTGATGGAACCACTTTGAACAGTGTTTGGATTAGAAGCCTCCAAACTTTGTTTCCATACTAGATTATTCTCTCTGTCATTTTTTGGAAGATGGAAGTGGTATTGTGTCAACTGCTGCATTAGGAGCCGAAACACAAGTCTCAAAATAATTGTTGAGTCATTAGTTATTGGTGCCTGTTGAGGAAGAACAATACAGATTTTCAGTAGACATTTGATCTTACTAATTTCTACATTCCTTGTGCTCTGGGTGTTTTAATACTAGATTGACTTGTGACTGTTTTCCTCCCTCCTCTAGGGACGACCATCCGGTGATGCTTTTATCCAAATGAAATCTGCTGACAAAGCTTTTCTGGTGGCTCAAAAATGTCACAAAAAAATGATGAAGGACCGTTATGTGGAAGTATTCCAGTGTTCGGGAGAGGAGATGAACTTTGTTTTAATGGGTGGCACTTTAAATCGTAGTGGCTTATCCCCACCGCCATGTAAGTTACCATGTAAGTCTCCAATTCTTCTGCTCTCTGCTGCTAAAGGCTGATATGTGGTAGGTGCTCAAGCTTTGTCGCCTTTCGCCTTTTGACTTGGGTTTTGCCATGATTAATAATCACCCATCTGTGTATGTGCTGAGATTGGAATTGTTCCCTTCGGGCAATAATGGGAGTGATCAGAGGCATTTTTATTGTATTTTTGGTGGTGAGCAGAGGGCAGCAAGGCCTTGCCAGTGAAATTGTTGCACACTCTGCTTTTTATGGGTGTCCTGTTCTTCTGAGCTCTGCGGTAGACTTGTCTGTAGTGAAACCTACTTGGAATTAGAGGGATTTTTAAAAGGGGAAGAAATTCTCTGTGCTAGCTGCCGATGAGTGCTCTTGCTATCTTGCTTGAAGCATTGAGAAGGTACTCTATGGGCCTTTCTTTAAAGGAAACCCCCCACTAGGATGATAAAATAACAGATCATAGAGTGGTGAAGTGGGATGGATTTTTTTTTTTAATTTTATCTAAGATTACGTTCAACCTTATGGGGGAGAAACTTTACTGTTCTAATTCTTCTCAATACCAAATCACAAAGCAGATACCTCTGTGTATTTGCCAGTAGTAAAAAGCTGCCAAATACAGTCTGTTAAAAAAAGAATAATAAGTTGACTGCACACTAAGCCAAGCTTAATGTTCCTACATAAATCAGGTATTTGTTCATCAAAATGCATCAGTCTAGTGATCTAATGGGGTATTCTTTTTTACATTTGCTGTACCCTAAAAATACTTTTTGAAGTGGTAGGAGGCTTACACGCAAGACTCATGGTTGGCAGTTGTGGATGCCCATGTGCAGCTAATATTATGGTACTTTGGTCCCACAGAGTACAACTTCTGTTAGAAAGAGCAGAGGTCGTGTTGGTGTGCACGCCTGCTTCCTCTATGCACATGGCTTTATGCTTTCTTTAAATAACTCTGAAGTTCCTTACTTTCCATTTACCTATGGATGAGGCTGCTCAGCTTTAGGAGTTCTGAACTCTTAGGAATTGCTCATTTTGAATGCCCCAGTTGTCATTCATGGTGGTGTAGCAGGAGTCTCCAGGGGAGAGGTTAGACAGCAGTCTTCACACAAGTGTTCATTAATCATGTCCATATGGTATTAATCACATGAGGATGAATAATTCCTGTAGCAGAGACCTCCATTCTGATCATTTTTTGTTGCTATGTTGCTTTGGTTTAGGTCTTTCTCCACCAGCTTATGCTGCTTTCCAGACAGCAGCAGTGATCCCAGCAGAGGCAGCGCTTTACCAGCCACAAGCCCTCTTACCAGCTACCAGGACTCCCCAGGCCTCTGCGGCTGCTCCTCCAGCTGTTACCTACTACCCAGCTCAGGCTGCCCAGCTGTATATGAACTACACAGCTTACTATCCCAGGTAACTCCTAGACAGAGCAGCTTCTCTTGGCATTTCATCTCAGTGCAGCAGGCAACTCTGTGGTCACCTGTGAATAGCTCCTGAATTTGTGCTTCTGGCATAACCCTGGGAATTTAATGTTCATCAGTAGAGGCCATTTTAACTGATTCTCTGTGGGCTTGTAATGAAGTCTGGCTTTTCTGTAGGTTGTTTGAATCTCATGCTAACATTGGTCTAATATTTAACAGTGGTTTTGGCAGTGGGGTGATGTCATCAAGGCAGTTCTATTTCTTGGCCAAATGAGGAGCTGTGTCAATACACGCCTCAATCCTCATCCCTTAGTTTGTTCTTGTACTCATGATACTATTTCCATACTGACAGACTCACCATAGGTATGTACTAGGTTTGATTTCTTATATCAGTGATACCAGAGAATGCTTCACATGTGTAAGCAAAGCAAAAGTTCTCCACCTTTTCCCTTCCCACAGATGGTATCAATGTGACTCACCCCCTTTTTTTCTTTATGGCTTTAGTGACAGTCTTAGAAGTCATCTGCATCTTCTGTTTTAATTCTACCCTGTGAAATAACAAGTGTCACTACAAATTTTAGATATTTTCCTTTCCTTCCCTTCTTTAAAAATAAATTCTCGGATGTTGAAGGGAAATGAAGATACTCCGCAAAGCTGTCCATGTATAGGCTGCTTGGTTTTCTGTGTATTTGGGGATGATTCTTAAATTTAAATTTTCAGTTTCACTTTTGCCTATTCCAAGTATTAAAACTGGTTATTGGTTTCCATAATAATACTGCTTCTCTTTCAGTCCTCCAGTATCCCCTACCACAGTGGGGTATATCACAGCTCCTCCAGGAGCTGTTGCTGCTGCTGCTGCTGCCACTGCAACCCACACTCCGCTTCTGCCCCAGCCGGGAGCATTAGTCCGTATGCAGGGCTTGCCTTACAACACAGGAATGAAGGAGATACTCAGTTTCTTCCAAGGGTACCAGGTTAGTATGCAATCCTTGATACTGTATTTGGAGCTCCAAGTAGCCATCAGTGGGGATCAAAGTGAGCAAGTCCTTGGGGAAATCGCTGAACAAGTGTGCAAGCTCAGTGGTATATATTTAACTGGCGGAATGAGGTCTAATATACAGTTTGCCTTATTTCTAATATAATAACCATATCCTAATTTGGAAGCAGTGATTTAGTGTCCAGTGGTTAGGGTTTGAGTTTGCAGAGGGAGAAAGTGCAGGGCCCCAGTGTAAATGGGGCTGCAAAGGGGCTGCCAGAGGAGGGTGCAGGCTGCCAAAAGCTTTCAGTTCTGGCCACTTTTTTGTGAGAGCCTTAGGTAGAGTTGATGTTTGGCTTTCAAGAGTTAAATGTTAGAGTGTGCTGAGAGCAAATTTCCAGTACCAAAACCTGTGACCTAGAAATGGTGACTTGCTTGCAAAGGGAGATGTGTGCCACTGTTAGACGCTCTTTCAGGGACCGATTATTGTGGTTACAGGCAGGAACATTTTTCAATAGATCTGCATTACATTGCAACCTAAAGAAAAAATACACTTTCCAAACCATTTTATACTGAAAACAAACGCGCAGCAAATGCATAGAAACTTATTTTCTTGAGGAACATAAAAGAACGAGAACCATGTACAAACATTTTTTTTCAGTAGCACTTATTTGAATTCGTGGAATGAGTTTTTCCCTGTGTTCAGTCTTTCATCTCAGAGGATGTTGTATCTATGTCCATGTTTTGCCATCATGCATTTGCTGAAGCAAAAGATAATTGAATGTGGTGTATCCTGGTGAATATAGAGCTTCTGTGGACACCAGTACTTGCGCAAATACCAAATCTGCCCTTCTGGTATTATGCAGAAGCCCTGACAAAACGTCTTGGTGGGTCTCGAAACCGCTGTTGAAGTGATATGTGTGAAAAGAAGACATTTTTTGCATGTTCAGAACTCTGCAAGTTAGTTAGCAGTGGTGTTGCTGAAGGGTAAGGTGTAGATGGACTCTTTTAAATGCATAGCAGCTGTTAATACAAAACATTCGGGCATGGTATGTTTTCTTTCTTTTTTTGTTTTCTTCTTTTTTTTTAATCTATAAAGCACAGTGTGCTTTAATTTGTAACGCTGGATGTCTGCTATGTAAATGAATGCAGACTGAGAACAGATGCCTAATGTATCTGTTCCAAATTTTGAGTATTTGGAAGACAGAGCACTCTACCTGTTGTGGATTTTTAAAGTTGTTACATTTATGTTTAAAAGTAGTTTCACATACTTGTTTTTTCAGAGGAAAAAAATTGAAGTGTGATATGTGAAAACCTTAAGTGGCAAAGCTGATATTCTAAGTTGAAATCCATCTAGAAGTACAAGTAGATCACTGAAAAATGTGGCCTGAACCTGTCTGTGCATGGAACAGATCAGTAACAATATCTGGTAGCTCTGTCTTCCACTAAATCTTCAGTTCAGCAAATCTGGACTTTGGGTCTGGCACTGAATTTGCCCTTTTCCTTTTTTGGAAATTTGTCCTTTTCTGGATTTGGAGAGCAGTACATGGTGTTTGTGTTACACAATTAAATGTTTCAGATGAATAGAAATTTTGCCAAAGCTGAAAACTATATTCCTCTGCTGCAATTTCCTGTCATCATCAGTTACTGTTATTAAATTGGTCACCTCTTTGATTTCTTTAGTAGATGTTGTCCAAATGAGATTGGGTTCAATGTCTTATAAAGGAGCCAAGGAATTATTTTGAATTGTTCTTGGAATCCCGCATGTGGTAATGCTAGTTTTATACTCACTCATGCTTTTAAGGGTTAAAAAGAGGTGGTGACTTACTGTATTGGGACAATATTATGTCTCTGGAGGAATAACTAATCTTTTTTTCTTCTTTCCTCCCCTTTCCTCTCCTCACATTTTTTTTTTTTTTTTTCATTTTCTGCTGCTGCCCAAGGATTTATTGCACGATGCTTCTGCTCGTTTATAAAGTGAGCCCCTAATAATCGTCAGTCGTTTGGGTGTGGTTGTGATCTCTGTAGAACTATTTGATGTTGGTATGCATTGGGCTTCAGTGTTGGTATTCTGGGAACCAGATCGGAGATGCTGAGATTGAAGGGTAATTTTTGTCTTTATGTTGTTGTCAGAAAGGAACAGGTTTTAAGTTTTAGTTCTTGCTTTTTATGGTCCTCTGTTTTCCTTCTTCAGTCTTCATGGGCTCTGCATATTGCATGTTTGCACGTGTTGCTACTTAAGTGAAAGCACCTTTCATACCAGACCTGCCTCTTAAGAGATAGACTGTGCTTATCATGGGCTTCAACAAGCTGGTCTCAACATCAGTACATGCTTCTCATAACAAATAATGTAAGAATCTGCAGATCAGCATTTTAATTTTCATTTAATTTTATCAGCACAAGCATCTTGTTCAGCAGCTTGATTTCTTGTTTTAGTTCTGCTTTCTTGTTTTTGTTGTTGAAAATTCCTTCCAGCTTGCATGTGTTTAATGTATCTTGAAAATCCTGTGAAGAATCTTAATAGTAAGTTAAAGAAAGTAAATTTGCCCATCACCTTTCTGAATCAAATTGTAGCGTACAGTAAACTTCTGAAGAGCTAATATTAGTGCTCTCTGATTCAGCAAGTATTCATGTTCAGGTTATGCTTTAGAAGTTTAACATGAATGCAGCAGGAGTTAAATCATGTACTGAATGCATAGCTGAAAAATATTTAAACAACTACCTCAATCAAAATCACTGTAACAAAAGACCCCACCAAACAATTCAGATAGCACGCTAGTTGCTCCGACAGGCACAGGAACTCCAGCAGCTCAGCAGATGCTAGTCTTTGACCCTTATATTAAAATTAGATATCTATGGATGTTTACCGGAAACCTCCTTTAAATCACATCTTTGAATGTGAAGAGGCCCTATTACTTTTGGCAGAGCTGGTATTCTGATAAGAACTGTTAGGTTTATGTACAGGTAGATGCAACTGAACTGTGCTTGTGGTCTTAGCTGACCAAAAGCAGATCATGACTGTCATCTTATACTAAATGCTCGCTGAATCCCCCCAGTTTCTCAGAGTGTAAAGTAAACTTGTGTCTGCCTGAAAGAGTTTGCGAATTAGTGCTTAGAAAGCAGACTTGCTATTTGAGTGAGTTTTATATGTGGGTAGTAGCATGTCTCATCCAGAACTAGTTAAAAAAATAAAGTTGGGGGCTGTGGTCACCCCGTGAGCCTTATTTAAAGCCTCCTGAATTTGCTTAAGAAGGCTAGGATGGAACGGGGACTCCTTTGTGCACAGGTGTTAAGCAGGAAAAGCTTGAATTAAATACTGTTCTTTAAACCTGTGCTGGGCGTAGGTGCCTTTTATCTGCAACTAAAAAAGGTTTTGCAGTATATTAATCCTCCAAGTGTACAGAGAGACAGGATCCAAGGCTCGATGTTGCAGGTGAGGTGGATGACTCGTGCTTAAAACTGTAATAGGGAATTGAAGGGAAGTGGATGGATGGCTAAATTCCAAGGGCATTAACAGCATTTCTCTCTTGTCTCAGCACAGCGGGCTTCATTGTTACTGGCTTCTTGGGAATTAGGTTTTTTCTCTGAAATGCATGCTTAAACAAAGAAGTATTCTCTATTTCCTATGGGCTCCTTTTGAAATCTGACACTTTATAGTCTGAGAGGGATACTCCATACTCCGTGTTGGAATTCTAGGCATAGCACCCTCTGACTAGGGAAGGGAAGAAGACATGGTAGAGGAAGAATTCTCACTTACTAGTATTTTGAGTCATCTGGCAATACAGATGTTGTTATATGCTTACCCACGTGCTGCTTGGTTTGCTTTATTCCTAAGTTTATCTTCCCCCGAATGTTGCCTGTGATGAGAGAAGCTCCTGTGAGCCCGGGAGGAGTAAATGGGTGATTACTATTGCTGTCTGTTGCCTCCTAGCCTTGAAACAAGAGACTGAAGTGGCATCATCTTCAAGCTGTATATTTGGGAACAGGCGTTACATGTTCTGTTCTACAAAATGTTTGGGTGGTATCTATTCCACAGAGCGTTCAGGTGGTTGTCAGCACTTGTATGGGCATTCTTAAGGTGCAGTTCACGTACTTAAGAGGCAAAGGCACTCAGGGTTTTCCTCCTGACTCTTGTGCCAAAGGTTACTGTTACCTTGTAATCAAATCTGATTCTGTGTTCCAAACTGTTTTTCAAAGTTTGAGGGCTGGATTTCTTCCTCTTGGGAACCTTTCTGTGATAGACCTTATTGATAGTTTAGACTTCAATCGCAATCCAATACCCGTTTTGCTTATGAAGTTGTCCTTTTCTGTCATTTCCCTTTTTTTTTTCTTTTCCTGGTTGGGATGGGTCTAAATATACTTTCCAATTTTAATTTTGTTTTTAGCAATGGATTCTTTTTTCCCTAGATTTCTTTGCATATGCTGTTTTAAACTGATTTTTCTATGTCCACTGTAGGGACTGCAAAATGAATCAGAAATCAATGTCTCACTGGTTAGTGACCTGGTTACATCTAAGCACAGTCTGTGAGGGGACAAGGACAGTTACCCTCTGAAAGAAATAAAATAGCTTGAGGAAAAAAATATACATACAAGGGCGGAGGGTTAGTGTACTACCTCATTAGTAATGAGGCTGTGTCTGATTCCTATCATCTTAAAAAGCTTCGCGCTGCAGTAACCATAGCAGACAGTCTGTCAGGGAGATGCTGCCATACTGAAGGCAATCGATGGTCAGTAATGGTCGTCTCCTTTAGGAGAGAGGAGTTACTGCTATTTAGTATACATCTGTCATTTATTATTGTTGTTACATAGTCTACTGTAATATGTTAATGAATATTTTAATAAGTGTTATTTAATATACATGAGTTGAAATATCTCTGGTATTTCAGATGTTAATACCTAGAAAGGTATTGCACTTGTGAAGTAAACCATCGATTCTGTTAAGAAGCAAAATGTCCTTCAGGAAAAATCATTTTGCCTTTGTTAATAGACATGTCTTAAGCTATGAAAGTCCTCACAGGGGAGATAACTTCAAGAGAAGGGGAGAGGAAGCACCATTCTTCACTATTCAATGATCTGTTCCAATCAGCTGTATATTTTTTCTCAGTATATATGCATATTCTTCCTGCTCTCTTGCAGCCTGTCGTAGAGCTAATCATTGACCCCAGAATGTATTTAGTAACCGCTTGCAAAGATTCTGATTTGCTTCCTTCTCCTAGCCTAGGTTCTAAATGCAAACCTTATCCCATACCTAGTTTCCATATTTAGTTTCCGTCTTTCTTGATCCTAGCTCCCATCTCTGATGGCTGGAAGAAGTCAGTACAGCACCAGGGCGTATACCGAGAACCATATCTTGATGTCCTTAACATCTGAAGCTGACTTTCCTAATGGAGCTCTTCATTTACCAATGGTATTCTGCGCAATCTTCCTTACTAGACTAAGCTGGACTTCTTGATAGTTACTTCAAGGGGAAAAGAAATTGCTTCAATGCCTAAATTTATTCCTGTGTTTTCCTTCAGTCATTCTAGGAAGTAGGTCTCCACTGTTCGTCATCTGCGGGCATGTGAGAGTGTCCAGTTTAATAGGATGAGGTGAAGGAAAACTTTGACAGAGATTCTATTTTATAGATTAAGTAATGGCTTAAAAAGCAACATTTTGCTGCTCCATCATTCTGATAGACTACTGTATTTTAATGCTACTGTTGATATACAGTAAGTCGTAAGAAGTGAGAAAGAATTACAGAATCTTTTAGGTTGGGAAGGAAGCCCAACCCCACATGAGCTCAAAGGGAGGAGGGAACAAGGCAGCAGCTCTGAGGAAAAGGGGCTGTGTTTCAGTTCAGGGAAGCAAGAAAGGTAGGAGAGAGGTGATAGGGGGACAAGGGGAGTGGACACACTCTGGTTTTAATTTTGGTTCACTTTGATTTAAAGGGAGATATTGCAGTATTTGTGACTTCTTACCAGTTGCTTATGTGGTCAGGGCAGGATTAGAAAACACGATGTGCGATTTCATATTGTCTTTTTATTGTCATACTGCCTCATATCTCAGTGGCATTTAGCAGCAGAAAACCTGCTAGAATGTAGCTCAGTGAACTTGCAGCTGGTTATACTGGGGGTTTAAATCTCTAGACAATAATTTTCAAATCTAAATGGAAGCTGAATTTGACCTACTGCATTGCAGGTGTGGTTGTCAAAACTGCATTTCCATTTTGAGAAGTCAGTTTATAGGTTCACCCTTGGCTTTACACTATTTAACATGTGAGATGGGATATTTTTGTTCTTGTGGGTTTCTGAAAAGCAGGCAGAGTCAGAAGTAGTCATGATTGTGTACTTCCTCAGAGAAGTTAAGGTAGTTTCCATTTGTTTCACAGAAAATAAGAATTCTCCCACTTTATTTCCTAGCTCAGTTTGCAGTACTACTTATTGAAATCTGCAAGCTTGAAGAATGTACTCTTTGACAGCTTCTATTTTAATTAATTGCAGTCTCTTACCTATCTTTCTTGTGATTAGGAGTTGTTTCTGTCTCTAGGTGTTTTGATTTTTTTTTCTTTCATTTTTTTTCTTTTTCTCTCTTTCTTTGAGAGTAGGCCTGAACTCTGACAACTTTGACATTTCTGTGCAGGGTTGTTTTCCCACTTTCACGTTTTCCTCATTGTTTATGCATTTCAAGTGTAACCTTTCAAACACTGTTCCTCCCAAGAGACTATAGACCTTTACCTACTGTACATCTACTGATAATCTAAAGTATGTACTATCTTGAGACATTCCTTCCAAAGAGTAAACTTACATTTTGTAGATTTGTTTCAAAGGCAGGTCTGGGAACTGATAAATCTAATATTTGCACGATCTGGTTGCCCTGGCAGGGACTATCTAGAAAATACTTCTTATATTTGTCTTTTACTTAATGGCTTTGGGTCTAGATGGGAAGGTGGCTAGAATTCAGTAGTAAAAATTCTGGGAGGTTCTTTCTATTCTGTGTTCTCTGGGCTCTTGGTTATTGTTCTCTGTGGAAGGTGCATACTGTGATGGTTGGTTTTTTTTCTTTTCAACTTCACTTTGGATGGATACGATGTGTCCCGTATGCCCAAATGTAATATCCCTTTCTCCCTAAGCTGGCAGGAGACATTTTAGACTATAGGAATGTCAAAGGAAGGCATGACAGCACATCTGCATTGTGTGCATTGCAATAAAATATTTGGCAATGCTATAAAATATTAATGCCAAACAGCCCTTCTGGGTGAGACGTGTGATTTCTCTAGCCACAGAAAGGATGTTCTATAACTAGGGTTATGCTAATTTTTTTTTTATCCTGTAGGACAGGAGCTACTGCAGTAGTCTTTGTAGCATGTGTGAGTATGCTCAGTCCCTTTCCTGGATAAGTAATTTTGCAAAGATTGTGAGACAGATCCAAAACAATGTTTCATATTCCCCACCTCTATTTACTGGCTATAGATGTCATATTTGTACCCAACCCTCCAGTGACAGGTGTGATTACTGTCCAGGTTCAGGATCTCGGGGATTTCTTAAATCTGATCTACGTGTGGGGTGTTTTGTTTTAATTTATTGGTGTGACTGTACTGTACAGTCACTATTATTATTTTATATATTCTTCTGCTAAAAACCTATCATGATGCACTTACACAGTGTAGTTTATTTCTTTTTTCTGTATGGAAATAGACTACAACAGTATAAACACTATTTTATTTTCTAAGTGCATTCATGCTGGGATATTGTTTTTCTTTAACTATACCAGTGCAGTCTATGTAAATCTGTTACACACAGATAAAGTGTTTATAAGTCAACCAGTTTGTCCCCCTGACTCCATAAAAGATTTGGGTGAGATCCATGCACTTCTGATCCCCCACTTCAGTGTGCATGTTTGAAGATGCTCATCTGTCCCAGTGAGAGTCATTACTGGAAGCATGATTATGCAGACTTATGAGTTTTGTTGCCTGATGCTGCTGTCTCATGAGCATGAGGGAAAAAATGGAGTACTTAATTGTTTAGATGTTTTCCCTTCCTTGATAAGGAACGATTCAGATACACAGCTTAGTGTATTTCCTACATGCATTTACTTTAAAGCTACTTCTACAACCGGTAATTCAGTTGATGTGTTTGGGTTTTTTTTTGTCTTGCTTACAAATAGCATCTGTCAGATTCACTGTCTCCTGCCAGTTATTATAGCTGATGCTCTTAATTGTGGTTGCAAATGATGGTCTATGTGGCTTGCTGTACCATAGCTGTTCCTTCTCTTGCTGATTATCGTATATCACACTTGTACTGTAGTATGCACCTGATGACTACAATGGCCTAATTCAGCTCAGCGATCAAGCCAGGAGTGTGTTACAAGCACCGAAAGAGTGGGTCTGTTTGTAACTCTTTGTAACTACTGAAGAAGGTAAGATGTGGCTGGCAGAAACTTTGTCTCTAGTGGTGAATGGGAAGGGAACCAAAGGGTTTGCTGATGCAGAGGATTTTTGCTTATGGATTTTTTTCCCTTTCTTAGCTTGCATTGGGATTCTTGCTTTAATCTTCCTGCTTTTGTCCTATTAAAAAAATCAACAAACCTAAAACACAGGCCAATTGTGATCTGTAGCTGATGCGATAGCTGTGGTGGACGTAGTGTGATTGCCTGGTTCTGATCAGTTGGTGTTAAACTTCCAGGATTTATTACTGTTGGCTTCTCATGTGAAGCTTTCAGTCCAATGTTTTATTTTTAGCACAGTAGTTGAAAGTGACTTTTTTTCATTGATATGGCTACAAAGCACACATAAATGTATGTGCAAATAATCCTAAATATTTAGCTTTCTCTTTCCTGTGTCACATAGCTATCTGGATACTAATTGCTGAGTTTCTCGATCTCTCTAATGCAATGTGTACCATTGCTTTTATTTTTTTTAGAAAAACTGTATTTGGCATTGTGGCTTTCTAATACAACTAACTATACTTGCTAATGGTAAACTTCCCTGCATCTTTGGCACTAACACATGATTCTTAAAGAAATTTTGCTGTGACCGATGAACTCTGAACAGCCTGAAGTAGGATCCATACAGTTATCACTCACTAGAACAAAATGTCCAGGAAAAAAGAGGTTTTTGTGGATTTAAATCTGTATTTTTAAAAAATTGTATATGTAAAGAAAATGTCTTTCTATCTATAAATCTATCTAAATAAAACCAGTGTGTCCTAGGGACACTAAAAGATTTCATTTAACCCTTTAATTATGCGACTTGCAGAATATGAAGACTTCTTTGCTAACTTTCTGTGCAACTCTTATAACGTGCATTTCCAGATCCTTACCTTGGTGCTACACTAGGGCAACTGTTTAAACTTCTTGTTAAAGCTCTCCTCTGTCCTACCTGTGCTTGACTTGTGTTTTCAGCTGACTCTGAACTGCAATATTAAACTTGTATTCAGGACTGATACACTAAATGATTTGATGCCATATGGATTAAGAGTGAAGAGCTGGTTTTAGCTCAGATTTGTGGCTCAACCTGGTGTGTACAGCTTTCTCTTTGAGCACAGTGTTATTCTGAAATAAACTGGAATGTTACTTCAAAACCTGAACTGGGTTTGAGATATGGTACTTTGTCTTTTGGATTCCTTTCTGAATGCTGTATCTTGACTAATTCAGTTCTGGAGGAAGAAATGATATGAAGTCTGTACTAACTGTCTTGTACATCCTTTTGGCTTCTACAGTGTGCTGTTGCTTGTATCTTAAGAATACTTTTACTACCTGCTACATCTTTAGGCGAGTGAATCTGTGGCATGTGCTTCTTTCCATACATTTGAGTGTAAAGGTGATCAGAAACTGCTGCTGGTATAAGCTGAGAAGTCTATTTCTTGCAATATACCAGACATGCATAAACCCTACAAAAAGTTAAACTCTTGAGTATTTTCACCTTTTATGAAATCACGAGGACATAAGTCACATGAACTTGAGTTGAATTTGGTTAATGGTCATAAAACTGGTTGGTTTTCCAGTGTAGACCATATGAGTTTGGCACTGATTTCTCCAGCAGACTAATCTTGTATTCTGAGCTCTCGATCCTTCAAACTTTGGTTTTGAAACTTGACTGAGCTGCATTTCTATCCAACAGAGGGCCTCTGAATTTCACTTGGAAGGGCTTCCAGCACTTTGTGAGAAGTGGCTGGGGTACCCCAGGGCAGACAGAGATGTCTGCATTAAACTCAGCATTTTGAAACTGCCTTTTAAGAATTCACGGGGGCAAACGCACTCAAAAGTCAATAACTCCAATGACTAAATAGTCTCATTTACTATCCTGCTTTTTTCTTAGCTGTGTCAAAATTACAGTAAAGGTTTCTTTAATTCAGTTGGACTGCACCAATTTTTAGTTTGTTTTACTGAACAATCTTTTTTGCACTGTATTCCTGCATTAAGTTCAGCTTATCCTCCCAACATGGGACTGTCACATAGCTCTTATTTTCTTACTTTTTGAAAAAAAAAAGTATTTTTAAACTTTGTGTATGAGTATTCACATGCCATACAGCCTTTGTCTCTTGGCCAGTAGTTCACATAGTGCAAGTATTATTCAGTGAATGCCTGGACTTTCTTGCTCCATTTACCCTTTATTAACATCTAAGTCTTTCTTTCCATGTCAATCTTTAATCTAACTTACTTCTCTAGCAAAATCTGTGCATGGCATTATCTCTACGTCATTCTGTTCAGCAAAGCGGCAAAATAAGAACTGCTGTTGTTCTCCAAGCCAAGCTTTTAATCTTTGGCCCGTTCTCTGCCTTTGTACTCTTGCATCCAGAATCCTTTTGCCACAGACGCAGGAGTGGAGCAAACCAGATGCTTGACATTGAAAACTGCGTTTTCAGATGTGGTCTCTGGTCTTAATAGTTTTTTTTTTTTCTTTTGTCTTCTTGCATCACTGCAGCTCCACGCAGATTCCATCCTCGTGCTTTACAACTTTAGTGGCCAGCCCAGTGGAGAGGCATTGGTGACTTTTCCAAGCCTGGATCTAGCTAAGAAAGCAGTGGCTGAGAAAAACGGACAACTCCTGGGAGGCCACTATGTAGAACTGTACCTGGTCTAACTAAACACTCTTTGGGGGATGGGAAAAGTTGTCGCACTAAACACCGTGCCTTTTGCAAAAGAAGTCTTCCCTTGCCACCCAGGCAGCACCAACTGTGCCTTTTCAGTGTGCTATGTTGGAATGTAGAGTGGTACGTGTCCTGTATTTAATTTGAAAACGGCGTGTCCTATGCCAAAGATAAAGTGAAACCAAAAATGATGCAGTTGACTGACTTAGTTTCTAATGTATTTGTTTAAAAATAAGCAATCCTGCTCCTAGCATCTACTTAATTCTGAAGACAATCTAATAGCACTTCAGCTATTGCAGGTGTGGGAGAAACCTGTTCAGTAGCATTTGAAGTGGAAAGCGAAGCTTGAGTCATTCAGATTCTTCTGTTTAGTTTTTAAGTGTTTACACTTGACAAAGTGTCTGGTTTTTGTAGAGTTTAAATGTCTTTAGAAAGATCTTTAGGAATGCGTAGCTTTCCCAGTTCAAAGTGTAGATCATATTGATTTGTTTTGTTTTGTTCTTGACTGGAAAACGCCAGGATGCTGGACCCCAAATGCAGTTGTGCTTTCTCATGTTTTCTTTACACATTGTTTTGCAAAAGCCATATTTGTCTGTCGTACTCATGTACTGCTGCCAACGTGTAAAGGAAAAAAATAAAAACAATGGCAAAACCGTGAAAATCCACCCTGCCCCCCCATAACTCCCTGCCCCCTGCCCCAAACTTTTAATCTCTACAGGACGAAAATGGCACATAAACCTGAGTACGAATAAGTTATATTTTTTTATTTAAGCATAATAGCTTTCAGATACTGTATTAAAATTTTTGCTCTAGTTTATGTGCATGCAATTTGTTTACATCTTTAAACTACTTTATTTGTATATTATGAAACAACAAGATATGTTGAAATCTAAGTCCTCTAATGCATGCTTTTTTTTCTCTGTGTGTGTATATACATAAGCTAGAAGTACTCTTACGTCATGTAGCATGTGTTTAAAGAAAGACATCTGCTGTAGAAGCACTAAATGACTTTGTTTTTACTGTGCCTTACTTCAAAACCATTCCCAGTGCAATACCAGCAGAGCAAAATGTAATGAATCCTGTTGCGACATGGTCATGGATGTCCGGATTGATCTTTTTTGTTAGTGTTCAATTTGAGTTGTACTCTAAAAGAACTGAATGTCGTATGCTTCTTTATATTACAACAAATAAAAGAGATGCTTACAACGTATATTGGCTTTTGAAAGTAACTTATGCTTTGTTTCAATGTGTTTTTATGGGGTATCATTCTCAGATAAATAACCTTTCACTCATTTTTCTCTTTCTTCTAGATGCAGGTAAGCAAGGTACCTCACGAGAGTGGTTTGATTTTTCTTTTTTCCTCCTTTTGCATATGCTGGTAAGCCAGGAACATGCCTGATAATTTCCTCTTGTAGTGGAACACTTTTTAGACAATGTGGTGTAACTGCTTCTGTGCTTAGTTCCCAGGTTTTGATGCTAAGGGAAACAATGTATTGAACTCAAATATATATTCATGTTTGGATTTAAGTGACCTAATGGGCCACTGCCTTTTCTGTGCCGTGCAAAATACTGTGTTTATGTCACAATGGAGCCAGACACCCTTTCTATAGTAAAAATGGAGCGGGAGAAAAATCCTGTTCAATAATGTTTATTTTTCTCTAATCAGAATCATCCCATGCCAGATGCTGTTTTATCATTAAAACCTCTCATGCAAAGTTTTATCACAATCAAGTGGGACTAGAGAGAAAGCTTTCCCATTATTTTTTTGTTTTGGTTTGGTTTTCCTAATAAACTTTATTTAGTGGCAGATGTAGGAGATTTTACGTTTGTCAGGAGCATCAGTGGATTGCTAGTTTGGAATTGCAACGTTAAACTGTGTTGGGTGTTTACTACCTCCACTAATCTTCTCTACCAGTAGATGTCCCCTTTGGATCAAGGTTTGCAAGGAGAGGACTTGCAAGCCAAATGCTGGAGAACAATGAGGTTCCTTGTTAGCCACAGCAGTACAAAAGTTGAGAAATAATCTGATATTCCTTCATCTTAAAATCCGTTTTGTTGGAAAAGTAAACTTTTAAAAATTGTTCTACAAAAAGAAGTCATTGATCATATCTAACGGTGGTAATGGTTGAACAGAAGAGCTTTAAGTGTGACCCTTATGTAAACATACTGCATTAGAACAGAAGAAACTAAGGGACCAAGAAAGGCTTGATAGAAAGAATAAAACCTTTTCCTGATGTTTCTGAACCCTTTCACTGCTAGGGATCTGTCTGCCTCTGTCCAGGTGGGGACTGCTCTGTTATGGATGGCACATACACCACCCTACTGGGCGAGAGCAGACTGAGCAGTGGAAAGGCAGGCAAGAGGTTGGGTGAGGAAAGGGCAGTTTGAATCTGTTCTCAAATGTAACATTTATTGCTACAGCTTAATTGGATGACTTTTTATTTAAATGTGTTCTGAAAATGGGAGTCTCATTTCCACTGGATTAGCTGTGTCTTTCTTTTGTTTGTGCCAATGCGGTCCTTGGGCAATTGTGAATTTCACTGTGAAAATCCACACAGGCTACATTGAATATTAGTTGCAGTAATGGCATTGGCTTAAAACATCCTCAAATAAAGGTCAGGGCTACTTTTTTTTTTTTTTTAAAGCATACAGAAACTTCAAAATATAAGCAAAATTGTTTTATTTTAACTGACTCCTCAGGAATAGATTACTGATGAATCTAAATTGCAGGATCTCCTGCAATGCTATATGGTTTGTATGTGGTGTTTACCTCTTAAATCCTTCTGCAATAACTTATCGCAAGTCAAATGCGTCGTGTTCCTGATAGGATTGGAAGTGCAGGTTAGATGATGATCTGCAGGCCGTAAATTGATATATCCTAAACAAGCAGTAAAAATTGGATTTGTACCTGTTAGTGCTCCTGTGAATAATAGACTATTCTTGTTTGTGAGGAGCGAATGACTTCTAAGGATGACAGCTCCCATGTTTTCAGTGCAATGTGGCTTCTGCTTGTCTCTAAATTGTATCTTTTTTCTCAGCCAAAAGGGATTGGTGACTGAGAGGTAACAGCATCTCAGTGTTTTTATTAAAGTAACCTGGTTTTACTTAAGAAGTAAATAAAGTATTCTGATGATGGCATCACAGAGCATCCCTGTGCTGCAGGGGGCAACATGAATGCAGTGAAAGCAATATTGAGGGCTGAGGGAGTCAGGGTGGTTGTTTTTTCTTTTACCCATTCAGCTCACTGGCACCAGATCATCTAATTGTTCTTGTTTCAATGTAGTCACTCTGAGTAAGTAGCATGGTGTGTTGTAGTGCGGGAACTCAAAACTGAGGTTGGTCTGAAGACTTTCAGACTACAGGGCAAATTCAGTGCTGGACATCACGGCTTTCAGAGGGTTTGTATTGAAATGACTATACTATTTGACTAGTGGTATGGAGATAAAGGTCACTCTTCTAAGGATTTAGAAGGTGGTATGATTGTCTGAGCTGTTTGGAACAGGAAAAGCAGGCTGGAGGTGCACTGAGGAGGCAGTCAGCAGGATTAGCCAGGGCTGTGGAGAGGATGGAACGAGCTGGAGGCAGGCTGTTCGTAGAGTAGTTCTGAATAGCCCAGAAGTGGAGAGTGGAGGGGAAGAGAAAAAAACAATCAAAGCACTTTGTAGGATTAACTAAACCAGCTTTGAGCTGAGTAGCTCTGGAACTGCCAGCAAAGCATCCTCAGCAGCACTGAGAGTAGTGATGTCAAAAAGCTGGACAAATAAAGACAGTGTTAACAGCAGAGAGGTTATTCTGCTTGTGTTGAGAGTCTCATGAGCTGCAGTCACAACTGACTATAAAGTGATGAACTCTTGATTTTTGGGGACAATTAAGATAAATCCAAGTGGGGAAGTGGTTGCTGGATACAATTGCAGTTTGCTCGTTGCACTGCTGTCATTGAGCATAAATGGAGTTTTAACCACTAGATATAGAATAGGAAATTGGATTTGAAATCAGAAGAAAGAGCCAAGGAGCAGATTGACTTATGCCAGCACTTCAGTTTTTATCCCTGTAAAGCCAGAGGGAACATGTAATATTTGTATTCATGTCACTGTAAAAAGCATATAACTTTGAGACATGATTATATAGCTGGTAATGAAGCAGGCACCCTTGGAACATAGAACTCTTGGATTTGTAACTCTGGCATTTGAGTCAGAAATTCTTCAGAAAAGCTATTACTGAATTAATGAGTAACTTCTGAATGCTATTTAGCAAGCACAGCATGTTTCTTCAGAAATTCTTCTCATTCTTATGCATTGTCACCAATTTCAGAAATATTCAGTTTCATATTAGTTATAGTTATAAAATTTGTGAAGCATACAGGAAAATTATGGTTGCTGTTTAACAGACTACGCAACTAAAAATTGAACTTTACGAACCCTTTGTTTAAAAGCACTTGCATTTTTTCCTGAATGCTCAAAACCACTGCCTTCCCTGCCCCCATTTGAATATTTTTCTCCATTGTTCAGTGTACCCAGGCAAAATAAGACTGGTTTATCATTCATTTTTATTTTTTAACCACATAAACCATAGGGTGTTTCTTGAATTTTCTTATTAAAAACACTCCATCCTTAATCCCCCAAATCAACAGTGGAACATTGATACCCAGGAGGTTCATTTTTCAGTACCTCTCTTGGTGCAAGTAACATGCGGTTCTTTGCAGATCCACATTGTTCAGACAGCACTGTGAGAGAGCAGCCGTGCTGTGCAGAATGGTAACCAGCAGGATGATCCACCTCCCTGGAAGGTGCAGTGTTAGACAGAATAACAGTTATCCCCTCTTCTCTCTTAAATTGGTTCTGCTGATGTACTGTAGAAACTACATAAGCCTTTGTGCTTGCTGCCCTTCCATCGCTCCAAATTTGATTCATTTACAACAAGATGTTTTTCATGAGTGACAAATAAAACCCAAGATCTGAAACTCAGTCTCACTTCTCCGTCACCAAGAAAAAGGTTTGCAAATAGATGAGCGTGAATAATACGGAAAATAATCCAAAATACTCCCTGTTGCTGTGGTGGCTTCGCAGTGCTAAAAGGAGTAGAGCAAGGTAGGATTGTTTGGTTGTTTTATATGAAAATGGAAGTGGCAATTTGTACCAAGGATGATATAGTAAAACTAGTGTGAAAGGAGTGCTTTTGTCCCACCTTTTGATGCTCACCAGCAGCCCCTCAAATTGTGTTTCCAGAACTCCTTTGTGGCACAACCTAGGCCGTTTCAGGTCTAAGGGGCTCACATTTCTCTGACCTGTTCTCTGTGAGTTTCGTCTTCAGAACGTGCTCCATTTCCCCATGGTGGACACTTCGTAAGATCTACACAGACACTTTTCATATTCAGTTATCTCTCATGTGATTTCCTTGACCCACTCTCTCGGTGGGTTTCGTGGTGGTCCAGGCCAGCAGTTTGCCCAAAGCAGCAAACATCGCTTGCCAGGTTTCCCTGGTATCCCCTAAATCCAAACTTTACTTGTGAAAGGAGCTAATCTACTTCTGGCTGCATTTGGGTACATTTGAAGCACAATATTAACATTTAGTTTAAACTTATCTTTCTTTCTGTGCTCTATTTTCACATAGTATCTCAACACTAAGTAAGATAAGTAAG
This sequence comes from Coccyzus lansbergi, assembly GCA_033558105.1. Classification (NCBI taxonomy): domain Eukaryota; kingdom Metazoa; phylum Chordata; class Aves; order Cuculiformes; family Coccyzidae; genus Coccyzus; species Coccyzus lansbergi. The sequence continues at coordinate 2,686,879 of JAUMJK010000426.1, read as the reverse complement.
TTGTGATATATTTTTTTTAATCCCCTCCTTCCCCCTCGTTGTTCAGACTTTCATTTAAAAGCACAAAGAAATAACATTTTAGAAAGATCTTGTTTTTCAAGGTGAGTACAGTAAATGCAGTCCATTTCAGACCAACGCTCAAACCGCACATGTAGCCTTTTGACTCAAATGTATTAAAGTATTGAAGATGATAATCTCTTGATAACTCTTCATGATTGGAAAGCATTCCTCCTTCTCAAAAAGTGCCTCTGAATTTATCTCACTGCAGCGTTCCCTAAAACATTACTAATGTGGAGCTTTATAAATAATCCTTCCTGCACTGCTCTAAGAGTAATTTAATGGACGTTTCTAGGAGGACGCGCTGATGGGAAGGTATTTGTAGGAAGTATCAAGGGGTATTTGTAGGAAGTATCAAGTCTGGCTTTTAAGCTGGAGCTTGGAGCTGAGGAGGGTGTTGGTGCTGGTGGATGCAGGGCTGGACTGTGCAGTGCGAGCGCGCTTTGTGCCAGCTGCCCCCAACCCACCCACCATGTTCTGAGAAAAGCTCAGCCCTGATGGTGTAAACATCTCTCCAGCTGGGTGAAGCCAGTGGAGTGGCTGCCGCAGTTGCTGGAAGGCCAACCAAGGCCAGCCTTAATGATGCAGACTTTTTAAAGAAAATAATTCCAGTGTTCCCAACACTGAGCAAACAGACATTTCCTCTTAACCCTGCTAGAGCAGGAAGCCCTTTTCCTGAAGGACAAGTATTTTCCTTTAAGAATGGCTTCTATTCCTGAAAGCCCTTGCTGAATCATCAGCCCTACCTGGCCCTGCCGCTAGATCCAGCCCCATGTGCCAAGTATCCTATTTCTTACAAAACTCTGCACAACTTTTCAGACAAATAAGGCTGTAGAGTTTTAGTATATTTCCTCATTTAAATTTTTTTTTGAGCCATTAACTGTGGTAAATTTTGTGATAACAGGAAATTTGTGCAGTAGGATTTAATGTTGCTTTTCACAGATATACTTTTTGTCCTTTTCTTTTGCTGGGCGTTTGTTTTGTAGAAACACCCAGTTGTCAGGTGCTGCCTTTCAGGTAGTACAGGGGGGATTAAAGACTTTAGGAGCAGTTGTTCAGCATGGCTAGTGTTTGAGGCAATTCTTTTTCATGTGGTTTAGCATGGTTCTGTGCTGTTGTGGGAACAAGAGAGGGACACTGAATTAATTGTTTATACATAAATTATTGATTACTTTGAAATTAATGAGACTGAGAAGAAAAGCGTGTGTTAAAAATTTCTAGGGTTCACTAACCACCATCTGTTAGTTAAGTGAAATTGCTGTCGGGGCATAAATAAGGCATTAGGTGAACGTGAGCGTCTTTCAGTAACAGCAGAAATTGGGAGCTGAAGAGGAAGGCTGTAAATATGAAATAATAACAGAATAGAGTGAGATAACACAAACAGGTCTAACCAGAGAGCTGGCAGGGGGCATTTCTGCCGTTGTAGATACATGTTGAAGGTAATACAAGCACTTGAATAGCACTGTGCTGTTCCCCTCTCCACACATTTGCTTCTCAGCTTGGTTCCTATGGTTTTTAATGTTACTCCGTTTAGTTTACATCTTTCCAACTAAATGGGATTTTTTTTTTGTTACAATAGATAGAATTCTGTTTTTCTCAGCTAGTGCTGGTGTCATTTGAGCTGCAAATGGTTCATGGAATCTCGGGGAAAAAAATTGTACATAGTGTAATGTATGTGCAAATGATCTAAAGCCATGAAGGTAGTGTCCCTGTAAGAGGATCCAGGAGGGAGGTCAAAAATGGCACAGAAAATGGAGCAGTGAACACTCAAATGTGCCCTGCTCAGCCACTGGTAGGTTTAACTCTTGCTTATCTAAAGGGGATTTTATACAGCTTAATCACTATCTAAAAAGTCTTGCTAACAACTTTGTGAGATATTTTTCTGCTTTCTGCTATGAAGCAGGGGTCGAGGTTAACCCTTTGCAGCAGTGGAAGGCCTGCGTTGGAACTGATCTGCTCTGTAACCAAAACATTATTGTCTTTTGTGTGCTTTGTATTCCTCTTCCCAGCTAAGGGAACCTTGTAGGTCTTTGCTGACATTTTAGTAGCTGGGTTAGTTCCAAACGGTTTCAACTCAGACAATCAGCATTTTAGACTCAGTGAAACTCTGCTGAGAGCCGCAAGCTGGATTTACGTCTCTGTCTCTCCAAACCACAATGTTGTTCAACCCAGCGTTTGGCTGGTGTTGGATTGCTTGTTTCCTTCATTGTTTCTGCAGCTTTTCCATTTTAACTTCTGTCAGTGGTGAGGTCAGATGGTGATGATGACATTCTTGGCATAGCTTCTTTTTTCATACCCTTAGAAAAAAAAAAAAATCCCATAGTAGCACTTAATTCTGTTTCGGTATTGCCTTATTTGTCCTATTGGCTTGAAGACTTGTGCTCGTCATCCAGCTACTGTGAGCACAGCCAGGCAGATGTCACAGGGCAGTATTCACTGTTACTTGAATAAAGTTAACCTTGACCTCTCATCTTCCCTTTCTGTTGAAGATTTTTGTAAGCAAATTTTTATTCCTGGTAAGGGAAGAAGTGGTGGGAACATGGAATTGCACAAATGTGTGTGTCAGCAAGACCACGTGCATTTTGTGCCTAAGGATGACCAATAAACATTATCCATTTTAACAGGTGGAATAAAGTTCAGTGTTAAGTGCCATCACCAAAGCAACCTTTATACCGAACTATATGATTCTAAATATATTAGATATGCTTTTTCTTTTCTATGTTGGACTGAGTAAGCTCTCAGTGGCTTTTCTCACACCTTAATACTTTAATGTTCAGGACCTGGCCACTGCTGTAGTGATTAGTCTTAAATCAAAGCCAAGGGCAAAAAAAAAACCAGTGGGAGGCCCATTTGGAAAACATCTTCGTCCTCCCCCCAATTCACTAGGGTGGAGCTGCATTCAAACATACAGGAGTATTTGAGTTAGACTGGGAGAGGTGGTGGGAAAACTCCAGAGGGAAGCACACAGCCTGAGTAACACTGTGGAATATTTTAAGGAAACAGTGGCTACAGTAAGAGAATTTAAAGGCCTTGATTTCTGCAGCATTTCCTTTGGGTTTGAGTCTTAAGTGAACAAAAATTTCTGACTACTTTTCTAAAGGCACGGACTCTAAAGTCATTCCTTCTCTTCAGTTACCTGCAGTGGCAAAGCAGCATTCTGCAAGGTGTAAGTGATGTTTTCACAATGCCTGGAATAGGCTTCTCTTTGTGACACAACCGTACAGGGTCAGTGTGAGTGCTCAGGGTCAGCTGTGCTCGGCTCTAGATGCCCTCATGCGACCGCATATTCTGTCATCTCTCCTGCCCAATCAATCTTCCTGACTCCAGCCTATTTGCATCTGAAAGAAGACTGGAATTGACAGCAAACTATGTGCAGTCAATCCGCGGGTTATTACTGGCCTTGGTAAATGCTAACTATACGCTGGGTCATCAGACTAGGAAACACGTGGAACAGCTTTTAACCTGCTTGTGCTATTTTTAGTAAAACTCAAACATAAATTACTTTGCATTCCATTACTGGCACCGCACCTACCCCTTTCTGCTGTATTTAGAGATAAAAGACACTGATGAATTTAACTGGTGAGGATGTGCACACTAGGTAAGAAGCTAAATCCTAAAGTGGCCGAGGCTCGCTCTGCTCTCCCTGTGCAATATGAAATCACTGTGGGATCAGGGCCCTTCTCTCCCGGGCAGCTCTGTGCTGCCAGCAAGGAGTCTGAACACTTCCACGTCGTAACACACCTGGGGATTCCACAGAACAGTACAGGACCCGGGAACAAAACTGTAGGGAAATAAAAACCTTTCCAGTATATATGAGATGAGAGACAGACCTTAAGGCTTGAATCTCCTGTTCCCCAAGGCATTTCCCTCCATGTGGCCTGACCAGCCAGGATTTAGCAAATAGTTTAGACCTTGTTGAATTTTGTTTCTTTCTGAAAAAGTTTAACTGCATCTTGCCCATTAGAGAATCATTTCTTTACAATGATACTTTCTCCCTGATTAATAATTCTTGGAATAATTTCTCAAAATAATCTTGTGGTCATCTAATAGCAGCAGCCCTTGCAAACGGACAATCATTCGTTAGGGGCAAACTGATGCTCGGTCCGCGCTGCTGGTTGTTCATGACATACGTGCAGGGTCCCTGCTGCTGGGGTGAAGCTGAGCCCCCAACTCTTACTCTGTAGCTTCACTACGGCTGCTTTACCAGAGGGAATACTAACTGTCCCACATTTCGTGCGTCACAACCGAGTACATCTGTCACTGCATCAGCAACAGGGAGTTTCTTCCCACTCTGCAATTTAATAAATGACAACACGTTTGCATTCTTTTTTATTTATTTGAACACTATGATTTAAGAGCCTAAATGCAAGTTCTTCCCTTTATTTCTGCAAGTAGCACTGCAATCATAACTTACAAAAATGTTTAAAATACAAAATGTACATGAAATTACAATACAAGGCTCTGTAAACATCTAGAACTTAATCTTTATTGTCCCGCATTTTTAAATATAAAACTTCAATTTGAACGATTTCCAAACTTCAAGGAATGACATCCATTACGCGTATCAAAAATAGAGTTTCAAAGCTTTGTTTGTATCAGAACAAAACTGTCATTTTTATTCTTTGGTTTAAAGAGGATGGCAGTTCCCCCCATAACATAGAAGTTTTACTACAGAAATTCAGGTTGTGAGTTTGTGGTTGTTTCAAAAATCACATCCCCCCCCGCCTCCCCCTGTTAATCCACTACCCCTTTGGTTTTTGTTTTTATTGTTTTTTTTTTTTTTTTAACCCTCCTTATAGAAAAGGTACCTCCTCGTTAAGGCTTTCCTTCAGGGTAATCTAAGTTATTAAAGAGTTTTGGAAAAGAACTTGGGGAGAAGAAAGGATTTAAGGACAAGGAAGTGGATGCCAACAAAATATCAACAGTTGTCGGGTTCTGCTGTTTAATTAAATTTGCATAGTCCAATAGAGATTGTGTGCTTTTTAATATCACTAAAATTATACAAGATTAACAGTCTTTTACCTACAGTATCACACAAGCTAAAATAAAATTAAGACCCTTGTATTGAAGCTTTTACAAGGCAAATACAAAACTGCTTTAGTATCCAAAGCTATATTTTTAAATTTCATTTTTAAATAGGAAAGCGTCTCTATGTCTACAGGCATCAAGGTATTTAAAGGCATCAGAAAATTTAGTGCATAGCAACTCCGGATTGTTTGGGCTCCTGTATTTTAGGTACAGTGTGAATTCCAGCTACTTGGAGAACTTGCAAGGAGAGTCTGTACCAGAAGGATAAAGGAGCATAAATCCCATACAGTATGAAAAGCTTTAAAGTTAGAATTCTCCTACAAATAATGGTTAATGCAAAAGACCCAATACATGGATGAAAACTGGAACGTGCCTTGCCACGAGCACACAGTCTGAAGACAATTACATAGCTTACAGTGGGTTTGGGGTTTGGTTTTGAAGTGTTCGAAACACTGGGTTTGTATTTCTGAGCATGTGAATCCTTTCCTGGGATCTCTAACGTAGATGAGTAGAGGACAGAGCAAAGCACCATCACTGAAGGACAATGACAACAACACGCTTTTCAGCCTTGCCAATTTTCTCCTGCAAACTTAAAGATTTGCACCATTGATCGTTACATTCACAGAAAGGATGCTTAAGATTCCCCGCACTCCCATAACGCCCTTGCATTAAGCTGTTTGAAGTAACTATGAAACATCAAGCTAGCAGCCCTATGCTGCACTCTGCAAAGGACGGAGGTGAGGGAGAGTTGATCTCACCCGCTCAATGTGTGGCCTTTTAAAAAATTCGTGACTCAGCTATTGCAAAAACACCATTAGAGCTACTTTAATGGTCTTGCAGGCCCTGCTGTGAATTTAGGTGAAACAATTTACCTGCAAAAGGCTAAATGGAAACCTCTCCCCGTGACTGTCTGACAGAACACAATGACGATACAATCTGTGTTTACTCTTACAGGTATTAAAATTCAGTAATGGTCTTCACTTTAAGACTATGTTACTGTAATTTCAAATCTATAGAAATTTTCCACGTGTTAAGCTAAAACATCTACAATCACTTGAACCAGTTTCAATGCAAATACACTTTCTATATTTAAAAATGTTGGGGTGTATTCACTCTTAATGTTCATTAGAGCCTCGTGGCTCATGAAGAAACTCAGACTAACATCTTAAGGTCCAGTGCATTTCCAATCTCATTTTGCTGTGATCATTGTACCCTGTATGTTCCGTATCCGAAAGCTTTGTAAATGATTGTGTCTTCTGGGGGAGTGAAATGTTTGTGGCCTAAGCAGGCAGTTTCAGATCCTCTCCTAGGTTTCTAATCATAGAGGCCTGAGATTTTAAATAACTGTGTAAACAGGTTGTTTCATGGGACAGATTATATGGGAAGGGAAACGCATCCTTTGAGCACAGCACGAAGTTTACTGCTGCGATGGACCTCGTGTATTTCTTTGGTAGCTTCTGCTTCACACCGTTACAGTTAAACATGGGCAGATTATACAAGCTAATCACTAATTCACAGTAAATTACTTTTTAGCAAGCTGACATTTATCAACAGCTTACATTTAAGGAACTGTAATTGTCATCTCCTTAAGCCTTCCAAGTGGCGTGGTCAGGCGTACAGCACGTAAAAGGTACAGATGGGATCTAATGATTTATTGCATGGAGAACTTGAATGCCACTGAACTGGTGATTTCAAAACCATATTCTCTAGGGATAACAGGAACACTTAGATCCTCGGCAAATAGTAAAATTTTTCCTGTATCTAATGTGGCTTTGATGTCGCTGTTCTTCAATCTAAAATCCTACTGCTCAAATTTGATTACAAATGTAACTTTTTAAGAAAAAGCTTTTTCAAGAAGGAGCCTGTGCTACTAAAGAACAGGAAGATTATCCACAAAGTTATAAAAGTTAAATTTTGGAATGTCATTTCTATCCCAACACTTTCATGATGGAATGGTCTTTTTGCAGCCTATCAAGTAACATTTTCAGTTTATAAACAAGTGCAGATCTACATTTGGCTTTGCTTCCTATGAATCTAAGAAAGAAAACACTACAGTATTTGTATACACAATGGCTTCCATGGCATTGGCTTCAGATGACAGGTATGATTTGCCACAGGAAGATTGTACTAGAAAAAAAATTAAACAATAGAAGCTTTAAAGGCTTTCCAAAATGACCAAAAGGTGTTACAAATCATCAGTTACAAACTCTACTATCTCTAAGGGAAAGCAGCACACTGAAGATGTGTATTAAATAATTTTCCACATTCAGTACTGTGAATATTATAAGAGCAAACTAACATCTCCACACATCTGAAGCACTTACAATATAAAAGTATTCTATTTAAATGCAAAAAGCAAAGCTTGTTTGTAACTTTAAAACAGTTAAAATATCGGTGTAGATTCTGTGTGTCCATTTTAAGAAGTCTCTTTACAGCATCTGAGGAACTATAATTAAAATGCTCTGTCTCTACATCAAAAATGTAACCCACTAAAAGGGCTTTGCAAGGATCCACTGTTCCAGTTCATAAAGGCCACAGAGTTGGAAGCACAGTAAGTCTAAAGAGGAAGAGGATGAAGAACTATTCAGAGAAACTGTTAAGTTTTCATGGAAGTTTAGTTGTAAGCTTATCCGTTACTGGATTCCATCAGATATTCTTGTCTCCAGAGATCCAGGACACGTATGTGCAGATGGGCTGGCCACTGCTGTTCCATGTGACACCGAGATCTGCGACATGTCTCTTCCTATGATCTCATTCACTAGAGAGAAAAAGAAAAAAAGTTAAATAGTGACCATTTTTATGCTTTCCCAAGGCAGAAATCTTCAGTGCAACACTTTTTAAAAGTAGTATTTCAGTGCTAAGCCTTGAGAGAATTGTGCAACAGAGACTGAATGAGGATCCTGACTTCAGTTACAGATGAGCAAGGCAGGAAAAAACAAGTCCTCATTTCTCTCAGTATCACACCATGTACTTACTGTCATCCCTGCTGGAAGTCCTTGAGTACTGGAAGAAAAAAAGCTCATATGTGTTCCTGACAACCTGGGAGGGAAAGGCACAGCCAGGCCACCTTAGTACCAATGTCCCCACAGAACTCTCTCTGTTCATGAGTGCTACTGGCACAACAAATAACTCTAAACACTTAGCTCTTCCAAGCTACTTACAGAACTTCCTCAGAACTTGCATTTGGGTTAATATTCTATACCTATTGAATTGGCTGGTTTGCTGAATACTTGCATTTCTGACACTGCAGTATCAGAGACTTCCCCAGTTACCAGTCAGCTTGTCTGTAGTAAAGAATGAAGACTGACTTAGGCGCAGGTCCTGCCAGTTTGTGTGTCTGTGTGTATCAAAGGCGAGTCAGCTGTCACTGGTTACAAGTGAGGGACACTGCTCTGAATGTGACAAAGTGGCACTTCAAAACTGTCCTTTGTTGATAATTTAAGTGTTATTCTATAGCCTAGATATGTGCAGAATAATTTAGTGCTGAAGATGACAAAGATAATTGTTTTAATGGATAAGCTTAAATGCAGTGATATTAATGTCCTTTTTTACAAAATACGCAATGGTTAAGTTCAACTAAGAAAATTAAATAATATTTTAAGTGGAGATGAAAAATATCACACTAAATAGTAAAGACAAATTTTAGATAAAAATTAGAGGATAACAAAAGAATATATTATTAGGAGAGGCAGTCAGTCACGCTCTCTATGACTGAGCGGCACTAGGTATACAGTAACTCTTACACAGCAGAGCTTGGAATATGCTGAATTATAGTGCTAAAAGAAAAGCTTTGGACACAGGTCTATCTGAACCTTCTATCAACAGGCATTTAATGGGATCTTTTTGTTCAGTAAGGACCGTTGCTAGTAGATGAGAGAACTTTGTGTTTTGCTAGTGAGCTGCTTCTACCATAGATCTTAATGGATTTGGAACCTGGGCTTTTGCACGTTTATTCTCCACTGGGTAAAATGTTACAGAACAGTATTGATATGCTTTACCACCCTTCTTAATGCTTCCTTAATTTTCCATAGCAGGATTTAGCTTCCTCCTAACCATTCTGGAGTGGTAGAAGCATAACAAAACCAATGTAGAGGTAGTGTAAACTGCGTTTTATGGTTATAGTGTTCAACACTCTGAGCGTTGCCTTTGGCTGCAGTATAAAGAAATCTGAAGAAAATGCAGTAATATTGTGAATGTTCTGGAGTAAGCATAATGTATATCAACCTCAACTCTGAAACCAAACTTTTACTTTACTTAGGGAAGCTTTAAAATCACCTTACATCACATATCCAGATGTAAACAAGGAGGTATTTCTTATCTGAAAGGTTATCAATGGCAATGGAATTCTCTTGCATGAATGCAAGGACTGCTTGTTAAAAACACACATTCTCACAGTGTAAAGGTTAAGCCAGTTCAGATGAGCTATGTAATAACCAATTCCCTCAAGCACTGAAAGACTTGCCATTTATTGGGCTTCAATGAAGTTCACTGGTACTGAAAACTCTCAGCTCTTCAAAGAACTATGCCCCAGCAGTTCCTAGCAGGGCACTCGTTGGCTTGCTCTGACCTAACTACAGGACCTCTAGCAGCCGTTATCCACTGAATGGGACTGAGCTTGGGTGAGCAGTACAACAGAAAGCAACAAAGCTAAATACCTCTTATATTTTGAAATCATTACATGGTCACTTCCCTAAGTTTTGATAGATGATAAGTATCGGCACTGGTAACACGCTAGTCTGTACCGTTGCAATGTTTTGCAGTTCCCACAGGCCGGGGTGTTTATTAATGGAACAGCACGTAGCCATGTGGCATTAAATCTTCCTTAAATCACATTACACCATGAATACAATAGCTGCTCACGTGGTGTTCTAATTGCCAAAGCTCTGCATAATTCATGATGTAGAGTGCTGAAATGAAGTTACAGGTTGGTTTGTGGTGTTTGGTTTGGTTTTCTTTAAACAATCATCAGCTTGTTCACAGCCATTTTATAGCTCTGTGCTATAGCTCTGTGCTATAGCTCTGTCACACCTTCCACTTTGTGAGTAAAGAACTTTTTTTTTTTTTAGCAACATTTTAGCATGTAGCCAATAAAAATGTCCCCAGCTTATATGGATTTATATCTGAAACATCTACTTTTGTAAGGGAAATGCAGTACTTTGTCTTCTTCCCAACAAAAAATTCTAGTGGGGTAGTTTTACTTGCCACAGTGGTTTTGTTTGGATTGCCAATTCTAAACCACTATTCAAGATGAATGGAGACATCCAGCAGGCAGGCTAGCAGATAGAGGAATGGGCATTTAAACCAGGAAAACAGCTTTTCTGGAGAAGGCTAGTCCTTTAAGGTTTGAAAAAAAACCCCATTGTAAGGAAGTCATACTCAAATTTCCTGAAATTAGGTAGCCTGGAAGTCCTTTGGAACAGCTCACTGAAGAGATTTCTAATGCAGCTGTAAGGCAGCAAATGATGAGATGTCTGCATAAATCTAAACTGGGAAGCATTTGGCTTTGTATGAAGAACACCCTTTCTTTACCAGTATTATTGTAATTAACTTGTCTTTGTGATAGTGGAATGGTAACAATTTAACAAGTTTAAAATGTAAATCATACATTCCATAAGAAGAGTTAAAACCCTGCATAAAAATGTGCAAGACTGAAGGTGAAATCAGCTGTTTTCTTTTCTGTATTTATTTGCGATGGAGAACATTGTATTAAAGACTAAAATAGAAATCCAAAGGTTAGTATTTGAATGCACGGTCTCACCTGCTTCCACACAGGGTCAATCAGAACATTTAGTGGCCCACAATTAAATCTGAAAACTTAATTCATGAGCATAAACACAAGTTTTGTCTACTGTTATCTAGCAAAATACAAGCTATAACATGATAAAATGGGGAGAGGAGGTAAATTTGAACAGTCCTGAGCAAGGACAGAACTCGGGCTCTGCTGCTGCTGCTTTACAAGCATGAGAAAGCTTTTCTGTACCTTTACAACACCTCTTTATCTCTCTTTTCCTGGTTTTGACTAAGGGGAGCATGGGCTACCCTGTCCTAAAAACACAGCCAGCAAGATTTCATATGCCCTTCTGCTTAACCTTAAAAGCCCTCCAGTCAGCAACCACCTACTGGGAAGCCGAGATGCACGGTTCATAACACATGCACTTATTTATTAACAAAAATTCCTTTGTTTCTTCACCAAAGGTTTCTCAGGGAAGGCTGCAGAGCTTGTTTGGGATTCACTAACAGATCTCAAGTACGTTGTTAAGGTCCTCTGTGGTCTGTCTGCCAGGTTCATTTGTGTTGTGTAGTTTATACTTTTGGTGCCTCTTTGAAGACAGCAAATCTCATGAGCCTTTAATACACAGGTGAACAGTTATGGGAGCAGGATTTTGAACCTTTCAGCCTACAACCTTTTTTTGTTCCAATCCCCACGTAAAATTGCTGCCAGACTGCTCATCCCACACCCTGAACCTGAGATAAGGAACCAGAAATATTTTATATACTACATAAGTGCAGAGGTTTAGCTAATATTTAATACTTACTCAGTACCTACTGATCCCCTAAAATTGTCTTGTATGATCAGTGTTCACTGAGTGAATAACATCAAAAGAGTCAGGGAATGTTTTGATGTTGAAATAATGACCAGATCAGATCAAAAGAGCAGGGTGGCACACACTGCGCTGTTTAGAAACGTGGCAAATTCTTCCTCTACAAAAGTGCTACTTGCATTCTGAAAGCTTGTGTTTCAAATATAGCATTGATCAAAATGCAATACAGCTTTATTATATTTTTAAAATCTGCCTGTGAAATGGATATTATTTTAACAACTTTCCTCTGTCTATTTAATTGACCCCTTGGGCAGTTATCCTATAATTTCAGCTGTTACTTTATTTACAATAGTTTCACCTTTTTCTTTCCTATATTTATACATAGTGTACGCTGGCTGGCAAATCTGTATCAGCAGTTAAAAACAGATTGTGCGGAACAGACATTAACATTGGGGGCAAAAACCTTCTGCTACAGACAGGTTAGACTGGGCCTGTCAGTACTGGTGACACTGTAGTATTATACTGCAATTTTTTTTGTGGTTGATTTTGTTTTGCTTTTGTTCTCCCCCCTCTGGGCTGCATCAAAACAGCATGAATGTTCTGTACTGAAAAAGCATTAAAGTCACCTGGAGGCTCAAGCCCCTACCCACCTTTTAAAAAAATTAAGCTGTGCTCTAGCATCCAGGGCAGCAGAAGAGAGTAGAAGATAAGTAGCTCTGACTGCTGGGTCCACAGTCAAGCTTGTAAAACAACAGCAATAACTTCCTCTTTTACTGGGTTGCTCCCACTGTTACTTTTGCACAGTGCGAAACAGTTTGTTTTTTTAAGTCCCTACTGACTGCACACATGAAAGGCAGCCGAGCAGCCGAGACTGACAGAAACCTGGGCACAGCTCCTTAAAGGGCTCTTCCCACTCCTCCTGCCTGGCTTTTTGGCTGAGGGCTGAGCTGCTTGGTCACTGAAGGCTTGTGCCGGGACAGCTGATAAAGTTATCGCTCCAGCTGTTTGCTGCTAGAACAGCCAGGCTGTTCATGAAGAGCTCTTCAAACTGTTGTGATTGGCAATCCAGAGTTTGGAGATAAACTAAAATTAGTTTGAACGGCTCGGCCATTTGTGCAATGACACACTACTGAGCTAGGTTTCATAGAATTGTCCATTTTAAACTTAAGATGGCTTTAAATGAGAACAGTTCAGAAAGCTTGTCTCTGTATGTATGGGATATGGGGAGTTATTTTTTCCTTCCCTTACCTTAATTTCCATTCCCTTAACTAATCGGTTTTCTTTAATCATAAGGTTTTCCTGTAGAGGTTTCTAGACAGGTTTTGCTTTTACTCCTCTGAACAGGAAAGCAGCAACAGCGTCAACGTTTGCCAACTTCCAGTCCTCCGGCTCCAAACCAGATTTAAGCAAGAGGTTACACATTTCAGCTAATAGTCAGCCTTTGCTTCCCCTTTCAGAGCTGTCGTCTGCCACACCATCTGTTACGGTGAATTGTCACTGTCTGGTTATCTGCTTGCTCTGAAATCTTTTTACTGACACTTCAGCTTGACACAGGTCCTGTAATGTGTCCCTATTTCAAAGGGCTTTGGCATAAGAATCACTAGTTCCTCAACTGTGAATCTCAATACAAAAACTTCTAAGTTATCTAGTTTTAACTGAATTCCTGATTTGTCACCTGTTGGCCAGGTTTCACATTTAGCCTAATAAATTTCATGTTCTTTCAGTTTCCTGCAGTGGGAAACAGCTCAGAGCCTCCCTCTCTGCAGAACAGTTGTACGCTTAATGGGAACCTTCATAAATGTTTCACAGACTGCTTGTACCTATTGTACCCTTTTGACCATTCTATTTTTAAAGTTTTATTCTTTTCCTATAGTTCCCCTTTTGAAGTTTGTCACAGCCTGTAATGCTGAATCTGTGAAACGAAGACAGATATTTCAATTTCATTTAAGCAGTTCCTGACTGCTTCTTTGGACCAAATAAAGAAAGGTTTCCCCTTGTGGGTTGTTCTCATGACTTAGAGCTTCATGAAGCAGTCATTGCACTTACCCTTCTTTAAAGGATGACTCAAGTATTCCGTTAGTGTATTTCCTGTCTTTGCTGACTGTCTGATCTCCAACAGCAAACTGGCTACAGTTGCTCTCCTGTTCAGCAGTATAATTTAGAAGCTGTACTCTTCCTAATTTAAGCCTGAAAGGTGAATCTGGAAGCATTCTGTACAACTAGTTGATCCAGTTAGCTTGTCTGATTTGCCACTAAACATTCTTCAAGGTACAGAACCATTCTACTTTCTTGTGTTGACACATCTCTTGCTTTAGTACCACACTCACTATTGTTCTTACCCCAAATACCCATTATTTTAACTTCAAAAATGGCATGTTTCTCAATTGTATTCCTCAGATGCCAGCATGTGTGTAAACTTATTTCTCTTTGTCTGGTTAACCGTTTGTGTGCCCTTTTTAAAAGGGACCTCTCAGGCTAAATGTCATAATTCTACATTTGGTGTTTGCCAGCTTGTGTGTCACTCCTTAGCTGAAGATACTGGTATTTGTGGATTATCTCTATTAATTAAATTGAGTGTTCATTTTTCAAGAACTCCTGCTCTTCAACAATTACTCTGTATATACCAAGTTCTGTATAGGATATAGTCTAGAATATAGACATAATCTAAGCCGTAACTGGTATTTTACTGCTCGTGCTGTTTCAAAAAATAGAAACATCAACTTAGTGCACAGAGTCCCTTCCCTATTTTGGCCGTTCTGAATAGTAGTCACTTACCTTACTAGTAACATTTTTATATGTAAGGAAGGCAGAACTAAGTCAGCTTCTTTGAAAGATGGTAAAAGACCAACATTGTGATTTATTTTAGTTCCATGGGCAAACTTCAGGTCACTAATTGTGTGAGTTGTATTCAGGCTGTGCACAAGGCTTGGTTACTTACTTGGCTAGTTTACTGTATCTACCGTACACTTACAGGTATTCCCCTTTAGAAACCTTTCAGGAAAGTAAAGCTTGTGTTTATATATGTGGTTTTGTGTGTGTGTATATATATATATATATATATATATATATATATGAAGAAAGGGACAGTATAGTTCTCTGGCATTTTAGGCACATTTGTAATGAGGTGACAATCACTCAAGAAGAGTATAAATACAAACATGACCAATATACCAGGCAGCCATTTAAATTTCTATAACTATTTAGAAGAGGCATAAAGCATTATGATCTTGATACATGAAATAAAGAAACTGAAAGCATCTTATAACACATCCAGACAACTTTTCCCAGTTATAGTGTACACTCAACTAGAAATCTGTTTGCAAGCTGTGTATTCCTAATGCTTAGACTGGCAGTGCATGGCACTGTATTCCATCTATTTAAATCAACGTTGCTTCATCTTTTTTAAAAAAAGGAGAAACATTCTGCATTTCTTGTCGTTAACTGATCTGGCCACTCTACAGCCTTGCCCATATTAGGCTTCAGATCTTCATATCCTTTTCTGTTGTTTCACTAGACCCTACAGCACTCAGGAAGTTCTGTGGCAGCTATATTTAATTCAAGTGGAGGTTTTTACTGAATGAGCGTACACCTGGTTCACAACTTCTGAATTTCCAACTATTTCAGAATACACAGGTGTCCAATTATAGCGATATTTAAGTATTACATAGCGATTTTCACTTGTAGATGTTAAGACTATTAAAACACTCTCCCCTTTCCTTTGTGCTCCAATTTCAAACATTGAAGCGTTTCAGTAAGCAGACTCACCCTCTAGATTTTCCACATAGGAGTTGGACATGAGTGCTGAGTGTTGAGTCCATTTCTCTGTTGAACCTGATGGCTGGTATTCCAGGTCAGAGATAAAACTGTCTGTGTCAGAGAAGAAGACAGACATAACTACTGACTGGACTAAACCAAGAAGTTACAGTTCACTCACCCAGGAAGTGACTTTCAGTTTTCTTTTAATAGCACTACCTTTAAATACCCAGTTTCATTCACAACTACTACATACGTTGACATATGTAACTTTTTATAAATTATCAGAGTGCCTATTAAAATCCATATCACTTCTCATGTACATTTTGTTACTTTTCGGTTAGCAGCCAAAGCCGTAAAGGTGACGGTTAACATGTTTGGATGCCTACCTCATTGTATCATCATAAATAGTACAATACATAAATTTCATTTTAGTATTTGTGTTAGTTTGGAACTCCTGCAGTTTTCTCAATCTACTTTACTTACTGCGGTCAAATTAAAAGTGCTTATGTCCCTTGATGGAACCTCCAATGAACAAGGCAAGGAAAAGAATACTAGTGAATACACCCTTCATTTTTATTTTTTTCCCTCCTTTCAACAAAGGAAACTGTTGCTGTAAGCAGCTGCCAGATTCCCTTTTACTCATCTGAACATTTTGTCCCAGGTGCTGCTCTGCAGTCAGGCTTCACACATTCTGAAGCGTTGGACAACTAGGGAGTTACGACCTCGGTAGAGGTGGCTCTATCAGACCACAGCAAAGTGAGAAACCAAGGAGGAGGTGGAGAGCTGCATTCCACTGATCTGCTTCCTGGAGGAAAAATGGATGTGGCATAGTGGATTAACAAGCATGTGTTTATCCAGTTGGGATTAGTGACTGTGCAGAGCTCACAACAACATACTGGGCTGGGGTTGGCTTCCCCCACCCCAAGACAGAGCAGCAAGTTTAGTCAATTAGGCTTTATTACAATCAACAAAATTACTCTGGAAACTGGCTAATTTGTGCCTTCTGGACAAAGCCACACATCTGCTTTGCCGGCATGATTTCTAAGCCTCACTTAGTGGTTATTCCTGGGAGAATGGGAGTCTATTCTTACTCCCTGCTGAAACTTGAGCAGTTCAAATGACTTTTCTTTGGGTGACTTCTTATGCTGAATTATTTAAAGCATCATTACGCATATCTAGACAGGAAGGGGAAAGCACTACCTGGGATTCAAAGAAAATGTCCACTGTCATTTTGAAGGAAAGGAGCAGAGGAAGGATAAATTCTGGTCAAACAAAAGGAGATAAAGAAAAGATCATTTTTTCCCCACCGACTATGGCAGAACCAGAAGAAAGTGACATTTAAATACAGATCTAATGAAGCCAGGGATGTGAGCAGAAAACTACCTTGGGATGAAACAAATTAACTTTTACAGTCAATCCTCTTTAAAGCTCAGGCTTTCAAAGGAGCAGACAACACATACGCTGACAAAAAGCCTCCAGAGAGAACAGTGGAGTTAATTAGTTCTTGTAAGCAATGGTTTCTGCACCAGAAAGTCTGCACAGCTTATACAGTATGGATTATCTGTCATTCTAGCAGAGAAATACAATTCTGAACAATTTTGCTAATTAATTTCATACATAGAGGGATTTGGAGGTTCTTGATGTCCTGACAAAGCCGCTGAGAGCTGACTGAATTTTTTGCTTTATAAATTCCTGATAAAATGCCATGCGTAGCACATGTAACATGTCTCCTGCCAGCGCCTTCTGGAATGAAGCTCTTGCCTTGGGCACACAGCATTTGTTTTCTGTGAAATGCGGTAAAGCAGCAGCCTTTTAAAGTGTATAATTAGTGTAAGTGTGCAGTGAGCAAAACGCTTAAGTTAAATAGAACTTGAGCTCCCAAATAAACATACGTTAAAAATACCTTTCCATCTCATAATTCCATAAACATTTGAAAAAGGGTTTTTACTTCCTGAAGCAATACTGAAATGTGTTTTGTACTCAAAGAGCATAACACTAAAATTAAAACTATTAAATTTACACAGAAATCAAGAAAAGCAACATCCAGTAGATTTATCTTGGTAACAGATCAAAAATCCATACTTCCATCAAATTTCTCTTTGTCTTAGGTCCTCCCTTAAGTATAGAAAGGTTAAGGAAAACTTTAAAATCTCAACTGCCTATGCCAAATTTCAACCTAAACAGTAAGTTAACTTAGAGTTCTATTAGGGATACAAGCAGACCAAAAAGCTACTGCAATTATACCATTTGTTTTTCAGGATCTCTTCCTACAGGAGTCGAACAACCTCCTTTTTGGTGGTACTATCTGATTAGAAGTTTACTCTGGGTATCCTTCCTCACTGCTGAACTGGCATAGAACGTGTGGGCAATGGGACTTAAAGCAGAAGATGTACTGCCTTTAGAAAAGAAAGTCCCTGGAATGTTCTGGAATGCGTGACTGTTTGCAGTGTTGCCAGAGTAAGTAGCACGGAGTGGGAGTTTTTAACATTCTTTGCAAAAAGAAGTTTGATATAAACTATATGGCAGATCCCATCAGCTGTCCGGGTGTGGTCATACTGCTGCATCCACTTAGGAATTAGCATGTTTTAGAGGACAGGTTAGTGAATTGCTGTCTTTACAGATGCAATAAGGGTCAGTACATCTCAAAAAACATTATAGCTAGGCTGCAGCAGTCACTTCCTTGGCTGTAGGCCGCCTTTTGTCAGCTCCAGACAGAGTTCTGTCAGCTGCGTTTATGTTAAGAATCCCTGCAGCTACGTCACATTGGTTACTGCAGTATATTTAGCCTGGTTTTGACTCCACATGACCAGTGAGTAGCACAGTGTCAACTTTCTCTCAAGAAAAAAAAGCTGCTAGGCTATAATTAACCCTCACTTGTCTCTGCTGTGGAGCTGCCAGCTGATTCCACTGGTTTGTGATCAAAACCAGTCACAGGGTAGGCCATGTCTGCACTGGCAAACGATGAAGGACGTGCTGGGCTGCCTTGCAAGTCACCATTTCAAGCCGTAAGATAGGCTTACTTTTAGTAATTTCACGTTTAATGACAACTTTACTAAAAGGTACTTTTTTATTTAGCTGATAAAATAATGCTGTATGAAATGTTAAGGAGTATAGGGGAGGAGCATAGGGTTCCTGAACGCGTTATGTTTACAGCTCTACAGGCAGACTTTATGTGCCTGCAAAGTCACAGCACAAAATCTGCAGTTATTTGGTACAGTAACAAACGTTCCTGTTCATGTTATGGTTGTGCTGTCATGTACTTATATGCCATAGTGAAAGCAACTCATTTAAGTCATGTTTAACCCTTTCTCTCATGCGAGAAGATAGATCAGTCTGACATAGTAAGTATTAAGCGTGAAACTTAGTGCTAGAGAACACATGCTGGGAAGTAGAAAGCAGTGCATGAGTATTTTTGCCAGTGTCACAAGGCAGTGCCTAACTCCTTCCAGTTCCACTACTAGTGCGAGCATCTGCACCATGATGTAGACACACTGCTTACGTTAACAGAGTAAGTTTCTAACCTCTTCTAGTTCCTAAATGGGAATAATTTTGTGGTGTTTAATTAGTTGGGCTCACCTCACTTTGAATTGGTTACAAGGTATTCCATGGGGCTCTGGGAGAGAAAGGAGGAGTTTCATACATCAGCTGGTCCCAGGCACCTGAGGGTTTACCTGAAGTTCTGTGCACATGAGTAGTCTCTAACTGGTCTTCTCAATAGACACCTTGCTGGCACCATTTTTATGAACACAGGTAATGAACCTACTAGAAGATATGTCATAGCATCCTTTACCTGCTGACAGCCCCAGACAGATAAGATTCTCTTCACCTTTCCTCACTGTTTCAACCTTTTTGTTTCACTCTGCTGCTCAGTCTGGATCTTTCCATATTTCAATTGTTACATTTACCCGTTCCTAAAAGCATTCTCATTCTCTTCCAATACATTTCTGATTCTGCCTTATCACCTTACTCAACTCTAATATCTCACTGCAGGAGCCCAATAAGCTCAAGAGAAGAATTAGAATTTTAGACTGTTTGTTACTGCTATCTCCATACTGCTTGACGATATGTATTTAACACATGGAATATTAAGAAAGGAGGAGTGAACAATGCATAACAGTATAATTCTCAGAAAGCCTCTAATCAACAGGAATACTCTGAGAGTTTTGTGTACAACGTAGGCTAGAGATCTTGTCACACAAATCCATGTTGGGCATGCTGCAAGATGCAACATTTTGTTCTGTGCTTAAGAGACACTGAAAAAATCTCAAACTCAAGGGATGTACATCTCAAGAACATCCAGTTGCCAATACAACAGGTTTTTGAGCTGCTCTCCTCTGTTCCAAGCTAGGCACTAGCATTCAGTATTTTTTGTGTTCCTGTAGACCTTCACCGTCTGGCAGGACATTGCCTTAATTAGGAATGAACTGTTAACGCACAAGTTTTAAATATATAGAGAAATCCACTCTCCAGTATTTTTGTATTGATTACTACTGTGATTCTCCAGAAGTTAAGTTGAAGCTACGTGTAAAGACACACACATTTTCAAAGATCAGAATAATCTCTAATAATCTCAGAATAATCTCAGCAAGAAAATTTATCAACTAGTTACAACAGAACTATTAAGATTACTAAATGCAAATGGCTTAGAATTCTACATGGAACGTGTCTGACAAAGCAGACTTATTGCTTTTTATACACAAAACAGTTAGAGGATTTCTAGCTATGATTTATAGTAAATCCACAGACTGGATTTTCTAATCTCCAGCTTCGTGTAATGGAGATGCAATGAGTAACAAAATGAAAGAGGATTAGTAGAAGGTCATCCTTACTTGCTGAATACAGCCTACCATAATACCTTAAAACGGATGAATACAGTTGTACATTTTAGAAATCTGATCAGAGGGCAGACTTGCTGGAAGATGTTAAGGGAAAAAGAAAAAAAAAATAGCGAGGGCATCATGGAAGAAAAGCAGAGGGGACAAGCTGCTTTTATGTAGTTCTGGTCCGGAACTGTACCAGCTCATGCAGATTGATTCCTGCAAAGACCTAAGCAGTAAAGTGCTATTTTTCGGAACACCTTTTAAGCAGCAGCAAATGAGCTACTTGGAAATTGCTAGATTTCAAATGTTTTCTATAACATCATTTGACTTTCACACTGAGGTGTCCTCATGCAGTTTGCTCCCTTGTTTCTTAAAGTGAATTAGGAAGTGTTTCCTGTAGGAAGCAAGGGTGGGAAGAGGGAAGCCAAACAGAAGAACATGTTCAAGGTAGAGATTAGAAAAGCCTAAGATGTCAACCAGATCTTGTGGAAAAAAACCCAAGAAAACAGATCCACACTCACTTCAATAGGAAAAAAAAAAAAAAAAAGGGGAAAAAAGTGTACTTTAAGCAGATACCAAGGCAGAGGATCTGCCATTAAATTCTGTGATCCTTTTTCACCCATAGTCTGAGCAGAGCCCAGCTTGCTCTAACTGGACAAAGGAATAAAACAGAACTTAGAACATACTCCTTTCTGGTCACTGGCCAGCATGTTTGACTTTGCAGAGAAGCTCTAAATGGTGAATCCAGATGTGTTACACCTTCCAGGAGATGCTGGATCAAGGCTAATCCAGATGCTCCTGGCTTGAACACTGAGAGAATTAAGCAGCTTTGTAGTCCTGTATCAAGTAGTGGATTTGGGTGTTTTGGGTGTGTTTCAAAGAAAAAGCCTCCACACTGGCTGAACATGTAATAAGATTGACTTTTAGGAGTCTTGATTAAAAGAATTGATGCTATTGAACTATTATCCAGACTACCACTTCTGTAGGTGAGAATTTTTGCAGGGTTTTTATGCACAGTTGGTTTCAGTTGGTTGTTGTTTTTTTTTTTTGGTAAAAGAATTATAAATTGTACTCCATCAGCTAAAAAGGTTCCAGTATTCATTTTGCCATAAGGCAGCACTCCCATACTACACTCAAATTTTGTTAAAATTTGCTAAAACACTCTATTTTCTCAGCAAAGAAAATATCTACTCTGCTAATTTTGAAATAGTGCATGTTCCTTAAAAGAAAGATTATTTATGCTGTTAAGGGGTTTGGAATTTATTTTTTTTTACTTTAAGACTACCGACTTGAATATTTAAGGTCAGTAATCCAGACATGTGTTGTAAAATTGTCAATTGGCTTTGCCTTGGTGTCTTATTTTGAGCTTATTATTTTACCTTAATTGGTAACCCTTAGAAACCTATTTTGCAACTAAATATAGCTTTCAGGTTTGATATATTAGCTGGGAAAACATGCTGTATCAACATGCATTTATGTATGTAATTCTGTTTGGATTTTTAGTTGTTCTAACATCACTGTAGAGAAAGTGATTTGTTTTTTATGTCTAGCTCTGTTTGTACAGAAACTAGAATTCAGTTATACATTAAAGAAGAATTTTGAAATTGTTTTTTGAACCACAGCAATACGTTAGATACCCTATAAGAAATGTTCCTGCTTACATATGTTTTTTTTATTTAAAGTTGGTTAAGCAGAGGAAGTATTTACTCATGTTGAGAGAACTGAGCAGGTTGGTTCTCGCCATTTTTGGAACAGCAGGTTTCAGGCTGAACATCTGATTTGTATTTGCAGATTGGAAATGAAAAAAAAAAAAAAAAAATAAAAATCAACCCACACCTACATCCCCCAAGCAATCATCAAGTGGCAGTAATAATAAACTGAGGTGGAGATGAAGATGATCTCTGTGCTTACAAACATATTGCTACTGCCAAGTGTTACTTTACCATTTAAAACTATGTAGGAAGTGTATAGTTTAATCATCAGCTTTCAGACCTCCTTTAAACTTCTATAGCATTACTTTAAAAGAAGAGATTAATAAAGCTGCAGATATTTGATTCACGCATATGCTGATTATACCTCTCTAACTATTAGCAAGTGGCCACACTTTTGGTGTGGCTCTTGCAGCTTTTCCTGTGATTAGATGCCTTTGTCAGCCCAGAAACAACTCAGTAACTTCATCGTGATAAACAATGGAAATAGTTTCTAAACCAACTAATATTTGTAATATTGGGGGAAAATGGTGTTAGTTACTGTGCATTCACTTTAATTTCTGAACAGGTATGAA
This sequence comes from Coccyzus lansbergi, assembly GCA_033558105.1. Lineage (NCBI taxonomy): Eukaryota > Metazoa > Chordata > Aves > Cuculiformes > Coccyzidae > Coccyzus > Coccyzus lansbergi. Next base: position 2,664,392 of record JAUMJK010000426.1, on the reverse strand, counting down.
TACACTGCCAAGATGCTCATAAATGCTAAAACTTTTAACATAAGCAGAAGTGTTAAGTACCACATTGAGTTGTGTTTTATTTATTTCTACATGTTTTTTGAGGGTGTACGAGGAAGAAGGACTAGAAAAAGGTAGGTTCTAACACAACACTCCTGGAAACGTTAGATTTCTCACTTCTCCCATACCAACACAAATTTTTTTTGTTGCATTCTGTTTCATAAAGCCTTGTTCTTCTTCCCTCAGCAAGTCCTTGATAGAATTCATCTTTCCCTTTCCAGGTGACTGATAAAACAGTGTTTCTAAATAGACAGTTTTGTTTAACTAGGGTGGCCATTTAACCGAAAGCCCAACTATAGTATCAGTTTCTGCCAGTTTCTTCCTAGCACCCTGCGTCTTTCAAGATGTCTCTTACTGAATTTTCTTACTACTGATGAGAAGTAATAAGAGCAAAGCTCCACTTATGCAACGAACAGGGACTGACACATTATATTTAACAGATGGCCTATGCTGTACACTACTGCTGAAGCAATTAAGTAATTACTAGGGATGATTAAAAAACCCAAACACCATAGCAGTCAAGACTATTGTGGAAGAGAGATATTAGTAAGATTCCCATGATCAATATCAAGCACCTTTTACACACCTTTTAAGGCCAAGCCTTCTGTTCTTCCAGTCGTATTAACATGACATGTTCTCTAAGTTGCTTTGCATCTATGTCTCAAATACTCCAGCATTTAGGATCTGAGATCTCTTCCTTTACACTTAGTTGAACAAGTTTTGTAAACTAACAAGTTTCGTAAACAAGACTCCAAACTACATGCATGCAACTTAGATATATCATGATGACTTTAACTGAAACATACCAACAAGACAGTGAACAAAGGCTTCAAATGAATTCCTTGAATAGAAGGTGTCAGTGTGTAAGAGTTGATCCTCAAGCCCTGTTTTGTGACAAAAGCAAAGGCTAGGGGCAAACTAAACTAAAGAATTTGAACTGTATAACTACAGATTTACAGCTGATATCATTAGTCTTAACACAAAAATACAACTCCATTTTGATGATGCAAATGCACTTCTGTGAAGAGGAGTGTGTTTAAGGAGAACAGAACAATCCTCCCACGCCTACTTTCTCATTTAATGTAGATTATATCCCAGGATTAGAATATGATATTCACTTACCATCATCTAGTGTGATGTCTTGTAGTCCTATTGTTTGAAAATTCAATTCTCGGTCTTCAGGTTCTGGTTTAATATTAATAGCTGCCCCATCTGGTGAAAATGGAGATGAATCGCACACGGTGTGGTGGACGAGGGATGATGCTGCATTAAGACCTCCCAGTGCTGGACTATGTGCTTGAGGGGAGTGCTGTCCCGAGTGACTCACAGCGGCTGGCGGGGGAGACGAGGCAGGTCCTGAGCTAGGAGATTGATAAGGCAGAGGTTGCAGTTGGGGCGAAGAAGGTCCAGACAGCGGTGAATGGACCAAAGGGTGGGAAGCTGTCGGGGACGGGGAAGAAGCAGACGCTGGATTTGTAGAATGGTATGGGACTTGCTGCAGCTGGGGAGAAGACTGCCCGAGGGACCGACTCATTGCAGCAGGGATGGAGCCCTGCCCCGTGCTCGGGCAGGGGTAGCCCAGCGAAGGCAGGTGGGAGGACGACTGTCCTGAATGAGCTGGGTGTGTGAGCGGGTGTCCTGCTGTACTTGACGTTGACACAGAACCCGGATTTGAAGAATGAAACTGCATCGGTGGTAGAGTTTGGCAGCCTAGATTTATCAAATGAGGTACAGCTGTGTCTTGCTGAAATGAAATAGCATCAAATCCTTGGCTGGAGGCAGAGTTCATAGGAAGACCAGACTGTCCATTGTATACATTGTTAGACTGCATAGGTTGGTAAGAAGGCCTCACAGGAGGTGCTGATGTTACCTGAAAAGACTGAACCACAGCAGGAGGCAAAACATGACACTCTTCACTTGGACTGAGGTTTCTACCTTGCATGTGCGGCAGGTGGGATACTGCTGAGGTCACCATGGCCGTGTACGGTGGTTGAACTGGACACACAAGGCTCCTGGGTGATGTAGACAGCAAACTGTCATGCGGATGCCCTTGCTCTGGTGAAGGCAATTGAGTTCGGATAGAATGAAGGCCCGGGACACTGCTCGTGTGAGGCAGGGCCAAAGATGGAACAGCAGACAAATCCACCTCATCTCTGTGCTCTTGCTTCATTATAACTAGAAAAAGCAAAACACAATATTTACCACTTCAACCAGTTTGTATCCTGTGAAAACTATATAGTAATTGCTGTTTAATAGCCACAACGGTATTGTTAATGTCATTGCCCTATTTTCCCTTTTGATCTGCTTTCATTTGTTTTTAATGTTATGCCTGCGATATTAATCCTTAAAAATCAGAACAACACTCCAGGCATTTACTCAAAGGCAGTTTTCTTCCCTTCCCAAACCTCCTGCTCCATGGTATGTTTTTAAAGACGTTTGCAGCCCAGCCAGAGAAGGTCCAGAGGATCTAAAGGGCACAGCTCAGAGGTGCGTGCTGGGGGGGCTGCTGCTGGGTCCCATGGAAAACAGGCAGACAGGAGGTCAGTATCGGGCAGGAGAAAAAGGGGAACGACAGTTTTAGCTGACTTGAAACTTTCCTTCACCTCTGCTCAAGATGGCAGCAGAACTTTGGCAGCACAGTAGAACTAGTTTGCATAGTGCCCATTGTTTTAATTACAACAGCTCTTTCGGTGTACTCTCCAATTTCAGTGATAACAACTGTTTGTGCAATACAGTTACTAAATGATGCACCTTCAGTTACAGAATTTTTGTTTTTTTAAGCTACTGGCAGGCTCATGAAAAGGCACTGACTAAGCAGAAATAGCAGAAAAATGCTAATGCTTAACTGCTCAATTACTACTTTATAAAATAACAGTTACGGAAACTTATGTATAAAATGGATTTCAAAATGTTTATATAAGCACAGCTGCAGTTATAATGAAATTTGCTTCTTATTTAAGCCATGTCATTACTTCACTCCGTCATTTAAGTAATTTAAACATGGATTTCTCAAACACAAATAAAGGTGAATGTGTGTCTTGCAAGTATCTTAGGAGCTGCTATTCTAACGAATGGCTGAAAAATACCACATAGATATTATAACACAATTAATATATTTAGTGGTCACATTGCTTAAATTTTGCACACAGGTGTGAAGTAGATAACTTTAGAGCATGAGTAAAACTTATTTTGAATAGCGTAAACTAATGGTAGTTGGTTTTGTCAGCATACACATTAGCTTTTACAAGTTTATATTAATACCCGGTACTGAACAAGTCCCCCCACCAGTGCTAACAGGGCTGGTGTCTACTGAATTCTAAGTACTCTAAATGGGAATGAATTTCTTAAAAGAAAAGACAGTAAGTGGCAGGCAAAGGAGGAGGCATTGCATTTCTAGCAGCAATGACTTCTTTACATCTAATTAAGATGTTAAAATATCTTAATTACACATACAGCTGACATGTACAGGTCTTGCTTCTGGCTAAGGTACAAACTATTTTCTCTCAACAAGCTGCAATGTGTCCAGAGGCAGAAAAAAATTGCCTAAACCTGTTTTTCTGTGATCTCACTAACTGCTATCATGGCTATGGTTATTTAGAAAAGCAGCTTCTGAGATTCACCATCAAAGAAAAGTAGAATGCAATTTGTTTTATAAAAAGTGTAATGGAGGATACTGAGCTGTCACTGTAGCACTAGCTTATTATTTTTCAGTTTTTGAATTAGACAAGTTTAAGCTGTTTTACTAACAATTTAAAGCTGGTTTTATCTTCCCATCAAAGGTATAAGACTGTCTGAATTACTTTCAAGGTCCTACTTTGAAATGCAAGTTTTAAACTTTTTTATTTAATACCTGGTGTGTAAGTAAAACGTTGAGACTGGCTTTTTTTCCTCTTGCCATTGCAGAGATAGAATTGCACCTGAACTGCAGCTGTAATGGTTTTGTTATGGTATGGAGGAACTTCAAGTATGATGTTTGCCTGCATGAAAGTTGAAACAGAAAAGTTTTACATGTCAAATGCAAATGAATCTGCAATTAATTACAGAAAAATGAAAAGACTTGTTGCAAAACTAAAGCAAACTCCTATTTTGAAATTGGTAAACTTTATGTTTATTTATATTACATAGTAAAACAGTACTATAAGCAAACTTCTATTTGGAGACTTTTGTTTTTTAAACACAAGTCTTCTGAAGGTAATGCTTTTAATTAAACAGACACAATCTAAAGGATGCTTTGTTTATCTGCCACCACATAGAAAACATCTAACAATCAAATAATTGCATTTTGGATAATTAAGCTTATTTTTTTTCTGTTAAGAAAAATTTTAATACACTGGAAATTACTTGTCATCTTAGCAAAATTATCTTTAATTTTCTTTTTTTTTTTTTAATCGCTTTTTTCATTGCTTTCACAACAACCTACCAGTTCCTTCAAAGCATCATCTTAATGGCTACTTTACAGTAATAAGCAAGTTAAGTTCTCAGTCATCTGTCTGAATCAGCCAACAATCTACTTAGTTTACTAAATGAAGTCTAAATTTCTGAACAACAATGAAGGTGTCTATTTTCTCATTTTAAAACAGAAAGCTTTCTAAAGTAAGAAAAATTGTTTCTCACCCCTTGACACTTTTCCCTAATTATTTTCCCTTCTACCTCCCACTGAGGCCGTCCATCTGTTGAGAGAAATTTACAAATAATTCAAGCAAGAAGCATTTTCTAATACACTTAAATATTTAATCTTCAAAGCACTTAAATACTCAATATAAAACTGCATTTATTTTCAGTCCCAAAAAGGCCATTCAACTGACAGAGACATATTGTGAAAAAAAGCACAAAGTATAGAGATGTTTTAGGAGTTCCACACTGCAGACTCTGCTCTGCACGACTCTACATTTTAACAGAACCCACTGATTACCCACACTTAGGTTCAGTTCCAGAGGGGAAAGTGTGTGCTATAAGCACATAAGGGGATTCTTTCTGCATTTTTCTAAAAAAAACTTTTGAAAGGTAGTTAAATTACTACTAAGACTTGTGATTATTCAAACACATGTGCTGCTGGCTCACAGTCACCACAGAGAGATAACACATCGTACCTTCCCGCACATACCCACAAGTTATACATTCAAAACAAACACACTCCCCGAACCGAAAGACCCTGTAAGTTCAAATACTGGGCAAGTTGTCTGTGTCATGAGGCAGGTGAATCACTTCTCTCTGCTCTGACCTAACACAACCCCTTATCCCTAACTGAACGCTCTGTTCTCTCTGTTGGGGGGGTCTGTAGAGGTCAGCAGGGAATCTGTATTCTAGCAGCAGGTACTTCCTTAAAGGTGCTCAAGTTGTGTGTCAGAACACATTGCATAAAGCCCCCACTAATGCTGGGTTTGCTAATAAAACCCCCCAACTCTTTTACTTACCTATCTAAGGAAATAAGGAGACGTAAAAGAATGGGATGTGGTTGCAAACTTTTAGTTTTAATAATATACTGTTGCTACTGTTTTCCCAAAAATTCAAATCGAGTATTCAGGTCACAGCAATGACAATTTAAGTTGTTCAAACTTTATGCTTTCTATATTAAAGGGGTAATCAGGGAAGAAAAGGAACTCCTTATGTTAACACAACTAGACGGACATTTTCAATTAATTTTCACGTATTTTTTCACGTAAGAAACACAAAGATGGAGATGTTACAGAACCAGGATGGAATGCTGGCCAACTGAACATCTCCGAGTACTCTGTTTGTACCTTGGCACGTGCACCTGTGTGCACCACAAAACCAAACCAAAAAGAACGTGCAAAACATTCATTATATCCGGCTGTAGGTCACTAAACATGAAAAATAGTTGATAGGGCTTTTTTGGTGTTAAATTCTCTAGTTTATGGAGTTGCATCATTATTAAAGTGATAGAAGAGAGGGAGAACGGGTTTAGATTTTTTTTTTTTTTTTTTTTTACAAAAAAGCCTTTGAAACTGTATTTCTGTTTAAAGTGTTTTAGAAATATTTATCCAAAATCTGAAAGCTTCTCGTTTACTTCTGAGATTTTATTTCCCATGTATTACACTGAAAAACGTAATCTACTACCTTCCCAAAGAATAACTACTTTCATTTCATGAGATCAGTAGGAAGCAGCTAAATTTTTCTACAGATTTCACTGCATGAAGGTCTGTCTGCAATGTAAGTTTTCATTTTACTCTGCCAATACCCAAGTGCAAGCCTGCTGCAGCTCTTGCCTGTGACAAAGTTTTGCCTCAAACAGTCAACCTGGATTCTAAAGAACAAGAATTGTAATATAACCGACTAACATTTCTTGTTTTTGTGTGGGTTGGCTAGTTGTTCTTTCCCTCCCCAGAAAATCCTTACTTCCTAAAAGAAAAAGAAAAAGATAATATTTACCTTGTCCTTTTTCAAAAAATATAATTTTGGATTCTGGAAGAAAATTGGATCCTGTCACCACCATTTCATGGCCTCCATTTACGGAGCAGCTACTAATGCTGTATTTCTCAATCTGAGGAAGTTCTTGAGCAGATCGCTGAGCTTTAAAATAAATTAAGGAAAAAAGTCATTATTCACAATTTTAATAACACTTCTTTTATGATCCTAACTGAAGAATAAGGGATGAAACTAAAACATCTGTTTACATATAGAAATCATTTATGCATGATTTACCTTGCTTTTTAGAATTACACTGAAGTTATATAATTACGCAAAAGAACATCAAGAAGACATGAATCCCAACAGTCACTGCTGTTACAGCAAATGAAATTTTTAGTTTACGAATACTGGTGTAAAAAAAAATACTTTAGTATCTTATAGACAAAATGAACTCTAGGACAAACTCAGATTGTTTAAGATCGTGGCTTGATTTCTTAGCACCAGCAGTTAAAAAATGAACTCTCTTAAAAAAAGTTCAGATGTTCATTAGATAATAGTGCATAAAACCAAGCAATGGTACAGGCTCTTGTAAATGAAATGGTATTAGTTTTTCCTGAAATTAGTATTTATTTTCACTGAGATACATCAGCTGCCTCTGCTCATGTAAAGGAGCTTCTGAAGCTGGTAGCTGTGTGACTGTGCTACTAGGTTACAAATCGAAAACACCGGTTTTCCTCCAGACTTCCAGGCTGCCGTTTGGCCATCATTAATTAAAAATGCATTAATTTTTTGTAATTTAAGTCTTTATACACAATGCTTTTTAAACACACTTGTTATATATAATTCTGACAATAAATATTGTCAGAATGACAACACTACTGACACATGCAGAAAACATGAGTATAAATTATGTATAGTTAAAGCAATCTTACAGCATTCAACAGGTATGGAAGCAGTCTGCAGAGATAAGACTTTTCCACTAGGCTGTGGGATGTGAACACGAAACACAAGTCGCACTCTGGTATTCTTTCTTCCAATATCTGTCTCCCCTTTACGGAGCTCTATATCTGAATTGCGAAGTTTCAAAATACCAGCACAATCGATACTGGAGATAGGTGAGGACGGATGGATTAGAAGAGAAATGGAAGAAAATGAATCAAACTATTACCAAAGCATACTCTGTAAGCCTTTCTTTTGTTAAGGAATGAAGAGCATTCTCTTTTTTTCCCCCATGTAATTCTTCTTCAAAGGTCTGAGATTAAAAGGTCCATTAGTGTCAAAAAAACCAAAAATATCAAATACAAGGAAAAGATCTACCAAGATACCAGAAGTGAAATCACCACATTCAATCAAGAAACAATAAAATAAACTGTATAACTGTATTTTCATAGAAAAAAATCAAACAAGAACTCAGTGACCACAGTGATCAGCCAGTGACCCACATGCAGTTTTACGATGTGGAGTTACACATATATGGATAGATTGCATGGGAAGCATTCATCCATCGACCTGGCGATCTTAGCAGCTTCCCTGTCTCTCTGCTCCTTAACTTCTGACTACCCGAATGCTTGAATGCTTTTTTTAATATTGGCATGTTTAAAGAGATGTGTCTATATTCACCATGAGCTCTATTTGTGATAAATAGAACCTTTTTATAAAATCCCAAAGGACACATAGCAACTACACAACTAATTAATGTACCTGGCGGACATATTATTCTCAGGAAGGAGTGGTATTTCCAAAACTTTTGTGCTGGCAATTATTATCTCTTGACTGGCTGTTGCAACTGTTTTTCCAGTGATTCGGTGCACCTGGTAGAACGCATGAGGTCTTAAGTAGCGATCGTCTGCTGTTCCGATGAACATCTGTAGGTTTACAGGCTTTTCACTGTAGCCCAGGAGCTGATGCAAAAGCAGATGTAATATTAAAATATCAGTTGATTTCTACTGCAATTGTGTGTGCGTAACTTAAATACACAACTCGTACAAAGACTTAAGAGTCAGAGTAGTACTTAATTCAAAACTTCAGTCTCATCAGAATCACAGCAGAGTACAGATACATGTTCTCCACTACAAATACTGGCAACAACATCTACTGGAACAAAAGGATGTTAAAAACTCTGTATTACTTTTGAATCTCAAAGAGAAAAGAATCATTTTCTCTACAGAATTTCTACAAAGCTATGCTATGTTATAGGTGCATTTTTGATAATGTTTTTAATCACAGTCAAGCTATCAATTCGAGTAAGACATCTAGTTTCCAGAACTACTAAAAATAGCAGAAAAACTAAACTTTAAAATATGTAACGCAATAATGAGTTCATTAAACGTAGGAGGTTTTTTTAATGCAAGTGCACTATGTCAGGATAAAGACAAATCATAGCTAGAAAATCAAGTACGGTTTATTTTTGGCAAAGAAAATGTTTTTTAAAAAAGAAAATTTGATAAACTTTAACGCATGCATTTTTTCTTATATCTAAGACTAAGCACCCATGCACTCAGTTGTCATAAAACCACCTGTTGCTAGAGGTAAAAGGTAATTCTAGACACAGAATATGTTGAAACACCAGTAAAAAAGAAACTTAAATAAATGAACTCTAAAAGAACAAGCAGGTTTTGTAACAGTACATTTGTAACATATTACCTAGAAGACTTAAGGAAACAAATTTAACCCACAGTGACAGGTGAGTTTCCTTTGGTCACTGCAACTTTATATCCAAAGCCCATAGAATGTCTTATAAGTCCCTGTAGTTTATTTCACCTTCCCACAACTTACAGATCAATGAACACCACAAGTTAGATAATTTCTAAGAAAATAATGTAGACATTTACATTTCGTCAACTTCAACACCAACTTATGATCAAACTGGAGGAAGGGTCAGTCATTCTATAAACTTGGCCTTGTCATGTTCATACTTCTGTCTCTAGGGAGAGTCATTTGGTCACACAACAGTATTATCTAAGCTCTTTACAGAACTAACACTTAAACCCCATACAAAACCATGTGGATTTAACCTATTTGCAGAAGTAAGTACAGTGGGTGAAATCAGAAGTGCCACTGCTGCCTCTGAGTGCAGTAAGTTTGATGGACACTAAATGAACAACTGTCTTCTGTATTCAAGTTACAGCTATTGCAGCACCTATCAGTCCTATGATTTATTAGAGCTTTCTCAATCAAGAACAGAAATTCGGTTTCCAACAGAAGCCTGGATCTTTAGGAGTTGTTCTCAAAGCTTTCAACAACTGAGGCGCATTCTTCACCTCTTTGTATCCAGCATGCATACAGTCAGAATTCCTGAAAGAGACATACTGCAGATAAAAACCTACAGATGAGCTACCACACTTACCTCTTATTGGGCAACAACACATGCATTAACATTAAATCAAAAAGTCACATCTCTTCATAGGTTTAACAATCCTTAGCCCTTGAGACTCTCGTTATAATGAAGAAAAAAAACATGTCACAAAAAGCCAAGCAAGCTTTAAAAGCAAGCTTTACACAAATACAATGTCCTGTTCTATTGCAGACATATTTCCAATAACTTCTTGCATTTATATATAGATGTCTATTTACAGGTTTTTGTTCTGTCAAATATGTAAAATCTTTTTGTTCTCACTGGAGTGCTCAGTACTCAGTACTCTTCTACAAATCAGAATTTAGTAGTTTAAAGAAAATTTAAAGCCATGTAGTAGCTTAGCATCTACAGCAGCCAGCTTGTCCCAAGTAATCAACACTGATTCCACCATCCATTTTCCTCAGAGTTAAAATTAAATCTTAACACAATAGAATACAGCCTAAACGTGACGTTTGTTAGATGTGTTCACTCTAATACTGGGAATCATATAAATTACAAGCCAGATGTATTTAAAAATTTGAATAACTTCCAAATGGGGTCATTGTGACAAAGCTAAGTTCCAATTAAAGCTATCTTTCCCTTCCTTAACAATGGACACATACGCAACAGTTCTAGAGATACTAGTGATAGGAGAGCAAAGGGGTATTTGTAAAACTAAGCTGGTCTGTCTGCAGTCAGTGGAGAAACTGTACTCTGCAGAAGCCTACACCGAGCAGAAGTTTAATTTAGTGAAGCAAATTGTACCCCACGCCAGCAGCTGCATGGTGCTGCCTGTGAGACTCTATGTGCATTTACTACATTTGAATTACTCAAAGCTGTGTCTAATACTAGTTTTACTTCCATTATGTAGGCGAGCATAGAGGATGAAACTTTGCTCAAGGATAAGCCATGGAAGACATACAAGGCCTGGTTTCTGCAAAGCATGTTGCAGGATGGGAAGGAGCCGGGCAAGTCTGAGAAGAAATGCCCCCTCCACTGACAATTAGGTTCACAGCAGCAGGTCACCAAGTGCCTTTTCCTTGTGATGCTCTGTATCACCTGACTGCAGTATGTCAGCTATACCAAAAGCACCACACGATGACAGTCACTGCATCCCAGGACACTGCTGGATTACTTTGTTAGTTCACCTGAACGTACTCCTGCTTTCTTTAACCACACACATTCAGCAGTTTGCTGAAGAACATGAAAGTGCTCTGAAGGCTGTTATCTGAACAATCCTGCTGGCAGTGAGCCTTGCATGTCATTCCCTACACCAAAACTCCATACTGTAAGCAAAGCAGAACTTTCTGCCCAGCACCCTTAGTCCCCACTGGAGACTGAATTATCACAGAATCTGAATTGCCTTCTGTCTCCTAGGAATGGTGTCATCTCTCCCCCAAAAGAAAGGTGATATTTGGATATCTGTCCTGTGAATAATGAAGGAGACTTGTTACTCCAAATCAACTTCAAATAAAGAACAACAACATATTTTGGAATTTAAAATGCATTCTTTTTAAGTACAGTCCTGTTCTCATTCAAATAAAGGTTGATTGCTTTTATTTTCATTGTCAGCTTGGTGACACATCCTTGTTATCTCATCTGCTTTACACACAGTTCTGTATGTTCAACAGCCCAAACATCTAAGTCAGTAAATAAAATCGCTAACTGTTCTTCAGTGAAAATACCTACACAATTAACTTGAAAGAACAGATACCATGTTTTGTTCAAATATCTAAGGAAGCCATGGTATCTGTACCTTCAGTTCACCTCTCAGAGAATACACAACATGTGCAAATAATAACATAGTGTCTCTTACAGACTGTAGTAATTTAAATTAACAAACTGCTTTACAGCTTACTGGTAAATGCTGCAGAACCAGCACAATAAAAACACATAGCAATAACCTGCTACAATATCAGCTTGCCCAAGATACAGTTAGGGGGCACTTGTGGAAAGAGTAACTTACACCAGTAGTTGACACTAGGTATATTTTCAAGTATTCCTTCAGCACTTGCTCTATTAACAGGCAATCCTAGAGCTGCACGAGCACCAAAGTGACTAATTTGACTTTAAAAAGATCCACCCGCTTCCCAGGAGTAGCAAACAGCATGCTGCAGACAGCTAGTAAGTTGGTGCAGGCTGTCACTACTGACCTCTAGAAACCCTCCTTTGTAACAGATACTGACACACCACCCACTGCTTCACAGGGGAAACTCAGCCAAGTTGTTTTTGTGTTTCTATATCGTTTCCATAGCAAAGGTCAGTGCATGCGTAAGTTAAACTAAAGCTGGAAGGCTAAAGACTGAAGGTCACCACAGGATAAGCCAGAAGAGCTTCACGCAGGAGCAGTTCCAGCCACATTACTATGCTGCATGCAGTAGGCTCATGCATGCATGGCAGTACTTAGATTACACTGCTTTACCAAGCAATTTCAAAGACAGTAGGTTAATGAGGGAATTTCTGGATCATCAAGAAGTTGTATTTTATATTACAAAAACATTCACATGATCTTAATGCACATATGGAAAAATCCCTAAAAACGGTGTAATGTTAGAGACTGTGTAGATTAATTTGATCACTGAAGACAGCAGCATTTAAACCTGGAATTTCGTGGTAGTGGTGAGAACCTTTTTCTGGAAAAAAAGTTAGCATTTTTCCAGATTACATGCAGATTATACTGGGGCCATATCTGGTTCACTTATCAGTTCCCTGCTCTGAGCTAAGGGAAAGCTTGCAACACCTGACAAGCTTATGAGAAGATGTTTTTTAGTCTTTAACATTTAGGAGTTCTATCTTCCCTCACTGCCTTTCTTTAAAGTAAGAAGGTTCCGTCTATGTTTTCTGTTTATTGTTGTGGTCCAAGCATGACCCATCTCTATTCAAATGCAAATATTATCTATCCAAAAGATGTGATTTCTTAAGACCTGAAACAAGACTTGAGAAAACCATTCAGCACAAAATATATGCTTTACAGTAAACTGGTACTTATCAGACAATACAATTATCCTTTAAATAGTTTGCTTTTCTGAACTAAATCCCCCTTCGTTTACTTACCAAACCCCCCAAATAGCTAATAGTGCGTCACTGGACCCAGAAGTGATGTCATGGTGTCACGTGCCTACTCTTTCAGTCTAAAAAAAAAAGAACTAAAACTTGGGGGCAGTGGGGGCGGATGGTGGTTAGAAAAATAATTTCATTAGTGAGGTTCTATGCTCAGCAATCAAACAATGCCAGATACTAATGACTTTCAGACTGCACCCAAACCCATCTGACTGCATTGTGAAAACAATTCTCCTGCAAAACTCTCCAGCGTTTAGAAGGAAATTGCCATGTTTAACCCACCTTTCACTGGGGTTTAATACTCAGGTTATCCTTCATGTGCCTTGTGTTTGCTTGCTAACTGAAGATGAAGCTTGTATCAGCACTTTAATACTCCTTCCACTTTGCACAACTGTCTCCCTGCTTATGGCACTACTGGGTGGGTAAAGCAGGCTGATTAGAAAGCAGCTTTTACACACAAATAGGCCTCCCTAAAAATAGGGCAGAGTGTTGAAATACAAGCCACGTCAGAGGAAAAACTTGTGGTAAGTTCAGAGAACAAAAGACCTGATGAACAACTCCAGCTTCACCAAATGCACCAGTATCCACATAAAAATCCTCAGCTGAAAGTCGAAGAATACAGAAGGAAACACACAGTTGTGTGAAGAACTGTGAGCACTTACTTCAGACAGATTTCCTAGGCTTTTCAGCACCTCAATATAAAAAGCATGTTGCAATGGGTTATGTCCTCCTGGATAGTCCCAGGGATGCTGGATACATTTCAGTAACTTCTGTATTCCTCAGCCCCTGAAACAGCCCCCAAAGTTACAGGGGAAGGAGGGCACAAGAGGAAAGTGAAGGCTCAATTCTATGGGGGTGAAAGGAAAGAAAGTTGTTCTCTTAAATCAGGTATTCTTACATAGAAGGTGGCTATTACGAGTAAAGCAATGGTAAAACTCACCATGAAATCTAAACAATCTTAAAGGAAGAGAACGTCCACTGATGAAATGCTAGTCTACATTAAACAGTCATTTACAAAACAAAACATCCTAGACCTCACTAAATTTTTCTTAAAAAAAAAAAAAAAAAAAAAAGAAGTTCCATTTCAAGATAAAAACCCCCAAACCTGCCTTTGAAATGTTTCACCCTCAGACAACAGAGATGTGATCCACAAACCCAGAGTTTTTCAGAGAGCTATGTCAGAGGCACTGGTGCGTGGCTTTGAAGAACTGGACTTTTTCTTCAGGCACTTCTCCACCTGAATTTCACTTTCAAGTGCTATGCAGCTACTTTCCTAAAGGACTACGAAGGCTGCTAGTTAAAAAGCTGAAGGGCTACTCTGCCAACCTGAACAGCAAAAGTATTAACACTGACCTGGGAATAAAGCAAAGGATGACAACGATCCAAAGGCATGAAAATGAACATAATTTGAAACAAAAGACATAACAATGTCAAACACCAGTGGCACAATTCATCATGACTTCATCAACAGTTGCATTTTGAAGGGCTTGAGACCAAGCATATGTAAAACCAAGAAATTAGAGCTCAGAGTAGCCCATGAAAGTCAGACTGACCATGGTCATCCCTTGAGGCCTTGCAGAGGTGCCGTGAGTGCTGACCTATAATTTTCAATGGACTGTTTAAAAGAAACTGGGAAAAATTCATGGACATAAACACTGTTCAGATCTTCTGGGCAATTCCCCAACCACTGGCTCACAGAGTCGTAATAGAGCATGAGATTTTGTTTCTTTCACTCTGATTCTGCCAAGGATATAACACTACAAAAAATTAAATAAATTAAATATCTGATTTTCAAAACAAAAACAAACAATCCCGTTAAACTGAACCAGCATCTATTTTCCCCACCCGTTAAACTGAACCAGCATCTATTTTCCCCACTCTAAAGGACAGTACTATTTTTCTATCACTTGATTATTTGATGTACCTTTCCATCAAATGAGAAGGAAAAGCAGGCACATCAAAAAAGCATCCTCCTTCCTTCCTCATTTGCTATACAAGCTTGAGTAGACAGGTTTGAAGACTTCAAAATAGTACAGACCTTTGCAATTCTGAAAAAAGTGAGACATAGAAGGAGTAAATTTGAATAAACTATTAGACTGGACTCGTGCCACTATTTTAAAAAAACTTTAAAGGTCAACACAAAGACAAAAGGGTCTTGCAAAGGACTAAAGCAAACAAGTAATTGCAAGTGCCCTCTTGGTTGTGATACCATATGTTTACTCAAACATACAAAAAATTAGGGGTTTAAAAACTTGGCTTTCTATTTCTGAAATCTCACACTCCTACATGTTAATTCATTACTTGCAGACAGGATTGAAAGTGTTTTAAATGCTAATTTCAGGCATATTTTAAAAACTGTTTTAGCTCAAAGCCCTGTCCCATTCTATTGAACCCCCTAAAAAGGAGATAAATTCGTAGCTGAACTAGCATTAGACTAATAGTACCACTTCACACAGTGCAGAATTGCACCTGTGGGAAGAATGGGAAATTCAGGCAATGAATTTATTTGGAGTCAGAGGAACTGTATCAGCTAGTTGTATGAAGCTTCGTAGACAGGTAAAGTAACTACTTGAACCTGCTGAATTTTAATAGCAGAGGTAGACAGCACTCAGAGGCTTCTTCTGTTTTCTGACAATGCATTACAAAATTTCCACATAATTTGGATGATAAAAGTTGAACACACTACCTTTCTTCTCACCAACCACTCCAGCAAGCTATTTATTCCTTTCCCCAGAAACACATCAGTGCAACCGTGCGGATTCTCTAGCACGGGAAAATAAATTGCTCCAGGTGACAGATTACCTGGAACACACTCCCAGAAAGGCAGGGGTTACATTGACAGGTATCTGCTATGAACAACGTTTGTCTCAAAAAAGATGGAAACAAGAGAATTTCATTACAGAATTTGCTTCCTCAAAGTCAATGAACTTAAAGAGCAGAGCATGATGCTCCACTCATTTCCCTTCCTCATATTTGGAAATAAGCTGATTAAACATACTCACAACAGATGATGCCAAATTTACCAGAAGCTTAGTCTCCTAGCAACAGGTACGGTACAGTATTAGTAGTAGATTAATGACATGCACCAATACATTATTGGCTTGAAGCTATCTGTTATCTTAAAATCTTTATTTTAAATAATAAATCAACAGCATATGCAGAGCTACAAAAAAGTTTCACAGTTTAGAAATGAAGTACTCTAACTTTCCATAAAAAAAACATTCAAGAGCGAAATGAATTGTGTAGCAAGCAAAAGCATTCAGGTTTCAGGCACCCAAAGATGTGGTGGCTGAACTTTATAATCATTGTAGGTCCTTTGTGAATGAAATATTCTATTCACCCACATACTTTCTCTTCACTGACATCAAGTTGTTTATTGCAAGTAAAGTGCAATAATTGCCAGGAAGTGACTGATGCAAAGCTAAAAGCACCAAAAATAAAAGTTGTTTCAGAAAAAGAATAACACATATCGTGAATTGGACTTGCGTAAAAAGACTCCAGAAATGCTGGATGAGATTTCACTTTTGTATTTAAAGTCATTTTTGTATTTAAATAAAGTCATTTTCACCTGCTCACAGCTATTTAGTATTTACCTTTCACCAAACTTGGCCCCTAGCATACTGTTTTTCCCAACACTGAGTAAAATGTTAATACAAATCAATGTTTTGTTTCATAACTTCCTCTCTCCCATCAAGCACAACAATTAATTTCTAATCCAGCTGGAAGAGACCTAACTGCAAAATAGAATATTGATTTGCATTTGCATTCATTTTAATTTAGAGAGGCAATTAGTACAATCCATGTGTTTAAGCACGATACTGTCAGACACGAATACTACCCCCATTTTGAAGACAGTATTATTGAAATAGCAAGGTATTTCTCAGTTCTAATGCAAACAAATAGTTTTTAAAATAATTGGTGTAAGCTACAGGTTACAGATCTCTTTTCTGACTTGCCAGCTAGCACTGCAGCTTAGAAGTATCTAGTTCTGTAAGCAAAAGAAATCCTACATATATTGTCAAATCTTATAAGCAGCACCAAACCAGGGCCTTATCTAATTCTGAGCGCAACAATAATTAGATGGGGTTTGCAAAGTATTCAAACAATACTTTACACCTTACACTAACATCAATACTTTAGATGTCATTAGCATTTGGAATATTTAGCATTAGCTAAAGAACCCAGCCAAAGCAGCTGTTGATGGCAGGTTCCAGTTATCAAACTCAGGTAGTGCATCACCACCCTCTATTTGCTAGACTAGGACTGCTGTCTGCACTACTACATGTTTTCAATCTGATCAAAACTGTTCTGAGAGACAAGAAAGCTTGCCTGAGTCTGTTAAGACAACAGAAATGGCAGAAAAAGAAAGGAAGAAACAAGCTTACTTGCCCTTACAGATAACCAGTCCAAACCTAATGAAACTACACGATGTCTTATTTTCTAAGGAGACAGCTACCAATAAACAGTGAATAATCATCTTTGGCTCATGCTGAAGAAAGAAAAATGAAGTTTAATTTACTCCAAACATTCAAGTGAAACTGAACTGAAGCTTAACAGAATTTATGAGTAGAATTACACAGAAATAAACTAATAAAAACATGATCAAGAGACATCTGTAGTGGTTAGAAGCTCTTTCAACACCAAGAGAAAGAAGATTTCTGATTCAATTGAAGCGATATCGTATTTCAGTACAGCTCGAACTAATCTATTATCATTACTTTTCTTACCTGCCTCAAGCACACTCCTTCCTCAAAGTTGATGTTGAAAATGTTAAGTAATACACCATTGCTCTGTGAACCCATTCACAAGCATAAAACTGCATGCAATGTAAAACTGTGACATGTACTATAGCTGTAGTAAAATATAGATTTTTAAACATCTAAACTAACTTTTATATCAGACAAGTTACATTCAAAAAAAACCCCTCCCGAGGAAGGACTGTAAGCTTCACACAGGGCAACAATTCACAGCACTGAAAATACCAATAATTGTAGTTAAAAAGTTATCTTCGATTCAAGAAAGGCAGACTTCCTACCTTCACTACAGGGTGTCCTCCAGTAGATGCTTTTACTGCTCCTCTGCTTCCTTCCGTTTCATAGTGAGCTCTGTGATGAGTTTTAGGCTGGACTTCTATTTTCAGCTCGCACTGCCCATAATGACTTGGTAAAGGCCAGTCAAGAGGCGGCAATGAAGATGTGCTGCAATCAAGATGAGCCCACGATGGTTAAACAAACCATGCCACTTGGCCACAGTACAAAAAAACTTACTGTAAAAGACAGTGACGCCATTTTTCTAACAAATTATGACCAAATAAAAATAGCTGTTAGCCTAAAATTGTTACTTGAAAATTCCAGAAGTTTGCTGGTGCATTAAAATCTTTCACGAAGTATTTCTTTCGGGGTTAAAGTAGAATTCCTTCCTTTCAAGATCTGATTGAAAGAAAGGTACCATATGATCCCCCTGCCCCACACTACCAGTGCTATTCCTTAATGCCTTTATATTAATTATTGATCCTTTATTGTACCAGCAAGCGAGTTCAAATGTTGTTTATAGGGAATAGTTCAAACTACTCTCCATATAGCCTTCAAGAGGTTTAATCCTTCTGCAATTACCCAATAAAAATGTGGCCCACAAGGTATCAGACTCCTATTATCTCCTGAAAAAATATCTGGAGTACTAGAAGAAACACAGAGACAGAAAAACAACCAAGTCTCAAGATTTTGTCATTCTTTGAAAACAAACAGAAAGTATCGGCATGAGAGTGCAAGCAAGCACACAATGCATGCACAGATGCCTAAAATGCTAAAAAAATTGGAAAGCTTTCAGAACGGTTTTCCAAATAAATTACAGAGCCTTTGAGGCTGTGCTACATCAAAGTGAACTTTACTAGATGTCACAGGCCAGAGTTACAGCTGCTTCCCTCTGGAGTCTGATGTAGGATGCCCTAGTTGTTGCCTGTCTCCAAATATTCTGCTGTCTCCATCACCCTCAGCTTCTCGAAAGCAGTGGAATCTTAAAAAAAAAAAATTCAGGGTGCACTGTCATGCATCTTTGCCATCCTAAGATATCAGTTTAATGCATTCCTGCTTCCATATCACCCTTGCACTTTTGAGGCAAATGCTGTAAACATCATTTCAAGACCAAGTGCTGTGTTACTCTTAAATTACCTGAAATACACTTAAGAGTAATAAGCTCAGTTGCCTCAGAATTGAGCAAAAGGTGGTGTTACAAAAAGATTTGTCTTCCCTAGCTTACACTCAGCATAACAGAATTTGCATTACTGAGGAAGCCATCCAAGTTTTCATTCAGAACCCAGAATCCAATCAGCGGCACCCTGTGGGGCTTCAAGTAATTTTAGACCAAAAGATTAAAAAAAGTAAGAATGTTTGTTATTTTGAACCCCTCACTTTTCAGACACGATGGAGAAGGAGCACATTTGTGGACACTTCTACAAGTTTCATTACAAAATTCTACCCACTTCATTGCCAAATTGTGCTTACAATAGCTTGTGACTTGGTCTTTTACAGAAGTTTCTCTAATTTCTTTTTTTTTTTTATTTCAAACGAGTACAAACCTTATTAATGCTGAAATAACCTACCAGTAGAACACCAAATTACAAGCTAGGAAGGAGAAATGAGTGACAGTCATTCTATAACTTATTAAATAAAATCTTAGCACGTCACTGAAACAGCACCCATTTGCAAACCTACAAATGTTTCTCCAGTAATACCAAGATAGTTTTATAATCTGATAATTGCAAGCCTTCAAAAGCTCATACTCCAATCAAGCCACAATTAAAGGCTTAAAGAGCAGCAGCTATTAAGGGAAACTCAAAAGTAAAGAAACCCTTCAGTAGCGATCTCAGCAGAAGCCATTTCATTTAACGTTATTCACTGAAGTGATAAAATCATCAATATTAACAGTTACCTTCTTCCTCTGTAACCATTACCTCTAACATGGAATAGAAACTGAGGTTCACTTCACAGACCGACTATGCCCCCACACAGGAAGAAACAACTGCTTGTTTGTGTTTGACTGTGGCCCCACAACAGTACATGTGGGAATGAAGGAAGAACAAAGCCTATGAGAGTCACTAAAAACAATCCGGTGAAAAACTTAAACCAGTTACCAGCCCTTTGTAGCACTCTTGGATCATTGGACAAACAGCTGGGACTCTGTGCAGACAGACTGACACTGGTACCTCAGCTGAAGCAGAGGAGGGACTGGCTCAGGTTTAAACTAATGCTCTCCTGGACTCCTCCCTTAAAGTGTACATGGGTGGAACTGGTCCAAGAACTTGGCCACTCTGTATGAGCATGTTCTTGCCTCTTTGTTGTCACTAATTCCAGCAAAAATCTTTCAAAGGTACCCAGTAGTGTATCAAGATGCTTGTGGAAGTTATTTCCTTGGTTGGTTGAGATTCACAGATCTTCTAAAGCAATTCCTTTTTTATCCTAGCTGCAGTAAAACCATCATCTTCCAATTATAGCTTCCCCCAACATATCAAAACCTGTCACAATGGCAAAAAGCCTACTGACCATACAACAGACATCCCACATCTTTTCCTCACTGCAGGTTTTTGCAGGGATTAACCAACAGCATATCCTGTGACTAGTCAATGTCACAGTATAGCAAACCCCTCAGAATCTCCGATCCTAACTATGATCCAACACTGAGTTCCATTTCCAGAATGCTTGTGCAGCCAAAGCACGGCCATGGTTGCTCTTCACTACCTGGAACAAAGCAACATTTTCCTTGGTGGAATAATTTCGGAGTTAAGAGTTTTGGGGCCGTTCCAGTTGCCACAGTGACTAATCAAGTAGACTTTAAAAATACTGTTTATGTTCAAAATATCACTGCTACCAGCACAGCCACAGTAACTATGATTTCAGAGTATCCATACAGTATGTTGCCAAGTAAAATCTATATCATTTCAGAAATAAGAGAGCTGAATCACATGCACAGCACAAAGGTCCCATATCAAATGGTACTTACACTTCTCTGGATTCATTAATGGTGTGTAAACATTACAGCAATAGCAAAGCTTACTAAAAAGTCTATGAGGTTCAAAGTTCTCTTGCTTGTCTCATTTAAGTGGCTCTTTATCTTCAAAGTCAGCAGTTTACAAATATTTTCACTTTAAAGTTCTGCTAAATAAAACGAGCTATGCTACTTTATCAAAATGAGATAACTACTTAGTAGAATAAACATGGTTATAGTCCACTCACACCAAAAGATTTATTCTTTTTAAAATTAAGAGCAAAGTTACTTAAAAAATTCAACAAAATTCTGTTCCTCACTACTCCTTAGACTTCCAAGAGAAGAATTCAGACAAGAGAAGCAACTTTTCAGAGTTTTTGGCCATCTGCCATTATACTTAAACCTACTGTTTTCTGAGAGAGTAAGTAACACTGTCAGCAATTCCAGTTCCCAGTAGTAACAGCCACATAATTGCAGGTAAAATACTTCAGGTTGCCATTGAATATCTATCACTAAAGAGATTCCTGAACTGTAAATGCATCTATCAAATCTTGTTTGTTCATCACCACTGAAACAAAGAAATTACCTTATCTCCCACCACTTCAGTGCTCTACGTTAAATTTGTGACACAGCAAAAGAAACTGTTTTATTTCTAGATTTATGCCTAGATTTTTGCCCATTAACAAATATTGTCTGGCTAACTACCAGACAAAAAACTATATTGTTCCCATCAAACACTTCAGAGATCAAAGAAAGAAAAAATGACTGACAAGTTTACTACCCTACAAAGTGTCTATTTGCTCAAGACATGGATTAGACTCTCAAGACTGTGCCCTAGTGTGAGTAAGGAGAGACTCTAGGAAGAAACACTTTTAAAAATATTCTTCTTGACTATCTATAACCTGTACTGATATGTGCTGTCTAAATAAGAAGGTGAAATTAAAGCATCTATGTTCCCTTTCCTACAGTCAACACAGTATTTGGGAAAGGTGTGAAAGAAAGAATACAATTATTAAAATAATTTGAATTCTTGCACTGGCTCTGCCCATGGCTGCTTGTCCAGACTTCTGATACAGAAGCAGAAATGTGACTGAGGGCACATAGCGCACATACATTTTTCATATACCACACACAGGAGATTATGGGTTTCTGTGACCAATTAAGCTGTCATCTAACAAAATTGTTTGGATGGCATCTGAAATATGACTGAAATGCTCAAAAACAAGTTGCATATTTTAAAATTTCATTAAGTATTGCACGCTTACTGAGCACATCATGTGTAAGGCAAGTTACCCTCACTTGTGCTGGGGTCAGCCTATTGCAGCCAAGCGAGCACGCTGCTCGGAGTCACTTCATCTGTGGGAATCCGTACTCTGGTTTACTTCATGCACTACTTGGTAATGGCAATACAATCAAGACATCTAAGAAGTGTATTAATTGTAATACACCTTCTGATTTATATTACTATATATTATTATATCTAATATGCAACAATGCATGATACATGATAAGGATACAAATGGCAATTAATATCTAACTCCATGACAACTGAGGTGCTCACTTTTGGTCAGTGTCACCAACTATATGAGAAAATGGATCTTTTTGCATTTCATTTTTATTCACAAGACATAAGAGTAAACTTACTCCCTCACTTTATCAGCATTAAAACTTTAAAATATTGAAAGACATTTTTTAACATACTGAAGGTGCATACTCTCATATCACCTTGTAGAACAGGCTACAACCGCTAAAGTAACTCAACATTTCACTGAGGATACAGCTGCCAATGCAGCCATTTCCACTAATTCAATAGTCAGACTACATTTTTGGCAGCAAATGCATACAGATTAGAAGTTTTATTTAGTTTACTTTTGTATAGGTGTAGCCTGTCTTCTGCATGTTTGCCCATTTCGTTTTCAGAGAAGTTCTTCAGTGCCAGCTTCTAAATTTTGACATTTAAAATATTCTTACTACTTAATGAAACCAATAAAACGTATTTTCATTCAGTTCTGCTCAGTTCTCACCACTACAAGAGGAAGCAGGTTTAACTGAACATCTATTTTTGCAACTATTTTAGTCATCCCACAAAAGAACCAGAGACTTACATGCCACCTTGCCACCCACCTGTATGTTTGTGTGCTTCTACCCTTTAGTAATGCTCACTTTCCTGAGTTATGTTAGCCTGCGAGCTAACAGAAGTGCCAAGTTAGGACTGCTGACAAATATAATTCTAAAATACACAATCAAGGCAAAATACTTATCTTGGTTTTAGTTAGAATGAAGAGATTCTAATAATAGAATAGACTGAACACCTTTTATTAACAGATGAGCAGCCTGCAACAGAATCTAGAAAAAAACCTTTGAGACAGTTAACATATCTATCACAGTTTCAGATCTGGTAAAACAGAATTTTCCAACTAGCAGCTCTTCATCTTTACTGTTAAACTTCACATTCATAAACACCTAGGCAGAAGGACATTAAAAGGGGAAAACAAAAACCCAAAGCCATCACTTTTATCCACTAAAATCAACCCCATTCTGAGGGGAGGAGAAATTAAAACCTGTGGTTATACAGTCACCCAAGAATGACAAAATGGGTGAATGGGCATTGTTTTGTATATTTAGATATCAATAATTCAAGCCAGTTGACAACTTTTAGAGCATTTATACAAAACTTAAGTTTGTACTAACAAATTACTAAGAAGTTTGTACTAACAAAAAATAAGCCTTCAGCGTGACACTGACCTATCAATACACAGAATACCTTCAGCAGTAAACTTCCAAGTTCATTGTTTGAACTCAGATGAACACTGTGGTCTAATTTATAGAATCTACTAGAAGTTACCCTTCAGAAAGCACTTAAAACTACAATTCGCTTATCTTCCATTTGTTTTAAGGATCTATCACTACCCCCTGAAAGTACTGGCTCACATTTCACCCATTTGTGGTTTTAACTTCCTTCTTAAGTACTCAATAGTAAAAAGTTACAGCTGAATTTTCTCCCTTAGTTCTCTGCTGAAAAGAGGCATGGAAAGTGTCACCTACCGCAACCGTTAAAAGATGACTGAGTGCTTCAACATCCCACAAGAGGGACACCGCAGAGAATATTCACATACCCAACAGGGAAGGAGAACAGTATTCTGAAACATTTTTTAAACAGGACTCTGTCTGACAAGTCATGAGGAAGTAACTCAAGATGTTCAAATGATTGCAAGAATTCTATCTGAATTTGGAAAGAGCCACTAGAAAGGCAACTCAGATAAGGACTAACATGCTGCCGTGAAAGCTAGCATCCACTTTCCAACAAGTACTGTGTTTGAGAGGGAGATGCCCAAAAACATACCTCTTCGGCAAGTTTAGCTTTGCTAATTAATTGTAGTTTTATGCTAAGTATTTAAAACTCTTGGAGCCAGAAAAAAAAAATGTCAGAAACATTTCTTTGCTTTGTTTAATTTGGGAGAGGTGGTGGCTGGGAGGAGTAAAATGTTAAAGCCATTAATGTGTTCTACATCATTCTTCGTGAAATTAAAAATACAGAGCGTGGAAACAGGTGCTTTGTAAAGACGACTTTGCAGTGAGAAGAACACTATGTTCTGCCATTGACTTTTAGGATTTAAGCTTTGCCTTTTTCAAAATTAAGCATATACATAGCTAATCCTACACTATCTTCCCCTTTCCACTCCAAGAATGAGGAATTGCTTCATTCATCCTGCTAGCACAAGGCTCCAAAAGGAAAAGAGCTAGTAAACTCAGTACCACCCTAAGAATTACAGCCCAGAAATCAAGTTTTTCTGGATGACTTTCAGTATGCCATGCAAATCTATTTTTTCTATTGTATTTCTAGAATTTTGTCAGCCCAAAGAAGCAAAGTTAAAACAAAAGAAAACCTCTTATGTGGTCCCAGTTTTATTAAACCTTCTAAGTCAGATTTCTTTAGCTATATTAAAATGTTACCTGCTCAGATTAAAAGGAACTGCAAAGCATGCACAAAACCTGCAGACATTTGATTCAGCTGGGTTCTGGGCATGTATGTAAACAAACTTCATTTAAACGAAAACAACCCTATGTTACAATGCATATGTTGTCTTTTTAATAGAAGAAAAGATGAGAATTTGGCATCTCAACTTTTTTTTTCCTGATTATATCATCTACCTGCATACAAGAAGTGTTCTTTATGAAGTCCTAATGCATGCCTGAAGTATAAGCACATTTATACGTCTGATTAAGATGTACTGGAGGGAAAAAAAACACAAGACAGAAGCCTTCTGAAGGACTTTCTAATCACTTACCGAAATATAGGAGTATGACCAGGCTTTGGTTTGTTCCAAGTAAAGTGCGAAGGAACAGAGAGAAATTGGTCTCCGGGCAAATCTTTTTTCAAGGTGTGTTGAGATCCAGAGCAGTCATCTACAGCAGTTTCAAGGGATGATGATAAATTACCCTGTTCTTCAGGACAGATATCTATTTTTCCAGATAAAGTGGCAGTCTGATCCTCTGAGGTCTTTCTTGTTTTTAGAGGAATATCAGTCTCTGTACAACACTGAAATGGTGAAAGGCCTGAATTAAGGCCTTGTACGTTATGGATGGAAGCGTTTAGCCACGTGTCTTCTGTTATGCTTCCTCTGGGAGAATGACCAGGTGATGGAGTTGGAGAGTGGTGAGGAGAGAGAGAACCAGCATAGCAAATCTCAGCACTGGAGTGTCGTCGTTTCCCACAGGGGGAAGTAGGTCTTGATGACGGCCTTGACGTTGGTCTAGGGCTTAGCCAATTTTCATCTGTAATACTAGTTCGAGGAGAATGACAGGGAGACTGTCTAGGTGACAAGGCATGCCCAAATCCATAAGGCTGCTGCCAAGATTCATCACTGGGACCTCTTGGAGAGCCACCAGGAGATGCCAAAGGAGAGCCAAGGGTAAATCGAGCAGCTGCTTCATTTAGCTCCGAGTCTACATCATCATAAACATGGGAAATCGATTCACAAGAGGAAGCATCTGAAAACCAGCTTCTGGAGGAAATGCTGCTGGCAGGGCTTGGACTAAGGGATGACTCCCTATAGGACGGTTCAAGAGGAAGATAGAGATGGTCCCGTGAAGGCCTTTCCATGTACTCATTTTCTGTGCCATTTGTGTGCAATTCATCTTCATTGGTTTCAATCCCCTGATGACAGTTAGGTGAAATGGATGTGATTTGAATACTTGGGCACTCAAAGGGTTTGGGTCCACCTAGTGGACTGTATTTGGATTCTGGTACCTCACAAGTTCCTTCATAGTTCTTATGTCCCTGAAGTCTTGCAGGCGGTGACAGAGGAGAGGAGTGAGACTGCAACCCATGGCGGGGGATACAAATTGGCTGATTCACAGAGGATGATGGTTGGTCTACATTAAAGATGTATATGGATGCACAGTCATCTGACTCGAGATCTGAAAGCAAAATTTAAAAACAGGAAGGGAGTCAGAATGCAATACTTAAAAAAAGCCATAAAGTCCTTTGTTTCCCAGGTAAGGCCCGTTTTCAACATCCCAGACATTTCCCATTACGCTAGTCACACAAAATAAAGCTCATTGTTAATTTTCAGATTTCCCCAGCCACATTTACAGCTCAATACGACCACAACTCAGTTTTCTGTCTTAAATCAATTCTCAAGCAGATTCCAGTTTATAAACCTCTTCAGTGCTTAAAAATACAACATACATAGAAAATGGGTGAAGAAATATTGAAAGTATCTAAGCTGAAACACTAAATTCAAACTTTATAAATTGAATGTAGTTATGAAAGACAAACACTTTAAATCAGTCCATTAAAAATAATCTTTTTTTTCACATGAATAGGACTCCAATACTATCTAAAAGTCCACCAGTAAATATTTGGAATCACCAGAATATCACATACATAATATCAATCTCCTTTAACACTCGAAAACGTCTTACAGTGACTCAAACTTTAAGAAAGATTATAAACAACTAAAATATTCAATCAAAAGATGACTAATAAAGAATATTAAAGATATTAGAATTATTTATAATTTTATTCTAAAGATGTTTTCTGATTGCTTAGAAAGCTCTGAAGTCCCCATCCCACACAACAGCATTTTTATCGTGCAGTCTCACAAGGTTTGAGCACAAACTATTCAGCATAAGAGGGAAAACAAAATATTCTCAGATCTCATGAACTTATCCAAAACACAGGAAATATTTCAAAGAAAAACAAGCAATTGAGAGGGAGCGCAAGTCCAGTTAACAAAATCAGCAGCTTTGTCTCACAGAACTGAAGCTTATTTTCTTGCCCTGCTTCTCAATATTGAATTAACTTCCAGTATGACACATTTGTGTGAAATGAGAGTAGAAAACACAGCCTTCTTATTTCATCCTCACTACGCTTCCATTCTTGTTTCTTTCCCCTTGTAAAATAGATTCTTCCTTGAATAGAATCATAGAATCATAGAACAACCAGGTTGGAAGAGACCCATTGGATCATCGAGTCCAATACTATCAAAACTGCATTCCCCTATTCTTTCACTAGGATAACAAACACTTTACTAATACTTTAACTAGAGATCTTTCTTTTTACTCCTTCCCATCAGAAAACATGACATGCAGGCAGCAGTTAGTTACAGGTTTTCCACTTCCATGAGTACTTGCATGTGAATAATCTCAGATGTCCTTGTGTCCAAACTCATCATTAGTACTGGAAGGTCAAGGGAAGAAAAAGGCAATCCTAATAAAAGCAATCATCCAGCTACTCAAGACTTAAGAGGTACAGAGATTGATTTAATAATGAAAAAAAAAGTTATAAGAAAGCAACGGTGAGAAGTTTCCAAGGCCTGTCCATAAACATTTACTGTTGTTAATGGCCTTAGGAACATTAGCAGCACATTGTTTGTGCCAAAACTCTCACCATCGCAAAAAGCCTTATTTCTCCGGCAGCAATAATCACAAAATCTTAAAATATTTAAGACCATTTCTCCACTTTTGATGTTAACTGGGATTTAAAAAAACCCAAACAACAAAACAGACTGATACATATTCAAAATTTAAGCTTTGTGAAGGTGAGGTAGAGTGGTCAGATTAGCATGTGGTTATCAACACCAGCTGGGAAGAACTGCAGAAGAGATGGAGAAGGCAGGAGAGCACTGACTCAGGCTCCTTTGGTCCCTCTCCACGACAAACAATTTCTAATGAGTTTGGCATCATGTTCTCACATCACCCCCACCCCCAGCAGCAGACACGCACACACTCAGAAAACAGGAAACTAGAAACCTAGGGTAAGAACTATGCATCTAATGAACACCAAATCCCAAGAGTAAGCTTAAGACTGTGGAAACAATGTGTTTTGGAGTCTAAATCACCCAAACTGTGTTCAGACACTATCAATAATAAGATCTTTCAGTTTGCACACAACCCCCTGCTTCACAGCATTAAAGTAACCTGCTAGTTGCTCATACAGAGGATAACACTGATTACTAAGACCTTTACAAACCGTATCATTAATACTATCAGACTATGTACCAATAATTATTTTTGTCCTATTAAAGACTGCAGAGAGAATCCAACCTGGAAGTTCCTTCGAACTGATTAGAAGGTTCTAGTAAACATATAAAGATGAATACAACTTGAGTGGAAGAAATAACTAAAAACAAGCAAACAAACAAAACAAATTCAGCCCTTAAGATGGAAAGGAGCGAGTACAGCTCAAGAAATACATCACAGGGTTTGAAGAAAGCAGAGGGCAAACAAACTCAGGGAAGTCTCACAATAGGCAAGTGCAAGGCAAAAGAGCTACAGAGAAGCCCAAGGCAAAAATGGAAGTAATGGAAATCTGGTTACTTAATCGGAGAGCTATTACATCCAAACAATCCTATCGCAGGAGGAGAGAAAGTAGTGAAGTTAGCCAAGCCATGAGGCCTTCACTGACCATAAAATATAAGAAAGATGCATTCAAGAAACAGAAACCAGGTCAGATTACTAAAGGCAGAACTTGAAAACTATCACAAGCACATGTGGGCAAGATGCTAGATGGAACAGGCAGAGCAAAAGATGGAGGACAGCAGTGCCAAGACATGAAAAGCCACCTTGACCTAGAGAAGGCAGGTGTGGTAAATGCTTTTCCTTCAGTAAAGTCAACAGACTCAATTGCTAACAAAGTTAATAGCCACACAGACTAAAGAAAACGGGACTAAATAAAAGGTTAAAAAGCACTTAAGAACTATGCGCCAATAAGTTTAACTTCCATTTTAGAAGCAGTATTAATAGTTTATTTGTTCCAGTAAGCATTTAATATGAGTCAGGGAAACAAAACAAGAAGTCAGTGTTTGCTAAGACCAAAAGCTTGTCTAACAAATTTTGGTTTATGATCAGAGAAAGAGGTCTTCTGGGTAGCCAGCACAGAAAATAAACAAAACAACCCCAAAACTCAGTCTTGTTTTAACTTAAGACTTTTAACACTAAAGTGGATTGAGAAGCTCAGTCTTTAGAAATTTAGTGAAGCCTTCTCCCCTACCCTGGTGAGATCAGGTTTACTACTGATGGATCACATAGGATATATAAGCTAATAAAGCTACAGACTTCCACTGCAATCTCCCATTAGGCCTCTGTGTCATCCTCTATCAATGAGGATCAGGGGGTCTGTTGTTTCAAATGTACATTTGCTACTGTCTGGCAACAGACTGGTTTACAGACACTCCTGTTCAGCATTAAAACAACATTGGCTCATCTCTCACTAAACTGCTAACCACACCTCAACTTAAGCTGTTTAACTAGAGAATATAATTAAATAATACCAAGAACAACTGCTCCTAAAGTGCATTTTGCTCACTATTTCCCATATCAGACTGCACATTCTAGACAAGTAATGACTGCCCACCAGTTGTTCACTCCCCAGCGATGTACTGGCACACGCATATGTGCAGCTGTACAGTGAGCCAGAGTCCTCCATAGAAGGAAGGTCAATTACTATCAAATGTCTGAACACAAGCCCTGTGCCAAAATTATCCAAACCGCGTTATTATGCTAGGTCTGTAAGCCCATAAACAAACAGGTTCAGACAATAGGAGTTGTTACAAGGTACTAAGAAAGTGCAGCATGACCTAGGTCTTATAAAAATACGACTGTGAAAACAGGATCAGTAATCAAGTCCTTTAAATAGCATGAGGAAAGACTTGAGCATTGCCACAGACATCATGTGTGTTCTCAGGCAAGTCATATAATCCGTCTCCACTCCCAAACTTTAAAAAGAATGACAATCACTTCTGTTTTTCAGTTCTGTCACAACAGTTACCATCCTCTCTTTCTGAACATGATGGTATTACAAAGAAGGCCACAGAAATATCTGCAAATAAGAAAAAAGCACATTTGGCTTCATTTTTTAATTTCATTTTCCCTTACTGATTCACAGCAGTTCATATATTTCTTGGGATTAAAGAGGAGCCTTACTGTTCACAAAGGGCTCAAAATACCCAATAGGCACAGTTTTCCTCTTGTGCACTTAAGAAGATTCCATCAGAGTTTTGGCTGGTACTCTGCCACATTAAAGCTCTATAACTGAGTATTTATCTCCAGTTTTCCATTGCAAGAAAGTTCTCCAGAGACACTTCCTACAGGATTAAAACACCAACTTAAAAAAACACAATCCAAAAAAACCCCAAAACCCACAATAATGCATAGGTTTATAAGGAGCATGACTGACTAGTAAGCCACCAAATACTGTGCTAAAAAAATATCAGCTGTGAAAACAGTTAAGGTGGCAACGTGGAACAGGGGGAAGACACATAATTACAGACCAAGTTTAGCAACACACGAAACTGGAGTGCAAGCTTAACCTTTCAGAAAAGGATGATTTACAACAACTGTCATTATATGAAGCAGTTCTCCCTCTTCAATGATTTTGTTCTCTATGCTCATACCAGATTACTCAAAAAGGATAAAAATAAATATTAACTCCATCGATCATGTACTCTAGAAGCAGCTCTTTCATACCCATCAGGATTTCACTCATTTTCTTGTGTAAAGCAAGGATACTGGAAATGCACAAGAAAAACAATCTCAAAGGTGACTGTTCCTCAGTAAGTCTCATCTAAATTCTAGCCTGGACAAGAACTCATTATCCCTGGTATAAATGCAGAATAATAATGAAGCCACACCAGTTTAAGCAAGAGAATAATACAGCACATCAAATGTTTACAACTGACAATGTATAAAATAATAACATACTGGTTCTCAGGCTGTAACTACATGTTATGTTTTTTTCCAGCAGCAACTACCCTCCCACACACATGCACACGCAAAAGGGGAGGCGAAATGAGAATTATTTTTAACTCAGATGATTTTGGCAATCAGATTCTCTGTGCACTAACGTAAACACCTGCATATATACAACTGACAGGATGGCAAGTTCTAGGACATGGGGAGAAACAAGCAACCAGGGCAGGAACTGCAGGTGTTTTCATTATTAAATAAAAACGTAATGTGCAACTAAACCCTGAGGCTACAGCCTGGTACATATTTCATCTACAATGGCTGCCTTAGAGTATGTACAGCTTCACCCTTAAGTGATCGAGTTAGTTCCAAATGGGGATATTACAGCCATGAAATTTTGTATGATATGTAAGAACATCAGACTAAATAAACACAAAACTCAAATGCATCTGCTTAAGCCATGAGCACTTTTCAGAAAGCCACATACTTCTGTTACAGTAGATGGAAGTTAAAACTCACTTGAGGTTTTTTCCTTAGTTAAAAATATAAGTTCTCAATCTTTCACAGTGGAGTGCTTTCAGGTACATTGATAAAAAGCAATGTACAAAGAAGGGAAAGAATCCAGCTTGTAAGTTTAAGGTTCAACAAGAATTAGTCACTCTCAGTTCAGTTACAAGAACAGAAAATAGTAACCAGAGGTCCTAGGCAGTGTTTGTACCTGTGCCTTCTCCAGCTCTCCTGGTACTCCTTGTTGATTATGAAGCATGATTTTAAATTAAAAAAAAAAAAAGCAACACTGTTGTTCAGCTTTTAAGGAATATCTATAACAGGTTAAGAAAAACAAAAAAAAAAGAAAAACTGTTACTTTTTACTTTAAAAAAAAATCTGTAAGTTCCACAGACTTCTCTTTGCTTCCTTACTTTCATCTGTATGTTATTCAATAGGGCACAGGATCTTACTGAGTAACACCCTTGTAAAGAAAACAGAAGCTGCTGCCCTCCAGTTTGATGAAGCCTCATTTGTCATTCAGTGTTAGAGAGAAAGTCAGCTTAGTACGACCTAGTAGTTCAGAGATTAAGAAGTGTGCTATGGCCTTTGGGGAGATTCTTAAAACAACACAATACATCTGTGCAGCAGTAACTAACATATAGTGTTGTGAGCCTATATGTCACTGCTATCCTGAATGCAAAGTACATTCTCCTGTACCATCAGTTGCCAAAATCCATGGCAGGACTGCAGCCCTGCAATCTCAGAGCATCTGGTACGTAAAGATGTGGAAAATGAGAGAAGACTGAACACTCCAGAACTGATGGGTTGTTCCTGAACCACAGAAAGAAGACTGGTCATAAAGATAAGTGAAGGCATAAGTCAAATAATTACTGAAGAGAATAAGGGCATTATTTTCCTTAGTTGCCAGCCAAAGGCTTGTCTAGGCTCTTGGTGTTGAAGGTCAGTTTATCATCCATAACCTAACTCTTCCTTTGTGTGGGGCAAAACTACAGACTCTAGAAAAGATCCCCCAGTTATTCAAAGTTCTGTTTTACACTATACCTATAAACTAAAATCCTCACCTAACTACCTACACGGATACCTTTATCACTGATGAATGTCCTACACCAATGAGCTGGCTGATAGCAACGTGCTGCTTGATACGGAAACATCTCCAGGTTTACAGCCTGCTCCAGTCCTGAACCAAGCACTGGGCAGAACCCAAGTGTCCACAAACAGAACGAGCAAGTAGTCCCAGAGCAAACAAAACAAGGCACAAGTATTTAAGAAAAGGGGTATGTTAGTTTACAGTGGAGTATGGCAACATAGGCTGGGGTCTTTGCAAAACTGGCAGTGAAGGAATGCAACAAACTAAGGCAAGAAGTTTAAGCAGGGAGAGGGCACACAGTAAGAGGAAGGGAGACTGAAATGGGGATTTGTCTCTTTCTGTTTATCAAACAGAGCATGACACAGAGGCTAAGAAATGGTTTCTGAACAAACTAGTTTAGGAACTCTTCATGCCTCAGCAAAATCATACTGCTACTTCTGCAGCTGCCCTAAAACAGGACAGAGGGTAAACCACTCCACAACAGGGATCCCACTATGTGGTTAACTCAGTATTTCAAATCATTAATATTACAGCTTTTCACCAATCTGGTTTATAATACAACTGTAGTGTAGACTTAGGCACAAAAACTCAAAGGCTCTGTAAAAAGTACTCTGAAATGAGCTGGAATGATTATCCAAAATGTTCCCATTTTCCCAGATGCTCACACGAACGTACAATCAGAAACATCATGAATTCATTTTGTTAAGTCAACACGGTGATCATAACAAGCAGAAATGGGAATCAAACAGCCAAGTAGGAAAGGGGAGGCTGAAGCAAAGCATGAATGCAGTTTTTTCTAGCAGCCTTCAGAATGGACCCCAAAACCACAAGGGAGACCACATTAGCATGCCCCACAACCATGCCACATACAAACCCTGAAACTCTCAATCTCTTTGCAGAGTCCAAAACAGTCTGGGTTTATTCCAGCAGGAGTGGTGGTTTCAATCCATGCTGTATCTCATCAGTGTAACCTCCTACCCCCTACCAAAAAAAGCCTGGCAATCTGAAAGACTCTGACATTTGCTCTCAAAAGCCTAACTTTGACAAATTACACTGATGAAATAGAGTCTCTGACCTAATTTTAGGAAGCCACGCAAAATACAAAACATTTAGACTCTGAGTGGTTCTTTGGATTAAACCACACATTCTCTTGTGGCTTTATCACTTGAGTACAGTTACCCCAAACGCCATCGTTAAAGTCCATTGTAATCATACAACTACTCCATCTCCTCATCTCGTGTAGTTCTTGGTTTGGGGAACAGCTATTAGAAAGCATCTAAGACACACATAAGTAGCTGTAAATCATCATAAACATTATTACAGGCCATTGTGCAGCTATCAAAAGCACTGAATCATTGTCACTATCAGTTAATGAATGCACCCTGCATGTGCTATCAACTCCTCATTCTGATTTTAGGGAATGTTTTAATTTGGGGTATGAAGATACAAAGCTTCCCTCACAGCACTGATTCCTAAAATGAGAAGTTAAGAGCCACTAAAACATGAACCCTCTCATTAAACAGTGAATTCAAAGTTATTTGTTTCCTGCAATCTAGAATAACTGCATACGTAAGGAAATGCAAAGATCTTGGTTTGAAAGGGTCCAAGAGCAAGTCCAAAGAGGACTATTTACAAGATACAAAAAATAACCCTCTCCATCAAGCTTTTAAAAAACAAAACAGAAAAATCCAACTCTATCCATCAATATTAAAAATATTTCTCATTTGTAGAAGTGATGACTAATCTTCAAAACACAGTCTGAGAAGCCATTTTTAAACATGTAATTACTATTAATCTAAATAAGATTAATATAATTCTGCATTTCTGGGAGTAATAAATTATAAGTACCTGTTCATGTTTCTACCTACAAATCTCTTTCATGTAGCCTCAATAAAGTTCTTCTTTCAGCTTTAAAAAAAAAAAAAAAAACCAAAAAACCAAAAAAACCCAAAAACTCAAAACCAAACAAACCCACCCCAAAGTAAAATACAAACCAAACTCAGATTAATATTTTTATGAATTTATTGCTGAAAGATCATGGGTTTGTAGTCAGATTCCCAGAAAGTTGAGTCTTCCCTCCTTCCCCCAG
Source organism: Coccyzus lansbergi (assembly GCA_033558105.1). NCBI lineage: Eukaryota > Metazoa > Chordata > Aves > Cuculiformes > Coccyzidae > Coccyzus > Coccyzus lansbergi. Next base: position 2,629,715 of record JAUMJK010000426.1, on the reverse strand, counting down.
GAACATAAAAATGAGGACTGGACCTCCCAAAGAAGAGAAGTATCTTCTCTTCTGTCACATTTATTGTCCTTTGTCTGAAAAGCAACCATAAGCATTCAGTGCCATGGAGATATTTAATCAGAAGAGCCATGTAAATGATGAAGTTCAGCTGTTCAGTGAACTCACAGGATGCGAGTGCCACAACACAGTCCAACAGCCTGCTTATCGACCCGTTTCGCAGTGCTTCAGATTTCAACTGACCTTCCACGAGTGACTTGGAACAGTTCCACAGTTCTATGTTCTATTTTGCCAGTATTTCACAAAAATACTCACAGATGGGTGTACTAAAGGTAGAAGAGAACGTTGGCTCATTAATAAGCTTGCTACTGCCTCACTGTTTTACTGAGTTTTACTGATCATTTCACTCATCTTAAATTCCACTGTCATTCGAACCCACATGGCAAGCCTGGACAAATGCAAGGACTTGGATGTTGTTTTACAGGCTGGGCTTCCTGCCAAGCCAGCTCCACGTATTTCCCTGGCCCACTAGGGCAGCTTCAGGCAACGGCTCCCGTATTTACGTTATTGCTCTCAACAGCCAAACTGCTGCTTACTATTGACCCGGGCCCCATCTACTCTCATTTCTCACTCACAAAAATGTTACTTCTGTTGAAGAAAGTTTATTTCTAATTTTCACAAATACGTAAGACAAAAGCAGTGGCACAAATGCTTTTGTTCTGCCCACCTCCCACATCCCAGCTCCTGGGATTTCTTTTCTTTTGCATTGTGCCCATAATTCAGGTGGGAGGGAAGGAGACAGAGGGTGAGGTGTGACTACGAATTCACACACAGTGGCATGCTGTCAAACTAGAGATCTTTTTCAAAGTCCTCCACTACATAGTGACTCACTACTTAGCGATTCTTGTTGCACTATGCAATGATCCAAGAACCATATGCCAAACCATAAAAGTTATGAAATTATATCAGGTGCAACTACAACTGCCTCGCAACAGCACCCAAGAGAATTTAGTATTCTTCCAAATGGTCTCATCCTGGTCAAGCTTTATCCAAATAGGCAAGACTTCATTTAGCAAGCACACTGTGAAAAAACACAACGTAATCAAACATGTCAGCTTCCTAGGATTACGATCTTAATCTGCTACTCTTAACAGCCAGGCAACTCCGACTCCATTGATAACATTTGACTATTTCACATTTTCCTATGGTTCTTCCTCAGTGTCCAGGTTACCTCTCAGTCACAAGGCTCTTGCCACAGCCCCTCTATTTTCAGGCAGATGCAGCTGCTTGGTTCTCCCTCCTCCCCTCCACCAGCAGATTATATAACCACAGCCTGCAACGGATTTGCATTGTGTCCCTGCTTGTCAATCCTTTACCAATACAGACACCAGCATCTACCAACTTGTAAAATAACATGAGAGTAACTGGATTTCCCCTCAAATGGTGGTTCCTATTACAATACATTGAATGGTCAACATGTAATAGACAAAGAAGCATTTATGTTTAAGTTTTATTTATATCTAGGGAAGGAAAAAAGACAAATCCCGACTCAAGTACTTGTCCATTCATTCTTTTCTTTTTTTTGCACCAGTTGATCCTAGTCTTAATCCACAAGACCGCTCTTGTATAGCAAATGTTTACAGACCAGCAAAGACAGCTGTATTTATAGGGATGGCTCGAATTATACATATTAACCACAGAGTTACCAGTTTGTGCAAAGACCTTCTCTCTTACCTATTCATACAGGCAAACAAATCTAAACAGAATAAAGGAATGACACTTCAGGTGAGCCATACAGGTGCACAAGATGGTCTGTTAGAAAGATTTCAAAAGATCAGACCTCATGAGTTTCTCTTACTCAGCTAAGCAAAGCAAACTTCACAGCAAAGGTATATAATCACAAAAGTGAATTTCACCAAGAGTAACCCTCAATCACTTCACATCTCCAGTTCACAGTTATTGCCAGCATTCAACCCTTTATCTTCCACTCAGTCTAACTATGAGAATCCTCTCTGTTCTACCACAACCTGACTTTTAGTACTGCTTACCTTAATCGCCATCTGAGAGAAAAGAACAAAAAGATCAAGCACACAGTGAACTTCTGTAAATAACTTAAGCTGTTTTCTGCTCTCTACCAACAACACCTAACAGCAATACCGGCCATGAATACACACTTAAGATGAATACTTTACGTAGCAATGATCAAGGCAAAGCTGTAAAGGCTAGTATCGAGGTGGTGTTTCAGTACAAACAATTGGTTGAAAGTCTGCTACATAACAAAATTAAATGGCACATATAGCATCAGTTTTTGCTGCAGAGAACTGTCTAGCTAGTGAGGAAAAATTTGACACCTATTATCACTTCAGAGCATGTAACACATGGGCGGCAGGTAAACACAGAGCAGCTCAAGCAGCTCAGATGTTCACAGAGAGAGGTGGTCAGACACAGAAACCTTCAAAATAGAAGATCAGGTATAACTTTGACAATCACAATGGCAAAACACGTACTTTGGCTCTGATGTTCAGTAACAGTATCAAACCAGTAAGCTAATGGTTTTAAGCCTGAGAAAAAAGAAAAATCAAAGGACAACAGGAGTACAGAAGTTCTCACATAAACTGAATATCCAAATCAAGATACACTCACTATCCAGAGAAAGCCTCCATTTCAAAGGTGTTCTTTATTGTCATTATATCAGTGAGGCCCTTAACTTGCAAAAAGTCATTCTTTAAATAAAAATGCAGCCAAAAGAAATAATTTTGTTTGCAACTTGTATTTGCTCCCCTTTTGGCACAGTTTGCCATTTAAACAGCATACCTCATCCACAGCAGAGTTTAAGAGTAGCATGAAGACCTTAATGCAGTTTATTTGCTTAATGCTTAATAAAATCTAGGCAAACTTCCCAAAATTATACTGAACGATATTGTAAAACTGGGGGGTGAAGGGGATGAAAGCACCTGAAGAGAAGCACTCAAGTTAGATTCAATTATTCAAGTGTCGTATATTACATCTCTCTCCATTAAAATGGCCAAATACAGCAGCCCCTGAAACACATTAACTGACAAAGTTAGTTACTTGACAATCTATTTTAGCAGATTTCACAGGACCCAAACGTAATTCGCATGCCTACTCAAGCATTTCAAATGCAACTGGTGTAAGGTGGCAAGATGCAATCAGATGCTACTGCAGCTAACCAGTTTCGCAATAAAGAGTATATCAAAGAGATCTGGTTTACTTCAGAGTACTCTATAGCTTTACCTTTGGGCACTGGAGGCTCAGATTAATTTGTCAGAAAAGATGAAGCTCCTTAGCACCTAGAACTGTACCACCTGTAACAAGTGCTGAACACTACAAAAAGCAAAGCGATAATTTCTTTCTTCTTAGGGACAAGGGTAATGAACTAGCAGAGAAAGAGCAAGATTTTGTAGAAGTGGCTTAGTATCTAACTTATGCTTAAACATACGGCTGAAGAGCTTTTTCCTTCAGCTCACGAGCCATATGAAATGGGCCTTCCCTCTGATTTTGAGTGACACATACTGCAAAGATTGCAGTATTGGACTGCAGACTGTCAAGCATCCTAAAGGCACATTTCATGCATTCCCCTCTGCAGCAGGACCTACAATTTTCAGATCAAGCGCACAAGAACTACTGCAGAACACAGGTCTCAGCTCCTGCCACCTAGCACAACGCTAAGCATGCCGGTTCTGGTATCCTGCAAACCACTGACACTGGTCTGTGTAACACCTCAGAAACCTGGTCACTTTAATTTCTCTTATAGCCCTTTTAATGTTATAAAAAAGGGTAATTACTGTCTAGGACTAGCATCTTCTTAGTAGTTCAGAAATCAAAAGTATATTTAATTAAATTAAAAAATAGCTCACATTTTCTTGCTTTTGATTAAATATGCAGTTCAAAATAATACATATATACTTACATATGTACATACATAAAAGAACAAAATTCTCATAACACCAACAGTCTCAGTGTAAGGGACAGCATTAATGTTGACTTCTGTGTAATTTACAGAAGAATTTAGTACTAGACACTTCTTTCACAAGGATGTCAATCCCAAACTTCTACAGATATAACACGAAACATGAGAATGTGTTTCCAAGTGTTCTCTAAGACCATGAAAGTCTCAGCAATTTTAATATTATTTATTTCAGATTAAGCAACTTCCCTTTGACTTACGTATTTTATTCTTAGCACACACTAGACCAATAAATAATCTTATTTTGCTGCACAACAGACAACATAATTGAGGCAAATGATATGGGATTATTAAATAAACGCTTTAAAGAGATCTAAGAACTTCTGTTCATCTAACCAACATGCTTTGAGAGGAGGAAGGGGAAAATACAACATTTGAAATATGGATCCTCTCTTGTACAAAACCCTGTTTTTCATATGTAAAATACATGTGCAGAATTACCAGTTAAAGTCTGACAATTCTTTGAATAGAATACTTGAAAGCAGAGACCTATCCTAACCCTTTCCCCTGAAGATTGTATCTCCGCTCAGCAGGCAAGATCATCTCCAGTATTCCACAAAACAGTAAAACTACTGAGTTACAGATGCAAATGCAGGATTTTTTACTGAAAGGTACAGCAAATGAATCACTTCGCTGTTCAAATATCACATTGTCAAATTTGCCGTAAAAACAGTTTAAACTTATCAAACCTGAAAACAGTCTACGTTCAGAGAAACAGCTGAACTGCTTGCTAAGGAATAGCAAACATAAATATTATAAAAGTGAATTTAGTACCAGTAGTATTTCCAGTTTTCCAAGCAATTTGTTTTCTCATTTCACCCACCATTGATGGAAGAGCAGTTTAGACTACTAGTTTCATATGAAAAGAATAGAATTAGAGGCCACATTATTTTTGTTGTCATTTTTAACGCTGCCCATTGTTTTCACACGGTACCGTATTGCTTTGAATTGGCTGGCAGAACTCAAACCCCCTTCCCAAAAGCACCATCTGCTCTTCCATCAAGCTGGAAAACAAGCAAAGAAAACCTCCCCTTTTCTGAAGGAATGTGGAAGCTAAGTCTTAGCATGAAGAAAGTTAAAGATTTTGTAAGAAATTAAAGTGGACTATGTCCAGACTGTATTAATTCTTTCCTAACCAAGTTACGCAGACACAGTCGAGGGAAGAGAACACAACATGGCTGCATCATTTAGCCTGGACACAGTCACGTTTCAGAGCTATCTTATCATCTAACCAGCTAGACTTCAGACAGTGCATTAGCAATTAATTAATACTTATTTCAAGTAGGTCAGAAACAAAGCATGCCGCCACTGAACTCCTGTGCAGCTACGCACTGCACAGCTGCCTCTCACTGATCCCGCACATCATCATCTACAACGAGGGCTTTATTTTCTGTGGTTTAAGAAATAGGAGGTTTTGAAACCGTGTTTTCAGGCTCCAATACGACAAGAAGAGGATAAAAGGGAGGCGCTCGAAATGTGTGTTATCCGTGAGGATGGAACCAAACAGCCATCACATCCCAGCACACAGTCCTCTGCCCACCCACACACACGCATACGGGAGTTTGAGGATAAACTGGAGCGACTTCCATTCGGGGAACGGTTGGGTTGAAGCTTTCCCTCGCAGGAGCCCCTGAACGAGCCTTCACTCAAGTCCCAGCCTGTGGGGTCCCGGCCTCGTGTGGGGACCTCCATCCCACTGGGGGATCCCCTGCCCCTGAGAGGCTCCCATCCCACTGCCCGGGGACTCCATCCCGCTGCCCCTCAGGAGGCCCCCAGCCCACTGTCCCCAAGAACCTCAATCCAACTGCAGGATCCCAATCCCACTGTGGGACCGCGTCCCCTTGCCTGTAGGGGACCCCAATTCCTCCATCCCATTGCGGGACTCCATCTCCTGCAGGCAGGGGTCCCCATCCCGCTGCCCCCCGGGAACCTCAATCCCCGATCCCAAGATGAGGCCGCGTTCTTTTGCCTGTAGGGGACCCCGATGCCACAGTAGGACCCCAATCCCCTCATCCCACTGCAGGACCCCATCCCCCGTGCCCCCCCGGGGCGGGTTGGGGGCTGCAGCCCCGCTCCCCCAGCACGGGCCGGGCCCTCGGTTCCCGAGGAAGCCGTAAGGGAGGCCCGGGCACCCCCGGTCCCTCCGCGCTCGGCCCGTCGCCGCCGCGCACCTGCAGGCCCCAGCGGCGGCCCGGGGCCCGGCTGCCCGTCCTCGCCGAAGATCAGCCTGAAGTCGAACTCGTCGGTGGCGCCGCAGTTTGCCGTAGTCATGGGTTTGGCCGGCGAGGCGAAGCGAGAAACACCCCCACCCCGTCGCCCCGCCGGGCTGCGCTCCCCGCCGCCGCCCCTCAGGGCCGCCTCATAACCCCGGATGGCGCCGGAGGGGGCGGGCGGCGGCGCGAGCGGCGGTGCGGCCCCAGCGCCAGCTCCGGCCGCGTCTGCCACTCAGGCGGGACGGCGCGCGCTACGGGCCGCGGAGGGACACGCCCCCTCGAGGCCACGCCCCGCACAGACCACGCCCCAACACACAGGCTTAGCCTTGTGTGGTCACGCCCCCAACAGGCCACGGCCCCCGTCAGGCCTCGCCCCAACATACATTCTCTCACGCTTTGGCCACGCCCCCTTTCCAGCCCGATCACGCCCCCTTCGCTCGCAGCCTCTTCCCCGCGCCAGGCCCAGCCCCCTCCGAGACCACGCCCCCTCTGCACGCAACCTCGGCCCCCGCCTCTGCCCTCTTCCCGCTCGGCCTCCCTCGTGACCACGCCCCCGTGACGTCACGCCGGGGTGGGACCACGCGCGGGCGCCACGTGTCGCCCCGCCCGGGCCGCTGTGGGAAGGGCCCTCCACCCCCAACACCCCCGTTAGAGCCGCCCTGCGTTAGAGCTATGGGAAAAGCCGCCTGTCCCAATTAACCACTCGGTAATTAGGCTGGCGGGCGGCAGCTGCGGAGCGCAGCCGGGGTGACGAGCGCTCCGGCCGCTCGCCTCTCGGGATACCGGGAGCGGCGAGGCCGGTGCAAACGCTTCGAGCAAGTCAGGGCATCGGCAGAGGCAGCTCGGGAGCGTCACGACGTGTTAAGGGCGAAAAGAGAAAGAAAAGGGCAAAGGAAAACGTGGAATTTAAGTCGTTGCTAGGGCAGGGCTGTTGTAGGGTGCTCTCTCATCCTGCTCCCTGATGGGTTTGGGATTTGCAGTCTTAAGGAATCCTGGAGTGACTTAAACCCGTCATTGGGTGCTCTGGATGCAGGAAGAGGTGGATCCTCAGTAGATGACATTGAGGAAGATTTTAGGCATCAATGTGAATTAAACTCCTCACAGCCGGTCACGTTTGGTCACTGTGTGCGCGTTAGAGCCTCTCCCGGGACAGGCTGAGAGAGTTGGGGTTGTTCAGCCTGGAGGAGAGAAGGCTCTGCGAGACCTTAGAGCAGCTTCCAGGACTGAAAAGGGCGCCAGGAAAGCTGAGGAGGGACTCTGGATCAGGGATTGCAGGGATAGGACAAGGGGAGATGGGGATGAGATCTTGGGAAGAAATCTTTTGCTGTGAGGGTGGGGAGGCCCCAGCTCAGGTTGCCCTGAGCAGTGGTGGCTGCCCCGTCCCTGGATCTCTGCTACATTCTCGGCCCAGCAGGCTCATGGAAGTGTTAATTCCATTTATCTGTGCACTCGTAAAGAAGATCAGTGTGCTGAAGAAAGCAATCCTAAATTCAAACCAACTTTATGACTTTGCCATTCCAGTGGAAACAGAAAACATCATTGAATGATACCATGTAGAGCTTGGGACAGGAGGAGTTTGCCCAAGTGAGAATGAGAGGCTGCTTCTAGGGCCCAGAACACAAAGCAGCGTTATGTTTAGTTAATCTTCTAACACACCATCTTTTCTATTGTCACTTCCCGCAGGCCAATAACTATTTCTTTACGTGAAATACATGAGCAACCACAGCCAGTCTTCCAACAATGCTTAAACCAAAGGCTGATGAGCTTGGGGTAGCCAACTGGCTCTACTGAAAGAAGCCCAAACCTTTATAAGCAGCTCACACCCTGTTGGGCTGTAGCCTCTTTTTACCTCTAAATCCAAGGTCATGTAGCAAGACAAGCTGGAAAAGAATGTTTAATTGGATTAACCACGTTAAGAAAAACCCTCATGCCTTCTTGAATGAAAACAGCTCTACAATGAGCATTTCAGTGAAATATACTATATATAAAATGGCTCTTGGCAGCTATTTGTTGTCTAAAAAATCCTGGGTAATTTTTCACATTTTCAAAGCAGATATGTTAGAAGTTGTCTAACTGTTAAATAATTGTTGTGTCAGATTACAGCACGTGGAGTAACCATAGCAGTTTCCTGATCTGCTCTATCTGTAGGTTATTCATTATGCATGTCCCTGGAGAAAAATACAACCAAATTCTCTCCATAAGGGGAAATATGAGCACAAACAGACATTTGATCCATGTTCTTTGATAAGATGCTCAGAGTATATTTCTAATAAGAATACTAAATTTAAAATATGTATGTTATTGTCTTGTTTCTTTCCTTTAACTGTAAAATAAATCTCCCCTGTTTCAGATGGTATTAATTCAGAAAACTATGATATATGCAGGTCATTATCCAGCAATTTTAGTCCTACCTACAGCTGTCAATTAAAAAGAGAAAGGACCATAAAATAAAACCCTAAAATAAAATACAGTAGTTGGCTGTTATGCCCATCTAGCTAACAATGTAAGGATTTACAGAATATGTAGACTCTAAGGCGGCACTGTAAGCAATTAATAGTTATTTACAGTAATCATAAAGCTTTTTACATCAAAATCAGATATCTTAGAATTCAGAATTTAGGATATTGCTGGCAAGAAACATTCTTCACTGTTTTTATTTTACTGTCTCTGTCCTTCTGCACTAAAACATACTTGAACTTGTAAAAAGAAAACCACCTTCAAACCCTTTCTATACAGCTAGAGAGTAATTGGGGCGTGACTGAGAGGGAGTTGGCAGAAGCCCTAAAACGACTGACGTGGGCTTACATCAACGTCCAGGGACTTATGTCAACCTCTGTGCTTGAGGTCCATGGCATGCATGGCTGGTTTGGCTGTTACTCGCTGTTGAGAGACGGAACGGTGGCAGTAATGAGGGCAACTTTATTTCATTTGTGGTTTGTAAGGTGGGGATACTTTTATTTATCCATTTATTTAACATGCATAGGTGGTTTCTGTCCTCGCTGCTTTTAGGCTGTGTTATTGCATCCAGATGGGGATACACCTTGATCTGGTCAGGAGCTGGAGTTATTGCACATGCTTTGAGAAGGAAGGAACGCGCTTCCTGTGGCATTTGAGTCCTTTCCAAATTGAGACTATTTTCTAGGCGTGTTGTGACTTTCGGCTCCAAAAACCTGAGGGCTACATTGCGCTGTGTTTTATTTTCCACACATCATCCTGTGCTGGATAGCTAGGAATTCTGGAGCTGCAGCCACATCCCAGATCTGTATTTGTCTTGGAGTAACAGGGATCCTTCCCCCCTTCCTTTGGGCAGCAAATCTAACCCAGCTGTGCAATCGTAGCCACAACAGCCTTTGGAAGAAGCATGGTCAGGCATTCGTTCTGCATGATTCAATAAACCAAACAGCCTCAAATTAAGAATATAACGCAGAAGGTTGTATTTCATGCGCTTGATCTCGTTCCCATTGGTGGCTGAATCTGAGCCCTTTTAGAAGCCACACACACTAGCGTGGCACAGAAAGGGCAGATGAGAAAGCACAGAGCAAGACTCCTGGAATCAGCAGACAGTGTTCCTTGGCTGCACCGACAGTTCTGACTTTTACAGCCACTATTGAAAAAAGCAGTACAACCATGGAAACCTTTTCACCAGTGTGACTGTATCCTTACACATTTAAACTCATTTGCAAATGGCAAACAAACAAAATTATCACAGCCTTTATGTCTCTTGGAGCTAACAAGGCACATCCAGTTTTTAAGTACTCATAATGATGTTCTGTAGGAGAAAGATACTATTTCAGCATAGAAGCTATGTTCAAGAAAGTGAAGTTCAGCAGTCATATAGGAAAGGGGCTTGCGTTCTGCACACAAGGTCATAGGTTATTTATATTTAATATGTGACATCTGGCATTTAAAATAATTTCCTTGGCTAATTACCAGTGCCTGGGTGAAATGTGAAACTTCTGCCATTGGGGAATTAAAAGGAAAACAAAGAAATAGATTGCACAGTACTGGAAAGTTTTGTAGGAAAAGTATGAGTTGTCCTAATTCAGGCATTGGAACATACGGTAACAGGAGCGAGGGAAAAGGAGTAATCTGACTGAACTGGGATAAATTATAAGCTTTGTGTCAAAATCTGCCATCGTCATTTTAAGACCCCCTGTGCTATGACTTCATTACAAAACTCCTATCTAGATCTTATGCTCAGCATCTGATCAATGGGGTATTTGTAATAGCAAGATTACAAAGCTTTTTTTAAAAAAAAGATTGCCTACAAGGTGTACGTTGCCAAAACCAAACTTACATAAAAACTTAATGAGGTCATAGTCTCATTTAACAGTTTTCCCCGAAGAGGTTTCATCACTCACCTAAACTCACTGCAGTCAGCGTAGTACACTTCAATATATTTTTCTTCAATATATTTTCACATTAAACAATCATTGCTTTGCTTTATTGTTTGTTTAACATTCAGCCATGTAAAAGAGACATTACTTCATAAAGTTTGCTGCTGCTGTAGTTTTTTGCAGTTTTACAGTGCAGTTTGAATCCTCCCATATGGAGGTTACAATCACGCATGTTAAGAAGCCTGGAGGGTCTAGAAGTCTGCTGTTTAACTGCATGGCTCTCTTCACAGACTTTATATTCATACTGTTTTGCTCTGAGATCATCGAGTGAAAGCAAAGTGAAGTTAGCAGCTGCATTATTACTGATATCGATACATAAGGACACTCCAAGACAAGAGTATTTGCTTCTGAAATGATTGCTTTTACAGATACCTCAGAATCTTATTACAAAGCCTAAAGTGGTTTGAGAGTGAAATCAGATGACAACCAAGATTGCTACTGGAACAAGAACAAACTCCTTTATAGCACACTGATGTTTACATAAGATAAATATTTGTGGAAACTCAGATGAGGTTTCATAAAAGCTCTTAGGCTTGATACAGACTAAGGTGGTATTTTACTTACTTTTCCATATTTTAGCTTCCATTTTTGACTGTTCCTTAGCCAGCAGACAGTCTTCTTGTACAGGACTGGGATACAGAAAATGCAGGTTCTGTTCCAAGCTTCCAATTTCTTCTAGTCTAATTTTGAGAATTTCTCAAAGCAGCACAAATAATTTGCTGTTTGTACAGGCACTTAAAACACTGCCTTAGCTTCCTTCTGAAGTGAGGATATTAAAATTTCTGCCATCCCTCTTTTTACTCACATTGCAGATGCCTCTGAGAAAGGTCTGGAGTATTTCTTGCATACTGTGTTTGAAGAGTCAAGCAGCCTGGCTAGATTATTTGGGCTAATATTTCTCTTTCTGCTGGAAAAGGAGAAGCATTACACAACTGTTACACCAAAAATGAAACCCCAGTCACTGTTCTGCACACTGCGATAATCTAATATGGTTCTATTTTGTTCAAGTGTAACGCATGTGCAGTTTAAGATGTACTGGTTCTTCTGTATTCCATATATGTACTTGATATCCTTTGATTAGCTTAGATTTAACCACAATCTCACATTCTTAAATAATTCTTCTATATACATTGTAACTTAATAAATAATACATAGCTTTTGCTTATCAGTCCATTAAGGTTTCTTTATCAGTACCCCAGTTGTCTTCAGGGGTAGCATGAGAATATTGGCCCTTATTGGGGCTTTTCACCATAATTCATAATAAACAACCAGAATAAATGTGTTGCTAATCTCTTCTCAGGTCTCTGAGGCCTGATGGGCTCACTCTCCCGTGAGCAGGTCTGCAAGCCTTGTACAAGTCATTCTTTTGCCCTTGACTCAGATCAGACTAAGCAAACATCAACCAATAGGTCCTAAAGCTGCAGACAACTTTAAAGATTCCCTGGGAATTTGAATCTTGGATTTCTACATCTTCTCTGCAGAACTGGGTCCATTTTGTAGTCAGGAACACTCACAGGTTTGCTTAGTCTGCATCTAATGAGCAGATGGATACAACAGGTTTCAGCTGAGAGGCAAGGGGAGTTGAACAGGATTGCCATATCTGAGCTGTGGCAGGTGTTTGTGTCTTTTGCTGTGATCCCACTATAAAGTCCAAACAGGCCAGCCAGGTGGTTTTCATGTATGTTTTCTTTTGCATTGGAATAAAGGGAATAGTTTCCATTAGTGGCTTTTCCCTCCCAGTTTTTCAGTTGCTTGACTTTCTGCTTGGCTTGCTGTCCAGATTGTGTGTAAGAGGGTTAATCCTTGTTTGACAGAGCAAGGGCTGAGAGGTTTGATTATTTGATTTGGTCACAGAATCAGTCTTCGCTACAGGCAGTCATCAGATACTAAGCTGCTGGTCCTGATCCTTACCCTTCTACCTTATACTTCTACCTTACCCCTTTCCCAGGAATAGGATTTGCTGCTTCCTCATCTTCCTTATATGTCAGACTGGATTGAGACAAAGGTATTGCTGCATATTCTACTTTCCATGAATTTTTAAAAGATAAAACACAGAAAGAAATAGCTGATTAAATACTACCCGAGTATTCTTCCAAGCTACAGAATGAACTATTCAATTAATAAATCCATCCCAGTCAGCTCTGGAGGAATATTATTTTTGCTGTATTAGCAGATCCCATATATTAATTCATCAAACAGGTGTGAAGAATGGGTTAACTGTCAATTTCTGCTGAACAAAACAGGAGAGTTTCAATGAACTCTCACATATTTTTTTTTAAATGAATTCAAGCTAGAAATCTTATGCGGAGGATTCATGTCATCCAGTCAGTGAGTGAAAACAAACCATATGATCAGCCCTTTTGCTATCACTATCAAAAAGGCCACAGGTGTCTGAATATGCACAAATCATCTGTCTACAAATGCAAAATAAAATGTCTGACCTGCTGCTTACTCCCTTGGAGACCAGGGTCTGGTGCTCCCATATGCTGAGAAGAAATAATACCAATAAGCCACAAGGAGGTAACTACTGATCCACTGGGATGTGTCCCTGCCCATGGCAGGGGTGGGACTGGATGGACTTTTAGGTCCCTTCCAACCCAAAACATTCTAACATAACATAAAATTATAAAATGTAGGGAGGTCCTAATACTTTGATGAAAATTTCATCATTAACTTAATAAACCCTTTAGGTGAACAAAAAGTGCTCAGGGACAAGAAAAGGCAAAGTCTCTGAATTCTATTACTTAAGTTTCCATTTGAATTAAAACCTATACATCTTCTCCAGTTTTGCTCAATTAAAAAAGAAGAAACAATCAATCAGCCATGAAGTGGTTTCTCCTGGGCAGGGATTCAGCAGGAAGCAGTCAGCAGGACTGTATGTACCCACAGTCACTATAACGCATGATTTTTTTGTAGTATGTAGTAGAATTAAGCTGTCCTGATAGTTTTGACATGCTTTTGCTCAGCAAAAAAATGCTGAAGAGAACAGCAGCTGCCCTTCTTGGTGCTCTCCTGCAGGCAGGCTCTAATCCTCTGGGTTTATACAGTTGTTCAAGAAACATTAAAAGGAAAAGCCTTCTAAAGCAGCAGAGGCACCAAACGGGAAACTGCTTGCTCAAAGCTTAACCTATATTAAGAAAAAGTGTATTTTGTGCTTTTAAAATTCCTACAGTAGCAAACCCAGTCAATATATTAAAGATCCATATCACAGACTACTGTTTCATATTTATTATCACAAAGGGAGGGGTGTGTCTGCCACAGTCTGACCATAAACTGTAAATGAATCTTTCCCAGTCAAGACAGCACATGAAAGTCATTCGTCTAGCAGCTTCCAAAGTTGTAAACCCAGTTCAACTGGCTACCAGGCTCTGACTGTGCTTGGTACAACACAATTGGTATGTACCAGAGAATCAGACAAAAGATCAAACTAAAAATAGTTCCGACACTGGTATTTATATACCTTCAGAGTATTAAAATCAGTCTTACTGGATTTCTTGGACTTTTTCTCGTTAGGAATGCCCTAACAAATTACACTGAGGCTGTTATAAAATTGACTGTAAAAGTTTAAAATTAAGCTTTAAAATTTGAGTAGAAAACAACTGTAAGCCTAGAAATGTTAGAGTAAAACTTGAAAGAAATCCAAACTTGTTAAGGCATATAACTTCATATAGCACATCCAGGCAATGTTAACTCTTTCCTATAGCAGTCCTCTAGTTGGAAAATAAATTGGGTCCATTTTTAATATGATTTTAATCTGCTATTACAGTCTCCTATTACAGTAAATGACGTGAAACATTTAGTATTAATGTACGGTTTTCGTAATGTCAATAACTTTGTGAAATACCTAAAACTTTTCTGTTAATTAAATGTAACATCGATTCACTGTGTAAGGCTTCATGTTAGGAAATAGTAGCTATATGTGGTTTATATTGCTAAAAGAATCATAAATAAGAAAGATCCTAAAAGGAAAGGAATGGTTGCCAGTAAAATGTACGAGACCAAAGGTTAAGTAACTCTCGGAACATGAGGTTATGGGTTGAAGTAGTTAAAGGGAAAATATCCCAGAAATACATTTCAGAAAATGAACTAATTAGAATCATAGAATCACCAGAATGACAGGTATTTGAACAAAAGGGTGGGAATAGTTCCTTTTTGGGAAATCTACTTCAATATTTATAACATAACTGACCCAAATGTGACTCAAAATTAAAAATTAAATTAGAACTGTGTAGGATTGAAATGCCTTTGCACTTAATATTTCTTCATTTCTCAGCAGTGGCTCAATCACGCAAGAAACACAGTATTCTTGAAGGGAAATGTTTGTCTTTTTCCTGTTTCATTTCAGGGTGTATTTCTGTAACACCTTAAGCCACCTTGTTCACAGCTGCCGTAGCCTGGCCCCCTACCCTGCCCTCCGCACCGCGGTGGTTGGTGCTGATGTGAGCTCTGTGCAGTAAGTCAGCTCAGGGATTCCAGCCAGTTACAAATCAGCTCTCCAAAGAAAGCAACGTTTTGTCTAGGTTCCCTGAACTAGTTCATTATATAGTAGCACTAGTGGCTCAAGGGAGGGAGCTCAGCTAGCTCTGTTTCTCGCTCATTTGATGTAAGGTCCTGGAGAACCCCTGGGACCATCAGCTGTCCAACAGGCAGTGGCTAACCTTCGTTATATGAGCCCCATAGCTCACAGTCTAAATACTGACTGCAACTATAATTAGCTTTAGGTTCCACTAATATGGCAGCTAGTAAATTAACCAGATGAAACCTCACTAAATCCTGATACCTGGGACAAGGGAACAGTAACATCTTTCAGCAGAAAGTCACAAATCACCCAGTGTGGCTGGTTAAAACCATCTAAAAGGTGCAGTGAGATAGCTGTACCTTGTCATGGAAAGGAGGGTTTCCACATGCTTTCTCTCCTATAATCGTCAGAGAACTGACCTAACTCCCTAAACCAGATGGAAACGCCTGTCTCACTTTCGCTGTGCTAGTTTTCTGCCTGGGGCGGTACAAGGTGGGAGTGGAATCATCTTTTGGAAGCAACAGCTTTGCTCAGCTCAGCTCAGCTTGCTGTCTCTGCCTCCGAGGCTCTGGATGGATGTCCTGGTCTGATCACTGCTGGGTTTAGGAAGGAGGTTACCTCTCCCAGCCACCTACACAGATTACAAGGCGAAGCAGTGAATATTCCTTTTTCAGTTACAGTTAAAATTAGCCACGTTAACCCACACAGCTTAAACAGCAGATCTTCCTTAACTCCCTTTGAAAATCAGGATGGAAACTGTATTTTGGTCATAACTATCACATCCATTTTCTTCACCAACAACTGATCTGTCTCTGACCCTGAGCGAGTTCTCTGAGGGATCTTTTGGGTGTGACTAGAGCACTCTCATTAGGCGCTTATTTTGCAATGAGGCCACAACAGGTGTGAGAAAGACAGGGCTTTGCATGTGGCCCCTTCCTGCTCCTCTCTTGTTGCACCTTCTCCACACCTTCTCCATTACAAAATGAAATGAACAAAAAGACTAATTTGTGCCAACTAAATATGCCCAGTTTCAAAACCATGTAGTACTGATAAGGATGAACCTGCTGCTTCAACATAAATGGGCAAATGCTTGCCTTGTGCCAAAGAGCAGAGAGAGGAGAAAAGAAAATAAGCTTTTACAACCAGGAGTATCTGCAGGTTGGATCAAAGAACACTCTATGGAGAATGAATGCAGGGCAGCAAATGCACAATCACAGGTTTCTGACCTACAGGACTGGCACTGGAATTGGTTCAACTTGACCGAATGCCAGAGCACACACTAATCCAGGGAACAGAGCCAGACGTGACCCCACTAACAGGACCTTTGTTGCTGTTTTAAACATGTATCTTTACTGTGCCAGATAACAAACTGAAGATGATATTAACTTAGCAATTAAAGAATAATTATCAAAAGAAGGAACGCTTTGGTCTGCATCAGTTAGTCAGACTGACATTAATGCCAGACAGGTATATATCCTTCTCTATCAACGTTTTCATCAATTTGATAAATAAATTCATTTAGGTTACATGATAAATTTTAACAACTAAGCCTCAAACCCCTCTCCTTTACTCATTTATTTGTAAAATCAGCAACCTAGGCATTAAGGTAAATTGCAGTTATAAAAAGTACTAAGAAATAAATTTAATATTAACATCTGGTTGTACTTTGAGACTAATAACTATATGGTGTTAGGCAATACCAGCTTAATGGCTTCTTCCCTTCCTCTGCACTACTGAGAATGCCATCTGCTCAGCTGTTTTGGCATAACCACCATGTGAGCAGGACCGAGGGAACTGACCCAGCTTCATCCTTTCTTTGGGGTGTGGGGAGGACAGTTCAGATCAGGCAGGGTCCCTGATCTGATCCGCAGCACAACTCTTCAGGGACGGTGTAGAGGCTGCAAGAGGTGATGCAGACCAAGGATGTCATAAGTTTCTTGTGTCATGAGATAAAAGGGCAGAAGAGGCACTGGTTCCTGTGTGTGCCCACAAGGGACAACAGCTTCAGAGCAGCACTCCAATACACTGCCCTCTGTCAATGCTCCTGACAAAATGCAGTAAAAGAACTGTGAGCAAGTTTATAAACAAACAGATGCTATCTCAAGGATAAAGACTATGAATACTCTTCTACAGATTGAGTTCAGACCGAAACTTGTGATGAGGCTGATCAACAGAGAAACTTGGAGCAAGTAAGCCTGAAAAGTAAATAATGAGGTTTATTGCAAGTAATAAGGACAGGGCTATTGGATTATTTGCTCCAGGACATTCTCTTGTTACCCTCACTTTTGCAAATATAAATTGCATTCAGTAAAGAGAAGGACAATTACTTCAAAGCATCTTTGTCAGAAATAAGTGATATGCAATAGTAAATTCACCAGGAAAACTGGACTGTAAGAGAGAATCTTTAAAGCACTTAGACGACAATTCATTGATTTATCCCCCTCCCCACAATTCACAGTAACTGAAAACAAACCATCTGTCCCCTGGGGATGATTGCTGTTGCAAGCCATGGCCCTAATGAATATATTTTTTAGTCTGAGATATAAGTAAGAGCTACAAAAGGTTAAAAAATGTGGGTATAGTTCAGATAAACATCTAAGAGTTTGGAAATTCATCTGAACGCTTTCTGTCAGAAAAGAATGTGCTGTAAGTCTCGTGAGAAACAGGCTTATTTGTGATGTTGCTGGCACTTTTCTTTCTGTTCTCAGCTGGAATAGGATGAGAGCAGACAACTTCTCACATGGCGTTTTGTCTTCAAGAGTTGTGGGGAAAAAGTTCAGTTCTAAATATAGAAGATTACAGTAAGACTTAATCCTATGTAAACTGACTTTGCCTCTTGTTCCTAAAAGAGACAACAGGATAGTAAAGTAAAATTTTGGTGAAAATGGAAAAGTTGCACATAGCTAAAGAAGAAATAATTATTTTCATATTACAAGTTAAAAAAAATCTCCACACCCGCAACATGAAAGACAACTTTTGATTTTTAGTTACACAGCACTAAATAAAAAATTGCCCCTCTTAATTAATGTGAATAACAACACTGACATCCACCAAGGTCTTACAGCAGCACCTTGAAATGAAGCTCGACTATACACAACAGTAGGACTAGGGTCTTAGCTATGGACAGAGTAAATTGTCTTCCTTACATAAGTTACTTCCAAAAACTAAATCTAATTTTCAAAATGCCTTAGAAATTTATCAGTCTTTCCTTATGAGTCAGTGTGTTGCAGTCTCCAACATTAGTTCTGGAAATGGAACTTGAACTTTAAAATTACTTAGACTTGTTGAAATATTTTACTGACAGCCTTATGTGACAAATACACACAGTTGCAGGGACAGGGTATGGTGCACACAGGTTTCCAGGCTGTAGCTGCAGCAGATGCTCTACTGACCCAGGGCAGCCAGAGAAACAGCTCATTGCTTCCGTAATGGCAATTCTTCCCTTTGACAGGTCAGGTATTTCTGCTGAAAGCAAGAGGCATGGTTTATAACTCCTTGGACTGGCTCTACTGGGAAGTCTTTAACAGATGTCCAAGTCACAGACGTCCAAGTTAACCAGGTAGTTAATAATTACGGACATAGTCTGACAAATATTACTGACTTAAATATAGCTGATGTAAACCACCCCTGCCCCAGGCTCTCATCCCCTTCCTTTTCGTTCTCCCTTGTTGCCCCCAAACATCTGTTAGGAGGGTTAGTGGAAGGGCTGTAAACAGGAGATGGTTTTTAACCTGTATCAATTCCCTAGTCTGTTTTACAACAAAATCTCAAGAACAATTGTACTGCCACACCTGAGGCAGTGACAAAGACATGGGGAATGCACAGCTGGGGGCTGAGCAGCACTGACATGAGAAAAGGTGTTCATCAAGCTACAGCAGCCACCCTGCCTGAGCACGAGATGTTCCTGCTGCTTATCTAAGCAGCCAATTAGAGGAAAATTCTTGGAAAGCAAAAAAAGGTATCAGTTAAAGATGGCAACAAATTTGTCCTTTAAACAATAAATCTCTTCTAAACTGAAACCGTAGTGGTGCCTTTTGCATAGTCTGAGCAGAACTCGGAGACTACCTTGCAAATATCCACTTTTGGCTGCTGCTTTGCAGATCTGCATTACAGCACAACTACTAAATGTGCAAAACTAGGCTCGTTTGCAGAGGGCTTGTGTGGTAGAAGCAGTTCTCATTAAAATTTCAGAATTTGTAAAGGGTGATGGCTCCTAATGTTATGTACTCGGAATTCATAGTTCAGCTGCCACTTTTGTCTGTGCACAAACTACATGAGGTTGCCCTTTTCTTCCAGAAAAAGAACATCCACCTATAATTCAGACTTGTGTTCCGAGGACCAAGGCAACACTTAAAGTGAGTCACAGACAGTTAAGATTACATTATTACAAACACCCTCTGCTCAGTCTTCAAGGGGGTCTCTCCTCCTTCCCAGCCCAGATACGGCTGCGGTTGCATGCTGCCTTTGTATGAACAAGCAGCTTGTTACTGACTCTTGCAGTTTATTGGAAAATTAAAAATTAAAATATGCAGACTATTTTATAACCACACATAAATTTACAAACTTCCAAGATCCTTTGCCTATCCCCAAACCAGATTACACAATACAGACATTTGTGAGGGAAAATGCATAGGCAGAATTTTAAAGGCTCTATAACACTCAGAAAAGAACTGTTAAGCAGCTGCTTATTCCCCACTTTTATGAATACAGGGCTGAGTTATTACTCCATATAATACAGTGCTTGTTTTGGCATAAGGTAGGAGGTAATCCCTAATGCTTAGCCTGTTTACAGGTCAGATCAAGCCTCCCCAGTGATACTGCCGGAGCAGTAAATGGTATATTTTCTGAAGGGTAATGGGACTAGACTGAGCACCTTTCACAGACTGACCCAGGTATATGCTCCCTACATAGAATCTCGATAAAGAGATTCTAAAGAATATGCTTTTGTTTTAGGGAACAGAAGGACATCTTTGTTTTGCTCCTCCCCTCTCAGATCTTTCCCTTTAGAAATGACTCATAGTAATCCTGCATGGTTTGGTTTCTTTAGACCAGAAACAAAAATACGAAGTCAGGAGACAGATAAAAACTAAAACGCATAAATCCTTTTAAAGGAACTTCTATCTTATCTAGGCTTATCTAGATGTAGTAAGAATATGGAGACCAGAGACAACTGTAATACTTTTGCCATTCTGCCTTGAAGTTCATGAGTGAATTATGTCAAAAAGTTTAGATGCTTTCCCAGATATATGGTTCACAGATAACAGTGCTTAGTTTGTCTGTCGCCTGTCTCAGCAGCTGTAGGTACCACCTGGTTTCATCAGGAAGACACATTGCAAAAGATGTCATCACTTTGTTCGCTTAGAAAATAGATTCTCAGGAGCAGCATCAAAGAGTATTGAAAAAAAGGTTCCTGTGAATCCTATAAGTTTTCTTTCAGTTCATCCTCTGAACATCTGCCTTTACATTTTTCCACCCCTTCTTGCTCTTTGGGACCAGTCCAGTATGGAGGATCTCTCTGCAAACCTTGGCTTCCCTTACAGCCAAGCAAAGCAAAGGATCAAGCTCATTTGCCTGTCTACAGCAATCAGAACTGCAAGTTTATCATTCAGAAAACACATGGACCATAAACACAGCATTTATTTGGCCTCTTTTATTTGAAACAAATGACATTACGAATCATGTTGAGAATGGAGTTTCCATCTTCCCTGCCTTGATCTGATAGGGAGCATTACTGAACTTGAGGATAAGGTCAGGCTTGTCCATCTGATCCGCATTAATAGGTGAATTTCACACTGCCTGCAGTTGCCAGTCCTCTCAGATCTGCCAGTATGACTACACATAGAACCACTCCCTAACCTGGTTCTGTCAAAATAATCTGCTTTTTGTGGCAAATGATCAGAGAATAACAGGGAAGGAATGAAAGAAAAATGTTCCTTTTTGTTGGCTCCTGCTACTCTAGGGACTGGACAAGTTTCTCACTGACAGTTAGTTACCATGGCCATTAATAGCCTGAAACAAACTGAATGAATACCACGATTTAGAAGAAAAGAGCGAAAGCTCACTAGAAAACCCAAAGAATATCATAGGAGTGGGTAAATGTAAAGCAGTTCCTTTAAAGAGAAACTGATGACCATTTGGAAAAAAGTGTATTTTAATTATGTGTAAAGTTTAGCCTCTGGCAGTCTGGCAGTTCTGTTTTAGAAATAATCTTCTACAATTAAACCCAGTTAACTCAAACTGCTGCAAGATTAAATATCTTTCACTTATCCACGTTTTGAATTGCTACAACTTTTGTTTGCTGTGGACTAAACCTCCTCCAAATATTAAATGCCGATATCTTATTTGCACGCAGAAGAGGCACAGCACCTTTCACACCATCAAGAAACAACTCTGACTGCCCTGTTGCCAGGGAAGACAACTCACTTTGCACTAGACAGCTATTTGTCTGCTAGCCGTGCAAGAATCCACTTAGCTTCCATTTCATCTCATTTGTAGTTGCCAATATCTAACCTTTAAATACTTACAGCTGCCACTTCTGCGTTGAAAAAGTATCTATTTTCATCTTTCACTTAAGCGTGAGATACTGTCCAAAGCATCTGGTAATGTGAACTGTGGGGCCCTGGAGAGCTCAGGACCTATATAGCCTGGTTCAAAGTCATCGTGAATGAGAATAAGAGCGTTTCATGAGCAGTTCTTCTGGTGGCAGTGGCCTTAGTTATCACAATATTCTACTCAACAAAAACACTCTATTTTGTTGGCTTCTTTTACCCTGCATCTGATCCCCTGGTTAGTCATTTGTACACACAGAGCTGCACTTGAGAACTGAGAGGGTGATGTGGGGCAGGAAGGGATGTCCAGGGTTGCTTTTCTAGAGTTGACTTCACAAGACATGCTTGTAAAACTGACTTGACCACACTGTTTCCTAATCATAGGAAGAGGACTTCAGACTACACAGACACGAATGAAAACCTTTTCTGAAGCACCAATTCCCTAGACAAACATTTAGAAATGAGCTATGGATTAAGAAATTATTTCAAAATATTCTTTGTTTTTAGGAAACAATAAGAGGAGGGCAAAATTGGTAAAACAAGGTATTTAATTTTAGATTCTGCACTTGGTTGAATGCTTATCAGTTGCCACGATCCCTATTGTGGATTAGCAAGAGGCAATAGAACATCTAAGTTTTAAAAAATGTTCTTCTCTAAAATCACTATTTATGCTCAGAAATGGAGATTTCCATCACAAATTTGCATTGCTGCCATATGCATGAAAATCAGCGGGTAGTCCATCAGAATTACAACTATTTTACCATTAAATAATGCAGATACTGGCCCACCAATTTCCCCCACTGTGACTAAGAAAGTACAAACACCGTAGGCATTTTTAGAGCTACAGCTCATGCAGGCACAGCCAGCCTGGCTATAAAGGAGCTGTATTAGCTGTTGCTAACAAAACCCTTGCAGCACAGATTTCATTCCAGGGGTGCATGACATTCTACAAAACTGGATAAATTCTTGAGAAGCTTAGCCAGCTCTGAGATTTGTTCTGGCCTGACTATTCTGCCAGTAGCCCGTCATTTAAACTGGTATTTTAACAATACAACTTAAATCACTTGGAAATAACATCTGTCTTAGCTGCTTTCTGGAATCACAGAGCTTGCAAAGCAAACTGTTTCCCAGTAGACAGGGTTATTTTTCAAGAGGGCTCTATTGCCATGATTCTCACCATCTGTAGGAATAATCTGATGCAAAAAATCACAACTCTGATTTGACTAATATGAACCCTGCCTATAAACAAGGTATACAAATGGAAGGTTAAGCAGCGAGGAGGTACTTTTTAAAGCCTGAAGCCAATGAGACTGTCGAAGTACTGACCTTTCCTAGATGATGAATATCGACTTCAGCAGTCCTGACTTCCCCTGCCTAGGTACTCCCAAGTCCCAGGGACCCCTTCTTGCTTAGATGCCATCCTTGCTGTTATGCCACCGCTAATACCTGTGTGGTCCCAGAGTGAATTGGTTCAGGGAATTGATTCACCTGAAATATACCAGCAGCAATAAGCAAGTGTTTGTGCTGGCACAGTGTTGCTGGTAATAAGCCATAGGAAGTTGAAACAAGAAGCAGGAGGCAAGGACTTCATAACTTGGTGTGAACCACCTATTATGTGACCCTTGAAATTACTGGCAAGTCTGAATAGCTCAATGAAAGAGTTGAGAAAAGATGTCACGTCAGCTTTCATAGTCCCTTACTTTAGTTGTATCTCCGCACTTTCCTATTCAAGCAAGAAAGTGTTCAACATGTTTGAATTGAATGCTACAGTAGTTTGTTTAGTAGCTCTGAGTCACTGAGAATTGTGTGTTATTTGTTTCAGGAATAATTAGTCCCAAGAATATACTGGCAACATAGTTCAAACAGCGTCATTCTAATGCACCTATGAGACTCAAGGACAGGTAGCAGATTCCTTAACCAAAAGCCATTCAATACCCCTTTCTGGCATTCTTCTGTTTATCTCCTAACCCAGTAAAATAAAACATGTTTTAGAGGAAATCTCACGCAGTCCCCATGAAGCAGTGGATACCAGTTCCTTCTTTTTAAGCACACAATTTAAAAATTTCAAACAGAAAGGGGCTTGAGGCAAAATTCCTTTGCCTAAATAGCTTTTAAGTTTGTGAGAACTTGGATCCAAAATATGCTACTTTGATCCATCTAATTTACCCAGCATTTCATCCTTTACAACTAATTCAGTCTAGAGCTTTATAGTCAACTAGCAAAGACTTGAAACAACATTGATCTCCATTTTAAATAATCTCTTGTCAAGAACCATATATAAGAAAATATGTCACTACTTTCCGCACTTGTAATGGGTAGATCTGAATTCAGGACATTATCTGAACCATACTGAAGTCATCAATAAAAGCACTCAAGGAGATGGTAAGTCATTTCACTCTGACATGGATATGGCTTCATGTAACCCCAGTTCCAGATCTCTGACTATCTTAACTTTCTTCTCACTGGTTCATCCAACAAGACATTCCTTAATCTGCTTTATATGGAGTTTTTCTTTCTCCTCTGTCTTGATTATGATGAGTCCACTCTGAGTCCCTAAGCTTCCTCCTGCTTTACCACATCCATCTTTGTCTGCCCCGGAGAGCACAGAAAGATGTACTCCAGCTTCAACTCTACTCTTGTAGAAAAATGGGTCAGTCAGCTTTGTGCTCCTTCCTACCTTCTACCCCTTGCGTACAGCTATATATCCTGTTTGCCCTACCTTTCATGTTTGTTCTTTTAAACAGTAAACTCTTATACTCTTAACACTTGGCCTATTTTGGATGTTGCTATAATATAGACATTAAAACTATATTCGACAGAGACCTGAACTTCATCTCACAACAAAACACCCCTAAGCCCTGTGCATAATTGCTAATGTTTTTAAGTCATAAAAGTAATGCTAGAGTCTATTTTTAGACATTGTGATAAGTTTCACTCACTTTTGATAATCTGCATTTTCCTTTTGTGGAGTTATGTTTTGTTTATAGTTTAGAAATTGTGTGTTAGATCTCACATGATGACCTTTAAAATAAACCGAGCTCAACATCTTGATATCCACAATAGCGTGGGAGTCTAAAGATGTGGTTGAAGATACCCGTTTCTCGTTAGGAGGAAACTAATGACAGATCACTCCACTTCCTCACTTATCAAGGAAGATTCTCTTGGTGCCAGCTTTATGTTAAACTACAGCAGTTCATGATGCACATGGTATATTTATGATAACTATATACACAGCTTGTTGACAGTTCAGTGCCGTATACTATCCATTAATTGATTAATCTATACAAATTAGCAGAATACATCTGATAGCTTTTATCTGCTGTACAAAGGTTATGAACTTGTCCACAGAACACTGAGCAGTCAGTAGAGGGGTAGTATATATGCCAGACATGTTCCATTTCTTGAATCACAAGGAAGCGTATCAGACAACTCCACATTCAGTTGCTCAGTAACTTCTCATCTCACCAATTTCTGTGATAATTCACATAGAAATGTCAAAGAATGAAAATAACTACATTCTTTTATGAGATCAGCTACCTCATGGACAAGAACAGTACAAACTCCACACAAGCCAGTATCACAGACCCTGAGTCTTGACCTAAAGGTACTTGAAAGGACTAAAAAATATTTTAATTGCCCTTTTCTTTTTCTGCCACCGGTATTTGTGCTGAGGTTGTCAACAGGATGTTTCATGCTAAGAACTGGACTGTAACCAGCAGCTCATTTCACTTTAGTTAAAACATCCTGACTACCTGCATAGATATTATCATGAGTGCAGCTGCTAGAGCAAAAGGCTCCCTATCCAGTTGTGTTTCCCACCTCCATAGTTCATCCAAGATATCCTTGCCACATGGCCGTTTTAGTCAGTTCTTACACATCAAGCAGGGCACTTGAGTTGTCGACTGACATTTGGTTTTGCTAGAGCTGGCAAAGGTGGTGGCTGCTCTCAGCTGTCTGCTCTGCCCCTGCAGAAGGGACACAGGCGTGATTTTTGAGGACCCCAGTTATCATGTAAAGAAATAACATAACATAAATGTGGTTGGACTCGATGATCCCGTGGGTCTCTTCCAACCTGCTTATTCTGATTCTATGAAACCCAACACTGACACCAATTGAATGCTGCCAGCTGTACACTACAGAAGCCAAGAAAGAAGCAGCCGTGCTGTTCAGTGATCTCTACCTATAAGAGCAGGCATTGCCACACGAAGATGAGAAGACAACTGATAGACGTTTTTGTCACCCAAGCTAAATGCCTTCTTGAATGGAATATAACACCTGCATAACACTCTTCTAGTAACTTGGGTATAACAGCCGAATCCCAAGTTAATTTTAGTTCACCCAGGGATGCATGCAAGAAAGGCTTGCAATAGAAATTCAGGGATTAACAAGGTGAAATATGTTCAGATAAAACAACTGCTCAGCTTGACATGCCTACTCTAAATATTGAGGTAAAAGAAAAGAATGGTAATTATAAAAACAAACTGTAGTTCAGTGAGGCTAAGAAAACAAGTAAGCAGAAACTATTATGAATTATCATTTGAAATCCCTTTCTTCCCCATCCACATTGGCCTGAGCGAAGAGCGGTCTCTGTCAGCTAAGATGAGCTGTTGTCAGCATCCCAAGAACTGTTAAAAAGTTACAGGCAACTTTTTCTCTAAAGGCCAACCGTATTTACCAATGCAAGAAGGAAGACAGCTGCTTTCTGTGAGTCTAGGATCCTAGAAATCTACAAAATCAGAAAAAAAAAAAAAGAGGAATATAATACTGCATACTAAACTGAGGAATATCCTTTCTGTGTGCAGACAGGCACTTTTATCTTTGCAAGCAGCAGGAATAAACTACAGACCTAGATGAGAGTTCTGGCCTGGGAACACAAACATTTTCCATTGGCTACAGGTACCTAGTTCGTAAGAATATAGTTAGAGGAATCACGTGTCCCAAAACGAGACAGCTACTATGTTACCCTTCTCATTTTTGTGGAGGGGAAGTTTTCATGGCTTGAGGATTAGGTTTGGCTCCCATAAACCTCGTATAATTTGTGAAGGAGAGTGTTCACTTTTTGTGCATACATTCACACAGAAACATCATCACTGTTTTGTTGAGCCATAGAGGACGTTGGTCTAATGACAGGGTGCACGTGGGGTTCTAAAGCACAGGGGAAGTGAGAAGAGTGAACTGCGTGGGCGAAATGTTCTCTCCGACCAGGTGATCCGGTGAATTCACAGGCTGGGCTGAGGGGGAAACGGCACACACAATGGCAACCTAGCAGCGATAGGCGAAGATGCGAGATTGTTTTTAACAGGATGAGGTTAGCTCTTCCTTTCATGGAAATGTATCAACTATTTCTGGAAAATCTCCTTTTCATCTAGGTTAAAAAAAAAAGGATGTATGAAAAAATAAAGTGGGGGTGGAACAAATCTGTTTGTCTTCAATGTGTTTCTCTGCAGGAAGAAATGAAATGGAAACTCTGTCCTCTACCATACTTGGAGCTGCATTTGCTTCCGTAAGATGGTGGCACAGAGCATCATTTTAAATAAATGGTGTGTCACACATTTTGTCCCTAACAAAGAATGAACTTAAAAGAGTCTGAACGGACTATGAACATAAAGAAAATGGGTAAATGCTGAATCTGTGGGTAAATGCTGAAATGGTACTATTGGACGGAAAGATGTCAGTGTCTATTTTAATTTTTTTTTCTCTCTACTCCGGCACACACCTTAGGTCACACTGCATAGCCTTGCATGCAACCTACAGCAGTGAGCAAACTACCAGATTTTACAGTCTATGTTGGAACACTTGGTGTGCTGATAAAAGTTAATAGGAGAAAATATAATTTATTAAATCTCTGTATGTATGTCACATGACTGGTATAACTCTAGCTGTGGAGTGATTTACTGGCTTAATTCTTCATTCTCAATAGTCTGGCTTTCTGAAACCATATCATTTCAATGCCCCTGTGAACATGCCATCTGCCCTTTTTTCTCACCTAAGGATCGTAACAAGGAACATTCAATTAACCTCTAAAAATGGCATTGTATGCCATACAGGGGAAATAAATGCACACTTCTGCTGAAGTGAAACTGTCCCATATTGTTTTCAACACTCTTAAGATCTCATGGGTTTTGTGGTTCGCATAGGTACCTCTACCCAGACATGTCTGCTTGTGTTCTGTCTGGTGTCCAGGCTTTGGCTCTGTTTCAGTACAGTGAGAAGAAACCGACAATAGTTTCAGCTTTTAAATTGTTTGTTGTCTGGGATTTATTGGAGTGTGTAACGAGAGCAGATACATGGGTGGCCAAGCAGTTTGCTTTAAATTTTATAATGATCCAGAGAGCTACTGAAACAGTAAAGTACTAAATGGCAATCACGGCTATGCTGCCCAAGAAACTTGAAGAAAAATGTAGTAGTTAATTTCTTAAGTAAATAAGAATGCACATAATTCACTGAGAAGCTCCACAATGAAGTCTGATTATAGCCTGATTTTTTTTTCCTAATTCAAAAGAAGAACATTTACCAACACCTGAAATTAAAAAAAGGTAAAAAGGTAAAAAGGTACTGGCTTTTAGTTTACTATCCATGTAACCCTCACGTCTCTCAGACTACAATGAGAGAAGCAATTTTATCAGTTTCTGCTTAAGAAGTTTAACATAAAGACCTATGATCAAATACTGACAGTCCTTGCTAACACCCATGCACAGAACAGATAGTGGCAAGAATACAGGTATGCATGCAATATCCAGTGTTCTAATGCTGCCTAGGTCATTCTACAAATCAACAAAAACAATTTATTCATAGAAACATACAACAGTTTGGTTCAGAAGGGACCTTTCAAATAGTCCAGCTCCAATTCCCCTGCCACAGGCAGGGACATCTGCCACTGGATCAGGTTGCTCAGAGCCCCATCCAACCTGGCCTTGAACCCCTCCAGGGACAGGGCAGCCACAACTTCTCTAACCAACCTGGGCCAGTGACTCCCAACACCCTCACAGGAAAACATTTGTTCCTAACACCTCACCTAAATCTCCCCTCTTTCAGCTTAAACCCCACCCCCCATCCTATATCTGTACTCCCTGATAAAAACCCCCTTCCCAGCTTTCCTATAGGCCCCCTCTAAGTACTGGAAGGCTGCTGTAAAAAAAATTGTTTTAAAACAGCTAGAAAGTACAGAATGAAGATCTGTCAGCTCTGTGTGATAGAACACTAACCAAAAATCCACATTCACAACTACAGACAGATGACAACCCTTTCAGTTATAATCACCAAGCAATAATTTTTAAAGGCAGTTAAACAGGAAGCTCATTTCTCGTATCAAAGCACCAAAGCATTAACAAATGCATGGAGACTACTAAGGAAAATTAAGTTAAAATTAATAAAGTGTCAGATTTGTAATACAGTGCTATGTAATCTCTCACAAAAGGATCTATCTCAAACAATAACTTAGAGCAAATGGAAAACAGAGACCCTTCCACCATGCCCAGGCAAGGGGAAAGTATTTATTTATTTACTTAATAGAAATTTCACAGGCATATTCATATTAACTCCTACAACACATAAAAACCCTGAGGCAAATACTCCTTTGAGTAAGGATGACTGGACAAGACTCCCTTTGGAGCTCATCAATTCTTCTCCTCAGCTGACCTTGGCAACTGCTGTTTAACAATACAGGCGGCACTCCCTTCTCACCAAAGGCTTTGCATCTTGCTTTTAATGTTTTTCATCAGCTTTGTCATCAGAAAGTCTGAGTAAAAGCCTCAAACATCATCCTCCTGCACTGTGGCAGAGATGGAAACTTAAGCCTTGCAGGCCATCTCATGGACACAGCTTCTCGACTCACCACCCAAATGCAAGCAGATTCCTCTTTCACAAGGCAACAGCTCTCAAGTATTTTGAGCTCGCAGGTTTCATTAAAGAAGCAGCTTTTGTGAATGAAGACTCCTTTCTAGATAGCACCTGTTTGGGACCTCTTGCAATCCTGTAAGTAAAACCTAAAGCAAACCCACCCATCCTACCTCCCCTTTCTCCCCAGCAACCCAAGACATGCTTACTCTTTGAAACAAAGAGCAGCTGAGCTGACACGCGGTTCCCTCACAAGCTTTCTGAAATTGCAGTACTGGGGAACTCTAGGATTTTGATATTCAAAACTCTGTATTTGTACCGCCAACATTTAACCTCACATTCCAGGGCGGGGTTGGGCTTGGTGCCCGGGACATTCCAAAAAGCATTCCAACCAGCAAGGCCCCGGAGGTAGCCCCACAGTGAGTGCATCCATGCTAAAAGGCTAGTAAATATATCTTTGCATTCCCATTCACATTTCTAATAAGCACAGTACATGTAGGCTGCAGGGAGGATCACTTACAGTTCTCCCCATACCCACGGACCACACTTCAACAGACAGCGTTACAGTTTCTGCAACATCCGTATCAAGAACCAAAACACAACTGCTTTTTTGTTTGCTTTTTTGTTTGCCTTGTGACAGAAAAAACCCCAAACAGTTGCTTCACGGAATTCCACAGGATTAATAGTGAAACATCTTCACTAAGGAAACACCTAAAATAGAGCACAGCTTTAGTTTATTGACCAAGTAGCACATTC
This sequence comes from Coccyzus lansbergi, assembly GCA_033558105.1. NCBI lineage: Eukaryota > Metazoa > Chordata > Aves > Cuculiformes > Coccyzidae > Coccyzus > Coccyzus lansbergi. Next base: position 2,599,461 of record JAUMJK010000426.1, on the reverse strand, counting down.
ATACTACATTGAAATAAAAAAATAAAAAAAGATTTCTTAAGAGTGAGGCAAAACATTCTCAACCCAGCTGCGGTGTCAATTGCCACCCTATGCAAGAATGCTGAAGTGCAGTGGCTGGGTTTCTAAATACTGCAGGTCAGCATATTTTTTTGAAGAAAAAAAAAGAAACAACCCCAAACAAACAACCAAAAAAAAAAAAAAATCTGCCCCCTTCTGTTTATGAAAGGCACAGCAGAGGAGAGAGGCACAGGAGGAACTCCTACTGATCAGGCACCAATACAGTTTGCTCTTCAAAACTTACGTGAATGGAATAATTTCTAGAAGGAAAGCCCTGGTCATTGAAGTAATTATTTTAACAGCAGTACCAAGAAGGGAACATACACATCAAGTACAACTGTGCTATCTGCAGAGCTGGTTAGGATGAACTGAATGATCAAAGAGGGATAATAAATCACACGTTAGCTGTAAAAGAGTTAGGAGGAATGAAAGCATGTGACAGAAAGGCATCAAGTCAAACCATTCTGACACGCACACACACATCATACTATTGCAGCTTCACTTTATTCTTTTTGAAAGCGATTGAGGGTGTCAAACATGTTATGCTTTCGAGCCATTTGTGAGAATCTACAGCACTGCTATATTTAGCGCTGAGTGCTCATTCCAGCTGAGTGACTCCTCACTCTCATTTTCACATGCTCTGTTTGGCCCAGCTCTGCCCATCCATAATTACAGCGCAGACAACCTCATTAACATATACAACTATTGCAACGAACTGAGGGGAGTAAATGTAAGCCTCGGGGACCACAGTCATTTAAGTAAGGATTTAAAAATATGCACTTCTATAAAACAGAAACAACTTTTAGCACCCATTCAAATTAATATAAGCATAAAACCTACACTTCAGAGACAGAATTAATGCAGTATTTGTTTCACCTCATAGAGAACTATAGATCCAAAATTATCCAATTCTCTCCACCCACTAAACCAAGGCACACACTCTGTAACACAGGATGACTGGCAAAGCATACACGTGTTAGCATATTCATACAACCTGTTTAAATTTCTTCAACTGTAGTTCCATCAGGATTTTTGGCAGCATGCCGCAGAAATCTGCTCAGCTCTTCAACATACACTAAATTTTACACGTTTGCAACCGCCACTGGTAAACACGTGCTCTGAACTTCATTTTAAATCAAGTGCTAGACGGAAACAATGTGAAAAGGCTACACAGGCTATAATTCACTAAAGAGGCAGGAAGGACAAACCACCTGACAAAATATCAGAAGGAAAAGAAAAGGTACAAATACTGTTTTCAAGGCTTGGGTCCTACCCTGAATGTTCCTCTCTTTTCTGAAAGTGGTCCGTATCAACTACAGCAGGTTTTCCTGAGTGATTTTGCTTCAGGCTTTTCTATGAGTCAAGACAGCAATTACATGCTGCCAATCCATGGCTTATCTATAAACTGATTCCAACCCACTGCAATTTCCACCAGCCCACAGCAACTGCTGCCATACAAGTCTACACAATATTTAGGCACCACCCCCTCTAATAATTGGGATTTACCCAAAGATTCGATTTTCATTTTAGATATACAATGCTGACAAGAAATGAAACCAGATTCTTTACATGGCAGGACAAGAGACAAGAGGCACAAAATGAAATATGGGATATTCCATCTAGACACTAGAAGAAAAGGAAAAAACTCCACTTCTTTACCGTAAGGGTGCTTGAACACTGGAACAGGTCCCCAAGATGGGTTGAAGTCCTTGGAGATGCACAAAACCAGCTAGGTACAGTCCTGGGAAACTTGCTCTTGTTGACCTTGCTTTCAGCTGGAGGGTTGGAATAGATGATCTCCAAATGTCCCTTACAAGCTCTAACCTCCTGTGATTCTATATTAGACCTTGCAAGCCACACTGCCAGTAGGACCGAAGAACTTTTTCTCTATTATTCTATGATAGTTTCAAATAGTCCTGACAAAACCAAGGTACCCAGATAGCACTCACAATAGCAAAATGGTTACTTCTGAAATTTCTGATTAATGCTGCAAATTCATTTGCTGTTTAGGAGTATAACTCTAGCACTAAAGTTGTATCAACTGGAATACACAAAATGAGCAAGAAAATTGTTCTCCTAGACTGTATAGGTTTGCTATGAATTACCCTGATGTAAACAGTAGACATTTCATATATTAATATACATCTGTTAAATTTCACATAAATTTTTTTCTAGGGAGATACTGTTCTTCCATTGTAAAAGAATGGTTTAACACTGGCACTATCCATTGAGGAAAAACTAGAATTTTGAAATAGGAAGACTATTTATGAACTACATCCAAATGAATTATATTTTGTACGTTCTTTATACAAAACACTTTAGAGGTCATGGCATGACATCCTTGTCATTTTGTTTTCAGACCAGAACTGATAATCTGAAGATCCCTCATCCTATTGAAGGAAACTGAACCACCATTTCAATAAACCATTAATAACTGAAATCCCTGAACTGTCTTAATCCATGAAGACATTCTTTTGGGGATTCAAGACTCTTAATTTAAATCAGACAAGCTCTGCTGGGTGGCCATGAAATCAGACCGGGTCGGTATCCTCTCTTGGCATACAGCATTTAAACTTACAGTTTACTTTAATAGGAAGTTATGATGATGGGAAACTAAGAAGGGAACATGTGCCTTTGATTAAGACCACAAATATCACTAACAGCTCAATACTGAGGCAAACTAGGTCACATTGCAAGAACAAACACACGAGGCCATATTTGGATGCCCAGTATTGCAAGGAATATACATGTAGACATTTACTAGAACTTCTAAGTTCAAAAGAACAGAACAGCTCAAAGTGCCTTCATTCAATAAATTCATGGCTACCAGTCTTGGGTCCAATTCCTTATTGGAAAGGCACAATTGTAATACTTAAGACCAAGAAACACTGGTTAATTATTATTGTCATATTTCTCAAGGGTAGAAATTCTGAAACAAAAACATTATTTTAATGGTTAGTGTTATAATTTCTAAGTAATTCTCTCTGCAAAATAACTTTTTCTTGGTATATGACAGGTGTAAATAAAGCTTGCAAGATATGCATAAGTCATTTGACAAATCCATATCTACTTAACTACTAATATTCTCCTACCTTAACTTTACTGATTAACTACGCAGTTCCCAGATGAAGCCATTTCCTTATGGATGACATATTTATACATCTCTTACCAGCACACTTTAGGCTTCTTATATTAAAAATAATAAAACCAATGACAAAATTGCTTTGAAAATACCTGGCCTTTTAAAAATTTTATTATTTGGGATAATCTTCTCAATGTTGTTTAAAATCAAGTTGCAAGTTTATCCTGTCTGAAAGGCACCACAGGGACAGTGGGGAACAGTAAACATCTCACTGGCACTTTTCACACGTGGGGAATTTATCAGTCTCTGAGGGAATCCAGATGAAACGTGAACAGCAAGATATACAAAGAGGAGAGAATTTGTAGCTGCATAGGTGTGAAACCTGTCATTTGCTATCGTGGCATCTTAGGCACATTCACGGCAGAAGTTTCTTCAATAAAATTAGCTTTTTTATGGGAAGGCTCAGCAGGATCTTCTTTGCAGTCTCTGTTATTCAAGCGCTCCTGGTCTTCCCTCTTGCGTTTGTTAATCAGGTGATTTTCTCCCTCACATAGCTTTCCCTCTGGGACACCCAATGTTCTTAGACAGACAATAGCTGCAGCCTGTTCTGCTAGTTTCTTTGACTTCTCCCTGAAGAACAAGCAGACAGAGCACAGGTAAAAGTTGAAACTGAAGTCTCGACATTGCCAAAAGACAAGCAATTTCCTGTCCCTGATGCAACATCATGAAATAAACAGCATTTGTAGTCATCTCATAGCAGAAGAACAAAACAGACCAGCTCCAGAAACTATTTGAATCTTGCTAGGTGCCAATGTTGACTCATTGCTCCCGATGTATATTCCTGGAAAATCTGCTTCTATTGGGTCGTGTCTCAAACACTCTTCACTTCAAAGGTATGAAGTCCACGTGTCTTTGGCCCAGGTGACTGCAACCCTCAGAAACTTAACTTTTCATGAGGTCTAACAAGGCTCGGCGTTGTCCTGTACTTAGGCCACAACAACCCCACACAGCACGCCGTGCCTGGGGAAGAATGGCTGGAAAACTGCTCGGCAGAAAAGGACCTTGGGGTGCTGGTTGCCAATGGCTGATCATGAGCCAGCAGTGTGTCAAGGTGGCCAAGGCAGCCAACAGCATCCTGGCTTCTATCAGAAAAGGTGTGGCCAGCAGGAGAAGGGAAGGGATTGTCCACCTGTACTGGGTAATGGTGAGGCTAACACCTTGAATCCTGCATTCAGTTCAAGGCCCCTCCCTACAGGAAAGCTGTGGAAATGTGGGAGTGCATCCAGAGATGGACAATGTAGCTAATGAAGAATTTGGAGCACAAGGGTCATGGGGAGTAGCTGAGAGACTGGGGAATGATTAAGTCTGGAGAAAAGGAGGCTGAGGGAAGGCTTCACCTTTCCCTACAACGACCTGAAAGCAGGTCATAGCAAGAAGCGTGCTGGTTTCTTCTCCCAAGCAATGAATGACAGGATGAGAGGAAATGGCCTTAAGTTTCCCCAGCGGAGGTTTAGATTGGATATTAGGAAATGTTACTTCACTGAAAGGGTTGTCAAGCACCGGAACAGGCTGCCCAGGGAAGTGGCTGAGTCATCGTGCCTGGTGGCATTTAAAAGACACGTAGATATGCTGCTTAGGAACATTGTTTAGTCGTGGCTTGGCAGTATTAGGTTTACAGTTAGACTGGATGACTTGAAGATCTTTTCCAACATAAATGATTCTATGATTTACAATCACTAAACAAAACTGAGTTTTGAAGGATTGCTTTCTTGAAAGACACTCTGGCCCAAATACAATCACTGGCAGGCAAATAAATTCATTGATACTGACAAAATCAGGAGCCGTTCCATAATAATAAAAATTCTGTCATTTCTGAGAGGGACTACAATTTACACATTTGTGAAATTTAATGTTTGAAAACATTTTCTTCTCAAAGCTTATACATCAGCTGAGCTTAGCTCCCTAAAAGTTTCTGAACAGGAATGCTGCAAGTGCTAGTAATTGTTGTGTGTGTCCATCCTCTTTAAAACATTCAATGATCAGCTCTAGCTTTGCCGTTAAATCAAGTTCAGTGAATGCCTGAAGTCAACTCAAGTATTCATAGATAACTGTATAATACAGGCTTGGGAAACTTTAGAGTGGCCCTGCATGTAACTGCTGATTAACTGCGATCTCTGAGGAGCCACTGAACTGTCCTCCACTTCGCTGTATGTAGACGCTTGATCCTGACTTGTTATTAGGAATGGATCTGCACTTGTGGCTGAAGACATGCCTTCCTCCAACACTCGCTTCTGCCTCCCTTGATTAGCTCCCAAACTCTTCACAGACACAACTGAACTGGGTAATTTATTTGCTCCACTTCCAATACATTGTCTTGAATTCACGTACAAAGTGAGTTAAAATCTGTAATGGTTTACCTGATAATGTTAAATCTTACTTCCTCATCACATTCAATTCTCAGAAATTGTTAATCCTTTCTGCCATCCAGAGGTAGATTTAAAAGTAGCTTTTAGTTGACTTTAATAAAGCCAACTGAAACAGTACCCTTTCATTGCAAGTTTTAAGCAGTATTTCAGAAACAATTACAATATTGCTATAAAAGCCATTAAGAATAACTTACCACAGAGTTGATGTGTATTTTTGCTCAGCTACCGTCACTACTGAACAGAATAATCTATCAAGTGGTCTTTGAACCTGGAATAAAAAAAGAATCCAAGGGGAGGGACTTGTCAAAAATCCAGTCGTGTCATTTACAGAATAAACGAGATTGTCAAGGTTTCTTGTTATTCTTGTCTTTACACCACAATAAAGCAACACCTTTAATTCACACCACAAATTTAGTCTTATGCATTTAAAAAATAATAAAGAACTATCCAAATTGTTTGCTTTTCAAAACCAATAATCAAGTGATGTCCCCACCCAACCAAGCAGATGCCCCTGCCCAGCGTATTTCCTACCTGTAACAGAGAAAACATTCTTAGTCCAAATTTTTTACATAACAGAAGCAAAAGAAAGTCAGTCATGGAATCCTACATAATGACCTACAGTTACAGCAACTTCTTTCACACGTGAATCCAAACTGGACTGAAGGTCTGACTTCTAAATTTTTTTTCTAATAAAATAAGGTGATACTTTCATACACATATGTGTTCCCATTCCTGAAGCTGCTTACTCAAGACCAGGAAGATGAATTTCTCTCTACCTAGAGTCCTAAAATATTATAGTTTCATAGACAAGGCAGAAAAAAGGGTTTGAAAGGTTTTCTTCATTTGACTCACAGTTTCATAAACAGGCTGAGGATGCTTTTCTTTCCTACACCATTCCAGAAGGTACATTTTTGGAGTAATCTGTGGTGGATATTCTCGTCTAGACATAAAAATTTGTGGTCAACAACTGTACACAGAGTTTACTTACTAAACAAAAATATTCTAAAACAGATAGTGCTTCTTATTATATTACTTCTACCACTTATTCTTTGTGGTTTCTACAGCTCAAATTATGAGAAAAATGCTGCTTCCTTATTAGATAATTCAATTAATATGCCTGACATAGCATCTAAAATAAAATATACACTTTTAAATCAATTCTTTACAAACATTCCCATCCCGTAGTAACACAATTAGAGAAAAGATACTTACCAGAAAGGAGATTCTAACTAAATATATGTCACAGAATAGAGATACGGTTTGGCACTGCTTATTATGAACTAGAATATGAGATTAAACACTACAGAAAAGAAAAGAAGTTGCTTCTGCTATGAGACAGTAGCATTATCCAATATGAGTAAGTTTTTCAAGGAATACCTTATGAGTGGAACACATTTAGAAGAGTGCAGATGAGCACATACACTACCTGCTTAGAAAAACGAATTACAAATTTTGTGTAGGACTTCTTACAGAAAAACTGTTGTGTTTTAAATAATTTTCACCACAACTAACTCAAGTCTGTATCTTTCTAAATTCATATTCTTCTGTGTACAGATGTTTGGATTCTTTTTAAAAATTACTTGGCACTTTTTGTTAACTGAGAGAATTAAGCAGTCTCAAGAAGTCTGGAACTAAAGGACATCTCACGACATCCAAGCAGCACTGGAAGGGTGGTTAACAGTAGTGTTTATGTAATGATGTAGACAAACTGCTTCATAAAAATTTGCTCTGTAAACGCTGTTAGGTGAATTGTTATTTTCAAAAAACCATAAGGCACTGTCAAATTCAGTTTTTGTATGTACAGAGGCAAGAGAGTGAAAAAAATCAAAAAACTTAATTTGCATGCTTACTTGTCAAATTTAACAGCCATTTTTATTACATCTGGATCTTGCATTTGGTCATCTTCATCCTGTGTGCCAGTTTCTAAAGAAGTTTTCTTCGCTTCAAGAATAGCTGTTGTTTCTTCATAGAAGTCAGCCATTTCAAAGGCTTCACTATTCAAAGAGAATTTGTTTCTATCAGAGATCAGCTTATGGATTTTGTATTGCATTATGACATAGAAAGGTATTGTGTTTAGACAGAGTAGGTATCTATTACATGAAATCACATGGAAATGTGCCTGTATTCTGCACAGCAACATTGTTTGTCCTCCAATTCTTATCAGGCACTCTGGAGCTACAAGCATATAAAGAATGTTCTCATTTCTAGCATTGTATGTTCAATTTGCAGCCTGAAAGCCCAGGCAGAATCAAACAGAAACAAAGGTCTTGCAATGTTCCAGTTATTAGCTCAATTAATATCAATCAACAAAGAACTTCAACTGGCTCCTGGTGCATCAGCTCCACAAGGGCAATGAGACAGAAAAGTAGGAAATATTCCCCATCTAGTTTTAGCATTTAAAAATACTGTAAGCAATAAACACTATAACATCCAAATACCTAAAAATCTCAGATTTTTTGACTTCAAAGCAAGCCTCACAAGCCTCAATGCAAGGGAGGAAGCAACTATGACTCGGGCCAAAGGCAAGAGACTCAAATCTTATGAATTTCAGATCCATAGCAGGCTGCATCTACTGTCTAAAACTGAAACCATACGTTTTCAGCAGAGGGTAACAACAGTTATAGGAAAACTTTTACTTTCAGACTGTTAAAAGAATGCTCATTGGTATGAGGTTGTTCAATGACAAAATGAAGTCTGGCCACAAAGCCATCTCCAATGTTCTAAGTGGAAAAGCAGTGAAGTTGAATAAATGCTAACTGATGCTTCTAAGAGAAGAAAGCTATGTTACGCAATTTTTTTTTGTCTGGAATGCAACAGCCTATTCACTTGCATTCAGTATTGTGAATTTTGAGCAGCTGTAATATGCCATCACCACCAGGAGGCTGCTGCACCAAGTCCAATTCCTATTTCTAAAGCACATGCTTACCAGATCTCCTGTGTGGACTGCGCAGCATGCAGCTTCTTACCCTGAGCTGTTTCCAACTGTTCTCTTAGCATCTGACACAAACAGTATTTTGTATTGGTATAGTGATTATCGTATCTCACTGCCTGAAGGAGAGACACAATGTATATAAAGACATATGAAACAAATTTATAGTGCTTATACAGCTTGATGAATTTCAAAATCATTACTGGAAGGCAAACCACATTGTGTAGTTTCTTCAATAACATATTCAAGAGAATCCATGAATATGAGTATAATCTGATTATTTTGGCAAGCTTTGATGAACAGATGTTCACCTTACTCATTCAATTATGAAGAGTTAACCAGTTTAAATAACTGACTAGTGATGCGGTGATATTTTATGAAGCAACTTGTGAATGGCAGTTCAAATTTTCAAAAACAAACAAAAATTTGAGTTGATGATATGCTCAAAGCTACAGATCTCTGATTAATTTAAGTCATTAAAATAGTGTATTTTGAATAATAAATGAAACTTCAGAGAATAGATGACTCAGCTAACACTACAACACAGCATTACATTACTGGCAAATCAGCCCCATTGCTTCCCTGCCGTTAAAAATTCTTTACAGTATTTCTGAAAAGCAATTACTTGCTAAAAAGGCAGTTGAGTATTTAATTTTCCTTCTCTTTTCTGTTCAATGTTATTTGCATAACTGTAACATCAAGAGAGTTGGCCTATGTAGCTTTTCAAATCCCTAGACATTTGCAGCTAGCCTGGTCAGCCACATAAATGTTCCCAAGACACTAGGACTAAAAGTTATGGCATTTAAGAGAAGAATGATTGGGATTTTTTTTATTGTGAATATAGATTCCTGATTTTTTTTTCTGGAAGAAAATAAAACAGAGGAAGCAGTGGTTGATTTGCAAGACTCGTGTCACACGCAGCATGTTAAAACATCCACAGAGCCTAAGCCTTTGAAATTAAGGTAAAATACTGTAGTAAGGTTTGGATTAACAATTCTAAACAATCTTAACTACAAGTTCAAAAAAACTTACATATTTGATGTAATCTTGCATGACTTGCTTCAAGGGGAGAAGACCCTCTTTTCTGAAGACAGACGGATTCCACATGGCAGCACGTGCTATCATTACTGATGATGAAGCTGTTGCTTTCTGGAAGGTCTCGATGTCTGTATATTCTTTGATGAAGTCATGAGATCCTCCACTAAAAACATACACCACTGTTATAATCCTGAAAGCTTTATTTGCTATTACTTGTACTTTAACACAGCCTTGTATTTTCAGTGTGATATTACATGTCTAGGATATTATCTCACATCTAAGAGAACAAATGGGTCTGAGAGTTGTCTTAGCAACGGCTCAGTAAAACACTGATTATAGTACTTTTCGTTATCTGCGTATTATTCTTAAAAATAAGAGACTGGTTTTATGAAGACAGAATATAGTTCACGTTTCACACAAACTGTGTACTTGCACAGTCCTTAATGGATGAGGCCCACAAAGAATCACTTCCATATTGTTTCAAAAATGATACCTTGCAATTGCCACATCTGTAACCTTCAACTGCGTATGGATTGTGTGGGCACAAGTGATACTGAAAACAAGTCAAGTATGGACAGCATTGTTCCATTTCCCCTCCAGTACTAACACATGGAGAGTAATTACAAGTAGTACTTCTGGATCAGTCACAAAGCACTTCAAAATTAAAAGAAGGTTGCACTGCTGCTACTGTACTGCCTCTGCTTTCAAGTCAGCAAGTCAGACGTGTTAGTAAGCGAAAAGAACACTTAAACCACTTTCTCTTTCTCTTAAAGTTTCCCTCTAGAACATCTTTCAAATATAAAATAGAGGTTGGACTTTTGATCTATAAAGTAAATGATGATTCTACTGCCACTTAGTGATGAAACATCTAAACATCTTGGTTCAGAAGAGCCTGATATTTTTCATTACCTCTGCTTCCTCAACTCCTCTTAAAAACTTAACAATGTGGAAGCTAAACTTTTCTAAGAACAACTTCCTTATTTTACTGCCATAGGCATCTTGCAATAACCATCTTATTCTGCTTACTTTGCTATTACTGGAATGGAGATTGCTTCAGATATGGCTTTGATCACATCACAGTGGACAGGGTGCTGAGGCCTCTCCTCTTTCTTCCTTTCCAACAAACAAAAAAAAGACAAGACCAAAGATTTCCTATGGAATTTGTAGTTATCTTAATCACAGCAGATACAATTCAAGCATTACTGGGACATACTCATTTCTACTTAAGTATCTTAGACACATGATATACTTTTCCTTTTTTTATTATTTCCTATCAAATACCTTTTAAAACATCGTTACTGTAATTCTACATCCAGATAAGAACCATTTTTCTGGCAGAATATACAAGATAATTTTAGTTATAATTGGTCTTTGAGACAAAAATTTTAGGAAACTAGCATCAAGTGGTTCAATTCGCTAATTACTGGTGTGAGTTTCAACAACACTGCTTTAGTTAACAGCTGAAACCAGAACCATGTATTAAATGCAGAGTATACTCCAGTCACACCTTACTGCACTACTTTCACCAGCAAACTAAAAAGATCTCAGTCTGTCTTGCCAAAAATCAATTTACCTTCCATGGACTGCAATGGCAGCAATACCAGTTTTTTCTATTCTTTTTACCAGATTCACAGTATCCTCCACCTGAGAGATAAGAGAGAATGACCAATATATTGGAATGCTGTATTTTCTAATTAATTTAAAATCATGGAAATCAACAACAACTGAACACTTCAGCATAATGATTCATGTTCTTACCGAGGGCAAAATGCGGATTTTGCAGGTAACTGGTTTACAAATCCCTTTTACAAGGGTAGTCAATATCTGGAGAAAAAAAAAAAAGACAAAACCATGATCAACCACAGTGACATTAATAAAGCTCTTTCCTCTCTCCGTTGAACACAGAAAGAAATTGGAACAACGTTAACAGTAGCTACTGTTCCTCTATAAAAAAATCTCACATGCCAGAAGAATACACATAGTCTTTAACTGAACATATTATGTTATCCATTATTATTCCACTCTAGTGTTAACACATCTGTCTTCCATGCATTCATTCCTGCTGCCAGTAGAGCACAGTACACAATGCTTCCCAAGGCAGTTCAAAACCCACAAGGTGATACTTACAGACTCTATTTTGTCAGGATCAGATAGCAGTGCAGCTCCCATTCCTCCCTGGGATAACAGACACAAACTGTTACGCATTAGGCAAGCAGATTTTTCAACTCAATTGTTTTGCCTAATAGCAGACCACAGCAAAAGTGCAATTTTATACTGAGAATAAAAAAAAAGGAGAAAATAGCAAAATCTAAAATGCAGGAGCATTAGCAAACACTTTGGCAAAACACATTTCCTAGAAGTGTATCTCTCTGAGCAACCTGATCAAGTTGAAGGTGTCCCTGCTTACTGCAGCAGGGTTAGACTGGATGACCTTTAAAGGTCCCTTCCAATCCAAGTTATTCCATGATTCTGTTATTTGAATTTTTGATCTTTCATCCCAGTACAGCATGAATGCTTTGGTGTTTTGTTCTTGATTCTGTGGAAGGATGAAGTACTCTTCCATGTAATTAGTTACAATACAGAAGAAAGTAATAAAGGCTAAAGCAACCACTACTGGAAATACTGTCACGTCATGACATCCTCAACATGACTACATGGCTACTTTGACTACTAGTAGTCAACATGACAACTACTGTTTTCTGTTACTGCTATCTCAAGAGACTTCTGGCAGCAAGACCAAGTAAGTTCAGAAACAACAGAAACTAAATACAGAAATAAAACAGCCATAGAATTCTGTTTCTTTCTACTGTGGGGCATGAAAATTCTGCTGCTTAAATTTGTTCAACCTAGCAAACCAGAACAGCAATTCCGAACTACTAAGAATAAAAAAGCTTAGGAGTAATCAAAATCTACTTGCCTTAGTAGAATATTCTTTTGGGCATCCCATGTTGATGTCAATACCAGCTACATCACTCTCCCTGAAATAGAAGAATTAAGCATTTACTTATTTTTCAGCATATTAGAACAAAAGTCATGAAATGGACATTTTTCCAGGAAAACTTTACTGTGCAGCTCCTATAGATATTTTCTTGGTCTTATCAAGACCTTCCTTGACCCTCTCAACCATAAAAAAACTGTCTTACACAATAATGCCTCTATATAAAAAAAATGCAACAAACCAATAGTGGGAAGGGAGCGAAAGATGATTACTTACACAAGCTTAGCTACTGCCAGTGCTCTTTCAGCATCTGCTGAACCCTGTGGGTAAAAGAAGAGGATTTACCTGAAGCATCAAGAAATTGACAGTCTGCAGTACCAAGAGCTGCTTTAGATTTGGATTAATGCTACTAGCACTAACTTCTTTAACTGTGTTACATTATTAGAGTACCGGTGGTTGGTTTCTTACCATTTGAAAGACAACACGGTCCTTCTCCCTCTCACAGGTTCTGAAAACAACTCTTTCATTAGGTGCAACAAAGTCAACTGTTTCCAGTACTTCTACATGAAAAGAAAAAGAGATAAACCAATTTTTAATACAAATTTAATAATAAAGTAAGTCATAGGACTATGCAACTTCTATATAAATGAAATGCTATCAAATAAGTCTTCCATGAACAGTGGAACTAATGGTAACCTACTTCCTCTATGTCCTTAGAATGTATTTCTTGCACATGGCTGTTTGCCTCTCATTGTATTCCCTAATCAAGCCCCAGCCTGATTCTTGGACAAGCATCAAAACCAAACAAGTCTAATTATTAATCAGCCAGCATGAACATAATGGCACCATTTTTGAGAAGGGGTGGGAAGAGGAAGTATATTTATAGTGGACTTCTTTTCCCCAAAAGGGACATTAGTAATGGATTTCTAACAAGTGATTGTGTCCTTCTTAATAAAATGAGGAAGGCATAATTCCAGGGATTATAAAATCTCTCACTTTAAAGGCCTATATGTGCACACCCAATGACCTGACCTCTGTCAAGGAGTTTAACAGAAAACTCATAAAATCTTTGTAATAAACTAAGCCAACGGTGGAGAAAGACCTTGTGTTAGGGCCTGAAAAGAACTAACAACCTGTCAGTTTCTAATCCATTAGACCTGTCCACTGAAGAAGTTTATGGTTTTCCTGAGGGACACTGACTGAACTACTGAAATTCCTTAAGAAGGGAAACAGAAAATTTGAAAATGTAGAGCAGCCCACAGGTGTAAGGTGGAGATTCAAAAGCTCATATCAAGTCCCTAGACACCGTTTACAGTGATTAAGTGTACTGATACCTCATTGTAAGCACTACAAAATTACATCAGAGAAATAATATTTTCTCATAACTAGAAAAAACAATGCTTAGTAACAAAGGAAATGCTGTACTTGCCATTTATAACCCTCTTACACTGCAGCATCTTTATGTCAATCAGCTCCTGAGAAGAATAAAAATATCTAAGTGAGCTGAAGTGTTTAAACAATTCCCATTTTAAGTAAGAATAACTATCTAGAGATATGAAATATTGAAAAACAGTGCAAATAGGAAGAGTTTAAGTGCACAACACTCTTAACTGAGGTTTCAAAATATGAACAGAACATCTGAACGTCAGCGATACAGGCATGCATGCAATATCCAGTGTTCTAACATTGCCTAGGTTATTCTACAAATCAACAAAACCAATTTATTCATAGAAACATAGAACAGTTTGGGTCAGAAGGGACCTGAGAGATGACTGAGTTCCAAATCCCCTGCCACAGGCAGGGTCACCTCCCACTGGATCAGGTTGCTAAAAGCCCCATCCAACCAGGCCTTGAACAGCTCCAGGGATGGGGCAGCCATGACTTTACTCTTGTCAGTCTGTGCCAAAGCCTCATCACCCTCACAGGGAAACATTGATTCTTAATATCTCATCTCAAAATCTCCCTTCTTTCAGCTTAAAACCATCACCCCTCATCCTACCCCTGCACTCTGACAACACTATCAGACAAGGCTGCTTGCTCTGCACACCCTTCCTACCTCGCAGTACACAATATCAGCACCATAGTCCAGGGCGAGAAGGCGCATCGGTAACGTTCCCACCCGCACCATCGGAGCCAGGATCTTCTTTCCTCCAAAACAGAGCGGCGTGTTCACTGTCATCCCTGCTGTGGCACTGCCTGGAAGGGAAAACCAAGGGGTATAATCACGGGAAGGAATTTTCCTCTTCTAACACCAAGCCCCCTCATGTGGCAGGGCACAGGCAGCCTGGGACCAGCCAAAGGGGATGGGGCTCTCATAGCCGGCAGCTGTGACACCGCTGGCCTGGCCACTGCAGCCCCACGACCTCTGCAGCCCCACATCCTCTGCAAGCCCAGCCAGAACCTGGAGGAGCCCTGACCAAGCCCTGACAGGGCCTACAGAGCCCGGTGAAGCCCTTGCAGAACCCAGTGGAGCCCTGACTGAGCTCTGGCAGAGCCAACAGAGCCTGGTGGAGGCCTTGCAGAGGCCAGAGGACCCCTGGAAGAGCCCATGGAAGACCTAGCAAAGCCAAGTGGAATTGCATGGAGCCTTAACAGAGTCCAACGGAGTCCTAGAATAACCCAGAGGAGCCCAGTGGAGCCCTTCAGAGCCCTGACATAGACCAGCGAAGCCCTTCAGAACCCTCACAGAGCTCAGTGAAGCCCATCAGAGCCCCATGAGAGCCCCACGGAACCCAGCAGAGCCCATCAGACCCCTGGCACAACCCAGCAGAGCCCCAGTACAGCCCAGTAGAGCCCTGGCGGAGCCTGGTAGAGCCCTGGGACAATCCAAAGAAACCCATCAGAGCTCAGTAGAGACCTTCAAAGCCCTGGCACAGCCCAGAGGGGCACAGTAGATAACATCAGAGCCCTGGGAGAGCCCAGACAAGCCTTTTAGAGCTCTACTCTCCGCTCCCACCGCACGCCGCCGCCTCAGCCCTCACCTCCTCTCACGGCTCCGCGAGGCGTGGTGGGCGGAGCCGCGCTGCCTCCGTAACGTCATCACGGCGCGCCGAATCCCTCCTCCCCCGCTTCCTACACGTGCCCGGCAGCCGCCCCGCCCCGCGCCATGGCGGCCGCCATCCCCGCGCTGCGGCTGCCCCGGCGGTTCGCGGCCACCGGGGCCGCGTTGGGCGAGCCGCCCCCCGGCGGAGTGGTGCGCGTGCCCTGGGCGCTGCGGGTGCGCGCGCGGCGGCGGCGGCGGGAGGCGGCCCCGGCTCCGCGGGGCGGGCGGCTGCTGCTGCGGAGCCGGCGGCCGGAGCTGAGCCAGCCGCGGTGGCAGACGGTGGGGCGCTGGGAGCGGCCGGCGCTGGTGTCGGCGGGGTGGAAGCACCGGAAGGCGCTGGGGGATTACTTCCAGCTGGAGCCCTCGCGGGAGGCTCCCCCGGCGCTGCTGGGGGCGGCGCGGGGCCCGTCGTTCGCCGAGCTGGGGCTGCACCCCGCGCTGCTGCCGGGGCTGTCGCGCCTCGGGGCCGGGCGCCCCACGGCCGTGCAGCGCCTCGCCCTCCCGGCCCTGCTGCGCGGCCGCAGCGCCCTCTGCGCCGCCGAGACCGGCAGCGGCAAGACGCTCGCCTACCTGGTGCCGCTGCTGCACCGCTTGCTGAGCCGCCCCGGCGACGAGGGGGAGGAGGAGGAGGAGAAGGCGAAGGCGGCGCGGCCCCGGGGGCTGGTGGTGCTGCCGTCGCGGGAGCTGCTGGCGCAGGCGGTTGCGGTGGCGGCGGCGCTGGGCGGCCCCGCGGGGCTGTCGGTACGGGCGCTGTCGGGGGGCGGCGCGGCCGGGGGGCTGCGGCGGCAGCTGCGTGCTCCGGGCGGGGGTCCCTCCGTGCTGCTCGGCACCCCCGGGGCCCTGCGGCTCGCGCTGCGCCGCCGCTTCCTGGCGCTCGAGCGGCTGCTCTGGGTGGTGCTGGACGAGGCGGACGCGCTGATGGACGACGAGTCGTTCGCGGCGCCGCTGGAGGAGATCCTGGCGCACGCCCCTCTGGCCGCCGGAGCCCCCGGGCCCGCGGGCCCCGCCGAGGAGAGGACGCAGGTGGTGGTGGTGGGAGCCACGTTCCCCGCGGGGCTGAGCGAGGCGCTGGGCAGGTTCACGGACGTGGGCCGCTTCGTCCCGCTCGGCACCCAGAGCCTGCACCGCCTGCCGCCCCACGTCCAGCAGAAGTTCGTGCGCCTCAAGGGCCAGGACAAGCTGCCCGAGCTGCTGCGGCTGCTCAAGGAGCGCCCGGTGTCAGCTGGAGCCGTCCTCATCTTCTGCAACACGGCCAGCACCGTCAACTGGTTGGGCTACATCCTGGATGACCATAAAATCAAGCACCTGAGGCTGCAGGGCCAGATGGCGGCGGCCGCTAGAGCCGGCATCTTCGCCTCCTTCCAGAAGGGCGACGTGCCCGTCCTCGTCTGCACGGACCTCGCCTCGCGGGGACTGGACACCAGCAGCGTGCAGCTCGTGGTCAACTATGACTTCCCAGCCACCCTGCAGGACTATCTGCACCGCGCGGGGCGTGTGGGACGGGTGGGGAGCAAGGTGCCCGGCAGCGTCGTTAGCTTCGTCACCCATCGGTGGGATGTGGACCTGGTGCGGAAAATAGAGACCGCGGCTCGGAAAAAGACAGGCCTCCCAGGCATGGACTCCTCCATCAACGAGCCTCCCCCCAAAGGGGGTTGATTTGAATTGCTACTTAGTCCCAACCAGGCCATTTATTACTAAGCTCGAAGTCATTAGGGCAGAGCGGAGGAGCTTATGGATATAGAGAACTCGGTTTCAGAACCAGGTGATCAGGTTAACTTTGTGCACGGTTCAGGAAGATGCTGTGGTCATTTCTGTAGGCATCAGAACTCAGGACTTTCCAAAAGGAAACTAGTAAGTGAGCAGCAAAATGCTTTGGAGAAGCCTGAAGAATGATCTCATAGATAATGCTGAGACTTAAATTCCGATCACGTTGAACGTATGCCTGTATGATGTGCAGCTCCATTGCATTTCCCACCTCTAGCAGTTAAATATTTATTATTAAAACTTAAAAATACAACTCTGGCAGGAAAAAAAAGAATTTTCTCTATGGGTGACTAATTATATACATGCACAAAAAGACTTAGGGACAAATTATATTTATTTTTTTTTCTGATGTTGCTGTTCATTCAGAGAATTCTAGACCAGAACCTTCAAAATTGGTGGAAACAAGAAGGCACAATAAAGCTTGAGGCTTACTTTGTCATTTTATGGTGAACCTTTCACTGAGGAATGGGATTTGCTACTTCATGTTCCTTTAAATAATAATATTTTTAAAGCCCCTAAATGTTTTCTGCTCGTTATTTTTGCATGCTGTAGTGCTTTACAGAAATCATAGAATCATCATGATGTAAAGAGAATTAAAGCTCAAACCACCAGCCCCTCACCCTTTCCCCAGTTCCTTAGGTTAAGAGGCTACCAGAGGAAACCACCAAATGGAGCACATGGCCAACTCTTCATTATCTTAACACACAGCATGTGTCTTTAAAAGCCAAAGCAATTAGAGGATAAGAATTGAAGCTGGTGCTTCTTATTCTTTTCTAACTCTTGGATGTCATGGGAAGATCTCTCAGCCAGCACTAACTTGAGTGAAGTGAGCTTGCAGAAAGAAGAACAGAGCTGGAGGCCCAGAGAAAGGTTTTGCTGCTTATCAGGCCCAAGGCTGCTTCCCAAGCCCACTTTTAGGAAACTACCCTGGATTTGGCACTGGAGAAGCACTACAAATAGAAGCTTTTCATCTTCTTTGCAGAGGCTGAGGTAAGTGCTCTCCGCAGTCCACTCTGCACAACCCAACTCCTTGCTGCTCTCGCTATGTGTAGCACATCTTTGATCAGTGCTCTCCTCACCATCTGTGCTTCCTCCTGCTCCTTTCTGGCTTTCCCAGAGTGCTGCCCACAGCGACCAGCCTGCCCTAACCGGGAGCCTTCAGGCTGTTCTCCGAAGAGTGGCTGTGGCTCATCCCATCCAGCCACCACCTCTGCTACCAGGGGAGATTTGCCTTTCATGTCTTAGAACACAGCAAACTTGAGCAGGAGATGAGAGGAAATGGCTTCAAATTGTGCCAGGGAGGTTTAAATTGTATATTGGTAAAAATTACTTTGCTGAAAGAGTGAGGGAAGCACTGCAACCAGCTGCTCAGGGAAGTGGTATAGTCTTCATCCCTGGAGGGGTTCAAAAACCACATTAATATGTGGTGTATGTTTGAACAGTTGTCTTTAAGAGTGTGTCTGCAGAATGCTTCAAAATGAGTCAGATTTGCCCTTCTCGTGCTCGAAGAGCTATTTTATCATGATTTGCAAAGTCAGTCTCTAAGATAGAAAATAGTGTTGATAATAAACCAAACACATTTAACCTGATGTAGATCAAGGAGCAGAAACATTTTGTCCAATCTTCTTCCGAGCAATCTACCATAGAGTTACTAAAACTGCTGATACTGATCTCTTTGCCAAGCTCTTTTGTCTCTTGAGATATTGTTTTATGTTGTATGCTAAGATACAGACTTTATGACTCAATGCCAGAACCTACAGCCTACTAAAGAAGGAAACTTGTATGTTCTGATGAAAGGCTTAAAGCTCTCAATCACTCTTAACACACCTCATATGCTCTGCTAAAACAGCTTATTTCTGCTGGTACAGATTTATAGTGCAGATTTTAGAGTCAGAATACAATATATGCTTAGGTCAGGGAAGATTATAATATGTCTAGGCTGATTGAGTCTTCTGTAATTAGATTCTCCATGAACTCCCTCTGTGTCCTGACAGCAGTGGGTATGAGTGCAAGTGCTGCAGTTATTTTATAGCTTCTCAGTTTGCTCCAAAATATGTCTGAGGTGAGTATTACGTGATATAAACATAGAGACGGTTATTATCAGGGAGAGACAGCTGTGTGACAATGTTCTGGGCAATAAAGATGCCTCTCAGGAATAGAGAACGGCTCTGTCAGATGGACTTTGCAGGAAAGACATATCCCAAATGCCATGTTATAAGAATCATTATACACAAACAAGTGCTGAGGCTTATCCAAGGCTATTGGAATGAAAAGACAGAAGAAACCTGACTGTGAGCCAAAGGACAAATTTGGCTTTTAGCATCTTTAAAAATCAGTTACATGCTGAATCTGTAAAGAGACGAGTTGTTAAAAGTCCAAGCGGAGGCTTGGCAAAAAATGTTCTTGAACAAGGTGCTGGTGAGCTTAGTTTTACTGGAGGCATGTGGAAACAGAGTTTTTAGGCAGAGATCAGAGGTTAAACTTGACTTTGAAAGGAGAGAAAATAGGAAAAAGAAACTGGAAGCAATGATGGTTACATTACATTACTTTGGAAAAAAGGGAGGGGAATTTGAAAAGTTGAAAAATAGCAAGGAAACATAAGCTACAAGTGGACCACTGGTGGGAAAATGGATCCTAACTTATTTGCTGCTTTAAACTCAATTAAATTAAATTTGGGAGATGGTTTCCTGTCATAGGCAGAAAAATGGAGCTGGCCTGGATTAAGTTTCAGATTAGGCAAAGGATATTGTCTAAAGAAAATATTTGTCTTTTGATACTATCTTTGTGCTGTGTTTAGGGATCCTTAGTCCACTTGAGTTGAGAGTAAATGTTTATAAGTGAAGTTTACCAAACTGTCCATGTACAGCAGAATTTTGAGTGATGTGGAAGTTTTTGTTTAAGTTTTCCTGTAACTGGGAACTAGGCAGACCAATTACGTCCAGACTAGAGTTCCCGTTAAGACATGACTTCTGCAGTAGCTCTGTGGGAATTTTGATTGTGAGAGTTAGTTATTTTTCTGCTATGGTTTGATAAACACAAGTGTGATGCCCTCTTGGTTTTCTGTACAAACTATAAAGTAAAATAAAGAAGATTCAAAGCAGATTTTACTTCTTGTGAAACTGCAGGATTGTGATTTTGCACGTATTTCTTCATTTCCAAACTGTCAGCTCCCATAAAGGGAGTGAGAAGTCCCTGTAGGCTTAGAGACTCAAGTATCTTTGGAAAGGTCACCTTGAGCATTTTGACCCTTGAAAATATTGTATGGTGGCACCAAGTCCCAATGGAAATCCAGCAGGTATAGTAGGTATTTATTGGCTTAGATATAGTCAATACAGCAAAGTCAGGTTAGCAGTAACGTGCATACCTCTACCTGTAAGTTCAAATCTAAGAGGCTCTTCTCAGAACAGATCAGCAAGGAGATGAGAAGCAATCATTACAAATTGCAGCAAGGGAGATTCCAGTTGAATATAAAGGGAAAACAACCAAATAATCACCATGTGAATAAGCAAGCATTGGAACAGGCTCCTAGAAAGGTTGTATAATCTTTTCCCTTGAGGACATCAAAACTTCCACTGGATGAGAGCCTGCATGACCTGACCTAACTTTGGAGCTGGGATCATGTGGCTGGACTAAATGACATCCCACCAGAAATCCCTTCCAACCTAATTATCTGCGATGAGGGAAACTTGTTTCTAAACAGTACAGACGGAGTAGCGCTGAACGTGCCGTGTGTCAGAAAGCGGATTCGTGATGGATTGTCCAACCAGCCTGCCACAAGAGGGAGGAAATGCTGGTTTTGAACGCAGCACAAGTCTTGTGTGTCTCAGGGTGGGCGGTAGCTGAATTGAAAGCTCTCCCACAGACCCTGGATCTCAGAAAGCAGCAAGCGCCAAATGCCTGGTGAGTCTGAAGCCTGTGATGTGAGCTAAAGAAGTAGAGGACGATTCTTGGTTGCTTTTTTGATGCTGTAGCTGTTGCCTCTGACACAGCGAACTGTGGATTTGGACACGGCTGCGTTTCCCCAAGAGGTACCCTGCTCCAAGGAGCCTTCAGATTAACAAGAAAAAGCTATAAATCTCATGTCAACTTGTACTTTTCAACTCTGCTCAGTCAGCATGGAAAAAAGCTGAGTGGGTTTTGTATTATGAATGTTATTTAAGTAGGGATGCCTAATTACCTTGTTCTGAAATGTGTGGTGTGTGAGATACTTTGCTTTCCAAGAACCAGTTTCTGAATGATTTTTAGGTTGTTTTTTTTTAACCTAAATAGTCTGTAAATAGGTTTTATTTTTTAACTTAAATAGTCTTCAAAGGCAAATGAGTCTTACTGTCAAAGTATAAAGAATATTTTGCATGAAACCTTGAAGGTACTTTTATCTATGAAATTCTTTAGCTACCAGGAATAGCATTTTTGTACAAATACACTAAATGGAGATTTGATAATGTACTGCTAAGTGTAATTTCTGTTAGCAACTAAACCACTTGACATGTATGTAAATTTCCTGCTTAAAAATTTCCATCAAAATCACTGTGGACTTCACATTGATGGGGGAAAAAAAGGAAATACTTGGATGAAAATTAATAATGTATACAAAATCTTAGTGTTACCTTTGAAGTAATTTTGTCAGGATCTGACACATCTCTAGAGACGCAGGTTGTGTATCTGACCTATATTTTGATTTGAAGAATTCAAAACAAAAAACTGCCTGCAGAAACTAATTTGCATTTGTGATGCCAGCTTGCCAGAATTTTGATGCTTGTGCAATTTTCTGACCTTTCCTTCTTAATATTTTGCTTGCTGAGCAGCCACCAACACATTTAATGTTTTCTAGCTAAGACAGATGAGGATTTTTTTTTGCTGTGTTAACAAAGTTGGCATTTGTAGCGAAAAGATAAGTCTGTGTTTGTGCTTTGATGTTTGAAGGAGCTTCCCATGGTTACCATAATGCATAAAACAAGCAACTGACTGCGCTCTATCCTGTTCAGTTCTGTAGTAGCGCTGTTTCATGAAGGGCTTTGGGTCTCACAATGCCTGCATATTTCTGATGTTTGTTTATGGGAGCAAAACTTATTTTCTAAGACACCACTCCCACCAAAGGAAGGATTTTGAGGATGATCGTGCCTCCAGTAATTGCTGTTCCAAGCATGGAGAAGTGCACGTGTTAAACAAGGGACAAGAGCATGGGGTAAAAATCCTGGTAAAGGATGAGAACCTAATAGGAAAGAAATCCAGTAGCTATCATTTTCTGAAGGGAAGTTATGAGAAACTTTTCTGGAGTTAAAACATAATTTTTATCTGTAATGGAACTATTTTAAAGGAGGAAGCAGTGTAACTCCTATAATTAAGTTGCAAAGAGGTCTTGCCAACTTCATCCACTTGTGGATAACGTGGAATATATGTGCTTAAATCCAGGGCTGAAAGCCAAGAGCGACTTTCTCTATAAATGGAAGTACTGGAATTGCTCCTTGTGGATTCTCTTTCTCAGAAAGCTTGGAATGAGCTGTCGTTGTTCTTTTATCTTTCTTAGAGATTCTGAAATACTTTCCAAGCATTACTCTATTTAGTCCCCTTTATTCCCATCTTAAGCAGTAAGTTTAGCAACATCATGTTTTCTCACACGCTTTATTGCATATTTGTACAGGCAGAGAAGGATCAGGAGGCTGGAAATTATAAGTTGTAATACAACAGTGAGGAGGTTTCTAAGAAGGGAAAAAGACAAACCTGACATGATTCAGGGCTGGTGATAAAGGAAGGAATTCCAAGCAAAAACTGAGGAAGATTTGAAAGACGATCTTGTCAACAAGGTGAGTTTCAAAAGCACCAGTATCTTTTTTTCAAAAGCCTACGTTGTGCTGTGCTGCACGTGTTCTGTTCCTAAAAGTACATTTAATATCTATGCATGACTAATTATGTTTAATAGTTACTTAAAGAATGGGGAGAATCCACGCATTTGTCAACCATCAGCAAGGAAGCTTATACCTAGGGTCTTGGTCATCTTCTGTTGTTTGTGCCATTGCAACTGAGCCGATGCCATGATTTGAGACAGTTAATTCAGAACCACACTAGGATTGTCTCCATGAGATCACAGCATAACTCACGGAGTTGGGGGGAATGAGCCTTCTTCATTGTTTCAGGATATGTTATTACTTTGAGCTGTGGGTTCTATTTTATTGTGACTTATATATTTGGCAAAATCATAGAATCACAGAACAACCACGTTGGAAGAGATCCACCGGATCATCGAGTCCAGGCGTTCCTATCAAACATTAAACCATGTCCCTCAGGACCTCATCTACCCATGCCTCAAACAATACTTCAACCAGTTTAAGTATTCATGCAATGGCTGTCACAGAGTGTTTTAATAATAAGATGGAAAATGGGTATATCAAATGAGATGAAAGGAATGCCATTCCCAGCTGAGACTTGCTGCACTTAAATAGCCGCTGTTAACTGAACCTTCTGTACTGAGATCTGCTGGAAAGGACAGGAGGGGCCAGGCAGCTTGACTCTGCTTCTGAAGATGGTTAATGACAAACATGAAGAGAACCTTTCCTTTTTTAGGTGAAACTTTCCATTAAAACATATCTATTTTAAAAGGCAGCCCTGCCTTGTTTCATTCCTGTGTGGCAGATGTGCCCCCCCTGCTTTGTTATAGCTCTGTCCTCCCTCATGTGGGAATACGCAGTGCTCCTCAGCGTCTGTGTTGTGGTGACAGTGCTACCTGGCAGTGGAGAGCTTGGAGAATGTAAACTGGTGGTAGATGCTAACTAGTGTGAACAAGTAAAGCTTTATTTCTATACAACGTGCCTGTCACAGCTCCCCAGGGACTGTCACGGTTTATTTTGGGCTGCAGGCTTGTGGCTTTTCTGAGCTCGATGCCCCAGAGCTGCTGTGCCTGTTCTGTGCAGAGGTACTGTGAGGATGAGAAGCAGTTCTGCTCTCACTGGGAGTTGCAGAAGTAGCTACGGAAAGAGACATTTTGTCTCTGAAATGTAATGTGGAAGAAGAGATAGAGCTGCATTCTGCCCCTCCCTCCTTATCTCCTCACCACTATGTTTATCTGTATGGTGCAAACCTGGGATGGTTTGCATAGCTGGAGTGGAGCTGAAAGTCAGCAGAGAACTTTTTTGTGCTCACTGGCTCTTGCAGTGTTACACGTTTCTTTGGGACAGACTGAATGACAACATACGCTCTTTAGCAACTTCAAAGGATGAATCTATTTCTAGAGTGTTTTCTTCTGTGTAGGCATTGGCTGCTGTACTTCACAAATTCTCTTTATGCTATTCCTTACGTTATATTTTTCTTGTAAGGGACATTAAGGGGCGAGGTTCATTATTTTTCTATAACTACTGCTGCAGCTCCCCTGGTATTGTATTTATTTTGGATCTTTGTTGTGCCTGCATGCTACTGTATTTGTCCAGCTGTCCCAGTATTTTTTTCTGAGACCACTTCAACGTTGATTTTAAACCAGCTTCTCTCCTCTCTTTTGTGTAAGATTGTACATTCCCACTGTTCAAAAGTACTTCCCATCAGATGGTCCCACAGTTTAATGTATTCACAGATCTTGTGAACCAGAAAAGGCCTGAGACAGTTTCTCACAAGAACAACCCTAGGGATTTTTGTCAAAGTTAAAGGTTTTTTTTTTAATAACAGTTTGTACCTTTCTAGACCCAAGTCGTAACATAATTTCCTAATTTTTTTTTAAACTTTTTACATGCCTTTGATATAGTGAGAAAATACATACCAAATAGATTAGTCTTTATTTTGAAGCATCTTAATTGCACAGCTTAATTAAGCTTTTACAGGCTTCAGTAAATTAAAATAAGTAAATTAGTATTAAGCAAATTATTATTTAAATAAATTAAGTAAAAGGAATTATCCTTTACAAATGTATTTACAATTATTTCCAGGGGAAATAAGCTAGCTGAGTTATCCTTTGATTTATGCTGTGTATATTGAAGGTGATACAAAAATGGTTTAATATATATATAAGCTGAAAATATAAGGATCTTAGTATGATTTTCACTGTGCTGCTTTTGAGTACCTTGGTTACAGGCCTGCTCTTATTTTGGCTTTGATTTTTATAGTCAAAATGTTCTGGTAAGAGGAAGAAAGATGTTTTTAGAACAGGATGCCATCAAGAGGCAGTCTGCTTAGTGTGACCTGAAGTTACTTCCGATGCCACTGTTGCCTTTTTTTTTTTGAACATCAGCTCTGCAATACTAGGATTTTAGTGAAATGTCTTCGATTTGAAAGAATTCACAGGGCACGTGCATGTAATTAGGATGACACTCCAATGGATGAAGGAAGTGACTGCTCCTCAGCTTTGTAGTTAATGCTGCCAGTAACTCTGCATATTGGGGGTGGAAAAACCCCACCCTTTTCGATGCAAAACTATTTTCATCTCCTAGCAGGTCGTATAGTTGCTTTAGATAGAACAGATAGAAACAAACTGACCAGTGCTAAGGTGTGGAAAAGTGTTAGATTTCAATAGATTTCATCTGCAAATACTCTGATATGCTACGTGTCTGTTAACAATAGTTTCTTCACAAGGAGGAGCTGACTTTTTGTTTTAATTTCTCAAAAACTGTTCCATTGTTAATTCCCAAATAATGAGGGGGGGGGGGGGGGAAACCCTGCATTAATGTAATGAGAAACATATCTTGTTGTGGTGTTTTGGGAGCTGCTTTTTCAGAGGTTGGACTCCAGGATCCATCAGGCTCACCCAGCCAGCTCTGACTGAGGAATTGGTTCCCTCCATCTGTCAGCTGGTGGCAGTAGCAGAGTTTAAGGAGTGGTTGTATGTGCAAAACCACATAATCTTTGGGAGATGGTAGCTGGTTCACAGCTTCCAGTGCTACCTTTCCTTTAGTTCATTATTCTCTTTCTTTCTTTCCTCCTGCAGAGTTCACCCCAGCCTTACCAGAGGGCGACACATTTTGGCTGCCTATACTACTAAGCCTACAACCTTTGCAGACTGAAGATTTTGCTGTTTTGTTGTCATCAACAAATAATTGTGATATCTCTTTGCTTAAGCAAACTGGAAAATGGAAATGAAGGCAAATACAACAAAGTTGTTACTGTGGCTGCTGATGTTCTTCTCTAATACTGTGCCATTCGGCTGTGCGAAATCACTGAGAGAGAGAGCAATCGAGCTGATGCAACATACACGTTTAATCGACGGGTATATAAAATATGTTCAACTAAACCCTCTTTGTGAATCTTGACAAGTGAGTAGGAAATGCTGAAGTGTGTTTAGATGAGTAGAGACAGGCTGGTACTAAGGTGGCAATTAGTTACTGTTACAGTGACTTCTCTGGAAGGAATTTTGGTTCAGAGGGTACTTAACTTATTCTGAATGCATCTGTGATTTTTCTGGTCATTTTTTTGCTACTTATTTATTGGTTCCTTTTGGACAATGCCCTCATTTCCTTCTGATGATTTAATAGAGATGATTTCTGTGCAGTGGTAGAAAGGAGGTATCATACTCTAAAAGGGTACCTTTCCAGCTTGAAGGAATGATGATTGTGGTGAGTATATCTTAACCCAGGAACATGAACACTGAGTATGCTAGTACAGGCAGCACTGATTGCTCTACCACAAGAATTTGCTTCAGAGGAATGTTGGTGTCTGATTTCAGTTCTTCATTCAGAAATGATAGGCAGAAAAATAGATACAGAAACACAAGGGATATAAAAATGTCTCTTGCTGGCCAAGTTAAGAAATTAGGCTTGTTCTCACACGAAGGAGACTTTTAAGCTTGTGTTACTGCTAGGATTGTTGACAATTAATGGTCTAATGGACTATGAACAGTGGAAGAAATTACATTTGGGTTAGAAGAGGAGAGCAGCTTTGTTTCTGTCACAAGCCCTATTTGTTTTCAATTCTAGTCACAATGACTTTGCCCTGCAACTGAGAATATTTTACCAAAATAGACTCAGTAGAGTCAACTTGAGAGAAATCAACAGGACCCACACAAACCTTGCGAAACTTCAGGCTGGTTATGTGGGAGCTCAGGTATGTACTGCTGTGATGGAGAGTCTGAAAACTTGTTTTTATATTTGTTTCCTTCCCTTTACAGTCCCAAAAGTACTCTTGGACTTTGATTTTAGCTCTTTCTGTTGGAAAAAATCCCCAAAACAATGAAAGCAAAAAGCCACAGATGCTTTTCTATAACATTTGTGTTTCAAAATTTGTGTTTTATAATCCATTTACCTTTAACCAGAACAGAGGCTTTTGTTTCGGGATAGATAATATAAATTTGCATCCGCTTCCCTGCATATTCTGTGGGGCAGCGAGTGTGTCGGGAAGCTTTAATTTTCTGGGGTGGATGCTTGTATCTTGCATTGTAACTCTTCCTTTTTGGGGTGGGGAATTATAGTGGCAACTCCTTGCAAGCTGTGTGGAATTATTTTGGTCTGTGTTCATGAACTTCACTGTTAGCAAATGAAAGTTTCCAAACTGAAACCCAAATTATCTAGTTTACATGTCAATGTCTCTTTCAGTTTTGGTCAGTGTATGTTCTTTGCAGCGCTCAGAACAAGGATGCTGTGCGTCTGACCTTAGAGCAAATTGATGTTGTCAAGAGGATGTGTAACAGCTATGAAGAGCTTGAACTGGTGACAACTTCCAAAGGTGATGCTCTTTCTTGTAAAATGGGGAGTTTTAATGGGATTTCAGGAGGCATGTGCCAAAGACAGAGTGCATATTATCCCAATATCCCAGTTTAAACAGTAACTTTAACCTCAGCTTTTTTTTTTTGGGCACTGGAACAGGCTGCTCAGGGAGGTGGTTGATTGACTGTCCCTGGAGGTGTTTAAGGGATGGGTGGACAAGGTGCTGAGAGACATGGTTTAGTATTTGATAAGAATGGTTGGACTCGATGATCCAGAGGGTTTTTTCCAACCTGGTGATTCTATGATTTTTTTTCTCTGATCCAGTATAACTGACACAGTCCTGGCCACTGCAGCCATGAGCAAATTTGCCATTTAAACATACTGCTGAATGAAAATGTCAGTATTATTGCTTGTTTTTTTACAATTATGATCATTGCTCAGTACTGCTGGCTTCTTGTCTGTCATGAAATGACTGTGGAATAATCTTCCTTTGTTGTTTCCAGGTATCTCTGATGGTAGAAAGATTGCATGTTTGATTGGAATAGAAGGTGGTCACTCCATTGACAGCAGTTTGGCAACACTGAGGATGTATTACGACCTGGGTGTTCGTTACATGACTTTAACACATTCCTGCAATACACCTTGGTAACTAATGTCTGTGTGTTTGTGCTACCATCTAATGAAAAGTGCTGGCAGCTCTGAGATGGGGAAAACATGGATTCAGACACAATGTTTATCCATGATAGACCATGAACCAAGTCAAAGATGATAGGTTTCTGGGGTAAACACTTGCCATGTGTCAAGTAGAAGATTGAAGGATCTGTTATGTAGTGGTTGTTGTGTTGCCAGTTTAGGGGCTTTTAAACTTGGCTAACAACACCAAGATGGCAGGCAAAATTGCTATCCCCTCTGCTTTATTAGGAAAGTCGCACACAGTAAAACAGGCTGGGGAAAAAAAAGTACTAAAAATGTGTATGGTGTGGATAATGCTGTAATAAATGCTAAGAACTTGTCTGCCAGCAGCCTTCAACAGTGTCTTCTCTGGTTGGTTTAGAAGTACAGGTTTCATATGCAGCTACAGAGATGGATACTTGATTCCTGTATCAGAATATTACCACCTACTCTTTGCTGGATTGACAAAATTCCTTCTTGAACTGACTCAAGGAAAGGGGATTGTGTGCAAAGACAGGCTTTCTGGCTAATAGGTAGCTGACATTTCAGTGTATCTTCATTCTCTCATGAAGGTTGTTTAATCAGAAAATTTCTGTTGAGTGTCTCTTTGATTGTCTTGCATTGCAAGGCAGTCCTGAACCTGAAGGTACGTTGTTCAGAAAGCAGCTATGAACATAAAAAACACTGCACGAGCAAGAGACTTACTGTGTGGCTCACCATCCCTGTATTTGGCTATGTGACATAGCAATAGTGTTTACTGTGTGTAGCATAAAAAGTTCCAGTTACTGGTACTGTAGTCTCCAGAATAATATGATGTTTTTCCTCACTCACTCCCATTTTTAAGGTCTGAATCATCATCTAAAGGAATACACAACTTTTATCCTGATGTTATTGGTCTGACTGCATTTGGCCAAGTAAGGCTCTCTTTAGAATAATAATCTAAGCAATCTCTTATGCAACTAACAACTTCTGGCCTTATCTTTTCAAAAGCAACTTATTAAAAAGTCATTACTTTGTACTTAGGAGGTGGTCAGGGTTCAGTCAAGCCAAATTCCCTGGGGAATTTCCAAGCCAAATTTCCCTTGGGGAAACAAGTCGTGGATTTAATTAAAACAATTGTATTAATATAGATCAGATTTATGAATTAATAGGCAGTAGTAGTGGGATGAGAATAACAGTTTGAATTACTTATTTCAGACTGACTAAGCTTTTTAAGTTTTTGAGTGTGTGGTGATGTGCTAGTTAATTGTGAGTGACTAAATTACTTTTAAATTAATAGACATAGCATGTTTGTGACTAGCTGAAAGCTACAGAATTTATTTATCTGTTTATATATATCAGCTAAACAGTTTCCTTTAAGGAAATTTCCTACTGACGCTGTTGTTTGTGAATCTGTTTTAGGAAGTGGTAAAGGAGATGAATCGCCTGGGTATGCTGATAGATTTATCTCATACATCATATACCACAGCAAGAGCTGCACTGAATATCTCAAAAGCCCCAGTCATTTTCAGCCATTCGTCAGCTTTTTCTGTTTGTAATCACTCAAGAAATGTTCCTGATGATATCCTTCAGGAACTGGTGAGTGATATGGGGTTTGGTTTTGGGTCTTTTTTAAAATTTTGTTTTGTTTACTTGAGGCTTTGTTGCTTTTAAAGAGTTATTTTGGGACTTTTTTTTTTTGGTGGCAATATTTAGGCAGTTTGAGGCAAACCTGTGTTCTCAAGTGGTATTGTTTACTTTTCATCATCTTTGAATTGGGTTTGTAGATAGATCCCTGAGCAGCAAGTTAGGCGTTTGCTCCTGAAACATTTTCTTTGGGTTCTATTTTGTCTTTGGCCACAAAAATGAAGTGTTTGCAAATACTTTGAAATTATAGTTGAGTTTGTCCACTTGAGTGTCCACTCATCACCTATCTCTTCATATCTTTCAGAAAAAGAACAAGGGAATCATTATGGTGACTTTCAATGCAGATGTACTGGCCTGTGGCAGAGAAGTTGTTAATGTTTCTACCCTTGCAGGTTTGAAGTTAATATACTGTAGTTTTTATGGGTGTCTTCTACGTATTTGCTGGTGTCTGTGTCATTTTTGAAATTGTGTAAATTATACTGCTGGTTTATTGCCTTCCACACGTTACCACAGCGCTAGTACTTTTGGAGTACTATTCATTAAACAATTACAAGACATACAAAGTGCGTAGCTGTAGGAGATTATGTTCCCAAAGGGAGCAGAGAACCATTAATCCCAAAGTGGTTGTTACTTTGTGGAAAACATCTTAAACCTTTCTAATTTTGAGTGGAGAACACAGATATATAATGGGTGATGAAAAAGTCTATTTGTGTGTGTGGGCTACTTGTTGGGAGTTGATATACTGTGATGATCATGTCTCTTTTCTCTTTTGTATCTCATCAGTGTAGCTCTTGCTTTGGAGATTACTGCCTGATATGCTTAATAACAGATAACATCTGATTAAGCATCAGTAACTATCCAGAATATGTCAACTGCATTATTAAATTTTAATCTGTATTATTAGGATAGCTTTTGACTTTTTTAACAATGGAATTGATTTAAAATCCATGATTAAGGAGAGCAGTCACCCAGTGTCAATGTCTCAACTGTATTATTCCTTCTTGCTGGGTGCTTAGATGTTGGGTTTCTTGACATTTTCTTTCAGATCATTTTGACCACATAAAGAAAGTTGTGGGTTCAGAATCAATAGGAATTGGCGGCGACTACGATGGAGTGGAACGGTTAGTAAAATTGTACACACGTTAGCATCTGCTCCTTAAATTCTGAAAGTTTTGATTCCTTTCAGGAAAAGAAAAAAGATGGCAGACATAAAAGAAATGTTACAAGTTTTTTTGTGATGAGTACTAAAACAAGTTTTATGGAAGAGGGGCAAAATGTTACTTTAGAACTGGACGAAACAGTGCTACAAATATGGAAATGGATCGTAATTGCCCTCCATAGACAAGAAGAAAAATGGGAAATGCTAGTTATCTCAAAACACAGTCAGAGACTCGTGGAAATAAAATTTAAAATGGCCATTTAATGCAGGTTTTGCAGCTTCTTGCTTCTAATTCCTTTTTATTCTGATAAGAATTAGTACAAGACATAGGTCAGTTCTGCTTATTGTTATGTATTCAGTAAAAGATTCTGAATACATTTCACTGCCTAAACTGCTGAATTAAAACCAATATTATTCTACTCATATTTTCTTTGGAAAAAAATACGTTCTAATGAATGGACTACACAAAATTGCCTGCAACTCCTTGTCTCATCTTATATTTGCAGGTTCCCTTTTGTTTTCCCTTGTAATAAATCCATCTGTGATGCAACTGTTTTATCTTACTATAAGGACTTTATCTTACTATAAAGACTGGATTAATGCATACATGAGTTTGCTGCTTTTTTCCCTTTTGTTTTCTTTAATATCCTCCATGCCTCTTCACTTGTTTTCTTTAATATCCACACAAGTGCCTCTTCATTCCAGAATACACAGGATTTTTTTCTGTTAGTGGGATCCTCTGTGCAGAAGAAGCCTTTCATTGTGTCCCAGTCCTGCTTCTGTTTGTCAGTTGAATTCTTAATGGTTTTTTTTTTTCAGCTTCTCAGAAGAGAAACTGGGTCCAAGCTGAGCTCACTCCAAAAGTAGCTAAGCTCACTCCAAAAGTGGACATGTGCAAATTACTAATTAATCAACAATATTTTTCTACATCTTTTTCAGCAATGTGTGTTGAATATTCTTATGTGATTCTTGCCAACAGTTTCCCTGAGGGACTGGAAGATGTTTCCAAATATCCTTCTTTGATTGAGGAACTTCTAAGAAGAGGATGGAATGAAGCTGAACTGAAGGGAGTCTTAAGGGAGAACTTTCTCCGTGTCTTTAGGGAAGTGGAAAAGGTAAGATTTAAAACTAACCTAAACAAAGAGGGAAAGAAGAACTTTAGGTGCCTTCCTGCACTTTTCTTTTCCCCAATAAAAGAGCTATGAGGGAATGTAAGCACTAAATGCAATTATTCAAAATGCTGGGAAAGAAACCAAATGGCAAGAGTGTTAGCAGAATAAAGGAAAGTGAGAGAGAACAGACAAAGCTCTTTAGAACTTTTCCTCTCTGCAGTAATCTGATAAGTACACGTCGCTGACTTCTAAATAGAATTAATTCACGGTTTGGAGGAACTGCGGATGTACTAGTGTCAGTCTGTTGTATCCACTGGTGCAGTAAGGAGTGCTGACTCCTGCAAATAAATTGAATTCTTGTCATGGGATTGGGCTGCTATCCAAAAGGCTTCTGCTGTGACAGGCTGTAAACATAACTAGACCTCAATAAGCTTTAATTGTAAATAATAGAAGCAAATTCGTAAGGATGAGGGAGGAGAGGAGGGAAGGAGAGTCTGCATGAGAGTAAGGACCCCCTAAACTACAGCTTTAGCAGAAGCCTCTGTTGAAACTTGCAAACTGCTTGCCTCCTACTGTTTTTATTTGTAGGGCTAAATAGCTATTATGCACATAGACAACACCTATTTCACACTCATCTTTCTTCCAGTTACCTTTCTGGGGTATGATAGATGAACAGAAATAAGGAATTCTGTACTGTGCCAGTTAATCTGTCAGAATATCTACTGAACGCTGAGTTGTGTGTGTGGCAGACTGACATTAGGAAGAGGTTGAAATTCATCACATGTAACTAATCTATGAGATTGAGTAATTTTTCCTTTATAAATTAGAGATGTTTGAAGCTCCATCTTGAAGACTGTGAGCTGACTTAGGAGAGGAAAGCTCAGGAATTTGTTGCATAAGGTTTTCCAGCTAATGCATCCCCATATGGAGGAAGCCATGGCAAATGCAGCTGCGTGGCTTTTGCCAGTAATATACGTGCACTGAATTCTGAGAAGTGTTAGATTGGAAAGCAAACATCACTAAAATGATGTCAGTTCCCTCACACGCATATGTGCTTTTGCAAAACAGTTTGGGTTTGGTCACTTGAAACAATATTGAATTTGCTAGCTACATTAAGCTTTTTGCTGCTGTTCCAGTCTGGCTTCCAAGGGGAACTTCTTGAATTTTTCCAGGTGCGGAACAATAGTGGACTACTGGATGTAGGGGAAAGTGAAATTCCACAAGAAGAAGTACAAAATTCCTGTCGCCTAGACCTACGTAATTATAAGCCAGCCAGGTCCTTTGGATTTCCTTCTGTGGTGCCCCCTTTTATTCTGACTCTTGTAACTTATTTAATACTGTGTTTTGGATCTTAACATCTATGGAGTCCAGAGAGATTATATGGAGTAATCTAAAGTGCAACTAGTTGTCTCCTGGAGGAGTTGTTAACGTCATGCTATGCTATATTTTTACCTATGATTTCTATAAATTCACCCACATACTTGAAATTTGATTTAGAATTTAAATGTTGTAGCAAAAACGTTCAGGATTTGAAGTGATAAATTCTGTGTTGCCTTGGCTAAACCAGGACCAACATTGTTAATGGAAAGCATTCACAACTAACGAATAAATTCTCTAAAGCGTGACATGTGGCTTTGGTACTCATATTGTGACTCTTGGTATGGATACTGGAATCCAGAATCAGCAGTTCCATGCAGGAACTAGAGAATACGATTAAGACAGCTGTGGTGAGTTGCGTTAAGATATTACTTCTTGTTAAATCATACAACTTTCATCATCCATAGATGAGCAAGGTGCAGTGCCATAGAGGTTTGTGCCAGTTTGCTTTGGCTGCTGCCATCCTATCCTGTTTCTTTGCTGCGTGTTTTCTCCCCTGTCCCTTGTGATATGGCCTCAAGCTCCGCCAGGGTAGATTTAGGCTGGAGATTAGGAGGAGGTTTTTCATGGAAAGGGTCATTGGGCATTGGAATAGGCTGCCCAGGGAGGTGGTTGATTCACCTTCCCTGGAGGTGTTTAAGGCACTGGTGGATGAGGTATTGAGGGACTTGGTTTAGTGTTAGTGGATAGGAATGGTTGGACTGGAAGATCCAATGGGTCCCTTCCAACCTGGTTGTTCTGTGATTCTGTGATTCTGTGACAGCACTGGTGTTTATATGACTAGGGTAAGTTGGTTCAGAGATCTGATCTAACTCAAAACTAACCGTTTTCCTCCCTCGAGTGATGGATTTCCTGCTGATGATGTCAGTGATAGGGTTAACTGTGTTCTGTGTTAGTGGAGAAGAGAAGGAGGAGAAAAGCAGAGTGAGATGCAGCAACTTGGATTTCTCCCATTTGCTATTGAAAGCAGTGGCTCCTCTGTCCACTCTTCTCTGGGTTTATTCATATGGAAATGATCAGATTGCTTCAGATTCTGAAAATGTAACAGGTCTAAATGACGTACCAAAAATTTTTCAGCCTCTGAAAGTGGGATTTTCATATCTTTATGGAAATGGCTATTCCACACACCAAATGCAGTTCTGACTAATTTTACAAGTGAGTCAGATCATTAAATACATTTTGACTGTTACGTGGCACCATAGTGTCCTCTTGTGGTCTTTCAGTGTCTAAGCTGTGACGTGTTTTCTAGGCGAATAGCACCAACGTTTTCAGTTGGAGCTCCTGTATAAGTGTGATGTCCAAGTGTGATAAGTAGGAGCTCCTACTTAAGTGTGATGTGACCTTTCCTTGCCTTACTTTTCTTCTGGAAATGGTTTATGGAGGACCACACATCGCATCTCCCACCAGCACTTACTATTCTGTCCCCAGCTCTTTCTGCTTGTATGTACGCATTGTGGTTCGCTCCAAAACACCTCTTCCAGCCACTGCTTATCTTGGTCATGGATAAGACACCTTGCAGGTGCAAGTCAAGTCTGGTTTTGTAATGCCCATTGTGGTGTGCAGTCACTATCTCATGCTGGGCTGTAAAAGTCAAGCTGCTTGTTTTTATGGTGTCACCTGTAATTAAAAGTGTTTGAGGAAAGCTTGACCTTGCTTGCCTGCCCTGTGGCTTTTCAGCAGTTTACCAAAGTACCTTTCCAGAGCACCTAGAGTTTCTCATACAGCCTTTTTCTTTGAGTTGAACAGCACAGTTGTTCCATGTGGAAGCCTACTGACTTCTCAGCTGGAAGTTTATACCTACCTAAAGTGGTTCACAAATACCTAGTGGCTTGCTGATTAAGAGCTGAACTGCCTCTTTGCTTAAATGATTTGTAGGTAGTAAACAAACAATTTAAAAAGCAGTTTCTGATCATGAGATCATTGTTTTGCTTATCTTTAGAGTGCTGATTGCACTGATGTTGTTAATGTACGCTGGAGGACCGCTGGAGGACCGAAGTCAGGCCTTTTCTCATCTATGCTGATGAGAATCCTTGATTCTGCTAAGCTGATCTCAATGGTTTTTGGGTTTTTTTTTTTTTTTTTTTTTTTTTTTTTTCAGTGAAACTACCAGACTTTTTTGGAAGTACAGTTTTTTGCAGTTTGAAAAGAAGAGAGAAAAAAAAGGAAACATTACTCTCTCTGCTCTTTGTTATTTGTTTCACTGACCAGTCTTGTACCCAGGTGAAGCCACAATCCAAAATTCCATTTAGCTTTGTAGAAAGCAGGTAATATTCATCCCCGATATTTAATGCTAGAGCAATATTTTCTCAGATAAATGCTGGAGTAATGTAGATCATCTAGTTTTGTTACAACCTATTTATATCAGATAACTTTTAAGCTTGTGAAGGCCACTTGCACTGTTCAGAAGTAACAATCAGTATTTATAGTTAAAAAAAAAAAAATCTGTCACACAGGTTGAAATTTCTCTTCTCTTACCAACCACATGCTAGAGAACAGAGTTGAGATGGGAAAATAACTTCTTATCTTTACTGTCTTGTACAAAGCCCACACTTAAAGAACCATTGTCTCTAGACAAAAGAAATATTTGTGCTTCAATAAACTTGAATGGTTTCCTAGGGCTAAATTATCTCCTAAGACATTTGGATATAGTTTCCATTCCAGAGAAGGGAGTTGCTGGTATATGCTTATGAGCTTGAATTTATTTATTTATTTCCCTCATGGGGTACAATTTCAGGGCCATTGATTTAATGATACTAAAATATTTTGTGGTGACATAGACGCTTTTTCTGTTGCCTAAAGAAATATAGCCTCTTGCCAGATCTGTTTTCAAAAGCAAGATGAGAAGGAA
Organism: Coccyzus lansbergi; assembly: GCA_033558105.1. Taxonomy (NCBI): domain Eukaryota; kingdom Metazoa; phylum Chordata; class Aves; order Cuculiformes; family Coccyzidae; genus Coccyzus; species Coccyzus lansbergi. The sequence continues at coordinate 2,562,774 of JAUMJK010000426.1, read as the reverse complement.
GTGCCCAGTTTAATTCTTCTTCCTGAATAAGCCTGGCTCCAGAAACATTCACTATAGATTATAATAAGTCTCTGTCTCCTTTTTCTAGTTCAGCTCACTTAGACCAGATGCCTTCACTTAAAAGGTTTACAAAGCAGAATACAATATAGAATTATTTGCCCCCTATAAATTAATACTTAATTTTCCTGTTTTCTTTGTGGACTCTAGTTTATTAGGTCACACTTATTAGAACAGTAATGAAACAGAATTTGACCAAAGTTGGTTTCACAGAAAATGCTACTTTTTGGCCAATTGTTCTACTTTCCTCTGGGGAAAAAGTATTGCTGGAGATAAGATGGTGGTGCACCAGGGTTTTTTCAGTCTGTCAGAACTAGTGCTTCTAAAATTAACAGAAATGCTTTCTAGATTATCAAAATAGGCCTTACTTGGCCAAGAAATTGCTGGTAGAACTTTACAGATCTCAGAAGGATTATATTTACAAATGTGTCTATTTTAGGGTTCCTGTGAGAAGGAAAAAAAAACCCCAAACACCTGACCTGTCCCTATGTCTTCAGGGTGCCATGAGTTTCAAATAGTGAAAAATCTAGGTTTTATTCATTTCTTTCAAAACTGTTGAGGCTGTTATTGAGATACACATGACCATGTGAAGATGATTGCTGTTCTCCTTAACAAAGCAAAGAGATGAAAGTAAAATGCAGGTTATCTGAAAGCATGGGAGACTTAGAAAAATCTTCCCACCTGTCTGATTCTGATCAGTACTAAGAGGTATAAGGTATAATTGCTTTGGCTTTCCCCAGAGGTGGTCTACCAGCAAATTTGTGTTAACTGAAGTGAGAGCCCTATACACCCCTGGCAGCAGTCATGCCCCTACGTGGATTCTTGTTTATTTCAAACCCCAACTAATTAAAAGTGGACTTATTACTCAGTTCTTGTGAACAAAGCATTCTCCCTGTAGTTTGTTTGTCTTCTGCTCATTACACATTTTTCCTTATCCTGGTGACCTGGGGGTTGCTTTGTCAAAAAAAAGGCAAGATAAATTACGAAAGGTAGGGATAAGGTTCTTCTGAGTGCAGGACGTGGCTGAATAGTCTTATTCACCTCCTCTGCTCTAAGGTTTGCATCCTTCCATTGACTCCTTTGCAATTGGAAGACAGAACTTACACCACTACCAAATTCAGTTATCACTGTATAAGGATTTCTTGATGATGGAATATTTTAGTCAAAAATATACTGAACCAGTTTGAGTTGATATTCGATATTAAAACTACAAATTGTTCTCTGGAGCTTTTTTCCCGAGGATGGCATAGTGCATTAAAAACAGATCCTTCATCTTTCAAGCCTGGCTTTCAAACACTGACAATAAATAGCATTAGCAACTATTAATTCATGTTTAAATCTATAGGAAGGCTGCTGTATATGAAAAGAAGGCCAAGACACCTAGTGCTGGCGCCAGCTTTTTGAAATGGGAAGGCAATAGTGAGTGTTGCTCCCTTGGGGACACAAGGCTGGGAGGGAGGCGCAACCCAGGCTCTATGGATGGTGCCGCCACCAAGGCCTCTGACCTGGCTGTGGGAGGGGGTGGCACAGCCCCCTGTCTCCATTAGTGGGACAGAACAAAGGGGCAACCCTGGCTCCCGGGCCCCTGCCTGAGCAGTGGGGCCACGGTTCATCAGCCCAGGCAGTCTGCTGCCTTAGCAACTGTCTGCTTTGCATATAGAGCTAGAAATACCCTCGGCTCCAGACAGCATTCAAAGGTCCCCAGCGCAGTATTTCACCCTGTGTGCAGCAGTATTTCCTGTTTCCTTTGGGCTTGCTCTGTTTGCCATGTTATTTCTGAGGGTTTCATGAGCCAGAGAAGCATGAGAGAAGCCACCCCACTGCCACCACAAGCACAGGAAGCGGGAGGGCAGCTGCTGCAGCTGAACTTAATGATGGTTTGCTTAAAAATAAAGCGGCTCTCAGAGCAACAGCTTGTCTTTATCCCCTTGCTGTTCAGCACAAGGCCAGGGTTTAACCTTCTGCTGGGAGTCCTGAGAATTTCGAACGGGCACGCTCTGCCCCTCCAGGGTTATATTGGTGCAGTAAAAGTTCCCAGAAGAACAATGGAGCAGGTCAAAAGAGAAACTGGGTAAATAAGGAGGACCATTGAAAGACAGATTTATTGTGTAAGCTGGATTGTTTGCATGCTTTGCTGGGGACTGTATCCTTGAAGAGTTGCTAGAAGACTGATAAAAAAGGAACATCCTGCCCCAGAAGGCACTGAAAGATGGATAATTGCCAAAGGAGCGTAAAGTCAGAAAAAAACCTGAAACTAGGGAAAAGGTAATGCTGCCTGTGGGAGACCACGACCACTGACTCGATTCAAGACCAAAAAGACTTGCCCTCCACCTGCAGGGAGCATGTGTGCTAATTTACATAGCAAGCGAGGCTAATTTAAATATGTTTAAGCAGTAGCAGGTGACGTGCTAAGTATCACAAATAAGCCTAATTTGGGGTAAGTTCGTGCTAGTCATGTAAAAAGATAAATAGGTTGTAATGCCACATCTCTACTGACTCTGCTTTGATTGGTGTTTCGCACACTGGGTAAATGAACCCAATTTGGGGATGACAGTTTGGTGACCCAGATGGGACAGATTTGCCTGGTTTGTCTTGCCATGTCCAGCAAGGTGGAAGAAAATTGAACAGTTCCTGCATGTGGCAACCTGACTAAGGGGACTTCATCGGCTCCTCACCTGCAGTAGGCTGGTAGGCAACGCAACGGTGCAACGCTACAGGAAAAGAGGTATTCTGTATATACAGGAGGAATGAAAGGATGAGGTGACACCTGGGAAGGAAGTTATGCTGTGTCTGTTTGGTTTAGTTTAGGCTTTACTGAATTGATGTCCATGAAGATATGCAGGAGGATTGTAGTTGTTTCTACACATTGTTCTGGTAATGAAGGGAGATGTGTTTCGTTTTGTTTATTGGATTTCTGTATGAAACACTAGGTTAGAAAATTCTTTTTCAGTACCAAAATTGTCAGTGCTAATTCCCAGGAGATGCCTCACTATTCTCCCTTAGGATCCTGAAACACTGAAGTAAGTTTGAAGGAGGCCCCCTGACCAAAAATAAACTAAAGCATTATTGTATCCAGTGGTGGCCACAACAGGACCTAGGTGACAGTGCGAAATGACCATTAAAAGAATCACTGTTCTATAATACTATTCTACAGTTGATGTTGTGTAGAAGGATGAATAAATGGGGAGTGAGAATTCCTTGAGTGTGGGAAGGATCAGAGGCAAGAATGGGGGAATACTCAACCCGCATCATGATGTGTAGTGATACAACAAAGAATATATACCCAAGATGGAATTGCACCCGATCTCTAATTGTTCAGAGACCTCTGGCCCTGAGCTCTGAAATATGGGTGTAAAAGCATAGGTTGACTCTGTTTTTTTAAGGATACCTGGATAACTCAAACCATCAGCTGTGATGGAGATGCTCTCCAACCTATGGGTCGCGTGTTTTGGAGAGGGGGAGATAGAATTTGAACTACCTTGTTACCTTTAAAGGCAACGGGTCATGTTTACACATTAGGGTTGTTGACCTTTGTGGAGAAAGGGACCACTGAATTCTCAGCTGTGGGGAAGACTGAAGCAAGTTCACACAGACCCATGGAGACATCCCTCTACCGGAACAAAGGTAGGATGGATTTGGAAAGCAGTTTTTCAGATAAATAGAGATATTGGCCACTGCAACAAAAATAGAACTGTAGGAGTCAAACCCTCAGTTAGATTTAGTGGTGTTATATGAACATGGGGCTTTGTGGATACCCAGAATTGTTGTGTTCACATTCCCAATACCACTGCAGACTCAGAAGAACAATTAGAATCCAGCGGGCAGAGAAATCAAACTGGGGCCTTAGGGATTCAGGGACAATTAACTGGTTAAACAAAACACTACACGGAACGGGACTCTCCCTTAGTGGACAGTTAGCAAGTTTATTACAAACTTTAGCTGTAATTATAGTAACAGTAATGATAATATGCAGTGTTGTGTAAAAAGGCTGATCCCACAGGCTACAGCAGGAACACATGGGATGTCAGAGCAGAGGGAAAAGAAGCAGGCGAGGAGAGCCAGGCCCCACTGGCCCTGCCAAAGCCTGTTTCCCCGCACACCCCTCATAGGCCTGGCAAAAATTTTTCTCAGAGAGGGTCACTGGGCACTGGGACAGGCTGCCCAGGGAGAGGCTTGAGTCACCTTTCCTGGAGGTGTTTAAGGGACGGGTAGACAAGGTGCTGAGGACATGGTTTAGTGACTGATGGGAATGGTTGGACTCGATGATCCGGTGGGTCTCTTCCAACCTGGTTATTCTATGATTCTATAGTGCAACACCTGGCTCTGGGGCAAGGCCCCCTCAGGGCTCGGTCCCAGTTCCAGGGCTCAGTCCCAGTCTTGAGGCTCAGTCCCAGGGCTCGATTCCAACCCCGGGGCTCGGTCCCAGCACTGGCGCTCAGTCTCAGGGCTCGGTCCCCAACCCTCGAGCTCAGAGCGCGGGACCGAGGCCTAAGACCGGGTTGGCCAACCCGGTCTTAGGCCTCGGTCCCGCGCTCTGAGCTGGGTGTCGGGGTTCAGCCCCTCGGCTCGGCGCCCTTGCTCGGTCCCGCCCTCAGGCGGCCCCGGGGCGCTGGGCGGAGCGCAGGCTGGCGGTTTCCTGGGAGGAAGTGACCGCACAGGGCAGGAATGCGCCGCCGGCTCCTGCCCTGCCGCGGAGGCAGCCGCGCCGCCAGCCATGCCGCACTTCACCGTGGTGCCGGTGGAGGACAAGCCCCGCGCCGACAGCGTCGAGGGGCTCAGCTGGGTGGACTACCGCGAGCCGCCCGCCCCTGCCGCCGCCGCCACCGCCGACTCCTACGACACCGTCAGCTCCGACGGTGAGCGGGCACGGGCGGGCGGGGGCCGCACAGGCGGCGGGAGCGGCTCCCGGGGTGCCCGGGATGCTCCGTGCTCCCAGCGCTCATACCGGATAAGGGCAGCGCTACCGGTTCCCGGGATGCTCTGGGTTCCCGGAGCCCATGCCGGATAAGGGCAGCGGGAATGGCTCCCGGGATGTACCAGGCACCCGCTCCGATAGCGGATACAGGCGGCGGTGCCGGTTCCTGGGATGCGCTGGGTTCCCGGTACCGGATAAAGGCGGCGGTACCTCTTCCTGGGATGCTCTGGTTTCCCGGTACCGGCTCCTGGGACACACCAGGCACTGGTTCCAATACCAGATAAAGGCGGTGGTACCAGTTCCTGGGATGCTTTGGGCTCCCGGTACCGGATAAAGGCGAGAGTACCGGTTCCCGGGATGCTCTGGGTTCCCGGTACCGGATAAAGGCGGCGGTACCGCTTCCTGGGATGCTCTGGGTTCCCGGTACCGGCTCCTGGGATACACCAGGCGCTGGTTCCAATACCAGATAAAGGCGGTGGTACCAGTTACTGGCATGCTCTGGGCTCCCAGCGCCGGTGCCAGATAAAGGAGGTGGTGCCGCTTCCTGGGATGTTCTGGGTTCCCGGTACCGGATAAAGGCGGCGGTGCCGGTTCCCGGGATGGTTTCCGGGATGCTCTGGGCTGCTGGCACTGGTACCAGCCGCGGTCCCGGCTCCCGGGATGCTGTGGGCAGCCCCCGGGGCTGCGTGGCCGGGCGCTGGGGTCCCGCCCCGGCGCGGGGTGACAGGCGTTATCTCCGAGGGCCACCCTGGTGCCTGGGAGCCGGGCTGCGGCAGCTCCCGTTGCTCGTGCCCCCTCCCTCCCCGGGTCCCCGCGGGGTCCCCGCACCGAGCCCGGCCCCGCAGCATCGCCCGTGCGGGCCCTGCCGGGAGGAGCCGCTTTTGTTGCCGCTGCGGAGGAGGATCCGTAAGTAGGAGGGGATTTGGGGCGGCGAGAGCGCATTCTTTAATCGAGACAGCTCCCAGCAGCGCTGCTCTCGGTGTTTTGCAGTGGCTCTTAGGTAGAAATCAGTTTAAGCGCCGTGTTTCCATTTAAATACTGTGTTTCCAGTGAGAAAACGAACCGCTTGCGTTTGGAGAGTAGAGCAGTTGTGGTAACAAACTTGTTTCAGGTGTCAGCGGGAGCTGTGTCTTCCTCTGCCCTGGTTGTGTTCAGTTCTGTAACCTTTGGGAAGAGGATGTTCCCATGGACTCTGCTCAGGAGCCTGACTTGCCCTCTGTGAATCACCCCTGACTCCAGGCAACAAAAGAAAAACCAGTAATCACCTGGCCTGTTTTCCCTTGCCCGTGCAGTCAGGCTTTTCAGAATGCAAATGTTATTGGGTTCGCAGTAATCCCTGAGGAGAAGCAGCGCTGCTCAGGCCTGTGCTTAAAGAGAAGAGGGTTGTTTTGCTGAGGATACTCAGTTGTGACCAACTCAGTTGAGATCAAGGTCCAGTTCCTGCCTTGTCACCTTGTTCAGTTCTCCATTTATCTGTGCTTCGAACTCCAAAATGAACCATTTTTTATTTTTTTTTTCTTTGCATACTTTTCAAATGAACTTTAGTTTTTTATATACTGAGTAGCTTACACAGCCCTTGTGTGTATTGTGTCAATTCTTTCTGGTTTTAGTGGGGGCCTTTTGCACTGACAATAGGCAGGTGCTTTTATGAAGGTGTCTTACCACAGACAATTTGAGGCTCTAGCCCTAAAGATTGTGCAGGGCCTTGACCATGTTTTGTAAAAGAAGTCTGTTTTACTCTCAGGTTGCTAAACATACACTTCATGCGCATGAAAGTAACAGGTGTCTTTCACCCATCGTGGCAGCTTGAGGAGGAGACTTCATTGAGTATTTTTTCCTCTAGCCAGCCTTGGCCATGGGTTGGTGTGTGTGACCCGGGGAAGCTGCAGATGTGATGGGTAAGGGAAGGGCAACCCAAAATATCTGTCATTAGGATATTAGACAGCCTGTAGGGTGTGTGCAGACAACACACTTCAACGTATTCATCACCGTGTCACAGACTATCAGGAGCTGAAAAGCTGTGATATTGTAAATACTGAGATTCCAACTGCAGCACAGAACCATGCTGCTGGAATTTATTTTAAAACTGATCTAGTAACATCTCTGTTACTATAAGGTAGTTAGTTCTGTTTCTGTTTGAGCTATGACTGCCTGTTATTTTTTAATTTACTTTCACAGTAATTAAGTGTTGTTTCATACCTTCAGGGTGTATGTATAACGATATGCTGCCTTGCCTACGTGTAATGACAAGCGCACTCTTCCCCACAAGCCTTTTCTGTCTCTTCCTAGGTTTCTTTGGCTCATGGTTCTGTAGAGGGGAATCTGATCTCCCTTTGGTTCTCGGTGCTTCCTTCTATATTCGGTGCAGAATGTGGTAGCCTCCCTTACTGGGGCGTGTTGACTATACGACATGGTGGAGATGGGTAGCTCCTCTTGAAGGCAGAATATCTTGCAGCTGTTTGGGCTGGAGCCTACAGGCAGGAGGAAAGAGGTTGACCCTCCAGAGCCTTCTGTTGTAGCTGATTACGGGGCTCATGGAGGATCTTGTTGCTGTTGGGGACGCCCCTGATTCCAGATAAGGTAAACTCCATTTGCACAACTTCAGGGTGTTAGATTGTGGCCCTATCAAAGTCCATGTTATTCACACCGACACCGCGTGAACACACAGGGCTGTCTGAGACCATGTCTGGTCTGTCCGTGTGATCTAGTACTGCCACCATATGAGGAACTGGTTGCAGATTTTTCTGGTGAATCTTCTCCAGGGAAGATTTTATTTTATCAGCTTGCTGTTCAGAACCTTAGACTGTTTGGATTGCTCCGTTTGATGAGAGATCGGTCGAAGTGACTCAGGAATGATATGTCCCTTGAGCATGTGGTCTATCATAGTCATGTGGCTGGTTATAGCTGGTCTGTAACAGCGTGCAAAATAGTGGCTTTGTTGTCCAGTTCTCCTTTCACAATATCTTAGGCTGTTGCTAATGATTCTGACAGATTCTTACTTCATTCTGACCTTTTCACTCCAGCCTTTTTGTCACAGCCTTGGTTTTGAATGGTTTTTTTAATGATTTTGCTTTATTTGCAAGATCAAGCAATATGGTGTCGTCTAAACCCTACAGATGTGAAGCAATTCTGCAACAGAATATCTTGAAGTCATTTCCATAAGAAGACATTAGTTGGTGTACAGTGATTTAGCCTTCCCAGAAAGCTCCAGTGCTTGTTGCTGGTGAATAAAATCATCCCTTTTTTTTTTTTTTTCTCCTAAGCAGGTTCAACCAACTGCCACTGTTTGTAATAGATTTTGACATCTTCCATTTAGAAAAAGAAGTACAAAGAATTATCTTGTGATCCTATGATAAACATGTGAGCCCTGCTTTATGGATCGGCAGGGATGAGAAATGTGAATTTGGCATCTCTTCAGTCTCTGAAATAGTGCCAGCGTGTTAGGCTGGGTCCACAGGGTAAGAAAAGGGACAGTGGGGTCTGAATAATGTTTGAAAAAAACAGTTAAGCTTTGCTTTAACAGGAATCTGAGCTCCACAGTGATTGTGCACCCTGTTAAACAAAGTGCAGCAATGTCATGTGTCCTGTGGGAAGTTATTTATCTTCCTGTGACTTCTGTTTGTGGAAATGAGACACTAATCAGCTTGGTGTCACTAACCAGCTTTGGTCAGCTGCCACCTTTGGGCTTTGCCAATGAATTGCTCTGTTTATGTTCCAGTTATCCCGTGGCTTCCTTTCAGCCCCAAGTCTTCTAAGTAAACTTGAGACTTTTTCCTCACGCTTACAGCCTGCATCAGTATGCACAGTGCCCTTGGGCAGCAACAGATGCTGCTGCTCATTTGCTCTAAGCTATTTTTGAGAAGTAGGATAAAGAAACTTCTGGTGTGATAGCAGCATGCTCTTACTTTTCGCTTCTTCCTACTTCCCTGCTTTTTAATATGTGGTAACTTACTAGTAAATGTTTAATGTCTTTTGCAAGACTTGAAATAAAACTCACATAAATTATGTCTGGGGATACACAAATCATTCAAAATCTCCTTTTCAAAGCGCCTAGTTCTTATGTGTAGGTGTTTTGGCAAAGTCCAGAGATGAGATAAAATTAGTCATAGATACTGCAGCTAAGTAGGAGCGACAGTAACAAACATTTCCAAATATACTTTAGGTTATCTTAAATTCACGAACTTCTGCTAGCAGCAAGTGTGGGTGAGTGGTGCTATCAGAGCAGCATAACCTCTGGAGCATGTGCATCTTCAGTTAAAACTGCAGAAAGAACTAATGGAAGAGGGAGCCTAGGCAGGAGCTCTGGTTTGGGAGGAGAGAAAGTAATCTGCAAATAAAAATACAGTGATGTTAATGAACTGTCTCTTCTGGTGATTTGTAAATGGTTCAGAGACTGCATCTTCCTCCATTTAGTTGTATTTTGATGGGGTGTTTGTTGTTTTTTTTCTGTCCTGCTAAACGTAGCATCAGTTTTCCCTCACTGGAAATTTTAATGTGTGAATTTGGAGATTTTAAAGGTGTTGTGTCAGTGCTAAATATGTCAGTATTTCTTCCTGTTCCTTAAAGGGGACTTGTGGCATACGCAGCAGTGATGGTAATTTGAAATGCAGATCTTGAAACGGGTTTGAGCAGTAGGATTGGCCTTGGAAAGCCCTGCATTTCTTTTCTGTTTGTGTAATTGGCAGTGTCAAACTCCAGCATACATTTTTCAACAATACATGTGTGTAGATAAGTGGACTCTTACTTCAGATAAGGAAAGATAAGAATGCGATATGTGAAAAATGAGAGTGGTGAAATGCTTTGCGATGCGATTAGCTGTTTATAACCCTTGTCTGGGTAAGAATGGTATATACTGCCTTCGTAAGCAAAGGAATTTATCTAAAAAGCTCATTTTAGTGGAGTTGGTGGTAGATACGTCACGTTTCTTTTAGCATCATGGCGTTTTATAAGGTTTCACTTATCTGTAAAAATGCCTTCTCAGGAAGAGAAAGAAGTTCATGTTGCACAATAAACTGTTAACTTTTGCTGAGTCTGCCTCTCCTGTCTCTTGGGTAAAGAAGACAGAGCTGGAGAGGCTGTGGCTGTTGGATATTGAGAGGATCTTGGTACCAGCTGCTGGTGGCCAGGAGGCTTAGTTAAAAATAGTAAAACGACGGGCCCTTTTGTGGATTCTCTGGTATTTCAGTTACTTGGAAAAGCTCTGGGAAGGATCTTTGTGATATGTGATCCTGTAAGTGTATGTTGCAAAAATCTGAGAGAAGATAAACCTAAGAAATCCCGGGCTGATGTTCTGTAGTTGCTGCTTTTTGGTGTTTGAGAACACCTGTGTTAGTAGGCTAAGACATTGCACTCGAGGAGGCATGGATTTTCTTGAATTCTGCCTGAAAATGCTTGTTACTTTTGTCCTGCTAAGTGCTCATTCTGAACTTTAGTTGAGACTAAATTAGTTTTTTTTTTTTGCATACCATACCTATCTGCACTCTTCTGAAGAAATTCAGATAAGTTTTTGGGCTTATATTGTGTTTGTAGTACATAGATCTCTTGTGTAAAAAATTCATCTCCATATGTTTCATTCAATTTCCCCTTGCACATTTCTGAAGTGTTTCACTTCTTTCAAGAAAACAGTGATGTTTCCTTCCTTTTTACCCTACTGCAGCAAAATTTAAGCATATATTTTTGCATTATCTTTAATGTAAAGTTTAAATTTGGCTTTTGCTCTGAAGTTCTATGTGTAATGGAGATTAAGGTACTTTGCAGCCTCATTGACTTAGGAAATGTAGCCAAATGTAATAAAAGCAGTCTGCTGAAGTTAAAGAGCCACAGCAACCTTCAGGAAGATCAAACCTAGTGATCACTGCTTTCTTTTTAAGTGCATATAATGGAATGGGGGAGACCCAGTGCCACAGGGAGAAAAAAGCCGTGTTGAGTGAGTTTCCCCTTTACAAGATCAAGCTGAGGATTTACTCCTCTTCTTGACTATGATGTAACAAATAATGTAATGTGCGGATTGATTGCATTAGAGAAAAATTGTTATTATCACCAGTATGAGGGAGCAAGGCTTATTTGATTGAAGGGTTTGTATCTTCAGCCTATTGGTTCAAGGTTTTTCTTTAAATGTGACCTGAACTACGGAGATGAAAAATGCACCATTTTAAGACATGGTCTGAAGCCTATTTGAATTGCATGTTAGGATCATTTTCAGTCTTTATTAATCTTTGAATCAGGAACTTTGACTCTCTTTATTGTACTAAGCTGGCTTGTATTCTCACAGACAAAACAGTTTCAGTATTTTTTGTTGTTGGGTTTGGTAAAATCTCTTTCTTAATTATTGGTTTTCAATAGGCATCTGGTTCAGTGATGCCAAGTGATCCCTTACCAATGAGAAGTACTGTTCTTGTTCTTTCAGTTGAGCTGCTCTGGATGATTTATTTCAGTATACTTGGGTTTTGTCATGCATGGAGAACTGTGCATCTTTCACAGTGGCTGCTGTAGTGAATGCTAAGCAAACAATATCTTCTTTTTGAGCAAGCAAAATAAAATACCATACACACAGAATATTAGTCTGTTGGTAAAATAAAACATTTTATTTACATTTATTATGTTTTGTCTTTAAATATAAAAAGTCTACATGACTGGAGTAAAAAATACAGCTCTTATGTGTTTATTTTATGCTTGGACAGAGATGGGTGCTAGGTGGTAATTCTGCAAATCTAGCACATATTCTCCTGAGTTCTCTTTTCTTATATACAGTTGGAGTACAGAGAACAATAACAAGATTTTGTCATTTCAGTAGAGTTTCTTTGGATGTCTGCATGTAAATGTACAGAGTCCTAAAACTGTTCTACACAAGCTCAGAGGATAAGGGGCTTTACTAAGATCAGGGTCTAATTTTTTACAGGGCAGGCATTTTACTATGTTATATTTAAATGCAGCTCAACCCTTCCAAGTTCAGTCAGTTCCAGAGTTATCTCAACAGGGTTGTTATTGCTTATAAGTTCCTGATTAGTTCATCCTGTTTCTCTTTCATGTCTTCAGCTCAGGGTCGTTTCACATACTCTCTCAGTTCTTTCCTAGTTGCAGTTTTTGACCTTCAGTGTCTTTCTCTTCTACAATCGGGCTTTAGATTTTGTGGTAGGTATTAGGTTTGGCCTGGAAGACTGTTTATTTTCCAGAAGTCTTAATTCGTGTCTGAATACCAGAGGTATAGGTTAGAACAGTTCTGGGAATACATGTTTTTCAAAGTTGTATTGCTATTAAAATAACTTGGTGGAATTCTTTCTTAATCATCTTTTGATCTTCATTCTGCTCTGTAGGACCGGGAGGTGGAGTTCGACATGCAGAGTAACATGCTAATTGCCCAAAAAGAGCTTTGACTCGATCAGTTTATGGGTGATATGGAAGGTTGATAGCTTGGCATTTTTTTACCAAGTTAGCTATGCTTTGCTGACTGGAGGCAGCCTAAGACTTGTTGGAAATGTAAATGACATGGCATTTTGCTGAGCAGATGAGAGGCCAGTGCCAGGCTGGGCTGGGCAGCTGGGGCGAGGGAAGAGATTGCTGATACTGATGAGGGGATGGTCGTCATCCCACGTTTTTGTTGGTGGTCACAGTGCTCTGGTGAAAAACCAGGGATCTCATTTGCTTGGGGCATGGCTTAACAGCATTTTCAAAGGTATTTGGAGTCTGGGTTTTGTCCCACAGGTCTATTCCCTTGAACCCAGAATATTAAACTTGCCCCTTCTTCGTGTTTCACCCGAGTGACCTACATTGTCCTAGAAGCCCAACTCGTTCATTGATTGACACATGATCTGTAATATAATTAGCATGCAATTCATCGATTACTTTGAACATCAGAATCAAAGCTATAAACTGATGTTGGAAGCTGCTTGCTGGGAACTGTGGCAGAGATTGTATAACAAGATTCTGGGAGAGGGGAGATGATGCAGAAACTGGCGTTCAGGGCAGAGGCATGCTGCACAGTACATAGGTTTGAGCTAGTTATGCCAGAACAAAACTGTATGTGTTTTTTACCCTACAGCCTGATTGCCAGCATTCATTTCCAGATCTAACCAGTAGCCAGCAATTTCTTGTGTTTATCTGAGGGACTGAGAATATCGTTTGGTCATTGCAGATAATTCCTTATTGTGAAGCAAGTTAGACCATCCAAATTTTTGCCTTTCCCTTCCATGTCAAAGGGGAAAAAAGTGTTTTTATGGTGTGCAATTAGAAGCTGCCCATTAACTGGGTTAGGGTAACTCTTAAGGAGGGAAAACTTGTTGAGATTCGCTCTTGCATACTTTAAATTTGCTGTGGGAACAGGTCCAGAGGAGGCTACAAACATGATCTGAGGGCTGAAGCACCTTCCCTGTGAGGACAGGCTGAGAGATTTGGGTTTGTTCAGCCTGGAGAAGAGGAGACTCCGAGGAGATCATATAGTGACCTTCCAGTGCCTGATAGGAGCCTACAAGAAAGCTGGGAAGTGACTATTCATAAAGGCTTATGGAGACAGGACAAGGAGGAGTAGGTATAAACTGGAGAGGAGTGGATTTAGACTAAACATGAGGAAGAATTCCTTCACGATGAGAGTGGTGAGGCCCTGGAACAGGCTGCCCCATCCCTGGAAGTGTTCAAAGCCAGGTTGGATGGGTCTTGGGCTGCCTGATCTAGTGGGAGGTGTCCCTGCCTGTGTCAGGAGGCTTGGAACTTGATGATCTTTAAGGTCCCTTCCAACCCTAACTATTCTGTGATTTTAAATTGCTGATTGCTGCAGTAAAATATAGTTTTTTATGTCCTGAAGTATAAGTGTTTTTCACAAATGTATCTATAGCGATGCAGCTTTGTTATGACCCTAGCTGTACTTTCAATCTGAGCAGCCCAAGCTTAGTTACTATGTGCAAAGTCCATCTCTGAGTTTCTGTGTAGAAGGTCAGATCCGAGTCAGGACTTGGAGCAATTCAGGAAGCTGCTGCTGTCTCTGATATAAGGACAGCACATTACTGTTTCTCCTCTGCCTTCTGTCTTTGCACTCAGGAGTTTTGCCCTCTTGATCTACTTCTAAATAATAACAATGCATTAATAAAACAAAATAAAAAATAATTGTAGTCAATTTTCGTATTACTCACTGTAGTGTATATTTGTATCCAGAGTTGATGTAAAGGACAAAGGTAAAGGCCCTTTAATAGTCTTGTAGGTCTGATTTAAGAACCTACCGCTCCCAGATATTTTCAGCGTTCTTGTGCTAAGGATTTCACTGTCCAGCCTGTGATTTTTGCAATACAAAGTGTTTAGCAGCAGTACCACTTTGTCTGCCTCCTTGCAGTAGCATTGCTTCTTTGCCCTTGATTCATGTTTGTGTTCTGCACTCTGTACTGGGAGTTTATCTCCAGGGCACAGCTGTTTCTGGAGCATCACAAGCCAGCCCCTGCCAACCTTATCCAAATTCAGTTCCCACATGTATGTAACTTATATCTTGACTGTTTTGCCTAAGCAGATGCAAGCTCTTCACTTTTGATGTGGCTGCATGTTCCAGAGAATGTGGTAGCAGTGTCGGGGAATTAATTTCGGGAACGTTGCAGCCACACATGAAGGGAGGTACAGTTGGGCGGTTTGGTGGATCCCAATACTACATAACCAGGTAGTGAGACGATTATCTGCCTTGTGTTAAGATGTTTTTAAGCACACTTGCAGGGAGCTTTCAAGCTGTTTCTGAAGATAATGCACAGAGAATAATTTAATTTTAATATTTTGCTTTTACCTTTTTAAGATGCTGTATTTTGGACTTTGTAGTAGAAGCAGGTGGTTAGCTCTCTCTATCCCTAATTTTCTTCTCATTTGGATTCTGTTGCATGTGCTTGATTTAATTCCTGACAGGTGGAGAAGGAGACAAGCGATCTAACGCTGCCCGTTGCTTCTTGAAGAGTTTCTATAAACTCGTGTGCTGCACTCATCCTGCTCTGATGTTCTTGCAAACTGATGAAATATTGTACAATTTTGATAAAAGTTACTAGTTCTAGTTTCTCCAGAAACCTGACTCTGCTGTGTGTTGCACAGTGTGAAATATTTTGTGCTATTTTGGAATACCCGTGAGCTCTTTATAAACGTCTGTTTGAATATGTGGATTTTACAGGCACAGTGGTTTGTTGCTTCTGTGCAATTTCAGAGTGCTCTCCACCCTCTAAAAATGTTGAGTGGGCTGCAGTGACTTCCTTTCCTTGGAGAAGTCTCATGCTGACTTGTACTTTCATTAACTGTTATGACCAGAGTTACCCTGAGTTTTGGCTGGTTGGAGCACTTTACACTGGAAGGCCAGCTCTTCATCCTTGGAGCATGTACAAGCCCAGCTCTTTTTTGTCTTTTTTTCTTTTCTCTTTTCCTTGGTTAAATAAAACCTCTCACACACTTTGTTTTCATGTGAAATAAAGTACTTCTCAAATGTAAGAAAAATCTGATATTCAGCACTTTCTAAATGAGTTAACTGAAAGTTTAGTAAAACATTCAGGACTTCACAATAAGCTGTAACAGAGTACAGATGTCTTTCTGCTATCTTCAAGGAATGGATAGTAGATGCCTGTTAATGCACACCATGTAGTACTTAATGCATAGAATATACATAATTGACAAATTGGTAATTTTCCAAGTAAATAAGCCTCCTTTTCTGTTATTTTCTGTATGTCTGGAGATAGTCAGTACCCTGGCTCATTTTTCCTCTCTTTCTGTTTGTTCTCATTAGGAAGTTTTTTAAGTTAGTGGGATATTGACTTAACGGTCACTGTTCCCATCTGCTTATTCTCACTCTGTGGTTTGTGCCTGTACGTGTGCTTATTTGGCACGTGTTGAGCTGGAGGAAGGCGCAGATATGTCTGAAATTGTGGCGTGTGTTGTGAGGAGTTTTTTTGAGTTTGTTTTTATTCTCTCATCTTTCTTGCTGCGTAGCCATAGTCAGCTGGACAGGCATAGAGCTGAAAAGTTTTCCATGTGTGGTATTGGAGATAAAGGTGAACTGAACATCACATGGAATCTGCCTGCAGGTGTAGCAGATGTATGCTACCATCTCTCAGAGAAAGTGAGAACACTTTACAGCGAGGTAAGAGGCTTTTCCCGAGGCAAGTTAAAAACTAGGAGGCTTCTCCGTGTATCTTGATGCAGGGTGTGTTGTATCTGAGACGCCTTCATGCATGTGAAGGGATGGAGTTTCAGGGAGGACAGTCGTGAGAAATGATTTGGAGTCGTTCCACATGAAAGAGCCTCTGAAGTGGATTACAGTGAAGTACAAAGGTTGTTTTTTTTTTAGTGTGTTTTTCAGCTGGCAATGACAAGTTATATTATGAAAGCTCCTACATGATGTGAGTTCCTAAATCCATTTTCTCAAAAGTGACTGGGCGTCTTTAATTACATAGGCATTCTTGGTGCTTGCACCTACAGTGTGATGTAGATAAGTCTCAGTGTGTTGTGTGTGCTGGTATCCAGAGGATCTCCTTATGAACGAGCAGGAGGGAGGGAGTTCTGGTAATTATGAAATGCTAATTAAGTTAGTATTTACTTATCTATCTTACATAAACCTCCATTTCATCACACTGATGCTTTTTTTATGTGATCTTGCATTTGATTTGTCCATTAATGGGTAATCATATTAAAAAGTATTGAAGATGGAAAGAAATGCATCACTGTTTTCACTTGAAAGCTGAAATGCCTGGAGGGCCAACGTCATAGAGCTATACTTTTCCTGGCATTAGCAGGTTTAAAACGCTGTCCGATTCCACACTTGGCAAGCAGGAGATTTGTGGGACACACTTTCCTGAGTAAGTGTGAAAACGGCTGGCAATGCGTCTCTTAAATGTGACTGGGTTTGGATTTCACAAATAGCATTTTAAGTGAGATCCTGACATTCATGTATTTTCTAACTGATGAAGGGATTATGATGCCAGGATTAAATCGGTGTTGGCTTAGCTTTCTGTAAGAAACTTTTTTGCTTCCTGAAAGAGATCAGTCCCATTCAACATTGCAGCCAGTTCATCAAAGAAGGCAGAAAAGAGTTCTTTTGGGACTACGGTGTTATTAAATTTGTCTGATCCTCAGGACTTCGCAGAGAAGGCATTTATTAAAGCATGTTCTAAGAGCAGAAAGAAGAATAATGGTTAACCAAATTACTGAAAATGGCAAAGAGCTATTGCTAAAGGGTAAGTACATCATGTTGATATTAATACCTACAAAGGTTTTTAGTGTTTTGAAGCTATCAGTGTATCTTAACTGAATGAAATCATTATGCTTCCTGAAACATGGGATATTAAATTGCTAAATGCCTTGAGCTGCGTAGTATCAGTCAACTTGCGTGGTAAAGCTGATTTCTAATCTAGTTCTGCAAAATACAGTAGGAGTCTGATAGTGACTTCACATGTGTCTGTTGAGGGATAAATCAAAGATCTATGCTTAATTGTACACTTAGTTCTGTTCTGTGATGAAGCCTGAGTGTTCCATGAGCCATTGTCTGGGAAAGCTTTGGCTGTTTCTTTCATGCAGAGCAGAAACAATTGCAGTCTTTAGAACTCTCAGCTAGTTCAGAGAAGTTAATATATTGCCAACAATACAGCTTTTTAATTGACTTTTTGGTAAAACTGTGCTTTGTTTATGTCACGAAGCTGTTGCTGATTATAAGTAAGTACATGGTATCTGCAGTGTAGTGTAATAGATTTGAAGAACACCACCTTTACTTGTTGGATAAAATTCAGTAAATTCAAACTTTTAAGACAGTAACAGTTTAACAGTGAGGTGAATAATGGTGTATATTAGTCTTAAAATGGTGAATGAACACATTATATGTTTTAAAAAGCCATAAACGTTAATAGTTTGGCCTTAAAGCTGCAGTTTCTGATGGAAGTGCCTGTTCAGTGTGGTCAGTGTAACTGATAGTTTGAGCCTGTATTTAAAAAACAGAGTCTCTTTGCTGCCTAGGAGCTATCCAGGTTAAAATCTGTCCTTTCATTCTCCTGTTCTTTCCTTTCACACAGCCTTATTGTTGTATGGATTGTTGCCTAGTGCAACTTCAGCCTTTATTTTTGTAAAATACTGTGTCAGCCTGGAACTTAGAGCTCATGCTTTCTGCCATCTTCAGTGAAGAGGACGTGGTAGCCCATGGTCTTCAATGAACTGACATGAACAGATTTCAGTTAGTTTTTGCATAACCAGTGCTTGGTTTGTAGTTTGGATGAATTATTTAACTGAGTGCAATGATATTTATTTCTTGTTTCTCCCATTTCTGATGCAAATTTTATACTCCTAATAAAAAACACCACCTAAACCCCCCTACCTCCAACTCAAAGGATTTACTCAAGTTTTCAAAATATTTTGAGAACTGTTTTTTCTGAACTTGGAAAGTCACCATCAATGTTTGCTACTGCAAAAATAATGACATTCTCATTTGCAGTTTTAAAAAACCTGCGAGTTAAATAATGACTTCATTTTTGCATGAAAAAACGTGCTTTGGATATTATTAACTAATTTATAGCTAAAGAGACAACAAGTATTCTTAATTATAAGGTTTGTGAAGTGAGCTTCCAGTTCCACCGCCCTAGATGAGTTGCTAAATGGAATATTAATTTTAGAAATGCTTCATATTTCTGGCTAGCTGTGTATTGTCCATGGAGAAACAAACATTTCTGATAGGCTGTCTTTTTTATTGGTAGTACTTTTAAATCGGTCTCTACTTTGGGCTGTTACTGGTATTGGATTAGGATTGTTGTGAAGCAATTGAAAGTAACTTGGAGAGCATCAGTATCTGATTTCTCTTTTAATGAAATTTATAGATAAGAATCTCTACAAAACTATAATTGTAAATTGAATAATTTGTTACAGACTCCCAGATGAACCAAGAAAGATATTTCATAACTGTACTGAGAGTAAGATTTTTTTGTTTGGCCCAAACTTACCAGCTGGTAAGATGAGAAGAGTGCTGACTGCACTTAGCACAGTCTTTTAGGGGGAACCAAGTCTTGTCTTACTGTACAAGTGCTTGGGAAGCTAGTACTGCTGTTAGCATCTGGCAAGTGCTTTCTCAAGAACTGTGTTTAAACAGATTCTTTTGTAGAAACAAACAAACTCAACCCCTGAAGGGTAATAGAAATGGACGTGGCCAGCTTTTTGCATGAAAACTTTATCCTTAAGGCTGTAAACAAATGTCTTCAAATATAATGTTGTGACTAATAAAATTACCTGATTGTACACAGAAGAAACATTCTGCCCGAAAATAATTTCTGTTTGCAACAATGCCATTGTTCCTCTAGCATGTTTTGTTTTCTTCTTCTTGTAGAATGCCTTTCTTTGGTGTGTTCATTTGTGTCTCTTGTGAGAACAGGATGTGTAGCAGACCTATTTTGGTTTTGTGGTCAAAAAATCAAAAAGATTTCTGCCCAAATTACCAGTTATGTAGAAACTTGCAGAAATTCTTGACACGTGAAAATCTAGAAAAGCATAAATAAATTGGAGCAGAATTAACCGGCTTTCCAGAATGAGGTTTATTTTTGCATACCTTAAACTGTTTGTAAATTATGTTTTTATTTAAGCTAGATTCTCTTTAGGGGTAATTTGCAGCAAGGCAAGGTGCGTGTACAGGAGAGGCAACTGGGGATCAGTCAATGGAGCCATCATCCCTTCCTGGGTACAAAGCAAGCATTTGTGATTAACTGACTGAACTGCCTGCTGTTTAGATAGCTGAAGTTAGGTTAAAAGAATCCCACGCCAACTGCTTGGATATCAACTCTAATTTCTAATCTTAGATTCCAGTGTTATTTGTAGATGGAATATGAAAAGTGTGAATTTTTTTTTTTTTATTTAACAAGTCTGATATTAACATTGTGTGTGCATGAGAATGACGCTGTTTTGTCCCTAACTATGACAGGCTTTGTGGCTAGTGATAAGTAGTGTCTGAATGCCTGAAAAAAGACTGATGTTAGCTGCTGTACAATCTATCTCATTACAATGTTTTTCTACTGTGGAGCCACAGGAGCTTGTACATGCATAGTACAATTACAAGTGAGATATTAACTCTTGTGCTGTTCCAGAAATTAAGTCGAGGGGAAGAGTGTTGGGCTTTCCTTTGAGCTGATTTTCTAGTAAATAGCTGCTGATTGTCAGTTCTGAAAAGGTAAATGAACCAACAGGTTTGTTTCTTTGTCAAGCCCAGCGTTTCAGTTCTAACTCTGATTTGTATTCTGATCCACACTAAGTTTCTTTGAAGAAATTTAGCCCCTCAGTTAAGATTTAGCTCTTGCTAAAAGCGTTTCAGGCAGGGAGCATAATGGCAACTCTGCATGCCATCATCACAGCTTGTAGCCATACCTGGAGCTTTGTTCAGCATCCTTGCATAGCTAAGCACATCAGAGTCCATGTGTTCCTCTGGAGATGCTGTGAGCAGAGGTGTGATGGGAGCACGGTGCATGTATCTCTGCTATCATTGAATTAGCTCAGATAGATGCCCGTGTCACAATACGTCCATCTCTGCCTTCAGCGTGCCTTAGCTTGTCAAGTAGATAGAACTTCTGTAAGAACTATGTGAGCATTTCTTTGAGTTAGTCATGTTCAAATGGAAAAATCTGAAGTTGCTTTAAGATGCATTAATTTCCACTTATTTAACTGAATACAATGAAGCCGGGGAGTGGTAGTTTTCTCTAAGGGAGTTCAGACTCTGACAACAGAGGAGGAATAAAACTTGGACAGGTTGAGTCACGCAGCTGCTTCTGCCACCTTCTCATAGGAATGATTGTTCCTCTAGTAGTCAGACTGAGTAGACTTTCTCACTGTGAAGCTTCCTGGTCTTTATGAAAGCATCACTGCACCTTTCATATATTCCCCACTAATCCATCTGTCTTATATTTGATTTCATATGTGTCTTTTGTCTGTAGCTCTCACTGGTTTTCGCCCCTTGGTTTCTAAGGAAAATATTCTGTCTTCTGGGATTGTGTGTTTGCATGTGTTGGGGTGTGCATCCTTAGGATTCTTAGGTTTTCTTCCTTGGACCATCATTGATGGGTTTGGGTACTTGGATGATCTGCACAGTGGTGAACTTTGTTCTACAGAACGATGTCTGTACCTGAGTAAGGGAGCTCTAAGAAGTTCAGGAAACTATGATGGAGATGTTTAGATAAACAGTATTAACTGTAGTGGTGACTGCCGATAGAATTATTTGGTTTGGAAGAGGACTGGTAGCATTCAGAAATAAGTTGCCTTAATTATTGAAAGATAATGAAGACTAAGAAGCAATGAAACAAGTGAAAAGGAAACAATTACCTACTAGTAATGTAGCTTGCCTGCCTCAGAAATTGAGATTAATTAGAGAGTGAGGTAAATAAATTATTCTCTGTTGCAGAGTGTATTGCTCCCTCTAAAAAAATGTTCCTTGTAAAACAGTCTTGCATGATGAAAACTAACACCACATAGCTCCTGTCTGAGACCAAAGACTTGATAACTAAGAATGAGGAAAACTCTATGCATGTCACAAGATGTTGCTTGCCCAGGAGACTTCATGCTTCAGAACGTAAACCGTCCTCGCATGAAGCTGGGGGAAGAATGCCCCGGAGTAGCTTTCCGAGGTCACCTCCGCTCTCTTCCAAAACTGATGGAGATAACAAGCTCTTCTCATGCAAGTAAGTGTCTTTGAAGTTGCTGGTATTGCTTGTTGGCAGAAGGAATGTACTAGACAAATCTTTTATTGCAGTACGTGCTTACTGTGCTGCAGTCCATTCTGTTCTATCAAAGTAATATTTGTGATGCTTGTCAAAGAAATGGTCATCTGCCATAGGCTTTACTCATGAAATCAGATATGGAAGATGGAAAGAGAGAAGATGAGATCGGTACTTTGATGTTGTGACATAGGACGTGTCCAAAAAGTAGAGTTTGCACCAAATATGCAACTGTGGTGAGGGTGATTTTGGGTATCATTTAATTAACTGTATTTAACTTAGCAATGTGTTACTCCTCTTGAATTGTCACGCATCTCTTCAGCCCCCAGTTCTACATACTGGTAAAGTTAAAATACTTCTTTGAGTATTAACATACTCTCCTTTGCTTCCTGTTGAAAATGTATAGTGTTTGAGAGGGGGTTTAATGTGACACTTCACTGCATCAGTAGAATCGTCACGTAATTTCAAAGTTCACTTTTATTTTTGGATTGGCCACAGTAATTAGTAATCTGCATATACTTGCAGGATAATTGAACTAGTGATGTGAATGTGGTGAAAAGCCAGATGTATTTCTCCATCATCTGAACTTTTCCATTGAGGGAAAAATGTGCCCTAGCAATTGCAAAACCAATATTCTGTGACTTAACAATCACTAGTTCTACTGATTTTCGATTGTAGTTTGCTTTATTTGGTCTTCCTGTATGCAGGAAGATTTATAAAGCAAGCACACCAGGGAGTCATTCAGAGGGAAAGTCCAATAGGAAGGAATTGAGTGATGCTAGAAAATGGACATGGAGAATGAGAGAGAAGCTGGAAGCTCTTTTTGAGAGAGAAACTTCTGAAGAGACCAGTTGTGGAAAATTTACTGGAGGTGAAATGAAGATGCATGTAGAAGTAATGCAAGTTAACTTGAAGATTCATCTTAGGTCGCTGGTCTTTGTCAGGCTCAAAGAGATGGTGTGAAATGAAACTTTCTTAACTAGGGATGGGTTATACAGGTCACGGTAATGAGAGGCTCAGCATTTGAAAGAGCAGAACAGTTGCTGGTTTATGTAAAAATCTGAAATTCAATATGTGAGTTTCCTAGAAACAGTGTGATTTTATACATAAAAGGGGTGAGAGTTTCTCTAAGCTTTACAAGTAATGAAATGCCCATTACAGTGGTAAGCTGCATCTGTAAGGCAAGGTTCCTAGTGGAAGAACAAGGAAAACTGAGACAGCAAAGAACTTATTTAAAGCCACTCAGTGATTTGTTTGTTCTTTTTTAAATGACTTTGATTTTCCAAACATCTGTTTACCAGAGCTGATCTATAGGAAATGACAAAATAAAACAAAGTTACTCATGACCTCGCTGTGTTTGGTAAGCCTGATAATAAGGTCCTGTATAGACCGAAGTCTGTAAGCATCAGCTAGCCAGTAGTTCTGTTGGTGATGGTGTCATCATTTGCACTTCTGTCCAGTTTAATGAGTAAAACCTATATGACAGATAACTCATTTTTCTCAGCAAAACTCTCAAATATACTTTGACCACAATAGAGTAGAAGGGACTCCAACACAGCTTAACAGCACATACCACAGCAAAATCGATCTTTTACACTTCTCCTGCCAATGTAGACCTAACAAATAGAGCAAGGGAGTTGTGCTTGCTGTTTTTGACTAAACATTTACCTTCACTGAGGTTGATAAACATTTTATTTTGATGCTGTGTTACTAAGCTTACTGTTATTTTTCTAGTTGTACAAAAATTTCTACAGTATACAGCAGTGCGAACATCTCTTAAGTGTGGGGTCAGCAAATGTGCTGAGCCCAGTTGTGCAAGGCAGCTGCTAGTTAACATTTTGGTGTTAGTTGTCAGAGCTTTTTGTGAAAAGCATTAGGCGTATAAACACAGCAGACTGGGATCTACAAAAATTTTGGGTCAGCTAAGTGTTTTCTACCAGAAGCCTAAAAAGACCTGTATTGTTTGTGATCATGTTTTTTTTTCCCCAGCAGTTTTGTTCAAATCACCTGTGAGTAATTGCCAGCAAATTAAGCTTCTTTCTATGCATCCTTTCCCCTCAGTAAGAATAACATTGAACTTTCTCATAGCTACTTTGCTTATAGCAATCAGTGTTGTAAGTGTGGAGTGTTCTTATCGCTCTGCAGGGGAGGAGTTTTCTGTTTGCCTGTTAGGCTCACTTTGTAAGTTGATTCGGGTTTCAAAATGTGGAGAAAGTTTCACTTCAGTTATATTGAAATAATGTAGTGTAGCCTTGTTGAATTGATTAGCTTAAGCGTTGAAAATGATGGACGTGTTGCAGCAGGTCCAGAGAAGGCCACAAAGATGATCAGAGGGCTGGGGCACCTCTTATCTGAGGAGAGGCTGAGAGAATTGGGGTTGTTCAGTCTGGAGAAGAGAAGGCTGCAGAGAGAACTTAGAGCAGCTTCCAGGACTGAAAGGGGCTCCAGGAAAGCTGGGGAGGGGCTCTTGATCAGGAAGTGCAGGTATAGGACAAGAGGGAGCAGTTTTGAGATGAAAGAGGAGAAATCGTGATGAGATCTTAGGAAGAAATTTGTTACAGTGAGAGTGAAGAAGCCCTGGCCCAGGTTTCCTAGAGCAGTGGTGGCTGCCCCGTCCCTGGAGGGGTTCACGGCCAGGTTGGATGGGGCTTGGAGCCCCTGATCCAGTGGGAGGTGTCCCTGCCCATGGCAGGGATGTGGAACTGGATGGCTTTTTAAGGTTCCTTCCAACCCAAACCATTCTATGAAAATACGCACCAAAAATTCCAGCTGTTTAATCTCTTGCTTTTTATGTATGCATTTACAATACTACTTTAACTTGCAGTGTTTTTGTTAAAGATAATAAGTTTTTTCTATTGTTTTCAATTTCTTTAGTGGTTACTTTTTCGTAAATTAAAAAAATACTTCTCGGACTAATCCTTTCCTAAAGAGATACTCTTGGAAATCTCTTTAGTTTATATTGGCTGAAAGAGTAAGGAGTGAAGAGTTACAGGCAAAACAAAGGAATTCTTGTTTGTGAAGCAAAGTGTGATGGGAGCCACAGGTCTGAGAACATCTGAATACTGGAATCCATTTGATTTTCTTTTGTTTCTTCTCCAGACCTCATTTTATACTTCAGTATCCTTTTTTGTTAAGTTACTACTTCTTATAAAAGTCTATTCTGATCTTCCATGTGTATTTGGTAACATTGAATGATTTCAGATATTAAAAAGAATCAGATTCAATTTACCAAGCAAGTTTATTCCCTGTTGTTTTTGTCAAGGGTGCAAAGCTTCCTCGGGATATCTGTCTTTCTGCTCTTAACATAACCTGCTTCTTTTTTTATCTTTGCAGGTCATGGCAACCATAAAGAAAACAGCCCTTTCCTGAACAATGTAGAAGCTGGCAAGGGAGGCGATTACTATGACAAAAATCTGGCCTTGTTTGAGGTAATTTCTAACTGTTTTTCATACTTCTAATGTGATTTGTGAGGAGGGATTGAGTACAGTGTATGAAGTGGAGGACGGAGCATTGCAGAGGTCCAGGCAGTGTGTCAGTCTCTAACTCTCACTGCATGACACATCCAAGAACTGTTGGTGGTTTAAGGCTAAGCCTACAGAGAGAGCAGCAAAACATAATGGTGCCAGAGGTGACTGGAATAGTTTAAACTGTGGCACTGTTGGCTAATCAGTGTGAGAAACGAGCATGGGCTGGTTTACTGTGTAAAAGGCCTTGTTATTCTGTAGGTGAATGCCTAAGTTGAAGTACTCACGTTAACCTGGGTATCCTGTGTTACAGCTGCAGTACATCAGTAACACGGATTTCTACCTCACATAATTTTTTGAGGGTGTGTGTCTGTTGTCCAAGGGATCAGCAGGCAATGTTATTTTGTGTGATGAAAAAACTCAAGTATTATGAACCCTTGGGACTATGAGGTAGGGAAGCATGACTGTTGCCGTGGGGAAGCAAGAGGGACCAGACTCATGCAGGGAGGCCTGTTGGAGCCACACCAGGTCCAGCAGAATCCTCCTCCACATCCTCACATTGCTGGTGCTGCATTAGGTACAAATACATTATGGTGTGCTAAAACCAAGGTCCCAAAAAACGTTTTCAGATGGGGAGTGGTGCCGAGAGTCTTTGTTTGGTTCAGCAGCTGCTCTCCAGCTGGGCTTCTGAGTTACAGCTTCACAGCAATACTGGCAACATGTACCCTGTGTTTCCCTTCTGGGAACTTGGTGTGGGGCAGCCTGGGCTGGTTCTACACCCCACCAAGCTGGCACATGCAGAGTGCAGCTGTCGGCATAGAGCCTGGACAAGGAGAACTAACCTGCTGCTAGGTAGGAACTCACCGTGGAAATGCTACAACCATATCTGCAGGCAGTCTGCTTGAGCTAAAAGACTTTGAAGCTTGTGCCCAGCTGTGGTGTCTCCTCCCTGCAAGGCACTGTAAATCTGAACTGTGTAAACTCACTTGCAGATCATGAAGAGCACTTATGACAAGGCTACTGCTAGTCACAAGTCTGCCTTTTTCATAACTGATAACAGAAAAATGCAGCAGGGCTGCAGGTGCTTTCTATGGTACTCTGGGGGGAGGAGCAGGTAGCTTTACAAAGGCCATTCTGCTCAACTGAACAGGAAGCTTGTGTTGCCTCAACTTCTTTCTGGAAAGAATCATAATCAAATTTTTGAAGATGTGAACTGCAGATAAGATCAGAGGAAGGAATAAGAAAAGGGGCATGTGGATCAGTTTCTACTATCAGGTGCACAGCATGTAATGCTAGTGATTCTCCCAGAAACTGTGATGATGCATGAAGACAGTAAAACTCCAGACAGTGAAATCTGTCTTAGGCAGTTTTTATTTCCTGTGTAGGTAACTGTTTCTCTTCACCATGCATTACTTCCTGTGCAGTTAGACAGGTAAGACATTCTGATTTCAATGAGAAAGGGGAAGGCAATGATTTTGTTCAGATTTCTTCTTTCCTCTTGAGCTTTTTCAGAAGCAGAAGTAGGATGGGATGGCTATGAAGGTGTGAGGCCTCTGTACGTGTGGCTCTTGGCATTTTTATCCACATGGATTAGATAGTCTAGCTTGAAAAATGTGGTAAAATCATCAGAGTGCATGCATGTCTGTAATGACTGGGTTTTAACCATTGAATCTCTAATTTATTTGGCAACTTGACCTATATTAATGTATCTCTCTTGATGTAAGTTGACATTATTTGTATATGCAGAGTACATACCCATTTTCTTACAGTCTCAAGGCTCAGACTTCTTTATGCTTTTCAGCAACTAAGTAGCAGGGTACAGACCTGTTGGCATAGCCTTTTCCTGTCATCTTTGTCCTCCTTTCAGAAAATTAAATGCTATTGTGAGCGGTTCAGACACAATGAAATATTCTGTCATTCCCTGCATGATTTTCCTAGTGTGTTCCCTGGTAGCTTCAGGTACGCCAAGGGAGACATGTCCCCAGACACTTCATAAATGCTGTGAATTGTAGAAGCTGACTAGTTGTCTTCTTCCACAGGAAGAACTTGATATACGACCAAAAGTGTCATCTCTGCTTAGCAAGTTGGTCAACTACACAAATCTTACCCAAGGTGTTAAGGAACATGAAGAAGCAGAAAATACTGATGGCTCAAAGAAGAAAGTATCAAAAGTAAGTGTTGTGGTTTAACCTCAGCTGGGAAGTAAGCACCATACAGCCGCTTGCTCACCCCTCCCTAGTGGGTGGGTTAGAGAATGGGAAGGGTAAAAGTGAGAAAACCTATGGCTTGAGAGAAGAACAGTTAATAGGTGAAGTCAAAAGCTGCATGTGCAAGCAAAGCAAAACAAGGAATTAATTCACTGCTTTTCATTGGCAGGCAGGTGTTCAGCCAGGAAAGCAGGGCTCTAGCACGCAACACTTACTTGGGAAGACCAATACCAGAACTCCAACTGTCCCCTGGTTCCTCCTCCTTCCCCCAACTTTATATGCTGAGCGTGATGTCATATGGTCTGGAATATCCCTTTGATGAGCTGGAGCCAGCTGTCCTGGCTGTGTCCCCTCCCAACTTCTTGTGCACCCCGATCTACTCCCTGGTGTGGTGGGGTGAGAAACAGAAAAGGCCTTGATTCTGTAAGCACTGCTTAGCAATAACTAAAACATCCCTGTCTGATCAGCTGTTTTCAGCAAAAATTTGTAACATAGCCCCATGCTAGCTGCTCTGAGGAACAATACCTTCATCCCACCCAAAACCAGCACAGTCAGTAAAGATTCTCTCTGTGGCCAGCTGATGAACAGGATGATTCCTCATGTGATTTTTGGCAATCCAAACTCCTTTCAGCTTTATCTTAAGCTCTGTCAGGAGCCATGCCAGTGTTACAAAGAAATAACATAGAATGCTGTAGGTAGCTAGCCATTACCTAAGGACTGGGGGTGATCTAAGTGGTTAAGCACTGTGCACTACAGCGCAGTAACATGCCACTGGTATGGATTTAGGTAAGTAGTATAGACTTGAAGTGGTGAACTGAATAAATAACAAACCCTCCAGCTTTTTCCTAGTGCTGTTTTAGCTGCCCAGCAGTATCTGACACAGCTCTATGTGTCTTGTAGTTAGGACACAAGATTTGCAGGAGACAACACGTTTCTAGAGTGATGGGTGGAGGTCAGATTGGATGCCCTGGGGCAGCTCAGGTGTCATTGTGCTGTTATGGCACATAGACAACTGAATTCTCCCCCAAAGGATCTGCATTTAGAAGGTTAGCTCAGTTGGGCTGGCCTTGTAATTACTAGGTAGAAGGTGGGGTTTAATTGTCAGTAGTTAGATCTCTATCAGGAGGGCTATGTTCTAACTGCTTTTCTGGCAGCCTGACAAGTATTTCAGTTAGTGCTAAACCCTAGAATCATAGAATAACCAGGTTGAGGGAGATCACTCCTATCAAACACTAAACCATGCCCCTCAGCACCTTGTCCACCCATGCTGTAAACACTTCCAGGGAAGGTGATTCAACTGCCTCCCTGGGCAGCCTGTTCCAGTGCCCAATGACCCTTTCTGTGAAAAACTTTTTCCTAATGAGGCCAGCACTCTCCTCTCTACAACCTCCTTTCAGGTAATTATAGAGAGTAATGAGGTCTCTTCTCAGCCTCCTCTTCTCCAGGCTAAACACCCCCAGCTCTCTCAGTTGCTCCTCATAAGACTTGACTCCAGCCCCTTCACCAGCTCTGTTGCTCAGCTCTGGACTTGCTCCAGAGCTTCAACGTCCTTCTTGTGGTGAGGGACCCAGAGCTGAACACAGGATTCAAGGAGCAGTCTCACCAGTGCTGAGTACAGAGGGAGAAGAACCTCCCTGGACCTGCTGGTTACACCATTTCTGATCCAAGCCAAGATGCCATTGGCCTTCTTGGCCACCTGGGCCACTGCTGGCTCATGTTCAGTCAGATGTCAACCAACACCTAGGTCCTTCTCCTCCTGGCAGCTTTCTAGACAGATTTCTCCCAGTCTGTAGCTCTGCATAGGGTTGTTGTGCCCCAAGTGCAGGACCTGGCATTTGGCATTGTTAAACCTCATCCCATTGGACTCAACCCAACAGTCCAGCCTGTTCAGATCCCTTTGTAGAGCCTCCCAACCCTTCAGCAGATCCACACTTCCACCCAGCTTAGTGTCATCTGCAAACTTGCTAAGGGAGCATCCGGGTCATTGATACAGACATTGAACAGCTCCTGAGGGGCCGTTTAAATCTCCCGCAGTAGCCGCCGGGGCTGCCCCCGCCCGCCAGGCCCCACGGGACCGGCCTGTGCCACCTCTCAGGGGCCCAGCGCCGCCAGCCCGGCTCCCGGATCGGTTTTTCCTGGCTCAGGGAAGCCCCACGGCCTCAAAATGTCCACTTTGTCACAGAACTCGCAGTCCTCCTGCCAGGTGTTGCTGAAGAAGCCTCAAGTAGTATGGTTGCATTTTATGGCGCTTGCAGGCCTGTCAGTTTCCTTGCAAATTTGTCAAAAGGAAGTTTTCCAGAATGCTAAGATAGCACTTGAATTCTACAGATTTTATTATACTTGCACTGTCACAGTTTGAGTGCTTTCAGAAAGAGATGACAGTGATAATGTTGAAAACCAGCACATTGTTCTCAAAGGGAATGTGTGTTACCCCATGTAGAACACCAGATTCCAGCTCCCTTACTCACGCTCCAGTTCCTTACCCTCCATGGGTTTACACTTGGGTTAACAGAGTTGTTTAGTCAACATGAAGCTTTAATTTTAATTTTGTTTTGGACCACGTGCACTGAAGTGCTGTAATGTTTTGGTTAACGTGACATGATTACAAGATTGACTGAAGGTTTTCTGGTTGTAATAACTGCATTCTGGTACTATAAGCTTACACTAAAAAACATTTTAGCTGTGAATTTCTTTTGTGTGGCACATGATGTTATACTGATTGCTGAGGCTGTCCAAAGTTTTTACCTTCACTTTACTAATACAAACTGTCAGCTGCATCCCTCTTTTGGCATGCTTTTGGTGGGAATTATGGTAAGGATGTTAATGTGGTGTTATTGTGTAATTCAAAATGATTTTCAGCCTCTTACTATCAAAAGCAGCCTGATTATTACCCGTACAAAGATAGAATGGAGTGTGATAAAATAGGTACAGTCCTTACTATGGAGAAAATTCTCATCACTTTTGCTGTTTATTTCTTTTATTATAATGTTTGCCTCACCAGAATGTCAGGGTTAGATGTGGTCTGATCTGAAAGCTTGTTACTGACTTCCCTCTTGGAAAAAGAATTGGGAAAATTTAGTGATGGGTCTGTAGTGTAAAGCTGGTTAAAATAAATGCAGTATATCTTCATGAAGTAAAACTGAAGCAAGTTAACAGGAAACTGAGAAGTTGTTTTAAATCCCTGGTAGAGTAACATGTGAGGTTTGCTGTTAGTATTTCTGCTTGTAGGTATGCTTTATGTAAACACTTGGATATTTTCAAATTATTTACTCCCATGAAAAGGCCTGTTTTCCTTGTTAAAGCCATGCTTCTATGGTAAAACAGAGCTTGGGTTTGAATACCTGGGTTCTCCTGAATCCGTATCCCAAAAAATGTGTGTCTGTGGATTTCTCAGCTGTTTTTTATAGAATGGATTGGGTAACTATTCCAAAAGTGACAATATCACCCTGTGTTAATAACTCAGTATTTTCTGTGTAAACAGTGCGATTTCCTTAAGGGAATCTTTTCCTGGCATGTCTGTCTCTAGGATAAACTACATCGACTGCAATACTGTAACTAAATGCTGAATTTCTTCTCCCTCCCTTGCCATAAGCAATATGAAATCTTAAACAACTTGCGGAGTATAAGAAGGTTGAATATTAACTTGGCCAATAATTATAACCATTAAAAACAGGAAATTCAAAAGCAGTAACTGTACAGTGCTGTGGATTGAAGTTACCTAGAGACTGTGCAAATGAGGTTCTTCTGTACACTTATTTTTAATTATCTTTGAAGTATAAATCAGTGTGCTGTTGTTACAGAAGCATGATTATCCACTCCAGCACAACAGCAGGTTCTGTTCTTAAGTGCCAGCGTTGCTTACTGCTGTGCTGGGTATGCTCAGCAAATACATACCCAGCCAGTGTGACAAAACTTAAGCTGCCTGTCCTGATGTGCCACTTACTAGAACTGCCATCTCATGGGCAAGATATGGGACAAGGAGAGTGAGCAGACTCTAGATCTGGTGGTCAAAGATGGAATGAAGCAAGCAGTCCTTTCAGTAAGTGAACACAGAATTCTCTGAACACATAAGACGGGTCTCTCAGTGAACAGTTTTTTGTGACCCAGCACATCCCTGCCCACCATATCATATCCATTCCAGTGACAAAAAAGCCAACCCAAAAAGAAACCAGGAAAAACCCAAATGAACAAAAAACCTCAGGCACAAAGTAAAGAGAGAAGCAGTTCTGTGCCTATGAAGTGACCAAATCAACAAGGGGCAGGTGTCAAAAACATAAGATCTCTCTTCTGAACTTTAAGCTTAAGGTACTAAAGGGTGGTGTGCTTTAGCTTGTAGAGATCTTTGTTGTCAGTACCTGCTTTCTACAGTGGCAAGACCAAAAGAGACCTGAACGTTTCTGCAAGCTTATATTATGTGCCTATCCGCCTTCTAATCTTTTGGAATAATTACTGCAGTTTGTTCAAGATATGAATAAAGATTAGGCCAACTTTAGTGCAAAATGGCTTAATATAAACATACTACCCAGTTGCATTCTCATTAAATATATTTGATAGTGGCATTCTGTGTTAGACATATCAGATAAAATTCACACTGCTTTGTATAATAGGATAGAGAGTGGTGTGCTTTTTATATTAAATACAGTGTATATTAAAGCACTTCAGGTTGCAGTGCTATAAAAATATCTCCTCATGATGGAAAAAAAAATTAGATTAACTATTTTAGTTCGTGTATTTCTAATAAGGCAGTTTGCTTCTGTGCTGCTGTCTGTCCTCATGCTGCAGAGCAACCACAAGAGCTGTCATTACTGATCAATGTCCCTGAGCCCTGCGGCCAAGTGCTTTAATAACCCATCATGCTGGCACAATGGAAATAGCGTCCTTCAGACTCAGATCAATATTTGTATCAATTATGCGTCTGCAGCTGGTTAGAGCGAACAGAAACATGATCTGCATTACTGAAATCAAGACTATTTTTGAGATTTTTATGTCCTTTCTTGGTGATCCAAGCCATAATTTTTTAAAATGTCTTTGTGTTTTATTTCCTTTATGCAGCAAGGGTTTAATTTTTCAGTTTGGTAGCTGTTGGGATTGAGCATAATCGCCTTCTTATTTAAGGTTGCATTCTGTTAGGACTAAAGCACTACCTTTGTATCACTTAGTGATGATAAGATGCTATAGAAAAGGATTGTGTCACTGCAGATCGCTGGTGTTAAAAGCGTCTGAGATCAAGCAGGTTCAAGTGGCATTTGTGGGTCATTCTTCCATACTGGTATTTTATTATTCTGCAGGCTAAGAAAATCCAGAGTAAACCATTATGCCTGAGGTACACTTAGTGATAGTGCAGCTTGGGTTTTGTCTGTGGGCAGACACTTAGGCGTTTACTAGGCTGCCACAGTCTCATGACTACA
Organism: Coccyzus lansbergi; assembly: GCA_033558105.1. Taxonomy (NCBI): domain Eukaryota; kingdom Metazoa; phylum Chordata; class Aves; order Cuculiformes; family Coccyzidae; genus Coccyzus; species Coccyzus lansbergi. Next base: position 2,530,053 of record JAUMJK010000426.1, on the reverse strand, counting down.
ACTAATGCACAATTTCCCTTCCTCTGTGGCTGAAGTTACCTTGTAACTTGATATGCGTAAGAGGCTACTTAAGAGGAGGTGGAGATGATGATGGTGAACAGTAGAGCAGAGCTGGGGGGTCACTTAGGGCAGAATGTTTAAAGGGCAAAGTGAAAACTAACATGCTTTATTAGTGCTTGGGAAACTCTCATATAGAGTATATACCAACTGTGCTCTACTTGCTTCCGCTGCATAGAAGCAATAGGTTGGGCTTCTTTCTTTCCCCATATGCCAGTTTTGACAAATACTTAGAATCTCCTTTACCTCTGAGATACTCACGTCTGAAAAATTCACTTGATGCTGGCTGCTGGAATGAGATGTTGTGAGTGGAGGTGCTCATGGATGAACAGTCAAGCAGATGGTAAAACTATCAGGAATGTCTCTTAACAGGGGCAAAGAATACACTAGTGTGACAAGGGGAACCACGAATGCAGGGCAAAATCTGCCCAGTACCCGGTAACATTATTTAGTCCTTTCTCAGTTAATGTTTATGCAGTTAAAGACACATTGTGAATCAGATGAAGACATTTCAATCAGAAGTACCTAAACCTCCCCTTCCTGGGGAAACAGCCTGAGAGGTCCCACTTCCACTATAGCATTGGCAATACCTTACCCTGGTCAGAATGCTTTAGGTGCAAGTGACATTTCTGTTAGTATCAGAAGACAACAAGTGTTTTTTCCCTCACACATAATCTTGATAAAGCTGATCAGGTTTGTTCTGTTAAATGGTAATTGTTGTGCAAATGGCAGAGCTTTCTTGGTTTTCTGGAACTGAAAGAGTTGAGTAACAGCTCTGTTGATCTGATTTAGCCTTAGTCACACAAGGAAGTCAAAGCTGACTTCAAGAAATTCAGTCAGCAATTCCTGGCATTTTTAACAAACAACTCTTCAAATCATTTTTGTAGGCAGTTTTCTTTCATCTCGTGGCAGGGCAAATTCCTAATGCAGATGTGGAAATTTTGAATTGTAATATGGAATTGTGAATTGAAGCTTTAAATTCTGAAGTTGTTCATTTAGACATGGTGATATTATAACTATTTGATTTTTCTAGTGTTTTGCTTTGGATACTAAAATACACTCTTGACTTAGAACAGGCAACTATTTTTTTCCATAGAGAAGACAAGGCAAGAACTAAGTTTTGACAGCCATTTAATATGCTTGTCTTAAATATAATTGCTTCCTATTCATGACTTATTTGTCTGTAAGGCTGCATGTTACCTATTTATTTTTGCATCGGTCAATGGTATGTGGAGTAGAACTTGAACAAGTGTTGTCACCTCCCTTTAATATCCTCCTCATTTAGATAATTGTGGGTTTCTTTTAAATACTGTCCATCTGTAATACGTTTTGGAATCCAAGTCTATTTATAGAAGGAAGTATGACAAGGGACAAGCGTTTGGGAACTTACACTCTCTATTCCCCTTATGGTTCAGCATTCTGTAGAGCTTTAAATACCAATGAAAACCTCAGAAAGCAGAAGGAATGAAATGTCTTGGCAGGAAACCAGAGATTTGTAACTCTGAATTGCTACTAGTGCCAAATGTGCCCATGCAGGGAAGACTTCTGTATTCCTTGACATAAACCCCTTATTTGTGAAATTCTGATGTCATTGTTCTGGGTGTGCCTATCCTCTGATGATAACTATATGAGCAAAGGAGAATTCTTCAAGATACTGTGTTGAGTGCCAGTCGTGCAGTTCCTGTGAAGTTGCATAACTAACTTGTATTTTCTTAGTCACTGTCAAAAGTAACTCACAGTCTGATGCTAATGTTATTTAAGCATAGGAAAGGTAGAATCATTAGTTCTACATGAAATAATATAAAATGGAAGGGAATACGTTATGCATGTCTCCATATTGCTTACAAATCTCGTCTGGTTGTAACATGACAAAAGGACATTTTCCATTAAACTGTTCTGTTAATTCTGGGGAGCTGGGTAGGTTCTGTCTTACTCGGGGTCTGTAGCACTCAACGACTTTCATGCTGTTCATAGAAACTCAGTGGTTCTACAATAAAACAAATGCATGTATGTTCAGTTATTAGTAATTTGTGTTGAATGCTGATTATTATTAATTCAAATATGAAGATGTGACGGGGTCAGCGTTTTATTCAGAAATGTGTAGGTTGGGTGTTAGAAGTTTGTTCTGTGTTTTGTTGAAGTCTGGTACAATAGGTACTTGTTGTGTGTCTACTTTAACATTTGCTGCACTTCTACCATTTTAAAAAACTGAAGTTGTGGGGTTTTTTTAATTACCTATGCTTTAAATAATTCCTTTTAATTAATGTCAAACTACTTTTTCAGTCACCCAGCATGGGCACCCTGATGGGAGTGTATTTACCATGCATGCAGAATATCTTCGGGGTTATTCTCTTCCTTCGGCTGACCTGGATGGTGGGAATGGCTGGAGTTCTTCAGTCCTTCCTGATTGTATTACTTTGCTGCTGTTGTGTAAGTATATAGGTAAAATAGTTCATGTGACGTAACCTCTGTGAAACTACTGAGAAACTTGGAGGGGCTGCATTGTAGATGTGTGCGTAAAGAATACCCAGACTTACGCTAGACACTTCTGCTCTGCTTGGAGTCATGTGATTTTGTTTGCTTTTGATTTCCTTTTTTTCTTCTTGGTTTTTTTTTTTCCTGGGATTTCTAAACTGGCAAACCATATCTAGTGTAGATCAGTCTTTAAAATGTTGTTTGTTCAGCAAAGAACTGTTTCTTTTCCTGTCCCAAGTCATGGCTGCATACTTTGGTGCACTAGCCTTTGGGGGAATTTCATCTCTGCAGATGGAAGGACATCTTTCATCTTGCTTTGTGTAGATTACTTGACCTCATAAAACAGTAGTCATCTCAATGGTTTGATGGTTACAGTTCTGCTACCCTTGTTTTCTTTCAGATAATGGCTGTCAAGGCAAAATAAATAGAAATATCATGTCCTATGTTTTGCTCTACCAAGAAATAACTTACAAAAATATTGTTGACACAATTGCTTCCTTTTCCTTGTTTTCCCCAGACCATGCTGACAACCATATCAATGAGTGCTATTGCCACAAACGGCGTTGTTCCTGGTAAGTGTCATTAGCAGACTTCTCACTTGTATTGCAAACAACAAACAAACAAGTGGCTATAAGCCGTTAACATAGTTATATTCCAGAGAAGTTTCCTTAAGCCAGGATATAAAGCCTGAATTCATATCTAGTATTTTTTCTTAGTATCAATTAGGCTAAAGATTATTCGATTTAGTTTTTGGTTACTCTTGTGCTAACAAAAAAGATACTTCAACTGAACCCCTGAAAAAACAGATACATAGTGTATAGTTTTGTTGTGTTCTTGGTGAATATTTTATAATTTATAACAGTGAAGCGAGAGAAGACTAATTTATGTGCTTGTTTTGTAGCTGGTGGCTCCTATTTCATGATATCAAGGTCATTAGGCCCAGAGTTTGGTGGAGCTGTAGGACTGTGCTTTTATTTGGGAACAACATTTGCAGGAGCAATGTATATCCTTGGTGCCATAGAGATCTTATTGGTGAGTAGTACCAGAGTAGTTCTGCTTTTAAGACAATCAGCATATAGAAAATACTGCAAGAATTTGTGTTCTTTATTTGTATACCCATTTGCAGGTAGAGACCAGAAGGTCTCCAGTTTCCTGCTGTCCAGTTCTGTAGTGCTAGTGCTTTGGTTTGGAAGCTGCATGCTCTGTGGGTACCCAGAATGCTGTTCTTGAAAATGTAGATGGGAGTATAACTTAATGAGAGACGCTTGTTCATCATTGATAAAATTGGCTCAGTTGTACTACTGAAATGTCAAGGGATAGTAGCCCATTCTTTTTCCTGTGAACTAAGGGTTCCTGGTGAAGAGCATGTTGCAAATTGGAAAGTGATGTACGTTTCCAGTGTAGGTACAAGATCACTACAGTAATACACAGTTCAGTTCCTGTGTTCCTTAAGCTTGCTCTTTCCTTGTTTCAGACATATATTGTGCCACAAGCAGCAATTTTTCATCCCTCTGGTGCCCATGATGCATCCAGCGCTATGCTAAACAACATGAGAGTGTATGGAACTGTATTTCTCATCCTGATGGCAGTGGTGGTCTTTGTAGGTGTGAAATACGTTAACAAATTCGCTTCCCTCTTCTTGGCCTGCGTAGTAATTTCCATACTGTCCATTTATGCTGGAGCTATCAAATCCATCTTTGATCCACCTGAATTTCCGTGAGTAATATTTCTCAGTGGGGGTTGGGCTTTGCTTATGGGTCTGGAAGGTGGGAGTTCAGTGAAAGTTACTTAAAACTCATGCCTAATACATTGCCAAAGCTACCTGTTTTGTGAAATACTTCACATTTTTTTAAGTTGTCTGCAGTGCTAATAATGGTCTTCTGCATGCAGAGCTCATGGAATAGAAGTTTCTTAGGCTAAAATGAATGCATTGTTATATTCTTTAACTGTTTCTGTAGAATGAAGTCTCATGGTAAATATGCAGATTGATGGAGGCTGACATTTTTCTGCTTCCTGCAAAGAAAATCCAGTATCTTTGCCTACGGCTGTTGACTTAAATTTTAGCAAGATTTTTGCTAGGTTATTTGTGGCAGTCCTTCTGAGTAGGAAGCATTTTGGCAAGTCCATTTTCCCCAGGCCTGTCAGACGTGATGTGCTGCCTCGGTGCTTAGAAACTGTGGTGGTGTGATGCAGCTGTTTGCTGAGAAATAAAGCAAAGCGTCACTTAGGAATGTGGGAGGTGTGATGGTGGGGCCATCCTGAGGCTCCAGTGACACTTCCCCTTGATCTAAAAGCAGATTAGGCTGCCCTATGAGTAGCCCCGCTCTGAATGCAACATGCATTCCTTGCCATGTTGGCAGTTAAACATCTAATAATACCGTTTCTTAAAGTCAGAGCTGGAGCAGCAATAATGTGGGTGCATGTGTTTTGCCAGAAATACAAACAGTATTTCCTGATACTGCAACCGAGATGAGTGGAATGGAAATAGAGGAGTTGAGTCTGCGTAATTATTCACATCTTAAAATGTTGTGACCATAAATAAGTACTTGCAACCCTCAAGTGCTCCCTTTAGATACTTAGGGCTCAGTGATTATAATGTAAACCTGCCACTGCTGTAAAACAGCCGTAAAAATAAAACAGTGTCTCTGCTCCCCCTCATTATCTCTTGGATTGTTCTGAGATGTTTTGCCTATCTTTATTCCTTGTGCTGTATTCCTTTTTTTTTTACCGAAGCAGCCAAATATTGTATTTATTTTTAATTCTGGAGAGGAAAGCTTCTCCTGAAGTTACAGTTCACAGGCTTGCAAACACTACAGAAATGGCCATCTCTTCTGTTTTCCTGGCTTCAGAGATTGATAAGATCTGTGAAACAATTAAACTTACTAAAATGGAAGAAACAATGCATTTTTTTTACCCTTTGGGTGTTTTCTGCCACTGTGGGAAGAGAAGCTGAGTGAACCTTTAGTGGCAGCAAGCTTTTCTATCACCCTGTCTGTGGAACCATCGTTGGAAAAATGGATTAAAGATTTTCAGTGTTGAATAAACTACTTGTGGTTGTGTGAAACACAACAGGTGCTGGAGGATTTTAGCAGTTCTGTAGAGTACCTTCTAACAAGAAGAACTTTTGAACCTTTGCTTATTGTGATTGAAATGTATGTTCCTAATTCTGAAGCTACCCTGACAGGGGTTGTTTGGGTGCTACTATACAGAAACTGGGATAATGTGAGGCCAAATATGTGTAGATAGTCGTAGCATCTAGTAATTTGAATGTTAGTATTCTTCATTACTACACTCCAGACAATCTGTTTAATTGAAAAGAAAGATGTTGCCTAATCTTTCCCTTTCAGCATTTAAGATAAATTTACCAAATTCCAATTAATTGGAAGGTAATATGTATGTTTTTACATCTCTCCCCACATTGTGGGAAAAGTAGCTCTGTACTTCTGACCTTTACAGGAAATGGATACAGAGCCTTTGTCCTGCTACCAGCATCTTTTTGAAGCTGAGAAGTGATGTAGCAGACTAGAGGGACTTGAAATTTTCATGATATGGGAGAAGAATTATGGGGAAGGGTGGAGTTCATTTTCCCGGCACCATATAATAGTACTTGTTTTCATGTTTCCCTTCCAGGATTTGCATGTTGGGCAACAGGACTTTGTCAAGAGATCAGTTTGATGTTTGTGCCAAAACCATAGTTAAGGATAACATTACTGTGGCCTCTAAGCTTTGGGAGCTCTTCTGCCACACTACAAACTTAACCACTGAGCACTGTGATGAATATTTCCTAATGAATAATGTCTCTGAGATAGCAGGAATTCCAGGAGCAGCTAGTGGCATTTTAAAAGGTACAATAGAATTTTTTTTTCCCTTAAAGAGGAGAGGTATGGTCAGCAGCTGGAGTAGGTTGAACTGCTCCCTGCTGGTTAAGAAAGAGGTACTAAAGAAATGTAATGTAATTACAACAAAGAAAATTATCTTCAATAAAGAAAACCAAGTCTTATGATTTATAAAAAGCTCTGTTCTCCTGATGCAGCACTTGTCTGCAGTAAAAATTGATTACATTTACCTTTTATGTCTGATAATTTCAGCAGAAAGTCACCTGTAATTATAAGCTATATTAACGTAAGTAATTTGTTTAAAATTTTTCAGAACTCTGTAGCTATCACTCTCCATTTTAGAGAGGTTAAGCTTATGTCCTGAAACAGAAGAGTACTTGTGTAGAAGTAGTGTACCTCCTTCTTTGCCTACTTCTGAATATAATATCCTTTAAAAATATTCATTATTGAAATGAAATCCAGTTGTTTTGTGCAGGTTTCCACAGAAACAAGTAATCTAGCTTCTAAAAAGGACTCAGCATTTATTAGTGAAATTTGAAATGCTGACCATATAATTCTCTAGAATTCTTCCACTGTCTAAATAACAAGTTCGTTGATATGTAGAAAGCTGGCTAATGTTGCTGCTTTGGATTGTCTGAGCTACGATGTGTGAGCATGGTGGTTTGGTAAAAATATTCAGTTTATTTCTTGGTATTAAAACAAATATAAAGTTAAAAGAATGTAGCTTTAGTAAGACTAAATGATAAAAGTTGCTTAGGCTTCTGTAGGCTATTTATACATATTTATTAGTTTTTGTTACTGGTTCCCTTGAAAGCATGCAGTATAAATTTTCTTTCGTGTAACTTGTCTACGTCTTAATTTGTGTTGACAAATGAATTGCATGAATTGCATTTGTGATCTTCAGTTGTGGACTCATTATAATGAGCACATGTCTGAACTGAAACATACTTTTCTCTTCTGTGGTGTGATAATAACATTGCAGACAACTTATGGAGCAATTATTTGGAGAAAGGAGAGATACTGGAGAAAGCACATCACCCATCTGTTGATGTAGCAGGCCAGAAGAGCAATCTTCATCTATATGTACTCTCAGATATAACTACTTCATTCATGGTGCTGGTTGGCATCTTCTTCCCTTCAGTGACTGGTAAGAATGCTGGGACATGACAGCATCTTGGCTCTCTGAGCTTTCTTCTATCCCATGATCTTGCATCCAAACTGTATTTTCAGGTATCATGGCTGGATCAAACAGATCAGGGGACCTCAAAGATGCACAAAAATCCATTCCTGTTGGAACAATTCTTGCTATTGTCACCACATCACTAGTCTGTATCCTTTTAAAATTGGTAATGAATGTATTTATTTAGAAGTCAGTGAAACAAGATCATCTTTCATCAGCTTACAGGGTTGTATTTCCCCTGCCATCCTCAGCCCTTACTTAATTTTTAACAGTCATCTGATTTAATGCCGTGGTTCTTAGGCGCATTCCTGACTGGCATGTGCGGAAGTTTACACACACTGAGCTCACTGAGAACCATGTAGCTGTGGGTGACTCGTCATTTCCCACCTGTTCCCACTGAGACTGGAGCATTTAATTTGCAGAAGATGAGGCTGTTCCTCGTACCAGATTTCTGGATGCTGAATCTGTGTTTGAAGGAACAGCCTTTGTCCCAGATGAAGTTACCAGGTTTGGTATGGAGTTAATTTTTTTCAGGGCTTAGGACCACAGGAGCTTTGCTGAGAACATGAAGCCCAAGTCTTTCAGTTTCATCTGGCTGTTTGTGTCCTAAACTACAATTTATCAACATAAGGGGTTAAAAAAAAGAGAAAAGGCAAAAGGCAATTAATATGAGCAAGGACTTCAGAACTACTTTGTAAGAGCTTTCTGAATAAATCTCACCCAAAGGGCAGCTGGCCAAGATGATGACTCTCCTGGAAATTCTGCTGCTCTGAACCTGGTTTTTTTGCCAGGCATTGCCAAGCTGTAAATCAGGGTCCCAGGTCACTTGCCCCAGCTTCTTAGGAGTGCAGCTTTTCCCAGATGTCACTCTGGGAACTGCCCCTATACCAGGAAGTCTGTGTTTCCTCTGAATGTAATACATTTTAAAACAGGTCACAGAGGTAACCCCCAGCTCTAATGTTGTACTATTTGCAGTTTGAAACATTTTGTGGTGGGTAACTTTATACATAGATGCGAATACGCCACCCAGTGGAAGGCTTACACCATGATTTTTTAGGAGTGATTAATGTTTCCTCTGTTATTACTCTTTGTATAAAACAGAAACTGATATTAAAACATCTTTATTTTCTCTCTCCTCTTGTGCTTGAAGAGATATCCTTTATCATAACATTTAAAACTTTTTTGAAAATTGAAATATAGAATAATTTTTCAATTTAATACTGGAAGATATATTTAAGCAGCGAGTCATTAATTTACTCACCAGCTTTACCATGTACTTACGGAGATGCTGCAGTGCAAATACCACAGGAGAGAGGCACATCTTGAACTGTCTGCAATACTGTCTGTGGTTGATTTTGTCTGCCATGTGTAAATAAATGCTGCTTTCCTTATCACACACTGTATTCAAGACTTCAGTTGTGTATTATTATTTGGAGCCTGCATAGAAGGAGTAGTCCTGAGAGATAAGTAAGTTTTACTGCTTTAATGATCTCCTTTCTTTTTCTTTTTGCAGGGATGTTGTTCTTCCCCATCTTATGCACAACCACCCCACCCAACCCCGCCTTTTGGCTTTTGCTTCTGGGTGCCTTTTAAACCATATTGTAAACAGTGTTCTAGGAATCTTCTAGTGTTTGATACAAAATTTTCATGCTAGGTCTTAATTCCTCCCCACCCTGTCCCAAATCTATGTTATCTTGTGTTGACATACACTCTTCAGTTTCCAGAGGTACTCATTCAAAGACCAAATCCCTAATAGTAAATTATAGATTTCCATTTTTAATTTCTCTTCCCTAGAGCAGCAAGATAGAAATAGGGTTTTTTAGGTTTTTTTTTTTTTTACTTCAGTACAGGCAGATGCCACACACATCTGTAGGTCTGTGTATGCTGTATTGCTGACGGTGGTTTTCAAAGAAAGTAGTATTTTCTTTTAGCACTTGTGATGATTTTCTTACATAGAAACCATATCAAGAAATGCAACCAGGCATCTGTAACTGGATAAAGTTTGCTGTGTGGTTATCTCCACCCTCTGGTTATTGGTGACTGGTTACAAAAAGTTTACCAACAGTTTTGTTTGTAAACTCAGTAACAGTGTTCTCAGTACTAGAACTGCCTTTTCTGACAGCTTCCCTCATGTTGATGGACTATTTCCAGTGGAAAAGCAGTGAAGTGCTTGTGAACATAATCGTATGAGAAAAAAGCTCCCCAAGAAACCAAACCAACCAAACAAAATGTCCCTGAAGTAGGGGTGTCTGATGCTGGATTGTGTTGGGTGTTTTTAAATATTAAACTTACTGTTTTGTTAAGAATGGCATATGTCTAGGTGAAAGTGGAAAATAATTTTGTTATAATAATGTAAGAGTGTTATGATATATAGGCAAAACAAAGTTTTTGAATTGTTGGAATTGGACTGCACGCTTCCTGTCTGTATATGAAAAATAATTTGGATTGTTTACTACTTTGTAATTAAAAAAATATGTGTCAAAATAGTCCTTCGAATATGAATGTCTTGCTGTCCCTCTCCACAGGTACGGTGATGCAGTGAACAGGAACTTAGTGGTGGGCACCCTTTCGTGGCCCTCACCGTGGGTCATTGTGATAGGATCCTTCTTCTCTACCTGTGGAGCAGGTTTGCAAAGCCTTACTGGAGCCCCACGGCTGCTGCAGGCGATAGCAAAGGACAACATCATTCCTTTTCTCTGGGTTCGTGCATCTTGCCCTTCCCTCCCAAACAAGCAAAATAAACTTCAAACAACCGCCCCCCCCCCCCCCCCCCCAAAAAAAAAAAAAAAAAACTTGGAAGACATTCTGTACATAGTAACTAACCTGCCATTTGACTTTATGGTCTTGGAAATCTGATTTATTTTCCCTAGTTTGCCCATTGTTGACATGAAGGTCAATGATTTTTATGTTAATGCTTTCTTATCTTTTGTTAAAGACAAGGTATAATTTTAATGGCGTTTGGGTAGATGTATATGGTAATTCTGTGAATAAGTCTGCTTCTAATTTGGTGAAGCACAGAAAGCCAGTGGAATTATTTGACTCCTTGCTCTAGAAAAAAAAATATTTGGTGAAATGACTATTGTTTTTTAAAATGTAATTCTTTTTTTCTTTATAACTTTATGTAATACTTGGAACATAGGCTTATTGTTTCTATTTCTTCAGATATTTGGTCATGGAAAAGCGAATGGTGAACCAACATGGGCTCTTCTGTTAACAGCATTAATTGCTGAGCTGGGAATCCTTATTGCTTCGCTTGACATGGTGGCTCCAATTCTCTCAATGTAAGAAATAAGGTGGTTGCTGTTTAAGGGAAAAAAAAAAAGGACGGGAGGAAGAGTGATATTCTCTCAAGTATTGCTAATTTCGTTGTCTTTCAGAATTATATATTAAACCAATAAAGCAAATTCCTGTTTTGTTCCACTTTTATTACTTCTATTAACTGTCTGATTTTGGGCTCTACGTGGAAATCTGTTTGTTTCTACTCTAGAGTATTCAGTGAATAAACATGTTTGTAGTGTAGCTGGATTGTTATTTTCTTTGGGAAAATGCTATTTTTATTACAGAACAAATCTAGTGTTTGGTATTGTGAACAAATCTGACTTGATCCAATTAAAACACTGTTCTGACTACTCTGTACTGATAGTTCAGGTTAATGAAAATCAGAGGGATAGTCACACGTGACAGGGCAGCTGTATTTTGACTGTATGTAATTTGTGTGATTATAATATCTGCTAGAATCTATAAATGTGTATGCTAGAATGTTTTGCGTTTTTTCCTCCACTTTTGCAGGTTTTTCTTGATGTGCTACCTCTTTGTTAATCTTGCATGTGCCGTACAAACGCTCCTCAGAACTCCGAACTGGCGGCCCCGATTTAAATACTATCACTGGTAAGCAAAAGGCTGGCATGCTGAGTGCCTGGTCTGCAAACTACAGTGTGGGTGTTAGAAGAACTCTCTCCATAGGGGTCAGGGATGTCTTTTACTTCTCTGGATATCAGTTCTAGTAATGAGTGCTTTGATATAATACTCATAGTTGACTAGACCTGCTTATTTAATGGTGTGAGTTTCATTCCAACAATAAGATACTGAAACTGCTAGGGACGAGGGAGATTGATTGGAAGCTTTATTCTTACTGCCAGTTCAGAACAGAAAACTTAAAGAAAAAAGAGCAAGAAAATAACTGACTTTGTTTTCAAGCTTATCTACCCCATTACTCACTAATATCTGTGCTTTTTGTTTTAGGGCCCTCTCATTTTTGGGCATGAGTATTTGCCTGGCGCTGATGTTCATCTCGTCTTGGTATTATGCTTTGGTAGCTATGCTGATTGCAGGCATGATTTATAAGTACATTGAATACCAAGGGTAAGTATTAACTGGATAGAAACTGGTAGGGAGGAGATTGGGTCTGTTTTTATTGAATTATCTTTAGCCTTCACTTTTGGAGAAGGAACTGTCTAGTTCTTTCTTGTTAATGGCTTATTTGTTCATTTTTTTCCTTTGTTCTGCTGCACCTGTGCTGAACAAATGCCTCTGAAGTGCTTTGGCGTTAAGCCTCTAAAGTTGTTTGGTGAAACTTGAGAGTCACAAGAAGCAGAAATGCTGGTTGGGATCTGCCCTTCCACTGTATCACTCATCATTACTTCAGGCACCTGAAGGTAGCTACCTCGTTCCACTTCATGTGGTGCGAAGGTCTGTCTAGAACAGTCCTTGAAAAGCTGAATCTAGAGGTTAGGTTGCCTGAGATGGTTAATACCTGATGGAGTCAGGCTATCGTAATTCATTTTAACAAACCATCTATTGAAATGCCTGTTTATGCTTGGGAAGCATTCTCTGTAGGGGAGACTACAAATTGCAGATTTGTGATTACAAATTAAATGCAGAATGTATGGTGATACCACAGGGCTGCATTTGGCTAAAACATTTGCATTTCTCTCATGTGGTACGTGATCTCGTACCCATGTGTATGAATGACCAGTATACATGTGACTCATGCTATGTGTCACATTACTAAATTCATTAAAGGTAATGATTTCTCTGTAGCATGACTGTAAATGTGCAGTTAAATGATAATGAAACTATATGTTGGCTGAATTTTGTGTTCTTCACAGTGCGGAGAAAGAATGGGGTGATGGTATCCGGGGTCTTTCGCTCAGCGCAGCAAGATATGCCTTACTCAGGCTGGAGGAGGGCCCCCCACACACGAAGAATTGGAGGTAAATTTTAGACTAAAAAAAACGCACTGTTGTGATTAACTACTTAAACTTAAGTAATTAGACTGGACTCTGAACGAGCTGCTTTTGGTCTGGGTGAATGGATTGAAATGAGTCTGAGATAAACTGCCCTGTTACTGACCAAGCCCTGCTGTGTGGGCAGAACTTTTGTGTCCTTTGGATCTTTAATGGATCTCTGAATTGGTGAATTCAGAAGTGGAACTTGGAGAAACTGTGGAGATCTTTGCAAGCAGAAGTCCAGAGGCCCATGGTAATTTACACTGGGGGCACAAAGCGGTCACTGCTACTAGGATTAAAAACTGGCCAATGTTTCTTCCTCTGGCTTTGCGTGTTGAAGACATTAGGTAGGCAAGAAGTCTCCTCTCAGTTATGCTTTGCACAACCCTCAGGCTCTGAAAAAGAGGTCTAGTGATCTAACAAAGACAGCAGTCTTATAAATCTTTTGCTACTTGCTCACCTGTAGCGAGAGAGAGATCATAACTTGATTGATGTGTAGCAATACTGTAAGGGACAGAAAGCAGGTGGGTTCTGTGTTTAGATGGAAATATTCATATTTCCCAGCTGTTTGGCACAAGTATCCGGATAGATCCGGAAGGACTGCCTTACAGTATGAACACAGCGTGTGCTCTAATAGTACTTAAGAGCCCTGAAAATCAACCACGTACATAAAACACTAATGCAAGCCTCACAAGCTAAGTACACAAATGGGGTTTATGACTGTTAAAACAATGCAGCAGCAGAATTCCCTCAGTGCTTCAAATCTGCTTTCAATCAAAAGAAATAACTTATTAATTAAAACCTGTTCAATGTGTGAGGTAGTGTTTCAGAGTTAATATTTGAGATCAAGTAAAATGATGAGAGAGGCAGTGTTTTACAAGTGGTTTTGTTAAAGCCAGAGTTAAAAATACATTCCATTTTTTTTAATTTCCTCCAGGCCTCAGTTGCTGGTGCTTCTGAAACTTGATGAAGATTTGCATGTAAAATACCCTAGACTGTTAACATTTGCATCTCAGCTGAAAGCCGGCAAAGGTTTGACTATCATTGGGTCAGTGATCCAAGGGAATTTCTTGGAAACTTATGGAGAGGCCCAGGCTGCTGAACAGGTTGGTGTCTTAAATTCCTGAAGTAAAAAGGGGTGAGTGGGCAGATAACTTGGAAGTTTCATAATCACATATGGAAAAAAGCTTACAAGAAAGACTTCCATGAAATACAGGACCAGTTGAGTAAAGCTACAGCTATTTGATAAAAGGCTTGCAAACAAGTTCCATTTGTCAGTTGTGACTTTGGGAATCCTCATACAAGATCAATGCCTGCAACTTGTGCAGACATCATTACTGCATAATACAATCTTCATCTATAAGAAGTAGTTGCTATGCAAGTTACGTATGCTGATAAATGGAAGAAAGAGGACTATTTAGTTTACTGAACATAGTTAGAAACAGTTCAGTATCTGTTGGTTATTACAAACTTAGCAGATGTGCTGTGTTTATTTCAGTGTGGTGACAAATTACAAAAAGTATTGAAGGATGGTCCTGAACTTCTACAGAGGCAGAAAACTGCCTCTTTTTATCAGAAAAACTGTTTTAAAGGGAAAATTAATTCATAGGCCTACATGTTAACCAACTTTGTTTAGTTTTTGAGCAGGTACAGCATATGGTGTTCTTGATAGGTGCGGAGGGTTTGGTGCTTCTGTTTCAAACCTTAATATAATAACACAGCATGTTACATAGAAATCTGGAACTGGAAATCTGAATGAAATGAATTAACCTTGGGTTTGAAAAGGTGAATGTTTTAGAAATAGAAAATGGGAAGTGAAATAGTAGCCCAGATATCACCGACTATTACAGTGATTAAGAGATTATAGCACAAACAAAAAAACTCCTTATCTTAACCTGTTAGAAATAATTATATTTGGAGAAGAAGTATGTGTATTTTAAACAAGTGTTATTTGCAATTAGTGGATATGTTCTCTTCTGTTTAACTAAGGAAAGTGGATAAGCAGAAATCTGCTTTGAAATGTGTTTTATCTGCGGTTGTGTGAACCAGGAATTTACACTGTAACTACATGATAGAGAAATGCCTAGCATTCCTCTTGGCTGTGAGATTTTTCCTTGTCTGTCTTCCAGACTATTAAGAATATGATGGACATTGAGAAGGTGAAAGGATTTTGTCAAGTAGTTGTAGCCAATAAAGTTCGGGAAGGAATTGCTCACCTGATCCAGTCCTGTGGGCTAGGTGGCATGAAACATAATACTGTGGTTTTGGGATGGCCTTATGGCTGGAGACAAAGTGAAGATCCAAGGTCGTGGAAGACATTTATAGGTGAGCTTCAAAGGTTCTGTGTGATCAAATGTTTTGAGCAGAGATGTTTATTAAACATATAGTATACATGGGATATTCTCAGAATCCCTGTGCAATTGCTTTTGGATTCTGGGCTTTTGTTTTTTTTCTATGACTGACTATAAAGTAGATAATTTCTCACAAAACTGCTCTATATTTGAAATACCTCTTTTTTGTAGGTAAAAGGCCTGTGAAAGATCATCAAAGATTAATCTAGCAGCTAAAATTGATCTATAATGAATGGTTGAAAAGCTGTGGATGTGAGAGATCTTGTTTTTATGGCTAACTATAATTTGTTTCCTATGTAATCTCTGCCTTTTTGCTAGTCCTAACCTATTAATCTCTTTTCAGTACTGGAGCTGGCACTCTCCTTGTCTATATCCCTCTCCTTCCCCTATGGTCCAGTTACTTAATGCAGTCAGATTAAAACAGAGCAGATGCTTTCTCCTCATACTTGACTTTGAAGATTGCTCCTTTTATTTCAGGCATGGAATAGGAGCTTGTTTTCCTGTAAATCTGATGTAACCCAGCTTTTTCATTCAGTCCGACTTGTCTTTGCAAACCTTGCTGTACATATTTTCCTTAATGTAAAAAGTGACATTTATAGTTTGCTGACATTTTACTCAGTGAGTAACTTCTTGTTGTTTTTTTAAGCCATAGATCACTCTTGCAGAATTGGAAGTAATTGTCTGTTCTTCCTCGTTTGGGCAGGTACTGTTCGCTGCACAACTGCAGCCCACCTGGCTCTGCTGGTTCCCAAAAATGTGTCTTTCTACCCCAGCAACCATGAACGTTACAATGAGGGCAACATTGATGTGTGGTGGATTGTGCATGATGGAGGCATGTTGATGTTGCTTCCTTTTCTACTCAAACAGCACAAAGTAAGGAGCTAACAAAACCCAACTACTGCTCTGTGCATTAGTTTAAAGAAACGAGGTCAAGTAGTAGAGCCTGTTGATAAATGGGTGTGGAGCAAAACATTATTGGTGCAAATACTGAGAGCTTGTGTTCCCTCACCAGGTTTGGAGAAAATGCAAAATGAGAATTTTTACTGTAGCTCAGATGGATGATAACAGCATCCAGATGAAGAAGGATTTGGCTACTTTCCTCTATCAGCTCCGAATAGAGGCAGAGGTAGAAGTGGTAGAAATGGTAAGGAATTCGAGCCCATTTTTCTCTTCATGATGCAAATGGTGGTATTTGGTTATAACTTGATTATAAGCACTGTGTTTTGTTTTATTTCTGCAGCAAAATAGTGATATCTCTGCATATACTTATGAGAGAACTCTTATGATGGAACAGAGATCTCAGATGCTGAGGCAAATGAGACTGACAAAAACAGAGAGAGAAAGGGAGGTATGTAATTTGTGGTTGATGGTTATGGGCTGCGGAGGGGGATGACACTAAGCGCCTTCCTGGTAGTGTTTTATATAGCTGCTGCTTAAATGTAATTCCTGTGTTGTAAAGATATAAGGATATAATTTTAGTGTAGCATTTTTGTTTACCAAAAATGCATGTAGTCATTGAATGGCCTTGCTGTACTCTCAAAACCATGCTAGAAATCATTTGTTTGGGGGGAAAACAGTGGCAGCATATATGCTGTAGAAACAGTTTGTGTGTTCACCTTTGTGATGTAAATGATAGTCAGTTACTCGATGATGTTAGTCTTGTCCCTTTCTTGACCTTGTTTTTGCTCTGCATGGGATGTCTGGCATTTGTCCCAATTTATAGCAAATCCTGTTTTCCTACTGAAGATTTAATTCCTGTTTGGACTGTTAGAACGTGTGCTTATGAAGGATGCAGATGGTCTTATGTGTCTGCATGTGTTTGTTCCACTTTTTTCTGTTGTCATGCCTTTCAGACCATGCAACGATGTGTTTCTTGTATATACAGGCCTCTGTTTGTCTGAATTCCTCATGACAAATTCCAAATTTTGCATCTAAACTGTTCAAAATCAGTTTGCTATGTAAGATTATTGGTGAAGGCAGATGCTTGGTATCAGAGCTGTCCTAAATGCTACATTAATTGTACAAAATAAGGGATGCAATGGAACTAAAAGTCGTTCATTGCTTAAGCAGAACCAGAATATAAAAAACAAACTGTAAAAGTTCACAGTGTCATTCCGGTGACCTGTAGGCTCAGCTGGTGAAGGACAGGCATTCAGTAGCACGTCTGGAGAGCCTCTACTCAGATGAAGAAGATGAGGTGGACCCAGTTCCTGAGAACATTCAGATGACCTGGACGAAAGAGAAATGTGATGCTGAGAAGAGGAACCGAGGCAGTGCTGTGGGAAGCTTTAGAGATCTCATCAGCATTAAGCCGTGAGTCTTGTCAACTCCTTGCATTTCCTAAAACTCTAGATATGCTGTGCTTTTAATATCTTCTGTCTCCTAATCCTTGGTTTAGACCTGCACAATAAACATTGAGACCTGACCACTGAAAAGACAGCAGTTAGCCTCCTGAGAAATCTCTAACCAATTAGATGCGGCACACATCCCGCAGTATTTTACTTGCTGTAACCAAATTCAAAGTTGAAGTTCTTAAAACCTATCATGACTTTCCTCCTGTCGACCAAGTACCTCAATAAAACACAGAATCAAAACCAGACTAATTTCATCAATCTAATATGTAGTGGGGTGTTTAACGAGGTAAGGAAGAAGCCGTGGAGATGATAATGAATGGCTGTGAATAGACTTACTGTTGAAGGAGTACAGATTTGTAACAGCCCTAGTATTACTGCACATGCCCCTTGAGTAGCAGGGATCAAAGCTCTATTTGTGGCTTTGAATAAAAATGTGTGAATCTCCTGTGACCTCTCTGATGTACTACATCTTACTCGAAACATTTGCTCAGTCAGCTTTGCATACTTAGCAAAGTTCCAGATTTTTCTCCCTATAATATCAATGAGAGTTGAAATTGGCTTTAGGATAAACCATACATAGTCTATCTGCTGTAGAAATTCTGCTGAATTTGGTGTTAACTACCTCTGCTTTTTCCTCTTTCATGCTTTCAGAGAGTGGGAAAACTTGTAAGTTTGTTATTTAAATTAGAAGTACATTAAAGTGGTTGAGAGAAGACTTCAGTTTCTAAGAAGGACTAAATCAGGATAGAAGATAGTTACAGGTCTGAACCTATTTTCTTAAGCAGAGTGTGACACAATAAGTGGGAAACATTACTCATTTAGAGAGCTCTCGTTCCACAACTTCGCTATGATGTTATTTCTGGCAGTTTCTGGATACTAAACAAACCCTTTCTTACAGCCTACACCTTCACATCACTAGGGAGATGCCAGTTTTGAATGTCACTTTAGAGAATACCAAACCTTTAATTTTTCATTACTTTTCCAAAACTATACGTAGTTAATAAGTTTGTTGTTTCTGCTGCTGGTTTCTTCTTCACTTCCTATAATCTGGCCTCTGTGTTGTCCGTGGCTTTCTGAAGCTGATGTGGTGAAGACAGAGGTTGTCCTTGCTCTATATTAAGTAAGAACATGAAATGACAGAGAGTTAATTCAAAGTGTGTAAATTATGTTGTTAGTATAACAAACATATTCTTTCCATTGCATCATCTATTTTCTGTGGATATAAAATATTTCTTTGCAAAACTAAAGATTTGGAATAGCAACAACGATAAAGACTTTCACTCATGACATGTAAAGCTGAATTAACAGAACTACAGATTCATATTTGATTTGTTTCTACTAATGCTTGTTTTTAATATATAAAAATGAAGAAAATACCCAAGTGAATCCAAGCTGCAAATGTACTCTCCCTTTGATGAGTCTATTTCTGTATTGTTTTTCCTGTCATGTTGCCAAAATAAAGGTTGATTTCCTGCAGGAAGGAAATATTCCCTGGCTCAGACTCCCCAGAGGATACTTTCCAGTTCTGCTACTACATGAATTGATGTTATTTTTTGATTATATATTCTGAATAGTTAATCCCGTTACTTCTTTCAGACTAGTTTCTTAAGGAGAGAGGCTTATAAGGTCATGCTGCATCTATTCCCTTCTCATAACTTCTGAACCAAGTGACTGCTCAAATTAGAAAGCACAATTGATACTTTTAACAATACTTGGCTGATAGGTTTTTCTTGCAAAAAAAACAGGCAGAGAAGCTGATTGGTTTCTAACTTACTACACACCAGAAAAGCCCCATAAACAAACGTGCATCCAGCCATTTGTAGGCTGTGATTCAGCCTATGAATCTGTAGGAAACCAGACTTTCTCTGGAGATGTCAACTGCTGTTCAACACCAAAAGACAAGTGTACTCATGAGCAGTGTGGCCTGGGCACAGTGCTGTCAGTCTCCTGATTGGTTCTAACAGGTCTCTGAGAGAGTTTTCTAGCACTGAGTCTGTAGAGGTGCACAGCCTGTGCGGCTGTGGGAGTGAGGGGATCTGGAGAGGGCAGCCAGAAGGGAATGCTCTACAATCTCATGTGTCTGCGGTCAAAGACCATGTTCCCTTGTGGAAATGCAGAGTGCAGATCATCTTTATGAAATATGCTTCTCGAAGAGCACTGTAACTCTGTAAACTTGCTCCAGAGATCTCAAAACTGGTGGATTAGCAGTACCTGAAGAACTTTGAGATTTCTTTTGTATCTTCCTCAAGTTTGAAAAGTTCTGTGTTGAGTTGACATTTAACAAGGTATTTTGGAATTGTAAGGCATCTTTTTTAGGGCCTTTTTAATAATTTATTTTTCAGAGGTATGTTTCTAATAGTAGGTCTGAATGTGCTTCTTCTACAGGAACCAGTCTAATGTCCGAAGGATGCATACAGCAGTGAAGCTGAATGAAGTTATTGTAAATAAATCCCACGATGCTCGGCTTGTTCTCCTCAACATGCCTGGTCCTCCAAAGAATACTGATGGTGATGAAAACTGTATCCTTCCAGGCAAGACCTGGTGCACATAGATCTTCCTTTAATCTGTGCTCTTGATAGATTTTGCAACAAATGCTGTCAGGCTGTAGTATGTGACAGCGTCCACTGAGTGACCGGTGCTGGCTTGTGGCCGCTGTATGATTATATCTTGAAGTATAAGTTGTCACTGGCTGCTCGCAAAGCCTTGAGGTTTGACATTAGTCTAATCTAAGTTCATACCTGATTGAATTAATTTATTAAATAAAATTTAATTTATTTTATTTAATTCTCTGTGGTCGATGTAACAGATGTTGTAGCAAGGTGGCATTCATAGCAGCCT
This sequence comes from Coccyzus lansbergi, assembly GCA_033558105.1. Classification (NCBI taxonomy): domain Eukaryota; kingdom Metazoa; phylum Chordata; class Aves; order Cuculiformes; family Coccyzidae; genus Coccyzus; species Coccyzus lansbergi. The sequence goes on along the minus strand of JAUMJK010000426.1, from coordinate 2,509,734 downwards.
GTGTTCTGGGCAAGGCAGTGTCTGAACAGAAGTCCTGAAGGAGAGGGTGTATCTCAGGTGTAGCTCACGCATCAGAGTCTGGGAGCTTAGTTTCAGGTGCAAAACTCTAGTAAGATTAAAGTTCAAGCCCACAGTACTTAGGCACTTCAGGGGGTACCTGCAGCCAAATCCTTGACATATAAACCCCCTGCAGATGTTAATTGCTCTGTATTTTGGTTTTGATTTTTCTTTTGTCCTTAACTTCACCAAAACAGACATGGAGTTTCTTGAAGTCCTAACTGAGGGTCTGGAGAGAGTATTACTTGTTCGAGGCGGCGGCCGAGAAGTCATCACAATTTACTCCTGATTTAGTACTAGCTTCTGACACTAGCCTACGTTTACCTTGGTGATAACGGACATTCCAGCTTTAGATGGAGAAGAAAAGTTTTTTTGCCTAACTTTCTCCTCATCTAGTCCTATTCATTGTCTTTCCATTTGCGACATACATATCTTTTGGGATTGCAGTATTGTTACACCATCCAATTAGCAACATGAGTTAATTGTGAAGCTGCCACATTATTCAGTTTCTGCTTTGGTACTCCAGCATTTCTGCATGTAGTTTTAACACTAAACCTATTTTTAGTCAGCACTGCTATGTGCAGTATTTCTAGTAACTGTATGTAAAGTTAGGACATGAAAGCCAGTTACTGTAAAAAGATTTTAAAAGCTTTTTATATTAGGTTTGGGGAATAGATTTACGTTATATAGCAGCTAGTTTCTGCTGAAATTCAGCTATAAAGCATTTTCTAAGAGCACACTAAATTGTAAGAGGAGACTGAAAAAGCTTTGTTTTTCTGGGTTTATTTCCAGAATTAAATTCTCAGTATTGGATAAGAATTTATACTTTTAATACATTTATTGATCCAGATTTAAATAAATTATGTTGATATAGTTGAAGTTATGTATGTAGCTTGCTACAAATTGTGTTGCTTCTGAGACTTGAGGTTCTGTGAGGCCAGATCCCTATTTATTTTTGTATTTATTTGTCAGAAATATTACGTGCGCAGATGCAGACTGCTTAGGGTAACAGAGATCTTGCAGTAAATTTTGAATCATCAGTGGATTGAGGGACCAGTCCTGTGCAGTTCTTCCATGCTTTAAATTTCTTGCAGACCATCCGTCAAAGTACATTGAGCACGCTGGAGTCCCGTGTGTAGAGCCAGGTACTGTGCTGCACGCACACCGATGGGATCACGCTTGCACCAGTCCGAGGGACCTGCTGCTTCATTGTATGCTTTGTGCCCTTAGAAGAAACAGAAGAGAAGACAAACCTATATTAAACAATAAGTCTCTGGAGGCTTTATCAAGCCCACCGAGTTGTACTTTATGTACAGAACGTTCGTATTTTTTCAATAAAATGTTGCGTACACTTTGAACCCATTCTGTTCTGTGCACTATGGTCAGTCACCCAGGAAAACCCCCTCTGCCCTTCCCTGCGTGGAACTGCTGTGGTTTGACTTCAGTGCATCAGCACCACTGGATCTGCTGTGAGGGGCTGGCAGTGGAGGGGTGTCAGTGGTCCCCCAGAGGGCACAGGTACGGCCCTGGGGAGTCTCGGAAGCAGCCTGGGGGAGTGCCTGAGCGAGGAAAGGCTCCTGGGCCTGAAGTTCCTGCCATGTGCAATAGCCAGGTGGGACTGCCTACCTGTAGGCTGTGGGATGCACACACACACATACAGGCCTCAGGATCTCTGGCCAGCTGGAAAGCAGTAGTTGTGTACAAGGTACACAGGTGAACTAACCTCTATGGATTAGTGGCATGGAAAGAAAGCTGGGAATTGACACATTTCTCTGACCCATGTGTTCTTGCTAGTTCTGTCATCTCTGTCGTGATAGCACTTCTTGTTCCACTGATAACAGCACAGCCAGTGTGTCTGACTGAGAAAACTGAGAAACTATCCACACTTTTGTCTTCAACAAGAATATCATCGTAAGCACTTCATAGCTTAAGCCTAAGTATGTTCTCCCTGTGAAATGGGACTGACCTGGTGGGAGCAGGATGGTACCAGTCTGTGCAAGATCGTGCCAGGACAAAAGCCAGGAAAGGACTCTAGGGTGCGCCCTCAGCTGGGTATTTTATTTTCGTTTTTTAACAAGAGTTAGCTTTTTAAGTTTGGAAAACCAGAAATCATTTTGCTTATGTTTTAAAGCCAGTGGGAAGAATAAAGTTTGCTTATTTGTAAGTAGCATGCTTTTTGCAGAGAGATTGTTTTTACATCTTCAGGGGATGGAGCAGTAATGTGCAAGTGTGCAATAATCATGATAGTTAACTCCTATTTGCAATTCTTTCTTAAGAGAATTCTTTTATCAGAACATTCTTTTATAGGAGAAATAAAGTTTATGGTAAATTTATTGTTGCAGCTGTAAGATGTTAATTCTCTTTTACCAAATGTTCTGCTACAAATATGATGAGAAATGTCTACATTTTTCCTCTTGAAATGTTATGCATTTGGGTGACATATCTCCACCTCACAAAAGGTTTTCAGTGCCATCTATTATCTCATCCAAGTTATTTTGCAATGTGGCAAATCAAACAGTTCCATCTGAACAACACATCTCCCTCCCCGTCACGTTTCGCATCTGCGTCATCTATAACAATGTTTGCTTCTTCAGGAGTTCCCTTGGGAAGGGAAAACCAGCCTTGTGCTCTGCTCTGGTGGTCAAAAGTCCTCATTCCATTCTGGAGTACTTATCCCTCTGCACAGGCACTGACTCGGGGCTACAGGCGGATGCTGCCCACACCAAGAGCTGCTTTCCCCATCGCTTGGGCTCTGCCGTGGCAGCAGCAGCCTGAGCCACAGGAAATTTTCTTCCACTCTTAACTTCCAAGCTGTAGCAGCTCTTTGAACAGAACAGGCCCCTGGCAGTGGACAGTTGACTAAAATGGAGTCTGTGGTTGGCAACTTCCGTCCAAAACTCCCTCTCAACCCTTAAAATACCACAGGCAGGCCTCCCACTGTTGGGAAAAGTCTCGTAAGGCCGTGTCTCTTCCTCTAGCCGGGAAGGCGCCTGCCAGCCGCGAAGATTCTGCTTATTCCTGGCAGGGCTGATGTTCATTTTTTCTGTCTGTGCCTGAAGCAAGACTGTCCTGGTGTTTTAAGAAGTGCTGGATGGCCAGTGTGCTTACTATGTGTGATGGGCTAAATCTGAGGTGAAAGGAGGTGAAAGGCTGTGCAAAAAGGACAACTTAAAAATTAGAGGAGTACCTGGCTAGTGTTGAGTGGCAATTCATAGAACCATAGAACAGTTTGGGTTGGAAGGGACCCCAAAGATCATCCAGTTCCAACCCCTGTGTGATGATCAGGGACACCTCCCACTGGATCAGGCTGCCCAAGGCCCATCCAGCCTGGCCTTGAACACCTCCAGGGATGGGGCAGCCATAACTTCTCTGGGCTACCTGGGCCAGGGCCTCACCACTCTCATCGTGAAGAAATTCCTCCTTATGACACACTAACGCTGGAGCTGGGTAAGATTCTGCTGTGAGGAAGGCTTAGCGATTACCTTGTTCCCAGAGTGGTGCATGATTTCAACAATGTTTGTTTTTCCCTCAGATTTTAAAAACTCCTTTTAAACAGGCATGATTTTCTCCCTGTGTTTGGGGACAGAACACTTCCTTCTACTTTTTCTTCCTTCTCGTTGTTCTGTCAGTAGTGAATGGCAACTGGCGTAAAATTGGGCAAAATATTAGTGTTTTCCCTCTGCATCTGTACAATCAGGCCCTATATCTTGAGATTTCATACTGACTGACAATAACATTGCCTTGAAAGTCAGTATGGCTACATACTAATACAGCTAAATCTGATCCTGAAGTTTGAGTCTTCTGCTGTCCCTTGCACAGAATTCCCTGTGGCTGCCTGGGCTGGTGGCTTTGGAGAAAGTGGGTTATTCTTTCTGTAACTGTTAGAGATCTTTCACTCTGAAGGCTCCTTGACCTCTGTGAGTGTATACTTACACACAAAATCAGGGGGCTTGATTCAAATAACAGCCTCTGATTTAAAGCATGTACCAATTTTTAGTGTAAATAAGTAAGCAAACAGTATCCCTTTTGAAAACTGCATAAGATGGATCTAGTTACTTGAAATGTGCCTCATGGCTGTACAGACTGGCACTTGGAGAGGAGGATGAGGGAGGATAGATATGTGAGATGAGAAGGCCGAGGCATAAGGCCATGGATTTACAACCCTGCACCTTCTCTTCCCCTTTAGCTTCCTCTAATATAAAGAGTGGAGTTAATTTACACAAAACCCTCATTTTGCGTGAAGTTAAAACAAAAATGACAGTAGAAGTGACAGAGATGCTCTGTACTATTAGTTCTGATCTACACAAAACTAATAAGTTAGAGAAAACTTACTGGGAGATTAAAGTTTGCAGCAGCATTTTTCTGTGTTAGTTTGCCTCTGACAGTGAAGTCTGCAGAGAGAACAAATCCTGTTAGAATTCAGTATTTGTTTAATTGGACATTTGTGATCATTGCAAGAGTGCATTCTAGTAGGAGTATGTGTGGGGTGTCCTTTTGCATATTGCAATTGAGTGTTCTGGGGTTACAAAATGAATAAATACGTGTGCGTGATTTTATAGCTAACACAGCATAACGTGCCAGCATTTATCAAGTTACATTTAGTGTTGCAATCTAGTTAAAGAGAGGCAGCTCTTAGTGCAGAGTCTGTAAGGAGGAAAAAGTCAGTCCTATAATCTTTTCAAAGTCTAACACGATTAAGAGACTGACCCTTCTCGCACCAGGTTTAAGCATCAAATTTAATTAGAATCTCTTTACTAACCATATGTCCACAATCAAATCCTGGGTATTACAACTTGCCTGTCAGTATTTTTATGGGAACTCAACAATGTCTTTAAATTGGGCACACAGTGGCAAATTTTCTAAGAAGCAGAGAAGGCAACTCAGGAAAAATATTAGAAGTCAATAGTCCTTCAGATAAAAGGTTTAGTGGAAAAAGTCTACATATTTTAGCAAAGCTGAGCTTCTTTTGATGCTGACATTTCTTTTGCTTTAAGGTGTATCTCACAGATACTAAAACTGGCCAAGAAATTTATCTCACTTTTGTAGTTAAAGAATTAGACATGCTTTAATCCCAGATGTCCAACCAATTTAATGTATACTAGCATCATCAGAGAAACATCATCAAAGAAACCCATGTCAAACATTCATAGAGACTCCAAACCTGCTGCTTTGGGGTATGGAGCCTGTGACATCAATAAATTTCTTGGAGACAGCAGAGCTCGCAGAATTGTTGAACTCCTCAGAAAACAAGACTCAGATGTCATTGTGCTAATCTGGGCCTGGAATTCAGTTAACTTTTGGAGCCTAACTGAACATCTAGCATTTATTTTAAAAGTTAGAAATTACTCCAAATGAAATGAAAATTTTGCAGGCTGGAGGTACCTCGTGATGCAGCAACCACTCTCAGTACATGAACTGAAAGAAGTAAAAGAGTTTTTGTGCAGCCAGATTCAGCAGCAAGGACCGCACCCCCTCTACATTTTTATTTCTTGCTTTTTTTTTGTAATTAAACATGTTAGGAATGGATGTGGTTTCCATTAATGTCATTGGGAAAGTGACATTATGTATATCATATCTCTAGCACTCTCTTTAGCCTCTTTAAAAAGCCTTCTGAATTCTGAAAGAAAATCAGGATGTGGTCAATATACTGACACCATTGTAGGAATAAGAACCTGGGAATTTATGCAACTTTTTGTTCACGAGTAGAATTGTGCAACTAAACGTTGCTCACTCTTCCACATTTCAAAATGTGTTGTTTATGTGTTCACTGGCAACTCCATGAAGTTTCTAATTTGAACATATGCTTTCAGGAAGAAGTTTGTTTCCCCCTGAGTTGTACACTTCAACAAAAGTTGAAATTTTCCTCAGTAAAAAGCTGATCCTTCTTTATTCCATCTTTTTCCTTCTTGGGCCTCCAGCATTTCCTCCACAGTACCTTTCTCATATTGTATGTTTGCACTCTTTCTGAGGTACCAGGGCATTTAGTCCAGGCTCCGCACTGGCCTCTGCATGCTACTCAGCTCTACTCAGCTGTAGCCCCTAGCAACTTTGAGTGTTGTGGATCATGAGAGCAACAAGACCCAGCAGAAGGTTACTGGTGGTGATCTGAAAGAGAGTTCCTCGCACCTGGGGCACCACAGGAGATAGAGATTTTCTAGGTTCAGGGAACAGCAATGATAATTAGCTGCTTAGGGTTTCTGAGGGCCAGCTGGGAGTGGCCCTCAAGTTTGCAGCTCCTCTGATGAGTATTAATGCCACCTGTGGAAAGAAGACTCTTGTTTTCTCAAGGCTCTGACTGTGTTCTGGAAGTTTCTGCCTTGTGTAACTTTTGAACTGGTTAAAAGGATTCTCATCTGTTCCAGAGCTTCCCCCCTGGACAGTGAAGATCTTGGAAGCAGTGTGGTGTTGTATGCCAGCAGCATCTGTCTGAGGTAAGTTGTTTACCTTTCACTGTTTTATTTCTTTGGATGCACTGGTTGTTGTTTGAGGCTTGTAAGGAACCATTTGCCTTAATGTTCTTTATGAAAGTGAACTCTGCTTCTCACTGGGTATGTTCTTTAGTGCTTGGAGGGCTTGTGGTTAGTATGATTTAGGATTTTGATTATTCTTTGATACCCAGAATATCTACTGTTTTCTTGTAGATATCTGTCATTAAGGATTTGTTCTTTATGGTGCTGTACTACAAATGCCTGTGTGAGAGTTCTGCAAGGCTGGATGTCTTGCTCAATGAATTTGTGAGAGGTGTTTCATGCAATACCTATGGTGTCCTTGATTAAAGCTGTTCTCAGTTCCTGGCTTAACTTGAGCTTTGAGAAACTGGGTCTTTTGGAGGACAGAATACCAAGCTGTTGTCAAAGTGGATCTGGATTTGCGGAGTAGCTGTACTATCTCTATGAATGTCTGGTTTTAATTCTGTCTTTTTAGAATAAACTCTGTGAGAACCACTGTGGGGAGTGCTTGTGCCACCTCACATACAGGAACCCACAGAAAGGAGCTTGACCTTAAGGACTTTACTTGGAGTGAGTTAACAAGCATATGCATCTCAAGTAAGGGTTAGCAGCTAAGGAGGAGGCAAACATGTTAAACACTCATAACTTGCATGGAAAAAGCCACTAATGACTAGTTCATCAGCAGAAAATGTAGAAATGGGCTCCCTGGTGTCTTTTATCTTTAGACAAATTACTTATAAACACAATGAATGTATTGAGCTTAACACAGATTTAACTTGTTTCATGTGGTGTCTCTGTGTACTCCGTTCATTGACAATGTACAAGCTTGTGGCTTGTATCAGCAGGTCTTTCTGTTTATAATATTGATGTTTGTAACTTTCATTATGCTTGAATAACTGAGTTCAGAGCCAGACTTCATGTGTCATTTGTTATGGCATAACAATTCCTGACAAGCTCATGTCATGTGAACTGTAACTATTAAGATAAGTGGCTTCAAATACAAGCTGTGTGTCATGAAAAGCTTATATTAAGTAGTTAGTCTTCATTATCTTATGCTGTCCTGGGTGCTTTCAATCTATTTGTGGAGTGATCAAAAGTATCACAGAAGCATCTCACAGTGGCTTGGATTAATATTCCACAAATTCCTGTTGCCTTGATGTGGTATCTTGAATAGCTTAGAAAACTAGCTTGTGAAATGCTGCTGTGGCCCCATATCCCCACAGGCTGCAGGTTCCCCTCCCTGCATTTTACCACTGCCATCATTTTCCATTGTGGCTGTTTTTCTGGGAACACCCTTGAAGCCAGACCACTGAAGTCGTGAGAGTTAAACAAAAATGAAATTTTTGGAGGGTTGTAATCTGTGGAGGATATATGAGACAATGACCTGCAAGCCTGCTTTAAGGAAATAACAAATTCTGGACCATGGCCTAGATTCCCTGCTGTGTACTGACGAAGATGCCGTGTAGCTTTTTCATTTGTTTTAATGCACTATATAAGGTTATCATTATAATCACCGCTAGAGTAAGAAGGTGTACCTATAAGCCTTATAAGGGTGCAACTAGTGGTCTTTATGCAAACAAATATTTGAACTCCCAGCCTGTAGAACTCGATGCAATAACATGTAGAAGTTTGGTTTAGAAGTGAGTGTTCCTTTGAACAGCAGCATGCTCAGGGACAGCAAGAAGAAATTAGTAGATGATGGAGGTTAAAAGGAGGAAACGGATCCCATAAGTGTCCATGTGGTGTCTCCGGAGATTTTTTGCTGTTGATAGCACTGCTAGGTTATCCTCAATTAGGAGGAGTGCTTGTATATTCTGCTATGGTGAAGTTTTGCAAGTAGTATAAGCTTTCTTGTTGTTTATTACTATTTCAGGCTACTGCGCATTTGTCTAGTATGCTACTTACAGTTTTGGCTTTGTTGTGAGCATTTGAGTCAGAAGGCAGCTTGTTTTCTATTGGAACGAGTGTATCTTTAGCCTTCTCTGCTCTTTTCCCCTCCTCAAGTAGAATTAATAGGTTTTCATTGTCAGCAATAGATTATCCAATACTGTTAATGATCCATCTAAGGAGCTGGTGGCCCTCTAAACGTTTCCCAAACTATAATGTATTTTGTAAGGTTTTGTTTTAAATGTTTGTTTCAAGTTATTATGTGGGTGTGTGGAAGTGACAGTTAATTAGAAATTACATTACTGAAAAAATAAATGGAGCAATTATTGGACAGATGTTGCTGTTAAAGAAATTCAATTCAATGGACTGAAGTGTATCTGCCATGGAAAATTCCAGGAAAAGGTGTAAAATTATGAGTGAAAATGTCAAGGATAATATTTGTTTAATGTAACTTCATTCATAAGTATATATCAAAAAATGTCTCCTCAGACCATCTGGGAGTTGTACTGTTGAATCCTGTTAGATCTTTCCTTTTTCACTTTTATACCATTTTGTTTGTACTTTCCAAACATATTTTATTTTTCTCATTTTCTTTTACCCTGCTGGTTTGTTCTTTCTTGGCTTTATTTTTAATTAGTTAAACATAAGTGGCCTTTGACATAGCAAAGATTATGAAAACAGTGGGACGTTTGCTACTGCATTGAAAGAGTAAGGCAAATATTTTTGCATGTTTGTTCTCCTTTGTTACGTCTCTCCTGGGGTTGTGTTGCCAGTGAGCGAAGTATAAAAGCCTCTTGGAGGGGGGAAGGGAGTTTATTTAGACTCTTACTTAGTTTTCTGTCTAATATAGCAAGAGACCCTAATAAATCTTAGCACAATCTTCCATTGCACTATGTACAAATGCGTAATAGAGCCTCTGAAGTTTACAGCGTGAAGCCTTATGCCAGACCAGACCTGGCAGAGAGATGAAATCTTAATTTTTATTAAGCATGCAGATCAACAAGCAAAGGTTTGGAGCCAGCATATAATCATGTCTAAGATCTCTTGAAAATCTGCCCCCCTTCTGCTCCAGGCAAGGGAAGCTTCTATACGGAATCCAGCATACTGGAGACCTCGCCTTTTATAGTCATTTTGAGGTCACAAGAGGAGACAGTGACATGAAGTCTGAAAGTGTTTCCCAGATCTGATGACCTTCCAGTACTGTGAACTTGTGAACATAACCTTTCACTCACTTCAGACCTTGTTGTATCCAGTACCAAGTGTGGACAGACTGTGCATGTTTGGTCTCCATTTGAGATTTGTGTTGTATTTCATTTGAAACTGCAACATTTTATAATAACCAGAGGTGGCAGAGATTGAGATGGCCAATTCTGGTTGCAAACAGGCAATACGCTTTCCTGAATACTGAACACATGTGTACTGTACCCTTGCTTGACTTGAAGCAATAGTTGTTATTGAGATTTTATTAGTTAAGCAGAACTTAAATTTTGTCAAAGGGGACATGCAAGTAGTAACAGAATCCTGAATTGGTCTGTACATCGCTCTGTAAGGAAAACCAGTTAACCTCAAAGAGGTTCAAGAGTGTTTTCCCAGATCTATCAAAAGATAGAAGATCGGTACTTGTGCTGCCTTCCTAGAGAGAGCTGTTCCAGAATTAAGCATTGCTACTTGTTGCAAGGGAGAAGTATTAAATGCATTGTGACTTGCATAAAGCAATCTTTACAGATTGTCCGGAGAGATTATAGCTGGAAACATTTGAGGTCTGGCTGGATGGGGATCTGAGTAACCTGATCCAGTTGAAGGTGTCCTTAGTCATTGCTTTAAGGGTCCCTTCCAACCCAAACCATCCTATACTTCTATGCTCTTTTGGATTCTGTCTGCTGGCACCCAACAGTTCTCTTTCAGGTGACCACAAAGAGAACAATTTTCTTCATTGGAGCTGCAGATCCCTCAGCTCTGAGAGAGGTTTCACGTTCTAAGCATAACTCATGGCATTTTACAGTTTGAATACAATGCAGCATGATTAGAAAAAGAGAGGAAATGAGCACAACCCCTAGAAAATAACACAATTCACACACTATATGGGTGAAAATGTGCATGAAATGTACAGTAGATCACTAAACTTGAAGCTTTTCATTCATTATCATCAATAAGTACTAATTTGGTTTATAAGTCGATCACAGTAGTCACACATGTTAATGTGGACTCTGCTCTTTGGGCCTGAAAAGTCAGGGATGGGATTGGAATTTGTTTTGGGAAGGCCTTGATGGGGTATCTGCCAGCTTGTCATTAGTCATACACAGTTGTAATTATATGCTTTAGAAATGATGCATTCTAGACAGAGAGAGGACAAGTGATGACACTAATAAAAGGTACTAGAGGAATCTTGCCTTTATTTGCTCAGGTTGCCATGAAAGGGGAAATGAAATAATCTGCTTTTGGGTTATATGTGCTTAAATGTAAATTGTACGTGATGTTTTTCTGAGGGAACTGGTGAAAACTAAAAAATTTTTTAAGTATTAAGTTGAAGAAGAAGGAAGTGCCCCTTAAATGATAAAGGACTTCTGCCGTAGTGTTGGAAATACAAAATGGTTGACCTTACCATTTAGAATGTCAATATTTTCAGCATTTGCCATAGAGTTCTGACATTTTAATGGTGACCATTGGAGCTTTTATTTGTTTTAAATGCCTCACTTAGATTCTTTTTAGCAAATTACTGGTCATCTTTGAAAAGTGGCATCCCCTTTTGGGACAACAGATATTGGGGAAAGAGCTCTTAATTGTGATGGCTAGAGTCACTGAAGGAAGGTCAGCCATGCAAGAATTTTGCCCTGGATAGGAAGAACAACAGAGCAAGAGGTAATTTTTATTTTTTCCTTCCCTGAAAACACAATGTGTAGTAAAACCTGCCTTTAATGGTCAAAAGTAGTAGTCTGGACCTTGGGAGAACTCGTTCCTCACTGAATTTGGCTGCTTGTCTTTCCTGTTCTGTTAAAGTAAGTGCATGAATGTATTTAAAATGAGTTTATTAAATACATGATTTGTAATTTTGATTCGAGATGAAATATTTGGATACCTGTTCTCTACTCCACACCCAAGTATAATTTCAGTTGGCATTAATGAGATATATGTGCACGTTTATGGATGTAGTGCTTCAAATAATCTTTTATGGATTAAGAGATACCACATAAAAGGTTTTTATCTCTGACTCAGCTGTGATATTTCTAAAGCAGCATTTACCAAACTTTGATCTATAGATTGATATCCATGTTTTGATAAGTTGGTTTTGTCTGCTAAGTTACAAGATAAGAGTTGAAAATCCTTTCCCTTGGCATAGTTTCTTTGCTGTTGTTGGGACAGGAAGCTGTGCTATTACAAATGGTCATGTAGCTGTTTTCCAGTTCTAATTATACAGAAAGATTTGAGAGTATATAAAGTTCTATATGAACTATATAAAGTTCTCTATGAAATGTCTTCCTTTGGTGACCAAAGTTCCATGTTTAATGATAAAAATGTGACCATTGATGCAACTGGGGTCAAACCTAGATATGTCGTGTAAGGCCTGATAACAGTTCTGGCAGAGGGTGAGACCATTTATCTATGGAGAGAGGGGATACAATGAAGATGAATCTGTGGAAGCTTTGATGTGAAGTCCTGGAATATTCAAGTGTGCTAAAGTGATTGGCAAAACAGAAGGGTCTGTGCGTTTTAGAATATGGAAGATGAGAAGGAAAATGTGGAGACATCTAGATGGGAAAGCCAAATGACTATGGCAGCAGGCAAATAATTGATATTCATGCACAAACCTTGAATGGGCTGAGGACAGTGAGACAAGAACTGAAGTGAGCTAATATCCTGGCTGATTCAGTAGAGGCTTTTGGGAGGGTCTATGTGAGTGATAGATGATGAGAATGACAGATAACTGATTTGGTTATCTATATGGCCTAGGAAAATAGACACTGAAGGTGAGCCATCTTGCTGACTGGAATCAGTCAAAGGGTTCCAAAGCAAATCTTGACATTTGTCCTCTGATTTCTTTGGAAGAGAGGAGGAGCTGGGTTTGTAATCTTACCTCCCGTTCCATACAACAACAAATGCTATGGCCTCTGCCTCTGAAATAATCTTAAAAATCTGTAGAGATACTAATGTTCTGGTGCTATGTCATGCCTCTAGTTCTGCCTGACACTTGTACATAGCTGGCCATAGGATCCCTGAAGTCAAAACTGTGCAACTTTTGCATCTTCTTGGCAAACTCAAATAGTTTGCCTCTTTCTTCAAGCTAAAAAAAAATGCTTGGGGCATGCCTTCTGCACAGACTGCAGGGAGAAGAGGAACTGGCAGGGACATTCATGCATGAGCTGCGGGGCAGTCTCAGTGTGCAGAATGTCATGAGAGGAAGGTCATTCAGACCCATTTCTCTGAGAAAAAAAGCTGTAACTGAACCTCTGCTCTATATTGTCTCCCCTGTGATACTACAATCCCTCACCTCTCCAAATTGTTTGGAAGCCAAAGCAGCTGTGCTGTGCTGTAAATGGGAGTGCAATTAGATGGTGAGGACTAACTTCTATGGTACATGCTTTTGTACATACTGATTAATTGCGCTGTGTCAGTGGCCTTGAAATGCTGCTGGAGACGCTGTGGTGCCTGCAGGTTTTCCTGGCAGCTTTAGTCTCTTTGTGCCACAGAAAGATTAATGCTGCTAGACGCATGACATAAGGGTATAGGCTGACCTCATGTGCCCCATGATGACTTTTGGAATTGATAGAAAAGGTTGTTCTCCAGCTTTTTTTATTTTTAATGAGCTATTATCTTCCTGCAGGATCCTGCAAATAGCTGCCTTCTCAGCAATGCAAAGGAGCTAAAAAGATGTCCTTTTATAGTAATATCTTTGTTATGATAAGTTTTCAGTAGGAGTTAATGCTTGAAATTTCTTACTGCTATAGTGGATCTCTCAGGCAAGTTTACTTTTTGGTCTTTGCTTATAAAATCAAGGAGAGGGAAAAAACCCCCCAAACTTGAAGCAAAGTTCCTGATGACATCAACACCTACCTTCTTGGTCGTATTTTCAGAAAGCTTGATCTGAGACCAAACCCTCCAGCGATAAAGTTCTGGAGTTTTGGATGTTCACCTTTGACTAGAAGGCAAGAAAGAACCTTCTTTGGAAGGCCCTCTCGGTATTCCAGTGAAATCCATCTGTAGGTGATTCACCATTAATACTATTTTCTGCTCCCTTCTGTTTCCTTTTGAGTGGCTGTCCTGGAGGTGTTTAAAGGCATGGGTGGGAATGGTTGGACTCAATGATCCAATGGGTCTCTTCCAACCTGATGGTTCTAGGTTGGGTTTCTAGGTGAGGTTCCAGGGTTCTGGGTAGGGTTGTAGGGTTCTAGGTAAGGTTGTAGGGTTCTATATAGGGTTCTACGTAGGGCTGTATGCAGGAGCACAGATATCTGTGGATGGAAGGCAAGCCTGAGAACCCACACCCCATGGCATGCTGGAGTGGTGATGCTCCTTGGACAGCCTTTCAACCAGGTCTGTGTTGAAGGACTTGGTGTGGGAGGGCAGAGCAAAGGGAGGTGGACTTCTTTATTAAGAAACAAGTGGTGTGGGAGGAGAGGGTGATATCCTGTAACTCAATAGCGGTCACATGGGGTCTGTCAGACCTGACTATAGCTTTGTAGTTGTGTGCAAAATTATAGAAATAGCTATGAGATACCAGTGATGTGTTAATGATGTGGTGTTAAGGGGCATGGTTTAGTGTTTGATAGGAATCTTCCAACCTGGTTATTCTGTGATTCTGTGATCTTAAGGACGTCTCAAGTATGCGTTTTATCAGAGCCTTATTATAGGGGCTGGATTTTTCTTTGAGCAGAATGATCTTCATCTAGCCTTATGAGGATACCACGTTTCCAGCCTCATAGGGATGTCAGAAGTGCTGGGCAGAGGAAAGTTTCTGCATAATCCACCAAGAGAAAGGGAATGATAAGATATGAGAACAGTCTTATGTATAAACTGACATAAACGTGAATCAGCAGAGTCTGCCAAGAGGAGGCATAGTGAAGAAGTGGAATTATGAAGCTGAGGATTGTAACAAAACTCTGTACACCTATGTGTATGTTTAAAATTATCTGTTGAATTGCAAGGGGCATTTACAATCATTTTAATTTAAGATTCATTTGACTTCCAAGTTGATCAACAGATTTGTTACTATGATTTAAGTTAGGAGGCAGCTTGTTATTGACGCAGGCCTCCTGCTCATCTCAGTGCTGGCAGATAAGCTTTATCGGGCGCTGAAAGCCTCAACCTAACAAAGAGGCAAATTCATGCCTGAGCTAACTTGTCTGAAGTCAGTGAGTTACAATAACCCACAGGAATATTCATTACCGAATTAATTTCTATATAACTAGTAAGTTTTGTTATAGAGGTAGATTAAGGGGACTTACTTTTTAAATCTCATGGTCTATTATCTTCTTGTCTTCTCAGCCCTGTTTACTTTAACTGGAGCTGCCATTCTGGTCAGTAGTAAGAAGTGTGTCTCTATGGCAACTTTCATTAAGATTTATTTGTACACACACACACAATTTGTACCTCATTTATAACTTGAGGTATGTCTGAAACATTGCAAACAAAGATTTATAGTTCTGTCTTTTAAATAAATCAAAATACCCTGTTCCAGGCTCCCTCAGAGAAAATCGTAAGTGATTGAGACTTGTGCACTGAAGAGGAAGCTGTGATGAGCTATAGGAATGTTAGATGGGGTGATATACATTGATCCTTTCCTGACCACCTGTAACTTCAGAGACTTCAAGCTGTGTAGATTGTTCCTTTTTTATCTTTGGAATCTGAGGAGCAATTCTCAAGTGGAACCAATTACTGTTAAGTACTTCAGACTCTTATCCAACACCAGATTTTGGTATGGGTAGGATATAGTAGAAAGAAGCACTTCCTAAGACTAAAAGTACTCATTTCTTCTTGCTAAAGAGCTCTCCTCTGCTTCTAGATGCTCTTGTCTAAGTAGTTGTTTTAATAAAAAGACCCAGTAGGTCATGTCAGGCTCGTTTATTATCATTACTCCTAAAATTTCTTCAGTGTTATTTTTATGAAAACCAGGCAGCGCCACTAAAAAAGCTGTGGAGCCCTATGGTGCTAAGAAACCCTGAAAATGAGTCAGCCTAAAGTAATCTGTAACAGACAACAATTGCTCTCTTTTCCAAATATGTGAAAGCTATTAGCAGTTGCTACGCAAGTTAATTTGACATTTAATTGCATGGTATTTGTCTGTGAGCCAGAAAATATATAGAGCGAGCTTTGTTTATTGTCAAGTTATGCACCAAAACCATGTGCGCGTCAGCTTACCCTGAGGATAAATACTAACTTGTCCAGCAGTGATTTCTTGTTTAGGAACCCTACTCTTTGGAGGAACTGCTGCTTCTTAAACATTTTGCTGTGTAGGACATGACGTGACCTGACTCACTTACAGTTGGCAAGGCATGGGGAAAAGGATGTCTGCGTAGAAGTAGAATTGTTTATCGTTATTTTTGCCATGTGGATGTGTTTTTCAGACGGTGCCATCGATGCCTGAGGAGACAAAAGTCACATGTTTGTGTCTCTTGGATGTCAACATAAAGCAATGTGTTGTGAGACTGGTTCTGATAGCAGTCCTGACGTTACTGTTTTTTCTCGTGGTTCAGCCATATCAGTTATACACCCAAAAAGAGCTTGTGATGGAGACTGATTTCAAAGACAGAATTGCTGCCAGTGCTCCTTCTGTGAGACAGTAAAACCATTCTGCTGCTCAACACAACTCTTAGCAGTTAGGTTTTCTTCATGTCTGCATTTAAGTTTTATTTCTTGAGAAGGGAGTGGTCATTTTGTTTTACAGGTTGTAGTTTTTCTTGTGCTTCAGTCTTGCTTGTAAGATCAGAGGCTTGAAATTCTTGACCTGTGTATTTCAGGAGCAAAGTTTCTTTCTGTGTTTCTAAACACTTTAAGCATTTTTTATCTGGTGACTTGGGAACAGGTAACAAATTTTCATATATATTTGTAAAGAAAAATTATATTTATCAGGGTTGTATTTTATAGCCCATAGTAAACCTCCTTTACTAATGGATCAGACATTTTTCTTGGAGAATGCAGTCTAATGAACTAATGAAAAAACTTTGTCGGTTTGATAGCACAATTCTATGTCAGTAACCTGATGCACATATAATCCTGGTGAGTTTTTTCCTGGGAGCTGAGATATGCTTTTTCTTTGGCTCAAGAGAGATCTCAAGAGGTCGACATTTGTTTTCTTAGAAAAAAAGAACAATGACATAACTCTTTGAGAAGAAGTAAGAAAGCAAGATAGGGCACAGGATTCCTTAAAAATGTTTGGAAAACATTTTTGTCTTCATGTACCAGAGCCTGTACTGTTGTTGGTAAAAGCATGGAATAAATTGCAGATGTTTTTCAGCTACCTCAACTGACAGCTAACAGTCCAAGTTTACTATTTTATGACAATATAGAATGTGAAATACAACCACTTTAAGCATGAAATTATAGGACTACCTATGGTTTCATATTAGATGTTCAGAAATAAATTTTCTGTGTACTTGCAATGATGTATTTTTCATGTATTCACTTAAAATATGCATAAATATATACACAAACATTAAGAATCTGGGTATGTTCCTGGGTTGGTACTTTATGAAAGTACTGCTGCTGTGGCAGTTTTAGGAAATAATGAAGGCTCCTGTCTAGTGCTTATACTAACTGTGGTCAATGACTTTGAAGCGTTCTATGAATTAGCATGTTGCTTTGCTTGACATCAGGCTATTCTGTTGTATTTTGTATGTTGTATTAATGTGTACAGAATATATGAATGGTAATTATATCTAGAAAAAACACACTGCAGCTTCAGGAGTTACTTTTCTTTCTTGGACATTTCTTAACCAACTTAAATATAGAATCATAGAATCGCCAGGTTGGAAGAGACCCACCGGATCATCGAGTCCAACCATTCCTATCAAATTTGGAACAGTATATAATATTTATCAAGAATGGAAAGGACTTTTCTGGAAGTTGGCGTGGGAATTGAAACAGTGTGCTTGCATATGCTTTTTCCTGCTGAAAGGTATCTGACAGGTTTTTCTACAGCTTGAAAACATTGAAATAAGATCAGATGCAGTTCTTTGAGAATAGTAGCCCTTAGATCAGGAACCAGACAGATAAATGTTTTGTGAATTAGATTAGAGTTGAAATCGTCTGAATGAGTTTGATACCAGACAGCTAACCAAAACTTTTTTTTCCTTTTGAATTGGATTAAACTGTTGTAGTCACAACAATTATGCTGTGATTTGTGGGCAGTTTACTGACTTTTATTATTTAAATAAACTGGAAGGAATTTTGTAAGTTTGACGCTTGGTAGCATGAGATAGCAGCAGGAGTTTGGAAGCAAACCAGGTGGCTAAAGAACTGTTGAAATGCCAGATTTTATGAAGCATATAGTCATTATTGAAGATGGATTACATTAAAGCTACAGATCTGTGAAACCTTTCGATAATCCGAAGGGGTATTTTTCTAACTTTTTAGCATTTAGTGTACATCAGTTTTTTTAATTGCTACATTGGAAATGAAGCCTTGGAAGTAAAGAAATACTTGGTTCCAATACTTTTATATGCTCATGACGCATTTGTTCTAGCTAGGTAATAACTACGTGTCCAGCTTGTACGCAAAACCTGTCGAATAACATCCTCCAGAAGTCTGACAACCTTTCGAACTCTTATTTGTCATTTTTACTCAAAATGGAAATGCAGAACATAGAGATTAAGATAAGGATTGTGCAAGCCTGAAGTTTGTACAGAGAGTTGTTTCAAACCCAGTAAGAGTAGATGAAAAAATTGGTGAAGTTAATGGTAATAAATTCCTACTGATTTTTGTGTGCACAGGATCAAAATCAGTATAGAACAGGTTTTTATTTGCAATCTAATTATCCTTGTATGTAATCATTTCATTTTTGACCCAGAAATGGGAATGTAGTGTGAATTAAAGGAACTCCATATCCTGTCAGTCATTTAACTTTTCCTATTATCTGTACTTATACTGTATAATATGAGCAAAAATTAGCAATTTGATATACATAATAGGACTATTTGCTGAAGTTGTAGCAAAATGTTACACAGATTTAATCAGTAAATGATCTCTTCCGTGCTTTGAAAAGAAAAATTTTCTATAGCAAAATTTTGGGAGGACTAGTTTATTTTTCTTGCCAGAGACTTCATCATCTTGCCTAAAAATGCAGTTTATACTTAACAAAAGACTTTGCTCAGAAGCTATTTTTGCTAGAGCAAGGCCCTCACTTGGTCAAATCTAATTTTAATCCCATGGGGGTTGACCTTGTGAAAAGGCAAATAATCCAAACAGTTTATTTTGGGTTAGATATGGGATATATAGCCGGTTGAATATGTTCCTGGGAATCAAGGTGGTATTGCTGACAGGTGGGTACAGATGACAGATGAGGAAAAGCAGCAGTGAGAACTCATTTGTCATAGACTAGAACTCAAAACCCAGGGAAAAATGCAATATGTCTCTTTAAAATATGAAACTGAAATAGCTCAGAAGTCTTTGAGGCAGGCCCAGTAAAACCCTAAGGTGTTTCAAGGGCTATTACTTAAAGCTAAACTTCTAGAAGAATAGGTAAGGCACCTTTGATGTTATCATACATGGGACTTGTGTCTGGTGGGAAAAAAAAAAAATTAACAAAACAACTAACCCACAGCACAGAGCCTGAACTGAACTCTCTCTGACCTGAACTTGCCTGTATCCTTATTTGTATTGTGAGGAATGTCAGAGCCAATATATGTCCAACAGGGCTCTAGACAGAAAGGGTGAATGGAAGCCAACATTGTTGATCATGACTTTTTTTTTTCTTTTTAGTTACTTAATTGTATCGTAGCCTTGTATATGGTGACTTTTCTCTGCTGCTTTTTTCTTAATGACAACAGCCCCATATACTTAAAGGGTAATGTTGTTTAGGCTTCAGAAAACATTGAAAAGTCAGACAAAAATGTGAACTACTGAACTGGTATATTGCAAGGACAAAGACATCAAATCAGATCAGTAAAGAACAGCTCATTCTGTTCTTGGATAACAAAGAGTATTCTGTGTGCCTGTGAGGGACACTAATGTTTCAGGTTTACTTTTTTAAATAAAATAGCTTTAAAAACAAGGAACAAATAGTTCAAGGGATTCAGGGTCAGTTCAGTAGGTGCATTCAATTATTTGCTCTGTAACATGCTTAACAAAAAGCAAAAGAGCAAAATAGTCATTTAAAGATAAGAGTTGGAAATTCCTGGGCTGCTTAAGTGTTCCAAACTAGAGCAAGGCTGATGTGGGCTTCTGGTCTTTCTAGGTAGATTTGCTGGCACTCAATCAGCACCCAAGTGTTTCTTGCAGATCTTTAGAATGAGACAACCAGAAACTGAAAAACAGTTTGTTCTTTTCAAAAAATATGAAATCAAAGTTCTTGGTTCACAGCCTTATTTACAATCCCTGAAGGAATGACAGCACTGAAGCCACCTGAAACAGAAAGCCTAAATTGGTATTTACCTAACAAATAAAATCGTATCAGCTCTTTTTAATGTTCAGATGTCTTAATTTTCAAATTCAGATCCTTATTTGTTTCCTTAAATTACAGACTGCTATACAGAAAACTTAATGCTCTGTTCTATTTTAAAGGGAAAGTGAGTTTGCCTTTCATGCAATTGCTCTATAACTTGTCCTAAACCAAACGAACTAGTAGTTTGTTTAGGGGGCTCTCCTTTCACTGCATGAAACTCTTGGTGATCTGTGTTTCTCACCATGCAGCCCTGCAATGCCTTGTCTACCTCAGAATTTTCATTACTGATAGTGGAAGTTAAATGATAGCAGAATTGAAAATGGGCTGTAAAGTTAAATCAATATATTCTTTACATTCAGATTTAATTAGCTTTAAGATTTGAAAGCAGACGCTTGAGGGAAACCGGGAGTGATCTCTTAGCAGAATATGGGAGTCTTGATGTTGTTCAACTCTTGGAAACCAAAGGTCTAATGAAGACAGTAAGTAGCAGAAAAATCAATCAGTTCTAGGAACTGAAACCAGGACAAGATCCATTATCTTGCAGTCAGTATCTGTTCCACCTCAGGCTCAAAATTCTGGTCTGTAGTTCTTTTAATGTGTGTTCTGGAAAGAAGTCAGAAAATGGTTTAGATTCATGTGTTTCCTTGCAAACAAATCACCCATATTTACTTAAGCCTTGGCTCAAGGTAAGCTTCCCTTCTTTATAAGGGTGGAATTAGCTTTTGAGAAATATGTATTGAACAGATATCCAATTTTTGTAGTTTATATTGCACTTGGAGAGAAATTATAAACTTTTCATATAAGTGGGCCACCTGCACTCAGAATATCCTTAGGGTCAGGTGCTCCTAGGGAGTGACTCATGTGCTATGAGCAGAGTAGGTCTTTTACAGGGAGTTTTTCATACTGGTCTCCCAGGATAATATCCTACATAACGGAGTGTTGTCTCAGTGTTTCCAGAAATATGTTATTTTCATATTCCTGACCTAAGTTTTATTTTTACAATGTTTGGAAATTTCAATGGGAAGTACCCCACTAACTTTGTGCAGGCGACAATTCTGTTCTTGAAGTTGAATTACCAGTCTGAAACTTAATTGATGATTTGGCAAATAGGATTGTGGCTTTTTAGATTTCGATACTTTTTCCCCTAAAACCTCTGCAGCACCCTAGGACGGCTATTTGCTTTAGAAGCAGTCTGTTGCACTCGGAGTTTGCCTGTGGTTTATATATAATGGGATCTCAAAACTAATTATTGCATCTTCAGAGAATAGCTTTGTTAAGAGCCACTCATTGCATCTATCATTGCATCTACATGTATCTATATTATACATGACTGAGAAATGTGCGTTTTTCTTATTTCTTTAACAGCTATGTAGTTCATCACTGTAATGAATATGTAGATATCACATACATCTTTTAAGGGAATGATTTCTGTAGAACATAAGTCTGAATAATTATCCTTTGAAAGTAGTGCAGAATAAGCTATTATGTGTATCTGTTACCTTCTTTAGACATGCTCCTTTTTCCTTTGTCCAGTTTATACAATAAACAAAGCAGTGACACAATTTTTTTTTTTCCTTAAAAGCCAAGTAGCAAGCCAGCCAGGTCCTTTCACAAGCTGCCTTCCATACAAAAATAAGTCTTCTAAAAGTACAAATATTACAGGAACAAATACATGAACTTTGTTGGGATTACTGAGTTGAAATTCTCAGACTGGGAATATTTCTTCCTTCTGACTTTTAAACTCAGCCACAGATGTTTTGTCTGTACTGAAACAGTTACACTGGACTGCAAAGACAACCTGTAGAAACATGTTATTGCTCAGTTCTTAATCTTTCAATTGAAAGCTAATAGGTCAAATGGGTATTTAATTCTACCTGCCTTCTGTTTGCTGAGGATGGCTGATCTAGAGAAAAAAGTGTCACCAGCCTCTAAGGGCTCTAAGAAATCTTTATGTGAATTAGGCTAGTGAGGCTGATACCAGCATAACAGGCCTGGAAAATAAAAGACTGGTCACATATCAATAATGCTGTTCACAGGCAAAATCCTAGTCCTTGATTGAAGTCACATAATCAAAACTCCATAGGAAGAATCATCTATGACCCTGATGAGTTGCTTAGTTGCCTGGAATTGGTGAATTACAACAATGACTTTATAGCAGAAATGGTTTGGCGGGAGAAGAGCACCAGGTTATCTAAGAATCGAGGGTATGCTCCGTGTCAGAATGGAGGACAAGATAATAAAACTGGTTTCAGTAGTGATTTTTAACTGCAGATGTATGCAATGGGGAGGTTCCCAAGGGACTACAGCTCTCCTCCATAGCACTGGATATCAAGCACCAACCATACAAATTGTCCCAAGGACCAAAAGCCAAACTGTGAAACTGAGTGGTCTAGTGTTGTGCTTGAAGACATCTGAATTGCAAAGGCACAGCTGAGCAAACATTTCCCCAAAATGTTCATGAATAAGCACTTAGACCACAATGCCAGCTCTGTTCTCTTTCTAAACTGTTACATTCACGTTTGAAAATGATGTTGTAAATAGTTACTTGCAGAAATATATGTAAAAACAATAATTTTCATGTTAGTGTTTGTTGAAAACAAGTGCTTTTCTGGATAAAGCTGAAAACCTAATTTTTGAGTATTAATCTCATGAATTTATCATGACTGGTGTGTCATTTAGTTAAGACAACTTGAACTTCAAGTGCTGTTCTAAAAGCCAGTCTATGGAAAGTTTGTGATCAGGAATTTAGAAAACCAGTATTGACCAACAATATTCCCTGCTTGATTGTTTTCTGGCTTTGGCAGAAATAAATGTAATTACAAAAAATGGATTTTAATTTTAAAATGTGTCAGTGCTATGTCGGTATCTTAAATTATGTTGGGTATTTTTTGAGTCTCAGAGACTGCAAGTAATAAAACACCAACATCAATGCCTTCTGAAAATGTATGTGGTGTCATACATTTTTGTTAAAATTGATTTCTGTCTGTGTAGTTTGAGAACTAGATCTTTACTGAAATGGAAATCAATGCCTTGACCATTTATTTTTGCTTGAAAGGACAGTAAAAGTTACAGTTTGACTTTAAGAGGGCACTGAGGAGAGATTAATTCATAGTTGGTTGAACTTTTAGTCTGGAATGTGTATAAGGAGAAATAAGGACTGGTAGGTACTGTTGTTTAGCTTTCCAGTGTGGCTAAATGATGGCGATTAGTGTAATGTGGAATATCCGTTCATTAAAATGTGGAAACATTTCTACAGACACCGTGTAGACATATAAGGAAATTTCTGCCTTTTGATTCTTCGTTGCCAACCATGAGGAGGAGAGAATTGGGTCTCCCTTATCTTGAACAAGTAATTTGTAAGACCAGGGACTACTTTTCAAATAGCTTTCTATGTCTACATCAAAATATGTCTACATTGAATTGAAGTCCCCAGTACCTATATCTTTCAGTGATCCAAGCTGTGTTCTTAAATGTAGTTTTGAGGAAATATTTGCCTATTTAAACAGTTCACACTTTGGGGAGAAGATAGTTCTGCATTTGTCTGTCACCATATTTGATTTTGGAGTAAGTCTCTCTAGCCTTTTGGAGGTGATGTTACCATGAAAGCTGGAAGGAAAAGAAAAGTGGTAAGAGAGGAATAAAGGCAATCAAGCTCAATATTCTTTTTTTAATGTTCTGTAGGGGTTTTTTATTTTGAAAAATGTCCGTTTTCCTTCAAAAACGTCTGGTTTTAACTTGTTTCCTATATTTTTCTGCTTTATCTTCCATGGTGTGAATACCCAGTTGTGTCCTTAAGGATGGAACAGTTCCGTATTCTAAACCTTGGGTTTTCATTTCTTATGTATTTCAAGCATTTAGAATGGTAATGCACGGATATGAGACCTTTCCTGTATTTCTAAGACATTTAAAACCTGATGTTTGTCAGAAGAATATTAGTATTATCCTGTAAAAGCTACCCTGAAAATCATCTACCACACTAATTTATTTAGTCATGGCACCATCCGTGTATATTTCTGTCATGTCTCATCACACCCTGTTTGTACATCTGCCCACAACTGGTGTTTTCCAATCTGAAGTAAAAACAGCCATGCAAGTTATGCTTGAATTTGATATAATATAGTTTCTAGTAGACAGCAATCTTATGCAGCTCTAGAATGTGTTGGTTTAATTTGAATGTGGAAGAGGAAGATATGATGGCTGTTTCCCTCAGCAAGCTATTTGTGTATGTTTATAGAAATGATACTGCTCCTTTAATTGGGTCCATGCTGACTCCAGATTTTCACTGTTGGTTGTGGTGGGTAGTTAAAACTAATGAGCTTCATATAAGACCAGAAGTTTGGTACCTTGCCTTGTTCCTATGAAAACTGAGAACTGTGCATAGGGAAAAATGATATTGCTGTAAGGAAAAACAGTACTAGTCACATTCCTAAAAGGACTTGATTATTTCCTTTCAATGTGTGGTTGTGAAAACTTCATTGTATTACTGTAATTATATTCCTGAAAGGAGTTCAAATGTAGAAATTAATCTTTTCACTGCATCCACTGGAGAGAGAAAAGTGAACTACTTCTCGTGGGCTGAGAGCTGTGCAGGGTTTCTGCTTTTTGGCTTTTGCTTTCGGTTGTGTGCCAGTGTTTAGAGTCAGCTCAGAATTGGCTTCTGGAAGTCCCTTCTGCACTGCTGTCAGGCAGTCCTACTGCAGAAATGCTGCTCCTGGGAGGCACGGGTGCCACAAGTGGGGACTGGGGCAGAGCTGAGGACTGAGTGAAGCTCTAACTGGGAATAGTATTGACAACAAGCAGAAATATCAGCTTTTAATTGACTGTCATAAGCAAGTTCTTGGTACATAAGACTTTATTTATACTCTTTATGTGCATATTTGTCAGAGTTTATTTAAATATAATCTTATACACAATATTGGAATAATCTGTTACATTAACCCACAGCTTAAACCAGTTCTTATTTACACGGATCACGGAAAGACAGAGGAATGAGGACAAATACTTCACATTCACCATCTTTATCAGGATTTTAATTATAGTTAACCAGCACATATCACACAAGTCCATATCTATGTTTATAAGAAATATAGTTGTTTCTAATTACACACACAGGCATGTATGTGTCTCCCTTTCAAAAACAAACAAACAATACTGAAATGCCATTTTCCCCCTGATAACCAGATTTATAAAAAAAGGCAAATGGATCTGCAGATTATACAACTAATGGAATCAGACATGGAAATGTGGTGGCTGTGTTCGGATGCTTTTGGTTACTGCAGTACTTTGGAGAGTATTTTTATTACCCTAGTGGCAAGTTTTGAACTCCTATGAAAACTTATTCCTGAAAACTGCAATGGCATCTCTTGCTTTGGAAGCAGATTTTCTGGACACTAACACATTTGGTTTAATGTTAAGTCATCTTAACAACACAAAATTGCAGCCAAAGGATGCTTTGGATTTTTTTGGTTTGAGGTCTTTTTTGTTTTGTTCAGAATATAAATAAAACCCACATGACTTCCTTTTATGAGATTAAGGCAGCAAAGTAGAATATCATGCTACAATGTGCATTTAGCTGTAGATAATACTTTTGTTCTCCGTTATCACATTTTTACATTTATAATCAAAGGCCAACATATTATTGAACTAGACTGGCTGACTACAAAATCCTATAATGGAGAAACAGGTCTTGTGTGATAACCTTGTTACATGAAAGTTGAATTTCTCGCCTTACGATATATACTTATATTCTATGAAAATTAAAAAAACTGGTAAAAATATTAAAATATTTCCTATACAGAGGTACCTTTATCTAAGGTAAAGTCTAGTCACTGCTATAAAAAGGCATTAAAAATTAAGTCAAACACTGGTGTAAACCAAGTAAATGCTCACTATAAAGCTTCTATTTGTAAGGCAAATCTTTGTCAGACCTATTAGAAGTTATTTTCAAAATGTTCTATTTGGAGATTCTCCCTTTGTAACTGATGCTACCCACAGCAAACAAAAGCTAAGCCTTGCAAACAGGCTCACAGAGTGCAACATAAATGACAAATGCAGGTCACCTGCAAGCTTCAGGCTCCTTGGCAGTGACCAAGAAACAACATGACACCTTTAAAAGAGAGCCAGCTTAAGGCTTAGTAATTTTCTTAGTCCATGGAATTTATTCTGTTCCCTTATTAAAGAAATTAAGCAACCTTTGTTTAGTATGGCAGCTGAAGAAACACCTTTAGCAAGGAAGAAAGCGAAGCACACAGGTGGCCCCCTCTGGCTGTTGGTGCTTAGGTAAAACCAGCCCAGTGTTCTCCACAGGAAAGCTACAGCAATAATGGTTTATGTGATGACTGCTCTGCTAGGCTGAGATTTAACCCCCTTGTGTTGTTCTTCTTGGCTCCAGCCCAAACCTTTGCATCCTGAGACTTTGAGGAGGATAGCTTCACTGAATTCAATCACGATATCTATTACTTACAGGTTCCTTCTGTTTCTCTGTCAGTCATAGTGATGTATGACTAAATGTATTCTATTTTTAAATGGTAAAGGGCCACTGATCAAATTCTGTAGTTAAATGCAAACATATTACTCTATTATGCTTTTCTGTTGGTTGAAATGTCTTTACCTGCCATCCAGTTCTCTACAGCAGACTCTGATGCATGTATATCATCTAAATT
This sequence comes from Coccyzus lansbergi, assembly GCA_033558105.1. Classification (NCBI taxonomy): domain Eukaryota; kingdom Metazoa; phylum Chordata; class Aves; order Cuculiformes; family Coccyzidae; genus Coccyzus; species Coccyzus lansbergi. The sequence continues at coordinate 2,483,086 of JAUMJK010000426.1, read as the reverse complement.
TTCACTGAACGGTACCACTGTGCAAATTATTCACCAGCTGAGGATCTTGGTCCTACACATTGATTTAATTTTTATTAGGAATAATGTGCAAGAACTTGGAATATTTTGGACTGGGAAAAGTTTCTCTGTGAATAGCATGGCTTACAAGTCTTGTCATTCCCCAGTTAAGATTAGGTAGACAAAACCAAGTAATTGTACATCAAATCACAGCTAAGGCACCACACTTGCCTCCTCAGTCAGCCTTGTAGGGTCTTGGCTAATTATCAGTGAAAACTGTCCCTTGCAAATATGGATTGGAGTGAGGCAAATGCTTGGTGCAATGTGCCAGTTGAAGTCTGAGTTATCACAGACTGAAATGGCTAAACAAATCCTGTTTTCCACAGCACAGAAACACTCACACACTGATGCCTCAGATATAACTGTTACCTGTATATGATCTTCTCTAAAACTCGGTGATGCAAGGTCACAGCTGTAACAGGGCTCAAGTGAAGGTTTAAGTTCTGTAAAACATGTTCAAAAAAAGATTTCCCATCTGATTTGTACTATCCTGTGCTAATGTACCTTCTTACTAAAGGAAGCCAGAATGTGGCTAGTTTTCTCATGTGCCAGCTAATATTGGTTTAGTAAATGGAGAGCTGTATCAATTTGAGCAGCTCACAGATACAGCCCCGTGTAGTGATTTCTGGCCAGTTTTGCTTGAAATAGTCCATATGCTACTTTCAGCTTGTATACAGATATGAACCTGGTAAGGTCACTTTAAGGTCCGACTTCTGTGATGTATTATAAACAGTTTAGCTTCATATTCTAACATCTTAACTTTCCACTGATCAGCTAGGTCAGCCCACAGTCACCAACAGGAATGTGGATGTGAATTAGAAGAAGATAGATTGAAAAAGTGTTTATCATTGGAGGAGATCTTCTGGAAGTGTTTCCAGAAGATCTGTCACCTTGTACTACAGCCAAGATTCCAAACTGGTTCAAGGGTCTAATCTGAAACATCATGTTGGTCTTTAAAGAGATTGAATTCTTGCACATGAGCTGATCTGTGGACCATACATTTTCTTAGCCCTGAGAAAATAAAGCATATTAAAGCAAACGTGCTTCAGAGTGCACATAATTTCTGCAGGTAGATTATATACTGTCGTTTGCTGAGCTGTGGTCACTGTCTTATCTTGAGTCCTTCAGGCCCTTTTAAAAATGCTTGTAGGGCAAAGCAAATAAAATACTTGTAAGTGTCATCTCTCTTGAAATTGCTAATCTATGGTTTAAATTGGGTTCTTGGGAAAGAAATTCTTAAATTTTTACCAATGCCTCATGAGACTTAGTGCATCAGTCCAGGATATGAAGGAAAGCTACGTACTCCTGTAAAAGTAAGTGTCTGCCAACTAACAACATATGAATCTAAAGAACTTGCAAAAGAGATATTAAAGGCATAAGAACTTTGTGTGGCCTCCTGCAACCTAGTGCAGTATAAAATAAACCTAATTCATGCCAAAACAATAGCATAACAAGTGGCTATGTATACAAAATGTTTGGGTTAAACCTTTTCAAATAATAGCATTTAAATGGTATTTTGCTGAGAAGAAATGACCAATTATATGGAATTTCCTCTGGGAAAATTACGTACAGCATACATTGCACGTGCAGTTAGGGAACACGTACAATAGTAACAGCCAAGTAATTCTCCTACATTCTATATTTAAAATACTATGTTTGATCCTGGATTTCCTGCAAAATCTCTCCCTCTGCAGTAAGATGTCTTTTAAGTGTTGCCAGGGTCTGTGCCTCAGGACATGACAGAACACATGAAGGTCTGACAAAAAGCACATGGCTCCAACAGGGGCCAAACGCTAAACAGAACTAGTGCTTTTTGGACTCTTGCCTGTAAAAGACCCACTGTTTCTACCAGAAATCTAAGTCTCTGGAGTTTTAGTAGTGTACCTGTAGAACAGTATCAAGTACATGAAGAATTAGTCTGCTGAATGATAGCAGGAGTACAAAGAAAACTGAGGATCTCTTTCCTTGGTGCTAACTTTCTGTGGCTTGAGGAAAAAAATATGGATAATGCATAGCTCTTTCATCGATGATGGGAAGGAAGGTCAGAATAGAGATACTAATGCATGACAGCTGCTTCCTTTATCAGATTAGAAAGCCTTCCAAGAGGATATTTTCTAGAACTGTCAAGTTATTCAATTGCTTCACTGAGTCTTTTCCCCCTGGCTTGTTACTAAAACAGCCAACATGATTAGCCAGCAGATAATACTGCATCTTTAATAAGCTTGTATCAAAATCTTTATTCTTTTGGAAGTGTGCTGCCTACTCCATCAGCATATACTTGCCATCCCACAGGGACAGTGGGAGGGAGAGCACCAGTCCCCAGCGTGGGTCTGCTTCCACAAGAGGTACAGCTGAGGGCAAGTGACCTGCTTGGCTGAAAATTCAAGACTGAGTTAAAGGAAGACTTGCAGTTAAACCATGTAGGTAGTAAGGACCGAACTGGATGATTTATTTATTTTAAACTACAAGTAACTGAACTGGAGGGAAATGACTACCTTGGTGGCATTTGGTATTTTTCCATACTGAAAATGTAGGTGGCTTAAAGCAGGTGTCAAAGAGGAGATGGGTGCCAGAGCTGTAGCTTCGTATTAGACTGTCTATAGCATATCACTGAGTCAAAGAAAATAAGAATATGACATAGTTTTAACAATGGTATCTGTCATTTGAATAGATGCTAGTTTGTGTCTTAGGGCATCGTTTATCATTCAAGAGGCATGAGGTAGTTGAACATCTTATTCTGTGGAGAACTAAGACATTAATTTCTGGGACAGAAGTCTTATTTTTGGGTAGACTTCCCTCAAGCAATATCTTGAGCTTAAAGCCTAGTGGTGTGGCCATGCAATGTGCCTTATCTTTCTTTTTCATGTAGGATAGTCCTGGTAATAAGATTCCTGCTTTCTCTGATTTGCCTGATGTTTCTGTACAGATTTGAAGTTCTTAGTGTATAAAGCCTCAGAACAAGATGACAATAGTGCAATGGAGTCCTGAGCTATAAATACTACGCTAAACCTAAGACATTATACAGTAATAGAAATAAAAAAAATATAGTAGGCATTTGCCTTGGGAGTTGCTAATAAAAATACAATCAATCCCTATGTGCTGGGTAAAGATGATTTCGCTCCCAAGCTAAGATAGCTTTGCTCCTATTTCAGAGCTGAGTGATGACAACCTGTAACTTTTCCTGCATGAGTTTTGCTGTACAGATTGTGATGTGATCTGTCACAAGTGAACGTTGATGCAGGTTGTTAGCTCTTCCAACCATGAGTAAACCAAGCAATGTATAATGTGACAACCTACTAATGCTCCACACTGAAGTACCCCCAGAATTTTTAGCATTTGGTAATTATATATATGCTAAGAAGCTTTTGAGCCATACCAAGCCAGTGACTGAATCAGCTGTGTTATTGAAAAGTAAGCTTTATAACAATGAAAAGATTCTCATGTAGTTTAGCAAACAATAAAAATGGGATTAACTCCGAAGTTGAGGGGATGGCTTTTTTGAAACCCTCAGTATATTTCTGCCGTTTGACCTCTAGTGCAGTTTCAGAACTGGAAATGCAACACTTTAAATTCCATTATTATTGAAATCCATTTAATAACAGAGTTTAACCAGCTATCATCTGGGCCAGAAAAAAACTCTTTATAATTAGAAGGAAGTATCCTTTGAGTTTAAAACCCTATTTGAATAATACTACTATTTGTCACAGACACTCTTTGAGAAAAGAGCAATACTTGTTACATTCCAAAGTATCGATTATGTTGGAGGAAAAGGATAAATAAGGGGAGAAATTTCCCTTCTATTATTTTGAACAGAAATCAATGTTAAATGAGAGACTAAAATCATTTGTGACTTTTCAACTGGGCTATTTTTAAAAAGGCAAAAAACTCTCAACAAGAACTGTATTGTAAATAAAAAAGCCCCATCCTTTTAAATGGTCTTCTTAAAAAGAGGAAGCGCTAAATACATTTGAAAGACAAGCTAAATTGAATATATAAAGGCAAAAAATTTCAGAGGTAAGGTCCAGAGGTAAACTCTGCGTTGGATTCAGCTGAGCAGCTACTGCCTCTGAATATTACTATAGATCTAGTGATAAATAAGTACACAAATAACTCGGAGCTACCAAATCTCTTCCAGTGATCACTGGAAAGATACTACAGTGGTAAGTGACCACAGAATAAGAACAGCACCGAACGTTTGTTCTGTATCTTCTGCCTTGCATAATGCTACCAGAGAGAAGAGCTGGAATGGGTTTGGAGAGCTGAGTATGCCTAAAATATCCTCCTGAATTATTCAACACAATCTTAGTATGGTTCAATAAGCGTATCCAGATTAGATTATAATAATAGCACGTTCACTGCAGGAGAATAAAGTCAAGGTTTGGTATTTTGGTGCCTCTGTGTAGATTATGCAATTCTAAAAATCATTCTGTCTTCCTATGTGTTTTACATTCTTTATTTGGAACAAAACGTGACAAAAAGATGAAAGTCTGTCTATTTGCATGTAACTTCCATATTTAGCTGCAAAAGCCTGTGGAGTATGGATCATACGATAAAACGTTTTAATTGTTGATATAAAAGAATGTTTTTCACTAAGTACAATATGGTATTAAACTATTTTCTGTACTTAGCTTTCTGTACTTAAAACATGAGTTCTATTCCTGTTGCTCTTCTGCTTGTATAATTAAACTGGATAGCAAATGGTATGGACATTTACAGACAGCAAGGACAACACTCTTCACCAAGAGAAGAAACTAATAACAAACTACTGAAGATAAAGCACCAAGTCTTCACTTCAGAAGGATGCAAACTCATATCCCAAAGGATATTATGGCAAGAAAGCTAATGACATTAGTACATAAAGTTGTTCTTTCCTCATAATGAGATGTACTCTTTTCTTAGATCTAAGAATGTTCAGGTGTTGTAGGTTTAAAATATGTTGTGGCATGAGTATCTGAAGTAATTATTACTGTCAGAAAAGTTTAACTCACCTCTTCATGATAAAAGAGCATTTAACTTAGGTTGATTGCTTTTTTTTTTTTTAATCTGCTCCCCCCTCCTCCACTTCTGCCAATAGCAAAACTCACAAGTTTTGGTCATGTAGGGATCTCATGGCACCAAAGGATGTAAGAAAAATTGAAGAGTCTTAAAAGATCATTTGAAGCCAAGTAATAGAAGGGAGGCATTGAGGGCAGAGAGCAGATGTCTTCCCTCAGAGAGTCAGTAGATAAGCTTTGAGCCAGCCTGGTCCAAGCGTATTTGAGGGAGCTTTGAACTTGACTTTTCTGTGTTCCCAGTTTGCCTTAACATATTGGCTTTTTCCTCAACTTGTTGGTTGTCATATTGTTAGCCAGTGTTGAAGCTGTAAAGGAACAGAAGTAGCTGTTTAATAACATTATTTGAATGATGATAGAGATATTTAAATATGTTAGTTGAGAAATCTAGAGTTACAATGGGGTTTCAAATTAAGGATTAGAATATAACTAAATTTCTGTGGGTTCCAGTTTGTGGTGAGAAATGTGTTGAATATACAGCCTACTTAATCAGGTCTCAATTTAGTTTTACAATTCAGAACTTCTGAATGTATGATTTTTGTACTGTTTTGTTATGGTAGTCAGCGCTTTGTTTATAAACTTAAACATAATGAATAAATCACTAACTATGCTTTAGCAATAATAAGGCTATTCCTAGTTGTTCATTGAAGATAGTGACAAATTAGTACACCCTAGGATTTGACATGGTTTAAGATATCATTAGGGATTTACTTCTGGGTACTGGCTTTTCTAATTCAAGTGAAATTCATTTGGTTTCTTTTTGCCATTATAGATTTGGGCTCAGAAGACTGGTAGTGTATAGTAATGGCTGTTTATTGCCCATTTGCACAGGAACGCCTGCCTCTAGAAAAATCAAATTATTACAGCTGGAACAGAAAACTGAGGACAGGAATAGGGAAAAGCAAAGGCAGGAAGAGGTGCTATGCTACTACATATTTTTGGCCACATCAAATAAATTGAGGTCATGAAACGAGAACCCTTTTCCTTCCTGTTCCATTCTGCACTCCATAAATCTCTACTTGGATTATTTCCTTTAAAATGTAAAATTATACTTCAAACAGTACTTTTCAGAGTAAGCAAAAGGCAAATTTTTTTTTTTCCAATACCAACATACAAACTACTGCTATAAAATCTGGGTCATGTTTTGAGGTGATGTGCATAATTCTAGTTGCTTTCAACTTTGAAGACAGAAAGTGGTCCAGCATGAATACTGATAAGTGTAATAAGCTTCATATTTGCATTCTTTTTATCTTTTATACAAAAAGGACTTTATTTCAATAAGCTCATTTTATTTGCTCAAAGGAAAGCAGTCTTTGGAATCCTATGGCGTATTTTTCATGGCTGCTTAAGAAGTCTCCAGTAATGTTTTCCACCAACTGGAAGCCTGTGGTGAAAGCTTATTCCACATAACCTAGCACATTATTTCATCATGACCATTGTATCTAAGCTCTGACAGTAGCTCTTTGTTTTGCTGTTTACCATATTTTGCAGTACATAGTTGGAGTTTAGGAACCGTGACTTCAGATTGCTGTGCAATAACTGAGGGAGAGGCTGTGACCTGTACAGATGCACGTGACAGTTTGGAAAAACCTTCATCTTTTGGTAATATCTCACTGTGTTCAGATACAACCTGAAATACTGCACGCAAATGATCTGTAAAATTGTGGGCTCTGCTTAGGTGAGGAAGGGAGATGCCAAAAGGCTTCCAACAGAGTTGATATGCGTGGCAGTGTGTCTTCTGCATCTTGCCATGCTGGTAGAAATAAAGAACCACGGACCTGCAGAGCTCTCCGCTATGAGGAGACTGGCACAAACCTGTAGTTGTTTCTGAAGACCGGAAAGGATTGATATCGGGATAGGAGGCATGGTGAGAGGAGTACTAACCTTAAACTGCCTGATATTTCCTTGGGCCACGAGTTGATGTTCATTTTCAGGTGTGATGCAGTAAGCTAGTCGCTAAACCAGACGGGAAGAAGAGAGAAAAGTCAGCCATGTGAAGTGGGATGACATCTGTAATCCCCAGTCCATAAAAGGGAAGTAGCATGAACTTTATCTAAAATGGTAACTTAAATCTTTAATATCGCTGCATCATGTACCTTTAACTTACTCACTGAGAGAACAAGCTGCTTATAAGCTGCTTGGTATTAGCCTTTAATATAAGAAGCAGCAGTAGAAAGTTTATGCAAATACTAAGTCCAAATATTTAGCAAGTGTGTATGGAGGAGGACATGAATGAGTTGATATCACTGGTCTTAAACCCTCTAAATTCAGAGCTGCCTGTTAGTGCTGTAAAGGGCTGGACTAGCCTTTTGCTGTACTTCTTACAGTGAGACTGAAGAGCTGCTTTCTACAGAAGGCACAAAAGACAAACCAGAACTTGCTAACACTAAAAAAAGAATGACAAAATGTGTTCTTAGCCAAAGGCTTCTGCATCCCAGTATCAGTAGACTTGTGCAAGACAGCAAAATCTTATTTGGCCTCTAGAAATTATCCTTAGAGGCTCAGGTGCAACTAGAAAATGGGTTTGTGAACTCCCAGGAATGGAGTGAACCAAAGGGCTTGTAGAACTGCTGTTCTTTTTGAATTGATAAAGAAAAGTAGAGGGGAGTGAACTGTAAGGAAATACAAGGCATTTCTCCCATAGAAGCAAATTTTTTTAAAACTAGAGTTAATATACTAGTATTACACAGAAATGTATGAGTAAATGCTATTAAGGTTCTGATGTTAAATTTCTTGCTGTTAGGCAAATCATTAGAATAAGATGGTTTCTCTCAGTTTCTGCTTCATTCAGCACTCAGACCAGGCATATATGCATGAACTGTGTTTATGTGGTGAAAGGTGCTGCTGTCTCATACCCTAGTTCTTTTACTGAAGTAATTAAAAGGCAGCAGGCTAGATGAGGCCATGAGCAGTGCCTGGATAATTTCAACACCTTGGTCTACCTGCAATCTTAAGTTTCTTCAAGCATTCTGATATTAGTGATGAACACAATAGAAAGATCTGCATTAATTCTACCTTTGGCAGAATGCTAAAATAATACCAGTAAATAGAGGATAAAGGATATGTATTTCACTGAAAAAAAAGTGAAATATGAAGTGGCTGCTGTTAAAAACTGGGCTAAATGGAGCTATTGCTGTGACCCAATAGGGCATTTCTTCTGTCCTTGTTGGATGCTCATTAAATGAACAAAGGTCGTCCTGAACGCGGGGCTACCCTGGTGGCACTGACTGCCCTCCCAGCATGTGGATATCTGCTTAGAGACTCTTATAATGTTAATATAGGACAGATCTGAACTTACTTTCTACACCTAACTGTTTAAAACACTCCAGTTTAGAGTGAATAAGATGGGTCCCTTCCAACCTGGTTGTTCTATGATACTTTGGACTGACCTCTGTTTAGGTGGACCCATGTGAAGATCATATGTCAGAGCTGAATAGGAAGGTACCATAATTTGTATATTATTTTATTAATAAGGGAAACAATACAAAAAATCAATTAATGCATTTTTTTTTTCCAGAATTATTATGGTACATTCTGGAAAGCCAATTTCTATATAGAAACTCAAACAGCATGCAGTAATCCTCCCTCAAAATTCTAATCCATCTGACAGCTGGATCCAAAAGGTCACTCATAAGTAATAAGTTTTAGGAGGAAGAGAAACTGCCAACTTCAATCTAGCCAATTCATTTCATAGCAACATTTCATGACATTTTATTAATGTTCCACTTACTTCTTTAAAGGTCCCACGCGCATTCATAAATTTATAGATAATATAGGCAGGCACAAGTATCATTGAAGATAATGCTATTCCCCAGCCAATGCGATTTGCCCAGAGAGGGAAGGTGTAGTCATCATAGGTCAGAGGTTTGAAATTTATTATGCTGACTATCACAACAAACTGGGGAAGAAAGAATACAATGAACCATGATTTTGAGGTGAAGAAACTTAGCGGGAGACTGATTTAATATATTTCATTAGCCAGCCAACTTAAGGTACATTTCAACCTAGCTTTATGCGTGGGATTTTTAGAGTAAGAATTATACTGAAGTCTGACAGTTTTTTATAGCCTTTTCCAATTTATCCTGAACTATATGTTTTTGACAGGAATGGTTGGACTTGATGATCCGATGGGTCCCTTCCAACCTGGTTGTTCTATGATTCTATATGTATCAGAGAATCTATATCTGATATTTCTTTATTATGGTTATGGTCTCTGTCTCGTCTAGTGAGGCAGTCTGCATGCTTCATATAGGTGCTATGAAAATGATCTTTCTTAACTGTGATGGCCGAAAGACTCATTACCCACAGATTGATTCTGACCCTTATGTTTATAGGCTTTGGTAGGAAGGTATGTAGGTCATTCACCAAGAAGTCTTAAGTTATCTGAGGATTGCACTAACACTCACTTCAGCTTTCTTTAGCTAGCTGGCTAGAACTCTCTCTTTGTAAAATGTAAATTTTCAGCAGTCTCCTAGCATGCGGAACTGAAGGATGCTTAGTGTGGCATTTTTCTGTTCTACTTGAGTCAGCTTGCTTGAAGTGCTGCAGGACATAGTTCTGTATGCTCATACAACTGCCGCCACCACTGAGGAGAACAACCAGACAACCCTCGCAATGTACTACCATTCTTTCCACACTGAAATAATTATCAAAACTTACCAATAAAAAAGCAGGGCTAACAAATTTCCAGCACAATCTCCAGTAGAGGCCTGGCTTGAAGCCCATCATTTGTTGGATATCTTCACTGAATCTATCCACACCTAGAAGGGATGTGAACATCAGACTGGCATAAAATCTCAACTGATGAGATGCTGGCATACCCTGAAACATCTGCTTTTTCAGAAAGTACACAATAATGAGTTCCAAATCAGAAGACATATAACAAGATTGATCTCCTCTCAATGACTAGTTGTGTCTTTATCACTTAAATGCCTGTGAGCATTACTATCGAGAAGTGGCATTTTGCAAATATTTTGAATTTAAGTGGTGAGTGGGACACTTTGCTCTTTAATAGTTGTGGGCTATTGTAACCTAGTTGCTCAATACTAGTATGAGTACACTCCGGGAAAAAACAGACCTTCAAGCAAACTGCTTGCTGGCAATGAAGTATATCCCTGTGACTCTTAGTTTATCTAAGGAGGCTGTTTCCCCTCCCTGCCACTTAAGGCAATTTTTTCTTATCTTTCAGTATTTCACTAAATACCATAGGAAGTTCATGATATCTTTCACAAATCTAATTTCATCTTTTATCACCTTTCCATCGAACCAGGTAGATGCTCTTTCTATTGAGTACATATGTATATAACTACAATTCAATTCAATGGAGCTGAGATTTTCATACAAGTGAAACTGAAGAATAGCTTTGTGTCAGAAGGAGAATTGTCTGTTTTTTCTTTGAATACTCATCAGAGGGATGATATCAGGGTTGCACAAGAGGAAAAATGGTAACAAGACAGCAGTTATAATCAAGATACTTCTGTATAGTGAAACAAGCTAGCTCTCCCTGCTCTTATGAACAGGTGGCCTTTGCCAGAAGAAGCTTCACAGTATGTGGTCACAGGCATAATTTGAACTAAATTTCCACCTTTTTGGTCTGTGCCAAAATGTCAATGTTTGCCTTTAGGCTGGCTTAATGTTCAGCTGGGTCATGAAGGCAACTGAGGTCTATCAGAAGAGAGAGGTACATGAGACTATGCCAGATTTAATCTGTTTAAATAGCACCTGGGGCTGTAATAAATTCTTTACAAGCAACAGGTCATGCTGTGTCACTAAAAACATCTGTTAGCTGCTTAAGAAAAACAAATAGATATTTTCCTGGGTATGAGGAGGCAGGAGGGAGAAAGGAAAGGATGATAAAGGACAGAAGGTGCAACATCTAAACAAAAACCTTGGCTTCATCTGTGAACCACGTGCAAAGCCTACCTGTTAGGTGCAGTAAATGGTATTTTAACAGCAGCAGATAATAACTTGCCCTTATCAACTGCGTCTGCTTCCCAACTAAGCTATGATTACTCTTCTGCATTCAGCTTTTTAATGGGATTAGACAGTTGTCCATGGCTTCTAGTGCATCCACCGTTTTGAGGGAGAACAGCATCTGAACTGCTAGCTCTGTGCTGATGTTGGGTGGCAAAATTGGTATATTAAAGCTAAAAGCTATTTCTTTAGTACATTGAGCTTTATGAGAGATTGCCATACTTTCACTTCACTTCACTTCATTCTCTCTTCAACAGTTTTTAATAGCAAGAGAGGGCTTGTTTGATATCCACAGCATGGATGGATAAGTAACTGGCTGAGGGAGGTAGAGGGCAATAAGAAGGATAATGTCTAAGAACATTCTGAATCACACTTTATTAACTATATACATTATCTCTGGATAGAAATAGAGATGTTTTCCAGGGGATGAACAATCTCATTGGGCACCAGAGCAGCAGGTTTAACATAGACTTCAAAGGGAAGATTATTTGCAGGCTGTTATGATACTGAAACCTGGTAATAATGAAAAGTGATGTGACCAATGGGAAAATATGATGTAAGAATTACAAGGAGATCACTAAATAAAACAAGAGCTGATAGTTTGGATTGTTCTCGTATAAGTCATCCTACTGCAACAATCCAAACTACTGGTTATATCTGAAATTGCTTGCTGATAGATTATTCAAGTTTTTTGAGCTCTTGTTTTATTTCTGGGATCTAGGATGTTGGGTATTCCATACCATGCTATGAAATAAAGTACATTTAAACCATTAAGCATTCTACAATTAAGTAGAACATTCCCTCAAACAAAAGGGACTAATGTAGGAATTATTATACCTCTCTAAAGACAAGCTACCTATATTTGTATTTCATGGAGGATCTTGAGATTGGCCCTGGAGAAATCATGGGAAGGAGGAACAGTGAGTTTGTGTTCAGGCTAATCTACTTGATGTGAAACTACCAGGTATAAACCTGCTACTGCAAGTCATCAGCTACGTTAACAGCTGCAAAATACTGCCAAAAGTAGCAGTGTTTCCATTCCACCACGGTCTCCCTCACAAGGCAGTTTTCTTTGGCTTTGTGCAGGGTTTCAAAGCTTGGCCCACTGAACGTCTGCATTCCTGTTGCTATTCATAAATCAGATGAAAATCCCTGTATGAAATCTGGCTTGTCATGGTTTCATATGCACAAGACTATGCTTTTTACCCTGAAAACAATGTGTAATCCTGTCAGGAGCACTTGGAATTTTAGAAAAGATTTTGCAGGTGCAAAATGAAGTGCTTACCATAAAACCAGGAAACTCCAATCGCCTCCATTAGAACAGCAAACAATATCGAAGTTCCAGCTGCAAATGTGTCCAGAAGGGTGAGCACATAAATTCCTCCCTAGCGTTGGGGAGTTAAAAGAGACAAAACCAAAGTTACCAACAGAATTTTCTCAACTGTTTGATATCTAGTTAAGATATATCTAGTTTGCCTTGCTTAAAACATTATCTTAGGTATTTTGGTATGGAGTTGATGCTGCAGGCACAGGTGCGTATTGGCATACAAAGTAGTGGAATGGGACTTGTAGTTCTTTAAAGAAGCTTCCTTTCACCTATGCCTTCACTGAACTGCAAAACAAAGCCCTTAGCTTAGAGTGATTACTGAGTAACCTTGGCTGGTTTTCAGTGGAATGTGATGGTGCTGTCTGTCTGAGGAATGCTCAGGGTCTGTCTACAGAACATAATGAAGATCTTCCCAAATTTTTATCAAGAACGGAGTGCTAGAAGTTTCCACAAGCTATTTTCCCTCAGTTTGTTCCTAAGGCAAATTATTCTGTAGTCCAGTGAATCTGCAGTCTCAGACTGATGTCTCCTTTTCCCAGAGTGCTTGCGTCTCTCTTCCAATGTTCCTGCAAAGGGAGCAGTTGCATGTTAAGTCTCTGTTACCAGCCCATGTGGAAGCAGCTTTTCCATGTTTAGTTTCTTTGCTGTGGTCTTAGCAAGCCCCCCTTGCTTAGTGGAGACCGTCTTCCTTCACTACAGCAAATTTCTGCTTGTGACTGCAAACTATAAATGCATTTATTACAGTCTTGCTTCACTGAGGTGTTTTTTTTTCCAGCTGCATTTTGACTTTTTTCTCTTGTTTTAGAATTATGAACTAGTGTAAATTCCTGTTCATTTTATTTAGGTCGGGCTAACGAGGAGTGGAAGACTTTTGTTTACTTGTTTCAAAACAAATTCAAATGGAGCATCTCAGGAGACATGTAAGCAACTGAAATCTTTGCAGTTGCAGTAGGTTTTCGTTCAAATCTTCTTTTTTTTTGTTGTTTTTTTCAACCAAACTTAATCTGTCTATGCCTGTTTGGAAAAGGAGGAACAAAGGATAGTATGGTATTAAAAGGATAGGTATTTTTAGTGTCTCAAATGTTTTCCAGTTTGAGGAAACTGTTTTAAGGAGACAGTTGGAGTATTCTTTTAGTGTTAAAAGAGCTCTTGAAGTTCTCTGCAGCCATGACTCTCATCCTTTAAATTTCTGTCCAAAGCCTGATGAGGCAAATCCTTCAGGATTATGGTAGTGATAAATACAGATTACTAATATTCAGGATAAGATTCCTATAGGCTTTTTATGGTGTTAAGAGGTGAGATCTAGGTGCATGAAAAAACATTAAACACAGGGCAGAGGAGATTACTATTCTAAACCCCTTTCACAAGAAGTGAATGCTGCTTAGTTGCCTCAAGAAAAGAATAGCCAGATGACTAGGGGTTTGGTCACTTAAATTTCTTAATTGCTTACCTGTTAATAAGCACTCAATACAGTTTGATTTAACGTGATTTAAAAAATACTCAAACCACACTAACAAAACCAATAGTAGCACAAGTACTTGTTTGGAACAAAGGTTCAGTTGATAGTTAATGATCTTGCCCAAGAAAGCAGAGAAGCTTCATGTAGGTAAGACTAAAATTACTGTTTCAGCTTTATAGTTGTTTAAGAGTTAAAATTTATAAAAAGTCACTTGTACCTATTCATGTTTGTCTGATGAGGTTAATGGCATTTTTAGGGTGGCTTGTTGATGGAACTCTTGTTGTACTTACATTGGTGATGCAAAAGAGAGCAAGTAGGAAAGTGCTGAAAGAAACACCAAATGTGAAGAGCTTTCTATGCTGTTTAAGAATTTGGAAATCATCTGCCAAGCCAGTGATGACGGCCTCCATTCCACCCATCTGAGGAAGGGAAGGCAAGAACTCTGGTTAAATGTTACTAACTGCTGTAAATACAGATCAAAGAATGTAAAGCAGGTTGTACAATTAATTCCCAAAGTTTCCAGTTACAGAATATAACAGTAGAAGAAAGATATCCAGGCCAGAAGGAAAAAGTACTCACAGAACTGTCAATGCCAAGAGTAAGGAGCATGATGAAGAATACCACAGCCCAAAATGTAGATCCTGAAAGAGTTGAAATTGCCTCTGGATACAGGATGAAAACTAAACCAGCTCCTGGAATGGAAGAGAAAAACCCTGAAGTATTACTAAATGATGTTTCTTAGCATCACAAAAGTGTTCATTTTAATAAGATAAACTACGACTAAGTTGATTTTAACACTAGTCCACATTACACTCTGAGTAGCTGTTAAAATTTGCATTATATAAAAAATATACCCAAAATATTGTACTAGCATACTCAGGACAGTTTTGTTTAAAAATATACAAAACCTGTCCCATTCTTTTCCACTTCTTTTATGAGATTCACAAGTTTACTAGCTATTTTTGTTTTTACTTACTCCGCATTAGAGCAAGAACTCTGTGGATATGGACTCCACTGTTTGGTAAGAGAACTCCGGGATGTGATGAGAGACACGGGAACTGAAATAATGGGTGACCAATTGCCCATGAAAGGACTCTATAACTAAGCTCACCAGAACCATCCGAAATAGTAACCTATAGCACTGAACAACAATGCTTCCCTAAGATTACTTCCCTAAGATTTTCACACATTTGTTTGAAATGAATATACACACATTTGCAAAGAAATGGTGGACAGAAATGGTAAAACTAGTATAAAATTAACTTCCTACCTTCAGTGGCTACATCCTCAATTTTAACTTTGTGCTCATGAGCCATGTAGCCCAATATGGAGAAAATCGCAAATCCTGAGATGAAGCTTGTGACACAATTAATGGTACTAGTCAGCAAGGCATCCCTAGTGATGGAGAGAAAAACATCACAGTTAAAAGAAAAAACAAAACACACTTTAAGAATGGGATGGGGATTGTCTTATAGCGATGGGAAGATTTTTGTGAAAATGCTAATTGTGCAATTATGCTGATGATCAAAGGCTCCCATCAGAATACTATGATAGAAAATGACATCTCTGGTTACTATTTTGATTTAAAAGTGAGTCCTGTTCAGAAAAATAACTAAAACAGTATTAATTAATATATATGTATATATATATTAAGATTAAGAACCTCGATGGTCTTTAATAAGCAGAAAGTAAACATGATTTCCTTTCAGCAATTGAACTACTCAAAACCATAGGTGTCATACACCAAACTTCATCCTCTTCCTTATATTACTTAATTTTGATAACACTGAAGATTTTTTCTTGCAATTCCTAAAATGTTTTCCTGGGAGAAGGCTGCAGGATCAAGAGACACCAGATTGGATCCATAAACTCAAATTCTTTACTGTTATCTAAACAGAAAATTCTAGATATTTGTTTGGAGGAGTGTTATGGCTAGCGTTCTAACTGATGGTTTCTCAAACCTGGTAATATTACCTACTGCAAATAATCAGCTGGCAACTTAAAACCACTCTGAGTTAAATGGAAAGTCCTCTGAATTTAGTGGATGTATTCCTTGATTATTCTGTTTAAGGCAATTCAAGTCTTATTTTGTTTGTCATCCTTCAATTTGAAACGTATTTATAATACATGTGCTTTCTGAATTTATATTTCACGGGGAATTTTAAAGTCATGCTTATTTTAACTCCAAAATGGAATGTTAACAAAACTCACAAATGTTGGAAGTTCTCAGAAGGAGCAGAGTTGTTCTGGTAGAATTTCCATGGCAGTGATTCAGCAAAACACTAACAAGCTGATTTGATTTCAAATGCAGTCCTAAATTGGAGCTCAACATGAAATATCAGAAATATAATCCCAAAGCACAAAGACACTTCTGGAAACTGGAATCCTTCTGCTTTTAGTTCCTTGACCAATAGGATTTCATTCCATACTCACTGTTGCTTTTAATGGTACTTTTGAAAGGCAAACACAAGTACAGTTTACACAGCTGTCTATAAAGTCCAAACCTAATCCCATTCTGTTTTGCTGCACAGCAGATACCTTGGCAGGTTCCTGTGAGTAAAATCTCAGTAAGGAAGGTGGTGTTTCCTGATTTGAGTTGATTACTGTGTCTGCACAAGACTGATCAGCATTAATAAATGACTGAAGATAAAAAGATAGCTTAGTACTTATTCTAGTGGTAGTAAGAGTAAAATGGTATCATTCAGAAGCAGTAATGAACAAATAGGCTGTCTTACCTGTAACAGTTGTTGTCAAACTTATTGTAACTGGCAAATGCGATTAAAACACCAAACCCAGCTCCTAAGGAGTAAAATATCTGAGTGGCTGCATCAATCCATACCTGCATAATGACACCAACATTGTCAGTGTCAGTTCAGCGCAAAAGATACATCAGGGAAATGCAAGAGTGTACAAGACAACTGTTTTTTGAGAAATGATCAGCACTCAAACTTATGTGAGTGTAAGTGCTGCTCAGCCTCCGTGTGCTCTCATGGAGCACAGTCATGGTCTGGAATGGCTTATCCTGAAATGGTAAGGGCTGAAGTAGTGGGCAAGTTCTCAATATGTGCACATGGCTGGAATGTTGGGGTGTACTGCTTGGATCTGCACTTCTGAGCTTTTACTGAATGCTGAAATTCACATGATTTATCTTCTGGGGGATAGAAGTAGACTTCTAAGAGTTCTTGTTCTAACTTCTCTTTAAAACTGATCTTTAGTCTTTTATTATTCTACAGTAACTTTGTTGTTGTCTGAAAAATTTAGTCTTAGAAACAAATAACTCCAAGGTCATCCAAATAGCAGCTGCAAAAATAGTGAGCCAAGAAAGAGCAGTGCACAGAATATCTTTCCAAATGCAGAAGGCATTTATGATTTTAGAGGGCTAGATACTGAGCTGATGCAAACTGGCACAGCTCCATAGACATCCAATTGAACTTGAGATTATTTTTTTTTTACAAACAGCACTTAAAATATATAAGAAAAAATTAAGCATCTCCTTAGTTCATCCTTGTATCTTTGTATTTATGTGTAGGTATAAGCATGAACTACTGAGGTGGCTATGGCCTTGGTGACAAATTTGGATTTAAGTCCCATATTTGAAGGTAAATTTGACCATTCCAAAATGGAGTCAGATGGGGTCTAGATTTTAGTGATAACTTCCTTTCTTGAAGAAATGCCAGCTACCAAATTTAGTATTAAGAAACCAAGGAAGGATTTGTTGAGCTAAAAGTATATACAATAGGTCTGTATTCTAACACTTGAGACCTTTGTCGTCTTTTTCAATTACTCAGGAAAAATCAAGACAGGATGCATGGTAAATGTGTAGGGCAACTATGCACAGACTACGGACATGTCTGAAAGCCGCACATTTTCAAGACCATTCATCTCCTTCTAGTAGAACCACATCCTTGTTTTTCTGTTTTATAACTCTTTGAATGGCCTCAAGACCCATCCACAGAGATACCAGTGTTTCAAATTATTTATCTTATTTTTAGACTAGCACAGCATTAAGGTCTATCTGTAGTCACCAAATCATTTTTGTTCATAGGTCTGAAATGCTTGTGATGTCATGAGTTAGTGACTATACTTGTAGGTCTTGCTTTACAATGGATGAAATATTTCTTAGTTCCAAGGTATCCCACAAACTGAGTTGGTTTGGATGTTTAATGAGAATGTCTCAGTGTTAAAAGATACTGTGAAATATGTGTTACTTTGAACGGTGAGATAAGAAAACCACACTCCTGAAAATCTCATTTGTATGAAGGACCATGACTTGGCAAGCTAGTCCTGACTTGGTGTGCTTAGCAAGGTTTTCATAGGCCAGAATTTTTGTTTACCAGGTGAATATTTAACCTAGTGATTCAAAACCCAACATTTTCTTCTTGAGGGCATTCTTAGCCTTTTGAGAACTACATTTTTGCAGGATTCAATTTTGACTTATAAAGGATACACAGTAAAAACAAGGACTTTAAGTGACTGCCACACCTGAAACTGCTTTCTGTGATCAGAACAGTTAGCATTCAAGCTGAGAAAGTTTTGCAATGGACAGTGTTGGAAACTTAGGCTGTTGGGGTCAGTGGACTAGTGCTTATGCAAAAGCAGAAGTGTGGCTGTATCATTTCAGAAATCAGCTCTAATATTTTCAGTTTTAATAACAGGGGAAACAGATTTAATAACAACAAGGGAATGAGAGCAGAAAAGTACACTTACTGTGGCTTCTTTTAATCTTCTGAAATCTATATGCAGGTATGCATTTATTCCATTGTATGCACCAGGCAGGGTTATTCCGTGTATTAACAAGACAAACAACACGACATAAGGCAAAGTGGCTGTTATCCAAACAACCTGCAAACAGTAGAGATCCCAAAGGTTAATCAGCTGTTACAGTAGATTTCAGAATGTGTGAAAAATACAGCTGGCACTTTCCTAGTTTTATCCATTCAGTTCAATCCGGGCTAATGCTGTTATGTATCATCATTCTTTACATGTGTATGATTACAGAAACCAGCAGGAGACAGCTTTTACAAACAGACATTACTGATGTGTATTCGACTGCAACTACCTGTTAGATTTGCTCACTAAACAAGTGCCATCGTTGCCTGTTTTCAGGTGATGCTTTCATGAAAATATACACAGAGCTCTCAGATGTATCCAGCCATAGGATTTCTGTGTTTTCTAATTGAGGTGTTTTCTAAGGGATTGCAGAGTAATTTCAAATTACGTTCATGAGATTTCTCTTGTGATGGCATTTTACATAATGAAAGCAGAGCATCTTAAACCTTTGAAATATTAGTACATTTGGCTAAGAACAGGAGGCACGTTTAAGACAATTTAGTCTTTCAGATATTTTCTGGATGAGACCACTAATGCGGAATTGAAAATAATATGCTGATGGATCATTAAAAGACTGCATAAGCAAATTTGTAACAAAATAAAGGCCGAACCAGGACGGTGCATTTCCACTATATGTATAGGAAGGCCTTTCATGTAGTTTAATCTCCCAGGGTCCCTCAGAAGCAGTGATTTAGTCTTTTGCTCTCTAAAATTGGGAGACTTCTTAAAGGAGACAAAGAATGTAGTTGAGATAGAAGGACAATATTAGCTCTACCTTTCCAGATGTCTTCACGCCTTTCCAGAGACTAAAGAAAAGAATGATTACCACCACCAAGAGGCAGAGGGAAAGTTGCCAGCGAGGCAAGCCAAGGTCATGGATTCCACGGCTTTCGTGCAGGTGCAGAACTCCTCGCCTACGTAACCAGATACAAAGAAACAAAGTGAAGTTACTGGGGGAAAAAACCTTTTGCATGTCTCATCTTGTGGGCAGTGGAAATGGGTGCTCTGCTGCAGTAATAGCTGCCCTACTGACATCACTAGCAGTTAGCACGATCTGTTTTGTGAAGCCAGGTTTTGTGCTATTGCTGTCAGAGCTGGATGTTGTAAAGAAAGCCCTTTGGATTATGATGCGTAGATGTCTACTCAGAAAACCAGGATCTGAACTCACATTCTTTGTGCCCATTTAGCTTTTTTATTCTTGCACAAATATTCTTCTGAGTTGGTGAAGAAGCCTGTTTCCTTGTGTGTTTGCTTTCCAAGAAGCAGTTAGCAATGTGTCTTACTGTTTGGAACACTTGCCACGACTGCCATTTCGAATGTGGGATTCCCAGGATTTTCAGGAGAATATCCATTCCAAGAGTTCTGCTCCCTTAATCAGGGTAAAAGATCATAAAATAGGAAGAGAAAAACTACATTTGTAACAAGTCAGAACAGCTGTGTAACTGGGCAGCCAACCAAGAAAATCTTCATAGACAGCTGCTATTGGAGCTGTAATTCTGGCATGTTTTGATTTCTTTTCCCTTTTTTATTTTTTTTTTGTTTGTTTGGGGTTCATTAATGTTTATGTATTAGAAGCTACATTTTTGTTCCAGCACCACCCTAAAGTATAAAAGATCTAGTGCTGGACAGTGGTTTAGATTAAGATGTGCTGACAATTGAAGAGATGGAGGAGAGAAGCAGTGGCCAAAAGCATTATAGTAATAATATAAAGATAAAGTAAACCTTTTATTTTGATTGGTCCAGCTCTGTAATGCTCCATGAAAAACAGGCACCTTTTGCAGAAGGGCAAATTTGAAAAGAACTTTGCATTCGTCTTGCTCATCCAAGTCAGTATACATCAGTGATCCAGTCAGCTCAATTATGCCACAATTTTTCTTGTTTCACATCAAGCAGTTCTTAATTTAGCAGCAGCTGAAGCTGTTTTTAGCCTGTCTCTGTTAAGGCATGTTGAGTGATAAATCTCTGACTGGCTCCTTTAGGTTATGCTCGGCCACTTCCCTTATACTGGCCACAAAGTGAAAAACATCAAGTAAGAGATACTGCAAGATTCCCCATTCAGGAGGCTCTGAGGTTAAAACATCTGATTTTTTCAGCCTTTTGAAATTACAGCAGAATAATGTAAGGTGGTCAACATTGATTCCTGAAGTGGTTGCCTTCGCTAGCTGCAGGATTATGCCATTTCCCAATGGTATAAAGACGCATACAAAATGGCATAAACTGATCTTTCTTAAATTGCTAAGCCAGTTACCAAGAAGAGAGAACAACATCAACTACCCTCAGCCTCTGTTGCCTGTCAACTTCTTCAAATTATGTCCAGAGCTACTGAGAATGTGATAAGTAAAAGCTTCTGAAAGTGATTTTTGTTTCATAAGTACAGATATTTGTCTAATTCTACTAACAAAATAAACTCTCATAATTTACAGCTCTGAGTCAGAGAAAGGAAAAATCAGAGACACTAGGACAACTAGAATTACTGAGAAAAGAATGAAAGCAGCTGAGAAATATGTGCAAAAATGAAAAGAAAATGTTAGGAAAAGGAGACTGAAAATAAACATTAACAGCCGACAGAAAGCAGAATAAGGACCTATCATACTATGCTGAGCAAAATATGAGAGGCTAAGATACTACTTAAGCTTTCCGAGACACTAGTCAGAGCTGTAGTGATATTTATATGTTAGCACAGAAGCAAGAATCAAAACATGCACTAGAGACAAGAAATTAGCTTTCTTTTATCAGGGATCTGTGCAAAGCAGACTGCTTTCTACGTAAGGGAGTGTAAAGTACAATTGCAGTGATTTTGAGGCTGTATATCACTGTAAATATGGGTCCCAACACTCTTTCTGCCTGTCTGTAAGAGGAGCAGGAATGTGTAGGGATTTCATATTGAAGCTGCATTCAGAGGTTCTGATCTCTCTCTTGGGCAGATTCCTGCTGGTCTTTTCCTTATCTGTGTTCTCTGCTGGGAAGACTCCTCTAGTCACCCAATAATTCTAGTCCCAATTCTTGCCTTAATTCCATGTTGCACTCAACTAAAGGGAAATAGTTCACCTGTGTTGCAATCAACAACAGCAATTTTTTTGCTGCTACTGCTGTCTTCTGTTTTGTTGTTCTGCAGCACTTGGATCCTCTTTAATTTGGTGTTAGACCACAAAAAGCCAACAGGAAGCCCAGCTGTTTGGTATTCGCACCTGAACCCTTCCAGAGACAAATTTTTAAGGAGGCAGGAGGGTGGCTGCTCAGTGGGGCTCAATAAATGAAAGATCCAGTCACTGTTCTAATAATAGGTAACATTGGAAACAAATTGTTTTCTGTGTCTTAGTGTTTTCATCTATAAAATAGCCATAATTATAAAAATTTGCTTTATCTGAACAGTTCAGAACATACTCTTTATGCAAGTGTTAAATATTTGAGTATAAAGAAGCAAGCAAACCAAAGGTAAAAGAAATGCCATGGGTCATAACCTGAAAATGATCTGGTGTTTTGTTCACTCCTAAACATTTAATCTGTAGCCAGAAAACAGGAGATAAGAGTTTTAGGTGTAGAATTCTCCAGGACTTTTTTGTCAGACTGGTTCTTTCTAAGGAGCCTTTGTATTACTCATCCCTTAGGAGATTTACCTGGTTGTATTTTGGAAATTTAGATAGTTTTGAACAAGCAGATCAAGTTAAAGATCTCACAGTAAGCCTCGTTTTTCCCATCCCAAATCAATTATAATTTTAGATTTCAATCCAAATATGATTACACAGCCCTATAGGCTCTTTCTTTGTGTTTTCATCATAGGCGCAGTTATTTGCCTGAATTTAATGTGATAAATAGAAGTGTGTAATTAATCTAAATAATTTTTAAATGTTCTATGTCAAATCTGTTCAGATTGCAAACTTGTCATCAACTTGTCAGCAAAATAGTATGTTAACAGATGCATTTACCAACATATTAAGTACTTCTAAGAACTTCCTAGTACTTTTAAAAGAAGTTAGTAGCCATTTTTATGGCATCAAACACAGATGGCTTGCATGATGTATCGGCAAATTGGCTAAGATATAAATAGATATAGTCCTGGTCTCCTGAGCTCTGTTGCCTATTCTGGTAGTTAGACTAGGTTTTTATGATTTCAAACGTAATGCAAATAGTAAGCTGAAGATGCTAAAAGGTCTGTCAGTGTATACAGTGTGCAATCTATAGACATTAAATTACATACTTAATTTAGAACACAATTTGAAGCGTGATAATTGTACTTAATTAGAAAGATCTCCTATATGCCTATCTCATATTATATATTTGCACAACCATAGTTCAGTCGTCGTTGCTGCTGGTTTCCTTCAGAGTATAAAAGACAGTTGGTTATCTGCTTTAAGCAGCTGTGGATGGAGTTGTTTCTACACAGACTCTGCCAGTCTCCACATGTTTTTACTTAAGGGACAGCAGTGCTTAAATTCAGCTGTATTGTTTCCACAGTGGCTTGTCTACAAGGTCTACAGGGGTTTGTCTACAACCACCCACAACTTTGTGGGGCAGAGTTTATGATACTAACCCTACAGACCTGAGCTGACTCCATGTAGTCTGAGCACCAGTGTCTCCTCACTATAATTCTGGGATTTAGGGATGCAATGCAGAGGTAGTAGAGTGGTTCCACATGAAGACAGTGACAGGGTTATCCTGGCTCAGTCCCAGCTCGGCCATACATACAGCTGCTGCCTGAGCTGCTTGGTACCTCTAGGTGCTTTCTAAAGAGCTCTAAGTATGGTACCACTGCAATGCAGAAAGAGAGCCTGGCTCGAGGAAAGCACTCTCCTGCAGCCAAGAGCATAGGAGAGCAGTGCTGAGCCATCTGATGTGCAGTGCTACATTTGCCTTACCTGCCTCACCCTGACCCTGGAGCGCTGGGCATGCTTCAGAGTTGTGCCAGAGGGTCTGCAGTGACCAGCTTGGCTTCAGCTGGACATAAGCTCTCCAGCTCTGCCAGATACTGCATTATCTTACCAACACTTTTGTTGTCTAGGTTGTTCTGTTTCTCAAAGATATTTCAGCTCCCTCTTGTGTTGGTGAGTAGAGCTACGTAATGGGCTTTAAGTTACATTTAGGGAATCACAGAAAGATATTTTACTAGTGGCACCCCGGCTGGCATGCTTATTACTTGCACTGAGTGAAATGTTTTTCTTTCAACCACAGCAATCCTGAATCATTTCCATAAAGCTGTCCAAAGCCCAAGAACATGTGTACAGACTTGCATGGATTCACTTCTACTGTGAATTCCACCTTATTTTCTTGCTGTTTAAGTAAATGGTCAAAAATGTGGAGTGGTGAACATACATAGAAAGTAAATTTTAAAGCTGGGCATACAAATGTTTGTGGAATAGTTGTGCTTATTTTTGTTTCTCCTAACTGATATTTTTTAATAGTTGGCATAAATGAAAGCAAGATGGTAACAAAATTTTCCGAGACACAAGAATGGAAAGAACAAATATAAAGTCTGCTTGTATTAATATAAATTATTTAAATAGGAGCAATATGGAGTATATAGGGGAATTTTACTTCTAGTGATGCTTGTGTTCTTCCAAAAAAGTAGTTATAGTGAATTATTTTAACATTTGTTGAAAAGATAGAAAGTCCTCTGCGTTTTGCATGTTTAATTCCAAACCACTGAAGAGGGAAGTAAATGAAGTAGAAATGTGTGTTTCCAAAGAAATGTGGAATTGACTTTCTATTCCTAACTGGATTTCTCTTGTGACTGATTATTACTAGCAGAAGGGCACCAGTTGTTATCAGACTTTGGAGTGCTTGCTTTGCTGAGTTTGCAGTGTACATATACTTTATGATTTAATTTAAACATCTCTAATGAAGTGTTGTATTCCATCCTGCCTCTGTGTTGTAAGCAACCACCCTGTTGACATCACTGGCACCTTGGCCTGATTTAAACCTGAATGATTGAAACCAGACTTAATAAAATCAAACACTCTGGAAAGCCGAAGCATAGAACAACTTCAACCTTAGTTATTGCCCAACTCTTAAGGTTTGAAAACAAAAGCCAAATGTGTCAGAGTTTGCCTGTCACTGCCTTGGCTTGGAAATTGCTCTTTAAAGTGACTTCTTCCAAGTCTGAGGCTTAGAGTTTACTCATATTTTCCCTCCCTGCCAAACATGGGACAGCTGAAAAGAATTAGCCTAGATTTTTAGTAAGTTTTCTGTCCTCTCACTCCATGTAAGTCATGAAAATCAGCTCTTTTCTGTTGAACTTAAAGGTGCCTTTCATTAAGGATTAGATGAACTGTCACATTACAGTACTCCTACCTCTTCCTATAGTTTATTTCTGTGCTGGTGGAGATAGACAGTCACTTCTGGAAATATTCTACTCTAAATTAATGGTTGGGTCAGCTTTGTGTGAAAGAATCTAGTCCCAAAGACAAAAAGTGTCTGTTTCTCTTAAGACAAATGAGATTGGCTTTCTGCCTGTGGCCTGTTTTGGAAGCACTTGTGTTTCGTCATTCCCCAGACTGCCACAAAATTTGGGTCTCAAAGCATAATGAGATGTTGAATTCCCTTTTTTATTCTTACCTTCTGAAAACTGCACCTTGAACCTATTTCATGGTAAGAAAAGAATCATAATATTTAAAGTTTCAGAATCACAAATTGAGCTGTTCCTGAGATCAGTGGAACTAAATCAGTACATTGTGGGTAGATTCTACCACTATCTAACCCACTAAAAATACAAATTTGTGTCTCGAGCATGATGCAGTAACAGAATATGTGTAGAACCACTTCAAATCATAAAGGAGCAAAGGAAGAATATAGGGATTTCATTTTGCTTTACAAAGACTTAAGCACAAGAATATTACAACAAAGACCCTTTTTAAAATGCTGTTGACATCAAAGTTCTGTAATAAAGCAGTTCTTTGTATGAAGATGCTGAATGTATAACTTCTTATAGTGCACTTCAAAGTCAGGTTCTTTAATTGACTACACACATTTATTTCCTTCTACTATAAATGATCTCTCTTTACGTTTGAGTTATGAACACATCATATATTATCTTTGTAAGGGCAGCAGATGTCCTTGCTGTTATTACTTGTCATTGTAACCAGTTCCTTTGAACTCATCCCTCCTTATTGTTTTCAAAGCACTGAGTTTATCTTACCCAACCCCCTGCCAACAGTTTGTGTATCACTACTGATGTTTCAGGGTGCTCTCTTCACAGGAGAAATAGCAGCCACAAGTATTTCAGAGCTATAAATACAGACCTCAAGATCCCCACTGTAGCCGGGTCATGGTCTAACACGTGCTAGGTTATTTATGGTAACCGCAGTGTCCCTTTTGTTCCTACAGAGCAGGACTTGCTCTGCAGGTGTGTGCCCTGATATCCTTGTATTCCTAACACAGAAATATTAATTGATTATTCAGATTAATTCAACAGCTGATTCAATTACCCTTTCTTTATCCTAAGCAAATCCCCTTTTCTCCTGGTGGTGCATAATGTAATTATATACAGAATGAATTTTTTTTTTACTTTTTCATTGGTAATTAATATTTTTTTTGGAGTTGTTTCCAGCTGTTCAGTTTGAGTGTGTCTTGGCCTGTCAGAGCCTCTATTGCAGAATTCAGTTCTGCTCAGGAATTAGAAAAAGGCTGTCTTTCTAAAACTGTGCCTTTCTCCTCCCTGCTTTAGTGCTTCATTGAAGCAGTGAAGCAGCTGAGCAAACAGAGGTCTGCTCTAAGACCTTTTGCAAGTATAGAGAAACAGGCCAAGCCTGTAGAACATATGATTGCTTTAAAGCCTTCAAGTCAGCTCAGTTTGGCAGCAGTTGTTTCTGTCGGAATACTGCTATGTTTCCTTGCCCTGGCGAAGTTGGTACATCAGGGAAGATGTGAGTCTTTTGTCCAATTTCACATTCATTGGTGGTAAGTATTGCATTTGTACAGGAGAGACCAAAGCTCACACGAGCAAGAGTCTTAATCACACAGGAATACAGGTCAACATTACAACTGCATTTTAACCGTAGTCTGCTAATGCTTATTCTAGAGGCAGGATGCTGAGCTATTTTACCTTTCAGAGGAAACACACTTAGACATACAATTTTGAATAGATAGCAAAGTCATTCAACACTTACTCATAGAATTCAGCTGCAGGAGTGAGCTTGTACTTTGAGTATTTGGTACCATTGCCAAGCACTGATGCATTGAAGAGTTTGGGATCTGTACAGTTTGGGCTGTTCCAACTGTTGTCACAGTTTGTCCATGGGAGCTCCATGGTGAATGATGAAAACAGATAATACAGAGACCAAGCTATGATAACGTTGTAGTAGAAACCCACGTAAAGAGCTATGAGTATCACTGCATAGCCTACACCTAAAGACAAAGGAAAACTAGATTATACATTGCATTTTACTTACAACAGTAAATGCAAACATTGTAGTTATACTCAGCTGTATATGGCTGCAAATTCACTTTAGATATTCAGACCAATAAAAGAAATCTTTGACGTTTTACACACACACATGTGAGCGCAGTCTCAGTGACCTTAAAACGAAAAATTACATGAATTATTTTGGGAAATGGATGACTTTTAGCAAAGCTAGTTATTTGACAGAGAAAAACTGAGCAGTGCAATGTCAAAATTTGCTATTGTACTGCTCCATTGTTCATCTGCTTCCAACACAGAAGACTGCAAGCCAGCGTTAGGAGTGAAACTCACTTCATCTTCGTAACGTCTAACCCCTTAGCAACTTTTCTTCAAAAAGCAAAGCTCAAGATTTAAATGAAAGTTCCCTATGCCTTATGCTCACCCTTGAGTCACTGTGGAAAAGACACTGGTTCTTCTCCTGTTTCTTTCCTATTGTCACTCTCCAGATTGGCTTCTGCCAGCTTGTAACTAGATTCAAAACATGCATGAAACAGTCTGAGCTCCTACACTGAGGGGCTTCAGGTGGTTCTTGGGCATGCTAGTAAATCTTGGTGAACATCAGGCTTGGGGCTAACTGTGTGTGGACCTTCAAAAGATTCCATTATCTCCCCAGGATTACAGAATCTCTACTGTAAGCACTCTCTTTTAGTTCTGAACGTTTGTTTTGTATTTTTGCATACTGTGAATTCTCTGAATCCTAACCCAAGGTTGTATTTATTATAT
This sequence comes from Coccyzus lansbergi, assembly GCA_033558105.1. Classification (NCBI taxonomy): domain Eukaryota; kingdom Metazoa; phylum Chordata; class Aves; order Cuculiformes; family Coccyzidae; genus Coccyzus; species Coccyzus lansbergi. The sequence continues at coordinate 2,455,271 of JAUMJK010000426.1, read as the reverse complement.
CTAACAGGTAGAGAATACAGCTGTTTTGTGGCTATCATCACTGTGATATCATCAGTGTGAATCTCTACTTCCGTTCTTCCTTAGTTCAGTTCTTTGGAGATACTGCATCGGAAGCCTGCTAGTAGGAGATTGTAGTTCTTGAGGAGATAATTAGGATTTCATATTTCTTGATAAGGCAATGAAGTAGCACACACTGAGTATTAATTCTTGGTTTAAAATTTGCATAAAGAATAGATGTTGACCCTGGAGGAGCTGGTAGTTCAAAGACTGCTGCATATACTACTTTTTGCACTTTAGGAGTCTTTTAATATATAGACAAGTTTGCACATCCCTAATATTGGGCAAAAAGGTTGTGAATGTAAAGAAGAAGCTGTATATTTAAATCCTTGGTGCTTAAATGAACTCAAACTCTAGTGATACGTTATGACTCATAGAATGGAGCAGGGGGGTGAATCAACAAAGGGGATAATTCTTAAAAATTAATGTGAATGTTAAATGCTAAGTCCAAACAATACAGGTTGCACTGAAATTGGATGATTTCTGTTTTAAAAAGGATACCTGAAATTCCTCCAAATCAAGAGGACAATGATAGGTATTTAATACCAAGATTAAAAAATATTGGATCAAATATATCTTAAATGTCATTCCTCTGAAATCAAAAGAACATTCAGGAATGAATTTCCCCTCCTATTCCTAGGTCTACCTTTTCTTAAAAGTGATGCTCCATCACCCACACTCCAAAATAGATCCTGGAAAATACAGAGATGAAAACAGACTCTGTTGCAAAGCTTAAAGGGTATATTTTTAATCGCATGTGTTATGAGAACATCTCATTAGAAATTAACTTCTTGGAGTTCACAGCAATAATATTCATAGCTAAAATTAATACTATAGTGCTGTTCACTTAGAGAATCTGTTTTAAATTTGTGTGGAGTATGCACTTTTCATTTGAGTTTGAGGTATGAGTCATTCCAGAAATGATTCAAAAAGTGTTAGCAGTAAAATGTGTTTGTAGGTTATCAGAAGATTTGATCAAAACTTTAAAAGTACAGGGTTTATATTAGTGCCGAAGAGCAAATACAAGTCAATGCTTAACACTTTTTTGAGAATCAAATAACTTATGCTATTCTATAGCCTTGTAATAAGAACACTTAAAAATCAACAGTAATGTATGTTTAGTGCACCTTGAAAATGTCAGCTTAAAAACATAGCTGGAATGTCAACAAGAATACACATGAAATAAGTTCTATTTTCCTTTCTCATCATCTTTTCAATCCCAAAGTCAACAGACAGAGTACCTTTGGGCACAGTGGTATTTGGCTCAAACACTTTGAGATCCTTAAGGTCTAATTTTTATAGTTAGGTTTTCAGAATCCTCATTGCTATCCAAAGGTATTAACTGATACCAGAAGGAATTATGATTGAGCAAGGGCCTTTAAGTTCCTGAGTGCCGAGAAGTCTCCAATAAAGGGATGATAGAAGAGCTGGGTAAATCTATATAGATTAATTTTTAAATTTTGGCATAGATTTTTTTTAATTAGCTTGCTTATTTTTTTTAATGATGTCTCTAATTTTGCTGTGAGGTTTCATTTGACTGATAAGAACACTACTCTGTTATCCTATTCTGAGATACACTAGAGGAAAGCTGTATTTTCAGAAAGACGACTAATATTTACTCAGTGTAACCTATATCCAGGCACCAGATCTGCCAAGTTTGGATTGCTATTGTTAAGCTCCTCAGCTTTTGTCAGTCAGAGGATGAACATGATCCAAATGTTAAGCTTCTAAGATCAGCTGAGCTTGAGTGGTTTCATTTCAGATAGCTCTGTGTTAAAAAGACTTTTACACAAGATTTTAGATATAATCTGGTGTAGACGTAGGGGAAGTCAATGATTTAGCTGGTACGCAATGCTGAAGAAAATTCTTGAGGTTCCCTAAGAAATACTTGTTTCATGGACAGAAAGTATATAGCTGCCTTCACCCAGGGAGACTCCTTTATCCCTGATCAATACCAAACACCCTTATCAGTATCCAAATACCTAACCTCAGCTATTTCTTCCTCGCAGAATGATTCCAACTCAGTGCTCAAGACAACGTTCCAAAGCCTTTTATTTAGTGATGCTGTAAAGTTAACCCTAGTGGAAAACACTCAATAGTAATAATAATGTTCAGGTTCTGATAAGTGCTTTTCATCGCTAGATCTGAAAGCTACTTCACAAACTCTATCTGAACCATTGCTCTCATTTCACAAGGAGGAAAACTGAGGCATAGAGTCACAGATAACTCAAGTCTGAACCTCCCCTGGTGGAGCTTGAGGCCATTCTTCCTTGCCCTGTCCCCTGTCACTTGGGAGAAGAGGCCAGCACCCTCCTCTCCACAACCTCCTTTCAGGTAGTTGTAGAGAGCAATAAGGTCTCCCCTCAGCCTCCTCTTCTCAAGGCTAAACAACTCCAGTTCCCTCAGCCGCTCCTCCAATGTTTCCACACATTCGCACTGGCAGCCCCTCCTTCCACTTAGAGATATCCAGCTCCTACTCAGTAGGTAGGGAAAGGGAGGACAGGTCTCAATGGCTCCTGCTCGTTGTGCTTTGTTGCACTGCTCAACAATAACCCTGAAGATGATTTCTGTGACTTTTCCCATTTTTTGCACCACCTGTGATAACAAAAAATTCTTCTGACTTCATGGGTTGGGGAAAGGTCAGCAAATATCATGATGTCTGTGGAAAAGATGAAAGACCTTTACTTTGTGACCACAACTGTGTGGCACCTCACAGTGCTTTTCAAATGAGCAGAGGGATGCTTACCTTTGAAAAGTGGACAGATTTTCCACACAGTGGCAGCCCCTTCTCGATTATATTGTCCAAGTGCTAATTCCATGTAGAACAGGGGCATTCCAGCAATGATTAGGAAGAGGATATAGGGAATAAGGAAAGCACCTGTAAAGAGAATAATTGGACACTGTAGTCTGTTTTCCTACATTTTCCTATCTCTATTGGTTACTTTTACTGGCTAAAGACAAAGCCACTGCTCTATCTGTAAGGAAGAATCTTTGTTCTCTTGTCCCTAGTATCTAGAAAAATTATTTTTGGTAGATTTACTGTCAGATTTCTTGCAAGTGACAGCCTCCCAAGTGCAATGCTTGCCTCACTTTGACAGTATTGCAGTGTGTGGAGCTGAATCACAGGCCTAGTGTGTATTTGGGAGGTGCGGAGTTTGCCCAGAGTGCTCCTTTCTTAAATTTAATGCCAAGAGGCTGAGAAAACAAAATGCCACAAACTGAATAAGAAAATTTGTGTTTGAGAAGATTAGTCCTGGAGATGTGTAGTGGACGCATACATATTAAATGCTAGTTTAAAACACGTGTTTTCTAAGTATGACTAATACCATGGTGAACGGTGAAGTGCACTGCACTTAGACATACTTGCTTAGGCATCATCTATTTGGCTACGACTCATTCCAGACTTCAGTTAAAGGAGGTTTCTTTCTTTTTTTCCTTCCCCCGCAGGGGATTAATAAGGTGTGGTGCAATTTTCAGCAACGAGCAGTTAGACAGTGTGGCAGGCTTTCGTAGCTGGGTTACTTTTCACGTAACTAAATGATTGAAGTATTTTGAAATTGAGGTAAATATCAAAGTAAGGGTGCTTAGTCACATTAAGCTGATTTAATGTTTTGGAAACTTCTGGAGACTTCTTGTTTCTGACTGGGTAAAACATACCAAAATGTCAGGTATTTTGGAAGTATCTTGATATTTGCTCTTCTCCTCCAAGCTAGTATCCAGAATCAAGCTTCCTGGTGTTCACCCTTTCTGACATCGTGAGCACTTCATGAGAAGGTAAATGATGGTCATTCAACTTGCTGCAAACTAGAATGGTGTGCAAATGCTTATGAATGGCCTGTGTGATACATGATCGGCCTCATGCTGTGATTGCACAGTGGCACGGCCATAGGACTGGGTTGTGTGCAGTGTTTTATAAACAAGAGGTGGTGTTCGGAAGGAAACTTCACACTGTTTGAGATTCTAATAGTCCACGTGCCAAGGAGAAGGCAAACCGGTATCCCGTCAGGCCTCTTGCTTTAGGTCCAATGATGTGAATATGAGCATCATACCAGACTTCTCTAAAGGGGCAGCCTTGTGAGAATGGCTGGTTAATCCCTGCCGGGTCTATGAAATACAGAGATGTTAGGAAGAGTGTCACAATGCCTGCTATGTCATTTCTGCCTGTGCCACTGGCGACAGAAACTGCTGTGTTTTAATTGCACAAATCCACAGGGATAGTCAGATTTGTATGGGCCAGACAGCTGGGCTCAGGGAACACAGTGTTTGGCTAGCATTTCAGACTAGTCTGCCAAGACCTACCTACCTCAGAGAGACGATGCAATGCAATCTGTGGGATTGCTGCCTTGGCAGGAACACACTGATAGTACTTGAGGGGATTCCGCTCCCCCACTGTGTGATGGGATGGGGCTGAGTGCACAGCTGCATCTCACAAGGTGATGCCAGTCTCAGCAATCCCTAATGGCTCCTATTTCCTCTTATATAAAAAAATCTGGAGTAATTAACATCTGTAATACAGCCTCAGTGTAAGAGCCTTACTTGACTTTCTAGTGAATCACATGCGGCTCAAAAGCCACAGGCTGGGTCCTGACTGTGGCAAGTTGCCACACCTCTCTGTTAACAGATTTTGAGATCCATAACCATCTCTTAAGGTACTAGTGTGTACATGGAGTTAAAACAGCCGTGTATCTTACGCAAAACTAGATTAGGTCAAGCCCTCAGATTCCACAACAACCACCTGTGTGAAACTTCAAGTGGAAACTTGCACAAAAGCTTTTAGAAAAGAATATTAATTATTGCAGGACAAAACACAAGACAGGCCTTTTGATTTTGGTATAACGGGATCCTTCACAGAGTGTCTCCTCCTTCTATTCTCTGTTGTTCCCATCATCCTATGGGGTGGGAAGCAAAGAGGAAAACTGCTCCTCCCAGTCCAACAAGCAGATCTCACCTCACTTCTAAATACCAGAAGGAAAGAAGCACTGATTCGCTAATGACTGCAAAAAGGTCATTTAAACAGCTGCTATTATCTTAAAAGGATTTGTTGATGCACATACCAGAAGCAGGCCAGGCCAGGGTGAATTGAAACAATTTTGAACTATTTGCACTGGGTAGCCTAGTGTGTTTGTTACCATGGTTCTTCTAGTCAAAATGTTAACTGGTGAGATATCTGCTAAAACAACAAACTTTGAACACATATTGCAGTATGTTTTCGGATAAGAGTGTTTTCAGTATTTGTGCAGGAAAAGAGTGTAAAACCTAAGATCTCCCAACTGGCGAACTGTAATACAAACTAATCTCTTGTATTTGATCAGCGCTGCTTGCTTTTTTTCATACAGAGTAAATACTACTTCAAAAGATATCAGCAAACGTTTGATAGAATGTATTATGTTTGCTTGGGCAATGAGGAAAAGGAGTGGAAACTCTATTCTGTGCAGATTCTTGTGAATAACAAAAGGAAGTCCCTAATGCAGGGATCTCGAAATCTAGATTGTACGAGCTCATCACGGATAGGAAGTCTAGGTAATTGGAAAGGCAGGTATTTCTTAGATCAATGCTGTCTCTGACTGTTCAGCAGAGTAGCTACCAGCTGACTTGCACAGCCACTGAGAGCACCTCTGAAGGAGGCAATCTTGAGGCTACTGCTGGCTCCTGGAAGAAAAAGTGGAAGGGTAGGAGAAGGTAGACTGAAGTCTTTACTGACCAGACTTTAAAGGCAATATACGTTTCTGTGGTACAGCAAAGAGAAGTCGGAGTTGCAAAGGAGCATGATGTAACCTCAGTGTCAAAGCCAAGATGATGTTTTTAACAGCAGCTCTATGATGATGCTAAGCCCAACCAGCAACAGAGTGTAGTAGTCAAACAGCACATTTTTCTGCAAAGCAGATCACACAACATACTATAAAAACTTCAGCAACACTTTACACATATAAAATCCTCCAAGTATGCAATGAAGTCTTCCAAGTATGCAACCTTTTTCATGGAAAGTATTTCTGAATCATAAAAGCAGTGGAGCTGTATTACTGCGAGTGACATGTTTGGGGTTTTTTTAAGCCCTTATATTTAGCTACTCCCTCTGACAAACCATTGCTAGATTTAAACCTATTTATATTTCTACTCTCAATTTGAGTTCAGAGCCTTCAGTTTTTCCAGAATTCCAATTTTAATAGTGTTCTTTTCACTCAAAAGAAAGTGAAAAGATAGTTTCCAGAAATGGTTCAATGCTGGCTGTTCCATGGGCTGATGCCAAGTGAAGCCTGTATTTTTGTCTTGAGCTGTTAACTTGCTACTGCCTTGAAATCACTTGAAGTAAGTGCCATGTATTTATAAGCTGATGTCTGTGTTGCAACAGAAAGCGTTACCCAAGCTCTTCCATGCAAACCCAGTCATTTCTTTTGCTTTTCATTACAAAAGTAACGAGCTAAAGAAACCCATTAGTAGCTATTTTGAACAAATTAAGGAGAGTTAAGTATACCCAGCCACTCAGAGCAGCATGATTCATTCATAAATAACGTCCAAGTCACTGGCTGAAGTCCTATTTACATGAATTAATGAAATGATCATATTTATGATAGGTTTGCAAGACTATTAATCAAGTTGGTCTAAGATGGCCAGTGTGGCAGTGGGAGCTCTGGAACTTTGTGTGGGATTCCTGCTGCTAACCTGACAACATTTTCCTTGCTGGTAGCTTAGGAAATTAAGCCATTGCTATCTTCGGTTGTGAATGTGACCACAGAAAGAGCAAAAATCTGCTTTACAAAGTTGCAGTGACAAGTTTTATTTTTATATTGTGCCTCCTTATAGCCAAATTAATATTGGAGCTGGCCCCTTTGTTTCTAACAAATTGATTAGCATCAAGGGGAATTTTTACAGTAGTTTGGTAAGCAGATGATCTAGAGTTTGCAATAATGTGAAGGTCTAGCTGCTAACATTCCTGCCTAAGTCCATCTTGTGGTTTTGTGCCTTTTTCTTTTTAACTTTCTGTCTGGTTTAAATAAGAAATGAGAGAGTAAGTGAGCCTAACTCTTGCAGAGTAAATTCATTTTGTACAATAATAATGACCATCATCTCTGTAAGTACTGACATTTTGCTTATTAGGTAAAGTACTGAGCTATTGCACTGAGCGAAGATCAGTTTTTAGCCAGTGGAAGTCTCCTGTATCAGTTTATTCAGAATAGTTTTTTATTACTTTAGTCTTTTATACTCTCACATAATTCTTAGTCTGGAAATTCTGTCTCCTTAGGAGTCCTTAAGAGAAAGACGTCTGTTATTTGGGTTGAAATCTTGGCTCTGTTGACGTCAATGGAAAAAAAACACCCATTGACTTCAGCTGGGTCAGGATTTCTCCCCTGTGGTTTGTGAATATATTGATTTTAACTAAGGCTGTAGAGCCATACATAAATGAGAAACAAACTGCAGAAAAGGAGCAAATGATCAAACTCTTCCCCAAAACAAAATCTCGCAGTGTCTCTGGTCTCACCAACACCTGCCTCATGATCTCATTGACACATCTGCATTTCTCTTTAGAGAGGAGTCAAAAGCTCTACGCAGCACAAGTCAGTCCTTAAGTTTGTGATAAATCTTATTTATAAGATGCCTGTGTACAGCTATAATCACGCCTCATTTTGGGGGCACAGGCTATTGAGCTTTCTGCTAGCGTCAGTCTCATTGGATATCTGTAGGCAGATATAGTCCTGTAACAAAGAAGAGTCTGTAACAAAGATACTTTTGAGCAGCTTCCAAGCTATGAGCTTTGTTTCAGTAACACTTGACCTTGAACTTTCTATTATCACAGTTAGTCCAACATACTTAATTGTTCCTCCTCACTGAAACTCCTCGCTTTTTGTTACTGGTGTTGTGAAATAAAGATGTTTCTGCCAAGCAGGCAAGACATTGAGACCTGCTGGAAGGCAGGTTACATCAACATCAAAGAAGAAAAGAAAAAAAAAAAAGCATGGCTTTATTGAAGAATGGAACTGAAACTCTGTATAAATCCTTTGAGGGAACTGTAGAGAACAACCTCTAATACTAAGTTTTAAAGAAATTATTTCTTTCTGTATCGTTCCTTGGGAAGAAGAGACTGTATTTTAATGTTGTGCTCATTTAAAAAATGGTGCGTTCAAGGGGTAACCTCTTGTTAATGGATTGTCTTCTTGCTGTCATTGTGGCCATGCTGACAAGTGAGGTCCTTGATGTGAATTAGGGATCACTAAAAACTGTCATTTCTATTAAGTCCTAATAAATTAAAGGAATTGGGAGATTCAAGAAGGGTTTGCTTGGGAACAATCACTGTTACTGAGAAGCTCTGAATTTGAAAGTCATGAGCCACCCTGTTAGTTCATCCAGTTTTTTTTTTTCTAGAAATGCAGTAGGTTGGTGTTAGATTATCACGTTAGGATCTAGATCTACTGCTCCACCTTGTGGTCTGAAAAAAGTTTTCCATTATTCTATTCTATATCAGAAAGTCCAGACTATCTCTTTGGGTTTTTTAAACTGAACTGGAAGTTGACTGGAATCAGTATCATACTTTTCCTTGAGATACTGATTCTAAGGACAAGTAACATATTGTCACCTTTGGTACACTTCAAGACAGACATTTCAGAGAAAGGGAGGTAAAAGTTAAATCAGTGCAGAGTGCTACTCTACACATAATTCAGAAGATGCAGAATAAATTATAAATAGCCAGCAAAACCATAAGATACACAATACTTAGCAGCTTTTTTTTCTCAGTACTTACACTAACCCCATGGTAACAGCTTGTTTGTATGGTCAGTGAGGCAATCAGATATGGTGTATTCTTCCACACTGCCCATGGGCCAGAAAATCAGCTGTTTCCCACAGTTCTGCAGACTTCACTAAAGATGAATGCTATGCAATTACCCAGCCACAGTCTTTCCTGTACATGAATCCCATAAAAGCTCTTTCTCAAACTAATAAGAGTGCTGAAGCAAGACATGTTTTTTTTTTTACTCACTGTGTCACTAATTGCAGTGCTTGGAAATCATGCAATACTTTTCTCCAGCTCTGAAATACAGACTTTAAAGGAGCAATATCCTTCTGCTGTTGAAATTACAACTCCTGTGTCCTTCAGTAGGGCAGGATGAAACTGTTACTGCTCTTTGGATGCTGGGTTTGTTTCCAGGGAAGCAGTTTGTAACAAAGCTGTCCAAGAGAGGCTTCATACTTCTGTGGTCTAGCACCACTGATCTGGTAGTGTTGGATCCTATTTTAGATACTTAATTTAATGTATATCCTTAAACAACAGTTGAACAATAGCAATGAGTTAATACCTACATTAAGAGCACAGCTTCTGCAATCATTTATGCTTTTGGAAAAGAGTGATTGTGCTTATACAGCCCTGAGAGTAGGAGCACTGGAAAAAATACCATCCTCTGTAATAATCCTTATTGTATAACAAGGGCAGCTACTCTTACTGCATACCAGTAATCAGAACACTAGTCATAAAACACATTTATGGACTGGGAAAAGACACCTGCCTGCCCAATCATGTCCAAGTTTGGTTTAGCAATACATTATCACAGAATTCCGTGCGCTGGGGAGTCAGTACTGTGTTCTGGGTGAATATGAGCGTGAATAAATACATGGCTTATGTAGCCAGACCTCTCTGCTGCTGGTTTCTGTTTCTGAATGGTAGAACCTAGTTCTCAAAGTTGTGTACTGGGCTGTCACCTTTGTCATGCTTCAGGAGGGACATTGCAAAACTTGCTTAAATAGAGAATAGGGGAAAGGAGAAGGAAGAGTGAAAATAAAACAAGGATAGCTTTGATAAGTAGTTTAGAGGTTCTTTCCTATGGTCTTCAGGAAGAATAATATGTCACAAGGCAAGGAATTTAACTGTTTCTCTTCCATTCTCCCCACCTCCCTCTGAATTTTTTATGGACCAAAGGTTTCAGAATCAGTACGGCTAACATTAAGTATGTTGAATCTATACAGAAGTTACGACACTGAGTTATATTACAGTTATCTACCCGGGATTTCCATGAGAACAGGAATTATTCAGCATTACTGGGCGTCTCAGCACTTTTGGTGCTGATTTTCTGCAGGACTCAGATATTCATATTTAGGAAGTCAAGTTCCAAGCGTCAGTAAAGCCTTTCATTTGAAACCGTTCAGACTTGGCACTAATGCATAAGATCTACACAATTAAATGAAAATTTGCCATGATAGGTCCAGCACTTAACTTGGAGGAAGAAAGAAAGCAAGGGGAAGAATAAGGAGTTATAGTTGGAGGGTGGAATTACAGGTTGTCAAGACAAGGGTGATAGGCTTCTAACATGAATCCTTTGCCTCCAGATGTCCTGAGGAAGCGAAATTGAAGGTTTATAACAAGTGTGGTATTCCTAGAAAACTTTACATACTCTTCATTGAAACTGGATTGGGGTGGCAGAGTTACCCTGAATACAACTTTCAACTTCGATAATAATAATTTCTAGTCACGTTTCAAGTCAAGAGTTAATTAATTGTACTGCCTGCCTCTTTCACTGCAAGATTCCCCTAAATCCATTATCATGGTTTAGATTATTATGTATGAAGGCTACAGACTGAGAGAATGGGAAGCATTAAGAAAAATGTAGTAGTAAAGGGTCTATAACTATATTAGAGACTCCATTTAAATTTATCTCCTGTCTCCTGAACTGCAATATTTTAATATAAATATATCTCTAAGAATAGAATTTATGTGGTTATGGTTTATTATTTTATAACAGTGCTGAGAGTATTTACATACAACTTCGCCTAAGAATTACAATGTATGTAGAAGCTGTGGAGTTTACAGTGAAACTGATATAGGAGAGCCATGCCGCAGTTCCTAACTATTTAATTGGTTAACCTGGGAAAAAGACTTTAGAACTGAGAGATGCTGATATGCTTCCCATTAAACACAGCAAAAAATGAAGGCATGGGCTATTTGATGTTGCTTCTCAGAACTGCTCAAAATTCTTTAAACCATTTGTTTCCATTTTTAATTCACAACAAGAGGTTCAGTAATTTGTGGCCTGGTTTTAATCATCGTTTCCCTCACAGCATCTCTAAGCACTCACTAAATTTGTATGTTCCCTCTGATCTTGTGTGTAAGTAGTTGTATTAGCATTCTGTTCTGTGTTGGTGTAAGTACGGGGAGGAAAGTATCTGTCTTGAAATAATATCTTTAGGACCGCTGGAGCTGTATTTGCATATCCCTCGAACTGACAGACAGGTTTGTGATATTTTGCCAAAAGATGAAAGGGAAATTCTGCCCCCAAACCACACAGACCATGTCTCGGAACTCCTAGAGATATTTTTGTTCCCTTCAGTACAGAAAGGCTGTTGGTTGCTACGCTTTTAGCATGGCCTTTCTATTTTTCATTGCTTCTAGCGAATTTAATAAAGAGCTAAAAAATTGCAAGAAAACAGAGTAGAAACAGATGAAGCTTAAGTGCCTACAATTTCAACTTAAAATAGGTACCCAGACCCTGAGGTCCCTGGCCAAACTGTAAGAAACTCCTGCATCTGTTTTAATAGGTGTTAATATGGAGGTAGTTGGCTTCCTAATGTGACTTTCAGACCTTACTTGTCTAGGAGGGATACCTATCCTATTGAAATGTCTTTCTAGGCATACTTCAATATTTAAGTTTCTTGCCAGAACTGAGGAAGACATACAGACATAAAGGGAGGGGAAGGCAACACCCTGAGCAGAAATTTAGATTTCCAAACAACTGAACTAAGTTTACTACTTGCTGCCTTTTCTGCCCCTTCAGAATAAAGTGCTCCTGAGTAGCAATCAAAATAGGTTTGTTCAGTGTGCTTAGAAAGAAGAACTTTCTTTGCTGTTGTCAGAAGATTCAATTCTTTTTTACCAACTCTTTGCAATGCTTCATATATAGCAGGTGTGTGACATAGTAGCTTATAACTATTACAGTTGTGAAGATTTACTTTGTGGAGCAAATGAGACATAGAGGAGAACAGGGAATTTCAGAAAAGCAGCTGGCGTGTGAGCTACAGTGCTGGCGAGCCTAGGTGAGTCTGTGCTCTGTATAAACCAGATGATTAGTGACTGATCAAGGAAAGGAGAAGTGATGAGGTTAAATGGGAAAGGGAAGATAGCAAATGTGAGCTGGGCACAGAACCCACCTCTGGGGAAGGAGATAGTGCCACACAGCATGACTGAACACGGCCCCAGTGTCACACAATGCCCAGGACCCCAAAGATCATGGCCACAGTGCGGAGATCAGCATAGCAGTTTAACCTGGCTGAGGTCACTGTTTCGATGTGCTAATGGGAATTGAAACCCCTTATTAGGAAACCAAAATCACTAGATTTGCATCTAAGCTTTGATTGATTGATGAGTCAAACTCTTGGCGTAGGCTTTGCAGTGAGATCACTTCAAAGTCAATTTATTATTATCACCATCAATGCTATTTTGGAATGTAAACCCTGATATTACAAGGCAAAGGTCATCCACCTTTGAAGTGTAAAATGCCAGATTATATCCTTTTGCAAAGTAGTGATTAAATCTGCTGGCAGACACTTGGCAAAATGCAAGGGGCAGAGCCTGGAGGAAAGTCAAGGGGCTGCTGGTCAGCGTCATAACTTGTCTTTGGTGAAGTGGTGCCAGGCTCACAGCTCTGTGGGAGGTGATGCTTTCACAGGTGTCACTCTCAGTATGCAACAGCTCTCCACTCCTGGTTTTGTGCTGACCCTCTTATTCTCATTTGGATGTGCACTGTCTTCACTACCTGTGCTGTGAATTGCTCAGTCCTGCTTTACTGTTTGTGGAGGTATGAATAGGAAAGAGAGCATTATAAGATACTTCTGGTCTAAAGCATATTGATTGCTGGCAAATTGTTCTGTGGAGCAAATATCTTCTAGAAATGCCGTGGTCTGAAAACACTTAAGAAATAATGCTTTAGAGAAGATTAAAAGTGTATATTATGATAGCTAGAGAACTGTTAAAATATTTATCTGCAGCTATTTGCAAATTCACGAAAAGCTTAATCTGATTCTTATGATACAGTAAGTCTCCAGTGACTAATCCGACAATTACATGCTTCCTAATGAGCAGTCTGAACATGACCGACCTCGCAAATACTTTGGCTCACAAAAAATTACTTCGTGTTGGTAAATTCTTTTCCCACAAATTTAAATGGGTAATATTAATTTTGCCTGTGACAGGAAAATGAAATGAAAACGATCATTAATACTAAAAGTATCTTTAACAAAAGCGACAATAGCTTTGTCAACTAAGACTGAGCATCATCCTCCCCCACTGTGAGCACATCAGTTAATCATACTAGGGATTACTCAACTTCATTTGGCACCAGTAAAACTTTAGATGTAATCCAAATATCAGGCTAAATCTCTCCCTAAGTTGATGAGAGTCTAATTTTAATGCTTTTTGCATTCTTTAATTCAGTACTGGCTCTTACAGGACTGGGGAGCACTTAAAAGGTTGTGTGGGTTATGAAGTCTTGTTTTGAGCACAGTGTTGTTGACTACTTACAGACAGAGTCATACAGCTAGGGAGCCTCTTTTTAAAACAAGAAAAATGGGCTCTTGCCAGAAATGAGTTATGAGGATATAGCACTTGTGAGAATGCCCAGTAGAAATGACAGTAGTTGATGACTTCTCCAGTGACATACCCTGCTCCTTGAAACTCCCACAAATGGACTCCACAAAAAAAAAAGGTATTTTATTTGCTGCAAACAGTGCTTCTCCTTTGTGCTGTGAACAGCAAATACAACTAAGCTGTGATGTTTATTGATCAGCAAACTGACAAGTTGATGTTTAAGAATTTCCCCTTTTGGAGTGTTGCCTTCTCTGCTTAATGAGAGCTCGCAGAGTTTTACCAATTGTACAGAGCCTTCCTATCACCTTGTAAAGTAGTTTAGAGCACATAGTGGGCATATCCTGCTTCCAAGGACTCAGTGAGGACTAGATCTCAGCCAGTCTGTTTGTGCTAAACTGTCCTGAAAGTTTTCTGTGGCCTGTTTCGTATTGTAATACAGCCATGAGATCTGTCTCTGCCCTTGTGAGGCAGGCAAGTCTTATGAAAGTAGGTAATTGATATGAAAAATAGACACTCCAGCTTATTAGATCTTACTAAAGATTAGTGATTTTTTTAAAATTTTTTTTTTTAATAGCAGAAGAATGTTTCCAAAATCACAGTTGTTCACAGAAGGGTTACATTCTGCCATCTATCTTTGTGCTCAAGTCCCATTGGGGTCTCTCAGCAGGATACTCCCAAAACACAGATGTTTCTGGCTCCTCATTCACCATTTTAGTGCTGTCGAATACTTCTGACTCTCAAGCTTTTTGTTACTGGGAGCTGTGCTGTGTGCCTCATGTAAGTAAAACTGCCTGAAGTAAAGAACTGGGAGTTTTGCATGTGTGGAACTTCACAATCTAACCTCAAAGGTGGTATGTCTAGTTTTTAGTCAGGAAATTTCCCTTGAATTTATTAAAGAAATTCATGGATTTGGCTAGTAAGAAGGTGGGGGTGTATATGCATCCATGTCCTTCCGAAATTCAACTCTGAATGAAGGAATATAGAGTGTATTTATACTTTCCTTCTGAGTTCCTGTAAGTTCTCACGCTTTATTGAGAACCACCTATTTTTACAAGCACAGAAAGGCCTTTAGTGTGTCTGCTGGCATCTTAAATTAATCATAGTCAGTCTTAGCAACAAAATAGTCCACACGTCACCCACATCACTTTTTTCAGATGTAAAGGGAGATGCCAGTTTCTACCACTTAGATATCCTTGATGCTGTTTTTCAACATTTAAGAGCACTTGTAGAACCCTTGTGGGTGTAGATTTTGGAAGGATAATAGAATTTTCTTTTTGCCAGATAGCACAGGCTATGCATAAAACAAGTGTTAAAATACCTCAGTGGCTTACAACTTATGGTACTGCAACACGCTTTCTTTTCGCTGCCCATTCTGTATCAGTCTCTTGAAGAGATACAAGTTGATAACCCACATTTAACAATCTCTATGTAAACTCAACTCTAGTTAAATTGCTGAGGCTGAGTAATTGCTGAGGCTTTCAGCATAAAAAGAAACTGAAGGGAGGAAGAGGAAAGGAAACCTTTTTTCCTTGCACTGATCTACTTTGTACACACCATTCAATTCAAGTTTAATCTGTACTGGTTTTTTTTTTCCTTTATCTAGTAGCTCTATATAAATACCAAAAGGCAAACTGTAACCCTATTACAAGCATCTTGTAAAACTTCTTCTAAGGAGCAAATGTGAGCAGGTTATACAAGTATAGGAACCGCACCTGATTTTGCCTCCTTAGTTTGCTTGACAGTCCAGCGAAACTGCTAAGATAATGAAATTAAATGTTCTCCCCATCTATTATTACTTTCATTTTTATTATATATTCTGTATGGAGATATGTAAGCCAGTATTTGTTTGAAACCCACTGGATTATTCCTTTGAGGTAGCAAAACTTGCTCTAATTCTAGAGAGGTTCCCTCCTGCAGTAGCAGGGTGACAAAAATAAAATAAATTTAAATTTAAGAATACTTGTCATTTGGGACTGGAAGGACAGCAATGAATCCTAACAATATCCTATAGCTCTGTGCTTTGCCTTGTGTTCTTTGCTCCTGTAGGAAAATTTACCCTTACAAGCTCCCAAACCCAGTTTGACAGAGAGAAGGGATTGAGTTGACTTGTAAAGTCCTTTTGTGAGCCTGAATCTCTTACAGGAGCTTCTATTAAGCAAAACTGATAACTCTGTGTCTAACATAGGAGGCCGTGAATGGAAAAGTTTTCAGATAGCATAGAGACAATTGTTGTAAAGAGAAGAAAGAGTGTTGTTAACCAGTCCCTGGCTATATTTCCATTCCCCTTCCAGCACAGGGTCTGTCCTGGAAATTCTGTCATGACTGCACACTGTCAGGTGATCTGCTGGTGCCCCTACTTTATCGACCAGCATATAAAAAAATAATTGCAATATCTAGACATGATTAAACTTCATTAAGCCAAACATAATCAAACTGTAAAAATTAGTTTGTTCCCCTATTAGCCACAGCTGAAGTGTCTTTCTCCGGTTTAGCAAGCTGATATCCTCCATGAGAACACCTCCTTAGGAAAGCCCGTTAATGATGGGGTTTGACTGTCAGGACTATCCTAGCTTGTATTATATAGTAAAATATGTCTTTTAAGTGCCAGTAAAGGATATTGTGATATTGCGTGTGTGTTCAAGAATGACACCTTAGGTATCAATTGAGATGCTTCATAACTGCAGTTTGTTCTCTATTGAAAAGCAAAGTAAAGAAGTGTTTATAATCCCTGTATCAGTAAGCATTTCTCAGTCATTCCTTAGACTTTTATAGCATAGGGACTCTCTACATTTCCTTTTAACAGTTCGATTTCACTTTGATGGTATAGAAGAATTGGTGCAAACTTTTCACTGAAAGGTGCCTCTTGTATCTGTGAAGTAGCTATCTTTCTTTCCACTGCTATTTGAATTAAAAATGCTAATAAAGACCCAGGTTTCTCTAGCTGAACTGACATAATACATGGAGACTAGACCAAATGCAAGAGCCTCACAGAGTGTTACCTCCTGTGCCCAAGGTACCAGCAAATTATAAAGGAAGCAGGTTAAGGAATACAACAGGAAAGTGTTCAAGCGCTCCAGGGGTCACCTTGTGCAAGGTATGATAGGGTAATAGATCTCTTTCTCTAAAAATTGCCAGATGACAGAAAGATCTGACAATGCTGCGTGTGTACTGAGTGGCGTGAGTGATGCTGCTGTATCTGCACCTGACACTGTGGAAGCCTGCTGGGTTCATGATGCATTGTGCTGCTCTGGTGTGAATTGCTGGAATTATTTTTGGAGATAATGAAATAAGGAGGTTATTTTTCAGGGCTAACTACTCTCTTCAGCCTGTCTGGGTGGTGAGAAGAGAGCTTTTCTGAATCCTCTCAGAAGTTTTGGAGGTACCAAACTAGAGCTAGTGTTTCAGTACTAACCCTTCCTAGTATCCTATTAAATTCCAAGGATGGGTGTAATTCCATGTTAATTGACAGGGGTTTCCCCCATCCTGCATTCTTCTTTTCACACGAACATTTATGCTCCCAAGTGTGAACCACTAGCCTTTATCACCAGGCAACCACATTATCAAGTCACACAGGACCTACCTTACAGAGCAGCTTTCTATCTAGCAGTTCTTCTATCGGCATCGCTCACCATTTACACACACAGTGCTCCATCTGCCAGGCAGGGTCTGTTTTCCCTGTGTGGGATTTGAAAGCTCTGCAGGCACCTGCCTGACTCGCAGATGGTGTTACTCTATGGCAGCGTGGAGTCATCACTGACAGCACAAGGGATTTCAGGGAGATGAAAGGGGATGATGCAGTTAAGGTCTTACCGAAGATGCACCAGACAATCCGAGCTGCCTGTAATTCTTGTGTGTCATTTTCTGTTTGCTGCTGTCATTGCCAAACTGTGCAGGAGGTGAGGTTTGGTTTGTAACAAGTCTCCTACCTACTTGAGGTGCGGGGCAGAACCCCCAAACTGCAGAATGGAGAGCAGAACCCTGGTTCCCATATTAAAACCGCCCCTAACAAACCTCTGGGTGGTCTGGCGCTAACTTTTCTAGTTGCTGGTTTACTGCTTAAATGCCGGTTTTCTCTCTTAAGTGTTTTTGGTGGACTCCTCCCTCCCTTTTTGATGCTAGTCTTATTTTTTCGAGTGGAACAAGTGTAAAGCAAGCTGAAGCGGCAAACACGCCCGAGCTCCCAACTCAGTTGAACTCCGCGGGGTGCAGGAGCGATGGCTCGTTGGGGACAGAGGGACAGAGCAGCGGTGCCATTACTCCGGGACAGAAGGACAGAGCGGCGATGCCACCGCTCTGGGACAGAGGGACAGAGCGGAGGTGCCACCGTTCCAGGATAGAGGGACAGAGCGGCGATGCCATCGCTCCGGGGCAGAGGGCTAGAGGGACAGAGCGGCGGTGCCACCGCTCCGGGACAGAGAGGCGGTGCCACCTCTCCGGGACAGAGGGACAGAAGGATAGAGCCGCGTCTCTGAGGGAAGGAGGAAGGGGTTGGGTTGGGGTGGGGGATGCTTCGGGGTTCGAGGCAGGGGAGAAGGAGCCCGCAAGCGGTTCTCTTACCCCCTCCGTTCTTGTAGCAGAGGTAGGGGAACCGCCAGACGTTGGCCAGGTCGACGGCGAAGCCGATGACGGAGAGGAGAAAGTCGATCTTCTTGCCCCAGGTCTCCCTGTCCTGGGCGCCGTAGCGCGGGCCGGGGGCGGCGGGCAGGAGGCTGCTGCTGGTGTACTGCACCCCGTTGTGCTCCTTCACCAGGATCAGCTCCACGTCCTTCCTCGGCCCTTCCTTGCGCTCGGGCAAGGGAGCCACCACCGACACTTTGCGGTCGGGCTGCAGCTGTTTGTTCATCCTCGCCTTAAACATCCAGAGAAGAGCGAAGCCTTTAGGGCGTGGGGGGGTCGGAGGAGGCGAGCCTGCGCTTCCCGCTGGAGGCGACTGGGCTCTCCAGCCCGGCAGGAGCGAGGCACGGCCGTAATAAGAGCCATGCAAATGAGGGGAGAGAGAGAGGGAGGCGGAGGGGGGGGGGGGGGGGGGGGGCACCGCGCCGGGCGCCCCCGGGGAGCGCCTCGTCCAGCAGCAGCGCCCGGGCTGCCCCGGCACCGGGAACCGGCTGGAGGGAAGGAGGGCAAGGAACGTGTCCGTGTCTTAAGGGGGGTGGGACAGGCTACCCAGGGAGGGGGTTGAGTCACCTTCCCTGGAGGGGTTTAAGGGACGGGTGGACGAGGTCCTGAGGGACATGGGTTAGTATTTGTTGGGAATGGTTGGACTCGACGATCCGGTGGGTCTCTTCCAACCTGGTGATTCTATGATTCTATGACTGGGTGGTCTTTAAGGGCTGGTTCCAACCCGAAACGTTTTACGGTTCTAACGCCTGATGGGTGCCCGGCTTTCTCTTTTCCTGGAGACCGAGGGGCTGGGTTCGACTCTCAGGTTGGGTGTTTGCAGGATGCCGCTGCCTGCTGCTCTTCCAAGTGAAGAGTCTCTTACGTGTAAAACCAGCAAGGAATTAACTAGCAGAGCAACAGTGGCTGCTGCCAAAAGTTGGCTAAGTACAACTGCTGAAAGGGTTTTGGGGGCTTTCCCTGTTAGAGCCACGAGCGGTGACTGTACATTCAATATCTCTTAAGGGAATAAAATTTGAGCCCCCTCTCCAGCGTTAGACAGCTTCCCCTCTGCCTGACAGATCGCAGAGTGTTCTTGGCGTTACAGCCTTTCTTACTCACTCTGCTAGCAGTGACAACACAGGATTATCATCGTAACATATGAAGAGGCACTAGACAGAGTTCGTAAGGAATACCAGGTCCCTCTGCAAACTTGGAATGTGAAAAAGAATCCCAACTCAGAGTTAAAGCTTGTACATTGGCCTCAAAGTTGGTAGTAAAACAGCTATTGACAATCTGCAGGTTTTCTACCTTCACAAAAATCTTTTGGCCCAGGCTGCAAGATCCAAGCTGGGATCCTAGAGCCCTTGTCTGGGTGAAGTTTCTGAGCAGTGGCTATGCTCTTTCAGAGTGGTTGCACACTTAGAGCATGTTCTCCTTCAGTTATTCCATGGCTTCTTGCTCTCATCCTCTCCAAATACACTACCTGAAATAATTTTCTCTATTCTTTTTGATACTTCATGGCATATATGCTGCAAGTGCACAGTTCCCTGCAAACAGTCGCTGTTTGCCCATGCAGAACAACCCACGGTTTAACACTCATATGCAGCTACGCCGCTGCCTCCTCATCCCACCCATTAGTCACAGCCTCCAAATGCATCAAACGCAGACCCATGCTATATGCAGTGCCCCCAAACATGCCCCCAGCTCCCTGATGTTTCAGTGAGCCTGCAGGCCCAATCTCCCATAGCAAATAAAAACCAAGCTCAGCTCTGAGCATGAGGAGAGGCTCCACTCCCAGCTGCAGAGCCCTGAAGCCATCCTGCTGACGGACTCACCAGGTAGCACTGGGGATGTCTCTGTCCCATTCCCTGGCGCCTATGGGGAACAGGATGATGACTGAAGGGGAATTCCTCCTTCTCGGTGGTGGAACCACTCTAGGATCGCAGTCTCTCTGGGAGCTGAAGCTGTAGCCTAGCCAGTAAGGAGCTTTTTAAACCTGGTTTTCCTCTCTCCACGTGACTATTACTGCCTTAATAATCTGCACAGACTTCCTATGCTAAACTACAGCACTCCCATATTGCTCCTGGAAAAATAAGGCCTTGCTAAGGAACACCCCTTTCCCCACAAGGTCTCAATTAGCTGAGCTTGATCATGATGTCTATGGTGGGAGGAATCCAGAAAGCCCCTGCTCATTTCCTAAGAGAATTAAATCACCATGCATATATATATATGTGTGCCTTTAGTTCTTGCATGGAAAGTGTGCACAGTCTGGTTAATGTAATATGTGCTGCACCCTCAAGGTAAGAAAGTACTCAATTGGATTTTATAAAAAAGTTGCTTAATCTTGAATCTGTCTGGATCTCGTTATGCCTAATGGAGCCTGACAGCGGGTAGAGTTGAAGTCAGAGAAGGGAGTATTGTATTTAGAAACCTCAATGGATCCAGGCAAGATGGCAGGCAAGATGTTCCACTGTTGACTAGGAAATAGGCTATAATTTACTTTAGAAAATAGTCAGGTGTTGCTAGGTTAATTGGAAATGTTTATAATTCTCTTTGTAATATATAGGAGAATATACTGTATGCTGAAACAGTAAGCTGGGATTGTCACTCTTATACATTAATGTCTATGAAGAAGCTGCCTCTCCACGAACTGCAGCTTAGTGTGTGTTTTCAGATCTCCGTTTGCTGCTAGTGTGAAGGCTTCACTGTACTTGTTGGCAGCAAGGTTTGAATTCTTCACCTTTGGCAGCACAGCCCTCTGATGTTACAGAAGTACAAGAGCTGGTTTTTGTCCTCCATATGAACCAGCTTTTGAGAAGGGCAGTACCAAGCAGTGTTTAAATGTGTTGGAACTCACCCTTTCCAGCTGGTGCATCTGAAAGTCTTTCTTCATCCTAAACCTGATGCACTTGATGAAAGAGCTTGATGGTCAAGCCAAAAAAAAGAGTGAGTGCCAGGTGATACGGTTGCTTTAGTAATAAATTGAAGTAAATATCACTGAAGAAAAAAAAAAAACCACTAACATTTAAAGATTTAAAAGAATTGTTATAAATTTAGTTGGAAAATGAGAAGAATTCTAACCACCAAAGCAATGAGTACAGTGGGAACTAAAGACCTGGGTTTTAGGATGTTGTTTTGTTGCATGATGAATTTGCTTGCAAGAGTTGGGATTTGGACCTGAAGACTGAGGACATTACTTTCTTATTATAATTCAATATATAACGAAAAGAGTAAAAAGGGGCAGGGGATATATGCACTAGCTATTTAATTTCATGTCCTGGTACATGCACAGAAACTCTGAGCTCATTCTGGCCTTGGGGCTCACCAGCACTGAAAGGCTAAACATTTTTCAAATGAAATGCATAAGTTGAATGAAGTTAGGTTTGGCTTTTCTGTGATAAAAGAAACTCGGGGAATAGCCAGTTGCTGTAGGAACTGGAAACAAAGTAGACAACAGCCTTCTGACTGAATCAATGTTAAAACAATTTCACAGTGATAGGAACATGGCAGTGGCAGGGGCGCACATCTTTCTAAGTTAGCGGGTGAAGAATACTGTGCTGTAGACTGACCAGACATCTTTTGATTACAGTAGATACACCAGCTCCAGCTTCTTGGACTATTCTGAGTGGATTGGGTAAGTTTGCTTCATAGTATCTCTATAATCATATCTCCACTGCAAATGTAGTATTTACTTACTATTTCAAAGCTTTGTGATGTATTGTTAGCAGGCTGTTGTCATAATATTTCTTCCCTAGAGCCTAAAGAATGCATCTCTCACCAAGAGGGCCTGTTTGGCTTGGTGTAAGCCTGTATTTTGACGGTCAGTGTCCGTCACGCTGTCTTCAGACTGAAAAGAAATATGATAAAACCACTCTATAATGCTTTGGTATTCTATTTATACAAGAATGCCAAGTTCTAGGGGAAGACAAGACCTCTCCTTTCTTATGATAGTAGCGTTTGTATCTTTCCTATCAAGCTGCTTGACGTTGCCACAGATGCACACCTCCCAAACTCATTTTACCTGGTACCTGGTCAGGTGACTTTCTTCAAGGGAGCCACCAGTGTCACCCAAGCAAGCTATCCCATAGCTACTTTATCATTTTATCACTTCTAAAAAGCGTGTCTGTGTGTGTGCGCGCGCGCGTGTAGATAGTGATGTTGAAGTCTAGGAGGTTTATCCCTCACAGCACTGATCCCTCTCTATAGGCGCATCCTCTTTACCTGACTTTGGCCTTGTTCCAGCTTACTAGCACATACTGTCTTTCAAAGATTATAAATCTTCTTTCAAACACTTCACATTAGAAATGGTTACATTTCAGTTTCAGCAATTCTTTCTTACTGCCTGTTTTCAATCAGTAGCCACTGCTCTAGTGTCAGGTTTACTCTGTCTCAGGGACAGTTGTTATGAGAGCAACTTGCAAAGTTGCATATTAGGGGTAAAACAAGGAGCACTCCCAGATTCAATCTGACTGTCCATGAGGTGCACTCCATGCTCGTCCCTTTATCTTGGCTTAGCAGAGAGAATCCCAGTGCAGAGTCCAGAAGGGGGCAAGAGCACACACTGACCTAGTCCCTACTTAGAACAGTATGTGAACCAGAACCCTTGGGTCCACTGTAGTCTGTCCTGTGGGTTCACCATGTCATATGTCCGTGTAATCTGTATCTTTCTAGTTGGAATAAACGTGCAAAAATGGCCTAGATTTCAACCGAAATCTTACCAACATTTGATGAAACAGTAATAATTCCCAGGACTATCAGCTAATATTTCAATGAGAAGGGAATCCAACTTGCACTTTTCACACTGTTTGCTCACAGGTGGGTTATAAACACCCAAGTTATTTTGCTCTGTCATTTCATGTAGTTTACAGAAAAAGTTCTTGTTTCTCTAATAGTTTATTCTGTTTGCTTCCATCCCATTTCTGCTGCTCTAGGATTCCTTTTTTTCCCCTATGCGAGTCATTCTTCACTGATTTACTACCACCTGTCAATGTAATCATCTCCAAATTTCATTAGCAAACATAAACCTTTTGTTGCATATTATTAACACAAATATTTAATAAGCTCATTCCCAATAACAGATCTTTCAGGCTGGGTAATCTCGCTCCAAGCCTGTAATTATCCTCATAGCACAACATAGTATTAGATCCTCTCCAGTCAGTTCTTTTCCTGTCTTAACAATTCTATTTATCTCCATCACTTCTGCTCAGACTAACAATTATAAGTGTCATTGTAGCAGCTGCTTTTGTGAAGTTGTGATAGATTAATATCTACTGTTTTCCTTGCTTTTAAAAAGGCAGTTATTAGAATCGGGTACCAGATTCCTTTCCTTTAGGAAGCACGTTTCTCATGTAGCAGTGCTTTTATGCCTATTGATGAAAAATGTTTTAACATGGGAATTCTGTGTGGTCACAGGATTATATACAACTCCCTAAATCAAGGCTATTGTACGATACTTCATGATTTCTATTCTCCACAGGCCCTCAACAAGACACTGAAGCTAGAGATATGACCCAAAATATATCATATGAAAACCCATTGATTTTTAGACAGTCCTAAGATTGTATCTTTTTACTGCTCTCCTGGTGGCAAAGTGCTGGGTATTATTTTCCTTCTATTGAAAAGACTAAACAAAAAAAAGGAGCAATTTGTCCTTGCTTGCTGGGAGGAGTTCTTCTTTCTCTTGGTGCCAGACTCTCTTGCTGGTATCTCTGCTTGTACAGCAAGTAAAATCAGCCTGGTTGTGCAGGCTGCAAAAATTACTGAAAATGAACACTGATATCTTGCTTAATTAGAACGCTTTGACACAAGCTTCTTATCTTAAATTTATTATGTCCTACACTGATCATTAAACATATTCAAAGCGATCATTATGTAGACACTTTCATTTTAAGAGGCCTCATGCACCTATATTGGAAGACACAGTAGGGCTGGTTGTTTTTCTAAATACAGAACCACTGATTACACTGAAGCCCAAACAAACAGTGAGAACTTTTAAATTGTTCAATGTTGGTGTTTTCTGCTGGAACCAATATTAACATTGAGGACCAAATTATTTCCTTTGGTATGGAAACAGAACTCTCTTTGTGAGAATAGTATACACAGATCTGGAGAGGGTGTGTGGAAACGAAAGCCTCACATCTAAACTCTGTTTGTCATTTTTGGCTTTTCTAAGTGTACTCAAGTGAATTGTGTTCAATAAAATTGACTTTTCAATAAGGGAAGGTGTGCAAGCAGCAGCTGACACTACTATTGCCCAAGGCTTACAGTGCAGTTATATCCAAATCAGAGTTCTCTCGTGCTGGATGCTGAACATGCATAAGCACAGAAAAAAGTCACCTTATCTTCCTAGAAGCAATTAGCTTTCCATTGCTGATAGCTGGAGAGAAAGGACCACTGTGTCTGTCAGTAGTCCTATGGCAACAGATCCCCTTAAGCTTTTGACATTATGATTCAATCTCTTTGAGAAAAACCCCACTAAAATAAAACCAACAGTGAAAACAGTTTTCTCCAAAAACACTTAACAAGACCTGTTCTTTTGTTTCTTCCAAAACTAAAGTAATATCTAAAAATATAAGCATCCAAAAGGATCAAATTCTTATTAAAGGTATGGTTGAAGAGCAAAAAGTAACTTCTCAGAGTTTAAGGACTTTTGTATATGTTTTACCTTATGTAAGCTTACACGTTCATCTTACTGGTGTTTTCATGTGATCACCTCATGTATATATAGGTTTTAATGGATTTTACTTGTTTTTACCATCCAAACCCTTTGTAGTTCTACAGCAACAGGTCCATGTTGGTCCATGTAAATACTTTAAGCTGTGAACTGATTTAGTTCTTGGAAACCTCCAGTTGCCCTCGGTTGTAGCTTTTATCCAAGTGCAGCACCAATTAGCAAATTAGCTTCCCCACTAACATTGACTAGTTTGGACACTTATAAGTAAATTGTTTTTGTTGAGCTGATTGTTTTAAAATTAAGCCTCCAAGCACTGAAAGAATCAGCAATGCCGAAGGAGACTCAGAGCCCATCTTCAAAGTTATGACAAGTCAGGTACTTGGCACTTTTCACAATGACCTATATTTTAATATGGGCTATTGGATTATTTCTAAAGAGGCTTCTTAGCCATAAAAGAATTATGCTCATTGGCTGGGCTGTGGCAAAAATACAATTGAATTAAGGATTGAAATAATGTAGGATCCAGCTGGACAAGTTGTCCCTGCGGCTGAGCAGTAACAGATGTATTAAGCATTGGAAATTGCACAGAAAAAAGGTATAATTGATCTAAGGTAACCTCACTACTTTATATTGAATAAATCAATGCTGATAAGCTGAAAGGTTAGAAGCAAGAAGCTGAATTGAAGGAAGGTGGACCTGGGGAAATGCAAGTCTAGGTAAAACAAGTCAACTTTTGGGTCCTAAATGTAGGAAGGACTGTGGACCCTTGAGCTCTGTAAGTACACCAGCTAAGAGTTTCAAAATCAGTGGGAACGCTGAGGGAGAGCAGAGGAGGGGATACCAAATTGCACGTCCCTGCAGAAGGGGCACATTTTCTAAGTGAGAAAAACCCCTATAATTAGCCACTTCTGTATTAATTTGTGCATTTAAATTCATTCGCTGTTGAAAACCACAGGTGACCCACAGTCCTCAGTCTCTTATGCATGCACCTACCTGTTTTCGTCACTACATTTCATCTCAAAGACTGAAAAGAAAGGCTGTGCCGTGACAGCCACGCAACACAGAACAGTCAGTATTCTAGGAGTGCAGTATTTGTTAGAAGTAGATAAAACCGAAATGTTGGTTGGTAATGTAGGATACTGCACGTTCCTTCTGGAGACACCAAGTGCCTAAATGCCAGCAAGTGGAGCAGTGCTGGAGTTAGAGGCTGTAGAATGGAGTGAAGAAACAAGTATATCTGTTCTTTGAGAAGCCAGGGAGAAACCTCACACAATGAGAGCAACTTAAAACATCCCATGTGTGTATGTGTTTAATTTAGATGGAAGCACTGAAGGTTAGTAGAGGGCAGGATTTCCCCATTGTTACTTCCTTAACAAACTTAACTTAAATTTTGGGTCCTTTTCTGCATTTTCAGACTAAACACAAGTGGTTTGGTAGGCATTAACCTTATTTTGCAAAGAATGAAAAGATACAGAAACCCAAATACTTGCATTACTGCTTTGAGCATACATGTGTTAAAGTGAACTTATCATAGAATCATTAGGCTGAAAAAGACCTCTTGGATCACTGAGTCCAACCATTCCCATCTGCCACTAACCATGTCCCTAAGCACCTCGTTTTTTAAACCCCTCCAGGAATGGGGACTCAACCACCTCCCTGAGCAGCCTGTGGGTATATCTGCATGGGTGCTATTAACTTTGGGTGCCAGATCCTTAAAGGAAATGTATAATTGCATGACTGCGGAGAGCTGGAGAGAGAGCTGGGCTTGTTTAGCCTGGAGGAGGCTGAGGGGAGACATCATTGCTCTCTACAACTACCTGAAAGAGGTTATGGAGAGGAAGGAGCTGGGCTCTTCTCCTAAGTGACAGTGGACAGGAGAAAAGGGAATGGCCTTAAGCTCCACCAGGGAAGGTTTAGGCTGAACATTATGAAAAAAATTTTCACAGAAAGTGTCATTGAGCACTGGCAGAGGCTGCCCAGGGAGGTGGTCGATTCACCTTCCCTGGAGGGGTTTAAGGGACGGGTTTGGGGTTACTGGGGGGTGTCCAGAGGGATGACGGCTCCGGCAGAGCTGTGCTGTCGTGGCAGGACGGGGAGCAGCGGGGACACCCGCTTGGGCTGCCGCACAGCTCCACCTGCCGGAGCTCTGCGGGCGCGGGGAGGGATGCGGCGGGGGAGAGATGCTGTGGGAGAAGGATGCTGCGAGGCCATCCCGCTCCCTCGCTGTTCTTAGTGGCCTCGGAAACCACCAGAGCTGCGTGGGTTTCTACAGAAAGTAAAGACACCTCCTTCGAAAATAAGACAGGCATGAACTTCTGTAAGGATGCAGCAAACGTGGAAGAGGTGATCTTGAGTGATATCGTGAAGCACATGCAAGAGAACTGGGTGATCAGGCCCAGTCAACACGGGTTCATGAAAGGCAGGTCTTGCCAAACTAACCTGATCACCTTCTGTGACAAAGTGACTCGGCTGCTGGACAAGGGGAAGGCTGTGGATGTATCCTCTTGGACTTCAGTAAAGCCTTTGACACAGTTTCTCATAGCATTCTGCTTCGGAAACTGTCAGCCTCTGGCCTGGACAGGCGCACACTCTCCTGGGTGGAAAACTGGTTGGCTGGAGGGCCCAGAGAGTGGTAGTAAATGGTGTTAAATCCAGCTAGAGGCCAGACCTGGAGGTGTTTAAGGCAGGAGTGGACGAGGTGCTGAGGGGTGTGGTTTAGTGGTTCTGTTTTAGTTCAGAGTTTGCTCTGGCACAAGTAAAAACTGATGTTAGATCCTAGAATAATTCTGTACCTCTGACAGCCAGGCCAATTTCTTCTGTTTTTCTGCATTTCCAGGAGTTGAAACTTTTATGTCCTACTCATTCCATGTGGGTTTCCTAAAGCTAATACCAAATTTTACCTGATTGTTCCTCGTCCTGAGCAGAAGGTTCTACCTACCTTCCCTGCTTCTGCAATTTGGGTTTTTTTTCATATTTAGGCACAGAGACAAAGACTGTGCACTGGAAAGGTAAAATAAGTTGCTACACAGCTTATCTCCAAGCGTGGTAGAACATTGTGCTATGTACCCGCCTACCCTTCATCTGTGCTTTTGCCTCTGCTGAACTGTGACCACTGCTTTTTTTAGGATTAGGGTGCAGGATGGGCACCCAAATGGCACCATTTCTCCTGTTTTAAATAACGCTATTTATACACTACAGGCAGTGCAGTGGGAGTGTGATGGGCCCTGGGCTTTCCTTCTCTGTTTAAGGACAAGGCAAATACAGTCACTCTTCTGGCCATAGTGAAGAACCCATAAAAACAAGCACAGGGTGAACCAGCAGTGCCTGCTCTGAAATTATCTCTCACAGAAGAGAATCTCTTTTTAAAGAGATTTTGTGAGAACTCCAGCTTCTCTTCAAGAATAAAAGATAAATTTCTAGCTCATAAGCTTGGAAATGTGAACTGACCATAAGGACTTGAAAATGGAAGGCTAATAAAAACAAATGCCTTGCTATTTTTTGCAAGAAAAACAATTATGAACTTAGAAGGGGTTTTCAGTGTGTTTTGAATGTCTTTAGGAGTCAGAATCCACTTGAGCCTCTTTTTCTGCATCTAGAGAGACATCTCAGAACCCTACTAAGATAATTCATGTTCAGCAGGTCTACCGTGGAAGGTAAAGATGGAGAAGCAAATGGGATCGGGTCAAAATTGCATAATGTTCCACTCAATTGTGCTGTCCCACAGCTGTACAGTGCAGAAATTTCCTGCACAAAACAGCACATGGAAATTAAAAAAAGGAGGATGGGAGGGATAGTGAGCTGAATGTGGTTGAAAAGATGTCAAATCAAAACCAAACTAGCATGTTATTACAGAAAAGTCAAGGTAGGTTGGCCTGGCATACATGATGTAGGCTACTGCGCAGCACAGAACAATCAGTTGTTCTACATGCTCCCTCCGAATTCCTCAAAGAAACTTTTGTTGTTAATGGCAGTCTGTTGTTAATTTTTAGGCTGTATATTGTTAATGTAGGCAGTTCTATTTCTTAATACATTCTTGTGATCTTTGTGGGGTTTGTTTTTTGTTTTGTTTCGGTTTATTTTTTATTTTCAAAGTTTGAACAAGGAAATGCCTGAGTTCCATACTTACTGCAGAGGGAAATCAAAGGCCCAGTCTCATCCCTGGGGATGAGAATCTCCTTCCCTGCAGGAGATTTTCTGGGAGAGGGAGTGTTGAATATATTCAATAGCTCTTTATGAGGGCTCAGAGTCCTGCTGGGCCACACTGCAATGTGGTTCACCTCGGGTTCAACTCCAGCCAGGACTTCAGAGTCTTTCCATTGAGGGCTCTGAGCTAGGGCAGTTTAATGTAGATGTGTTGGGTTAGACTCAAAGCTTTCAGAGGAAGTAGGGAATAGCAGTTTCACCTTGTTTCTTCTCGTTTTTAGTTTATGACAGAGAAAAAAAAAGGAAAAAAGAAAAGGTGTAGGTGCAGCTTGGTTAGGACTTGGAGGTGCTGGCAGCTAAGAGCTGGTTTGTTTATTTAGGTTGGAAAAAGGACTAGGCTAGCATAGTTGCTGGACTTCATCAGGGAGAGAGCTACTGAAGAAAATAATACCTGTGTTTTACTACATCTAGGTCAGTTACTAGTTTGCCTGCTTCTTTTGGTTCTAGAGTAGCTGCAGCTGTCTTCAACAACTTTCCTTTCCTAAGGGCTTCAGCCCCCACAGCTCTTGATCTGTGTGTCTGTAAGGAGGCATAAGCAGCTTTTAATGCAGCAACAGCATTTCAGCATTCTCTTTCTCAATAAATTAATCATTAACATTGACCGCTGATTTCCATATTGTTTCTCTTATACTTCTGTTTTATCTTCCTGTCCTGTGGGGAAAAGGAGAAAATGGGTCAGAGCTACAGAGGCAGCAGCAGGGCACAGTTGTCTTACTGGAATGAGTACCAGGAACAGAGAAGCACTGGAAGCTTCATGCTGTGTTTCTGTGGTATAATAACACAGCTCTGATGGCACACTAATTCAGTTTTTTTACTTTTAGGAACCACTAAGGCAGTCTCGCTGCTTCCTTAACTGTGCTAGTTCATTATCATACAATGTAATTATCTGATTCTGGTATACAGTTGGTAGGACCTATTTACCGGGGCCTGTTTCTTGACAGATATACCTGATAACGCAGTTTCCAAAAATGTACATTGAAGGATCAGATTGTTGTTCTGAACAAATTATTATTTGTAGTTTGGTGGGCTATGGGGCCCTGTTATGATATGCTGTGTGAAATGTCTAACATAAGGCCAGTCTAATCCAATTTTTTTAAAAAAACCAGATAGAATATGTTGTATTCTCAAGTAAAAATCCCTACCTTTTAGAGGGAATTTGGATGCAAACCAGAAGTTGGCAACTCTGAAGGGTTTATAATTAAAAATGCCAAATAAAGCAAAGCCAACAATGCATCTCATAAACAAACCCATTTCCTTCTTCAAACATTGTTTCATTCAAGAGCAGTATTCAAAATTCCTTTTAGCACTGGGTCTTTAATTGGTTCCTTTTGCAGGAATGAAGCAGCAGTTATTTGAATCTCCCTTGAAGTTTGCTGAATTTGTTAAAATCTTGCTATCTCGTGTTATCTCTTGTTATCTACTACTGGGCATGCATCCTTCACTGAATTGCAGAGAGGAAATGACCTCGATGCATGAGTTTATTTGGAGTTTTTTAGGAAAAAAACATGCATTTTGTTCTTAATGATGAGCATTTGCCTGGAGTATGTAAAATAAAGTCACCCTTAACATTTCTCTAGGGGAGCACAATGAATTTTAGGATTGTTTGATGATTTTTAAACAAAGAAGAGAGTCCTGCACGTGGAGTGAAGAGATCACATCTGTCTCTGAGAAAGCCTCAGCTACTTTGCTTCTCCAATAAACTTATTTTGTAAGGTGCAAGGAAGGATCAAGAGGGCACTTTCATTTATTTAATGTTAGGCATAACTTTTACTGCATTTCTTGATTCCTTGAGTTTCTGTTTTTCCTGCACTACTGTGATGGACAGGTGTGGTTTGAATACACTTCTTTTTATTGAGGCTATGTGGTATCTTTACCTCCAGTTAGCAAGTGTGGTTATTTGAAATGCAAAGGTGCCTGTGTAACTTTCACTGTTGTCTAAGGAGGGAATATATTGTCCTCACCACATCAACAGTCCCTTCTTGGGTACATTGTGACATACTTTTTGTGAGATGTGTTTGTCACTGTGCTGTATAGGAGATATGTGCGTAATGAATCCAGTGGAAATAAACAGTGTTTTCCCCCTTGTGAATATTTGATCTATGATTTATTTTGTCCACCCAGACTTGGACTAATAGCATATCAAATGCTGCCTGTTTGTTTTCCTGCTGACATATTTCTATCAGCAGTGTCTTCTGTGCGGTGGACAGGAAAAATATTAGCAGAGTTATAATACAATGGCTTAACGAGACCGGTTCTTTGATGTCAGCTAGATGGACTCCACTTGGGAAAATAATAAGAGATTAGGTGGAGGGGCGGGGTTTTTTGTCTACTGTGAAATTGTTCACATTAGGCTGAAGACGAGTAAATTGAGACTGACTGACTCCACCAGAAGGTCAGACACTGACCGGTGCCGGCAGGGTGGTGTCTGCTGGGGCAGTGCTCGCCTGTGTTCCCCTGTCTAACTTTATGGAGACCTGAAATCTCTTTCTTTTGTGCCTTAGCATACACCAAATCATAGTGGATATCAGGCTTGATATCACTGAAAATGCCTAGTGACAGCAAGCAAGTCAGAGATAGCTGCAGGTAAGAAGTACGAGTATTTTGATAAAGGGAAAGATGCTAAATGCATCTAAATGCACCATCTTGCCATAAATGATCAGATCTTTTCAATCTGTTCTTTTCATGATCTGATGCTGAGCATCTGGAATAGAATAAATCAGTGGGAGTACTAAAGGAAAGGATGTCAAATTTGATTATGGGGTTTGGGACACCATGAGACTCCCTGGGTAACTCTTGGAGTCACAACTCTAGCATTTCTATGCCTGTTATGCATGACCCTCCTGTGTAGGTTTTGGCAAGGTAGCGGCTTCCTTTTGCCTTTTCTATTTATAATGTGCTAAATATCCAGGAAAGGTAGAAACTATTTTTACGTGTTTCATACAATACTTGGATCAATGGCCATTTTTTTCTGTTAGAGCTGTGAAGCCCATTGTAATAAAATGAGTAATAATGGAAAGTTATGTCAGAGGTGTCTTACTTGTCACTGTCTGAAGGCCTGGTTCTCTTTGGACCACACTTGCATTTCTATGAAAGGTTTCCGCTATATAAAGCATAGACATTTGCCTTTAAAATTGGAAATAGCAGAGGTAGAAATAAAGGCTGCTGCTTGTATTTATTTCAAAGGTTGATTTAGGTTTAGTGAAGCTTTGAGCTAATAATAGTTTGAATGTACATTTAGACTGAACAGGTGAAAATGCTGCTGTTTCACTTTCCCCAGCGTATATGGACAATACTTTTCTGCTTACAAGAGAAAGGCTGTCAAAGCCATGTAATTAAATAACATTATGGAAGTTGGTATGCTTTCATTCAAAAGGCCAGTGTACAAAATCTAAACATTTTAAATGATTTCTGCTTTGAATGGCTGCTGGAGTTCATGGTTATCTCCCGGTTCAAAGACTTCCGGCATTGAGGAAAACAGCCTAAAAAGCCACTGGCAGTTCTGGCATGACTCCTTCTTGTCTCCTATGCTTTTTCCTGTTCATTTCTCTTTTTACATTCTAAGAAAACATTTTGAGTTTTCCTGCAATCTTTGATATCGGGAGATACAAGCAGAAACAGCGACTTGCGTATCTAATTGTACACTTGGCCTTATCTTTGTCTGCAAGGCTGATGTTTACCTTTGAAAAGGAAATTATTCTTTTTGAACAATTATAGCCCCTAAGCTTTCATCATGTCTCTCTAATTTGTAGTGCTTCCCTCCTAGTGCACTGTCAGATGCTTAGAGAAGGTTTAGGAAGATAATGTCCTTAACAAAAGGGAAGTAATTATATTTTTTTTTTTTAGAAGAAAGCCCTTTTTAACAATAATCTGAGCTGATCAAGATGTTCTTGATAAACTGTTTTTTTCTGTTTCAGTAAGGATAAAGCTAAGATACTGTAGTAGGGAGGAACGAACACTTGTAGAAAGGGGGAAGCTGATTAAGGATCAGTCCTTTGGAAGAGGATCTAGAGCTTTTGGTGATGCCTGTGGCAATGCCATATTGTTTTAGAAAAGCCAAGCCTCAGGCTGGATGTGTATGAGCAGGAATAGTGGCTGCAACTACGGAAAGAAAGCCTTCTTGTCTACAGAGGAATGGTAGGACTGGAGCTGAAGTGCTGTCATGAGGGAACCTAAAAGAAAATAATCAGTAGGCTAGATATGCAACCTCTGAGGGAAAGAAGAAAGGGGTTTTTGCTTTTTGGCTTAAGTAAGGTAGGTTGGGAGAGACAAGAAAGAAACAGGAGAGATGATAAACTCTGAATATAGGTATGTACAGATAGAAATAGTTACCTTGCAGAAATGTAGAAGTTAATCAATTCTCCTTGAGCAAGGCAAACATGAGCTGTAGTGACTTCAGCTGCAGAAGCATTCAGGTTAGACCACGAAAAATCTTTTAGAACAGTAAAAATTGTTAAACAATGAACTAGACTCAGTAGCCTACTTCTGCAGAGGCCTTTGATGAGAGGTTTAGTTTAATGGATCCTCACTTCTTGAAACAAATACAATTTGTTGGATTTATTGGAAGGGAATAATTTTTGTGTGTGTTTAGTGTGTATTCTTGCTAATAACAAATTCACAAAGAACCATGGGCTAAGTGGCATTCTCAAAATGCCTCAATTTTGCTAGCAATTCCTAGAAAATGCAAATCCCCAGTCTCCTGCATAAAACTCATGACTGGTTTGAATGGTTCCTGTTGTAGTTGTAGTACTGGTACCCTGCTAAGTTTTGTCTCATGCAGGCATTGTATAAACTCAAGAAATAACACACTCAAGGAGACTTCCAGAAACTAGGGGAACATGACTGCTTTTACCTATACGCAGGTTAGAACAAAGCAATGCAGATGCAGGCATCGCTTTAAAGATGAGCCTCATTTAATCTCAATTTAACATGCAAAAGAAGATTTTTGACAGAATGTTTTCTAGATAAGTCTAATAACAACTGATTAAAAAAAAAATCAACATAATTGATTTACTTTTAGCACGTGAAGCCATGTAATAGCATGAAAACATAGAATAATAGTGATGTGAGAAGAGAAGAAAGGCATATATTTACTTTCAACCTGTTGTGGCACAGGAGGTTTAAAGAAAAACAACAGTGGGTAGCGTCTAGCTGAGGTGATGAAGTATTTCCTATTATAACATTGTCGAGCATCTCTACAGACTTACCAGCCAAGCTTCTATTGTTACAGAATATCTTAAACTAAGAGGACGGCACAATACATGAAAGCTTTAATAAAATCTTATTAATTGTGGGACTCTTTTCCTTGATGAGGGTAGTATAATTCTTAACAAAATTAACAATAATTATCCATGGATTTTTTTCATGTTTTCTAGTTATTAGTATTGTTGTGTGCTTTTAGTAAATAGAAAATACCTGATTGCTGCCCACAGGATTAAGCGTACACTTAAGTACTTAGCAGAAGTTGGGTCCTTATATGACCCTTCTGTATTTCCTTTGTCACGGCACTAAAGCTGCTGCGCTTCTTGAACTTTATCTGAGTAAGTGCTGCATACTGTATTTATATCGGACACATTTTTTTGTTTGCATTTTGGCTTTATGAAATGTCAGAATCAATCTTATACTAATGAAATGTCCAAATTTCATCTCAGCTGTGAACATAGCTGCTAATCCTATAAGGTGTTTACTTTCTGCCTCTCTGGCTATGTATAGTAACAGAGAGTCTGCCAACTTAAGCACTGCTGACAAACCGCTCCCTACTCTTAGTCAGTCTAATAAATGTTATTTCATTGAGTAAAGCTTTGAAATTAATTAATTAAATGTCATTAAAAACCTTTGCAACCTTTGACAAGTTTGCTTTTACTGCAGGTCAGTAAAAGTAGCTACCTGAATCCTGCGTGTGCCCCCTGAATCACACCCAATTCAGTAATCTTTACGCTTTAATCTTACAGTTTCTTAATTTAAATCATTGTGGAATGCAGCTTTGGTGGCACTGGCTGTGTTAGGTGGAAACATGGAGGGAGATAGTAGAGAGAAAGGCAGAGCGCTCCAAGAGATGCAAAACTGATATGGAAAAATGTAAGTCAAAGACCACTGACCAGAGCCCAGCTTTCCTAGCAAATCGTACAGAGTGCGTGACTACAGACCTCCCAACCCTTTCTAAAAAACTGATCTTAACATTTTCCCTGTGGCATCCTCAAAGTGAGCGCTATGTCATTCTCAGCATGGAATCTCAGGCTGCTGTCCTTGTTGAAGGCTGTAGGCAAACATTTCACAGGCAGACTGAGGAGTCTGGGTGTGTGAGTATATGTAGTGACATATTTTACGTTTAGTTTCTCAGCTTCAGGCCCTGATTTTCTGCATCCATGCGTTCTGAGTAGCCCTTGGCACCTATGCAAACACCACTAGAAGCCTGCTCAGGCAGAACGGTGTATTTATTTGCATTGGCATAGTGCCTGAGGAGTTGCCCAGGAATAGGACCCTGGTGTACTGACCACCATAGGGGAAAAAAAATATCTCAACAGATGTTTCTCAATTTTCTAATACCCATAATATTTTTTTGATGGGGATAGCTAGACTGGTGACAGATGTGGTCAAGTAGCCCTTACTTATGCAACAGTCCTATGAATGGTCATTAGTGGTTGAATGTGTGGAACACACAGCTGTCTTGCAAAATTTCTCTTGCAAAGCATTTGGGAATCACTGGACTTCCCCTTTCGCTGTTACTGACCAAGCTGATGAGGAAGACACCCACAGGAACACTGTGGGAATATGATTTGGCAATCAAGTATTGTGTTACTGCTCCTCGTAGTTCTACTGATGGACAGCAACCAGCTAGGAACTATGTAATTTTGGCAGTTTAGGACCTGACCTCACAGCAGCATGGCATGACGTGAAACCTGGATCTGTCATCTCTGTTTCTTTAGACAGTGCCACTGATGCAGCAAAAGAAGTACTAAAACAGTTTTCATTTTCTTGAATCAGAAGATATCTCTCTCTGAAATCAACCTCTGGTGTGGCCAATGGAGATGCTGTCGATTCACCTTCCTTAAAGAATCTGATCGGCATTTACAGATTTAATATTTTCCTTGTTCTAAAGTGAACGAGGAAGCTCCAGTTTTCAAGGCGTTGTGACCCAAATAAGGAAAATTAGGGGGTCCTAACACTAGGTGATGCACCATTGCCTTTCATGGAGTCAGATACAGGAGCCTATCTTTTAAATAATGTAAATGAGATTGGTCCACACTGTTATGTGCACAATCAGAAAACATGAGAAACAGCAGCCCATGGGCCTCTGTTCATGAGAATTAGTTGAGTTTTCCTCTTGTAATAGACTTGTCTTCATCTGATTCTCACTGTTGTTAAAGATTGATGGAGTTTCTGTTAGTCTTATTTTGGTATCTGTGAAGGATTTATCAACGAATCTGTGTTACAGCACAATAGAGAAGCACTGATTAAATAAATAATTTTTCCTACAGTGACATAGGATCAAATATACCTTTCTACTAGCTCTGCTGTACAGGACTCACAATGATCCTTAAGCAGCCCACAGACTTGAGCATTTGCACCTCAGAAGTCTTAGGCAGAAAGGTGTCATCCTTCAGTGCCTCATTAAGAACTATTTTCTGTTTAGTATTTTTAACCTCCTTCTGTTTAGCTCCTGCTCTGCCACTTAATGTAATGCCCGTTTATTGCAGACTGCTTTTAGTTTGGTCCTTTTAAAAGCTCCCTGAGGCACAATGATGCCTAGAAATTAATGTATTCCCTTCCCGCACATAAAGCAGACGCATGTATATTGAGTTAGTGTCTCTAATGTTTAGCTGATGTCTTTTCAGAGCATAGTTGAATCACTGCTACATACCAAACCTATTTGTGGCTTTTCTTCCTTGAACTGTTGGGATATGGATAGTGCTTTGAGTAACCTGATCCACTGGAAGGTGTCCCTGCCCACGGCTGGGGAGCTGGAAGTGGATGATCATAAGGTCTCTTCCAACCCTAACCATTCTATAATTCTATGTAGATTTATATACACAATATTTTTACCTTTAATTGCAAAGTGATTGTGTAACTTCCAGGTTTTTATAAAACCACTAGTTCTAAATATCCTCCACTATTGGGCAGTTTAGTGGTCTAGTTGAACGTGGGTGGTTTCAACAGGAGCATGAGTAAGGTACCCTTGGTCTTCCGAAACCTTGAAGTGGTTGTCTCTGTCATCTTTGCACACTTAACTTTCTCTTACTGGTTAGAATAGAAGTCATCTTTGAAAAGGCTGGTTGAAAAGCTGAGGACTCCATTTAACATGCTAGGCAAAAGCATCCTTGCCAAGGAATGAACTTGTATTCCAGCTAGTGGTACAGCCAGATTACATTAACTCTTGCTTCTCCTTCCCTGAAGTGAAAGAAATCCCTTTCCTAATGCTCATATTACACAAAGCCATGATTGTTACTTCTCAACTACACTTGAGGTGATGAATTTTTCTCATAATGCCAGCTTCAGTTTGCATGGTGCTTATGAAGCTAAGACATCATTAGGATGATTTCCTGGAAGTCTCCCAGCCCCTTAAGGCAGACAGAGTACTAAAAAGATTTTGTTCTTCAGGTAAAGTCTTTGAAAAATATGGATTTATTTTAAGCACATGAAATATCAGGATAGGCACAATTATAAACACAAAAAGATTAAATGTGGCAATGCATATGCAGCCAGACAAGCAATAACTTAGAGGCAGAGGTTACCATTTCACATACTCAACTTGCTGAAAATAGGTTATTTTTGGTATTAGACATTCTATACTTTGCTCATCTCAGTTGTAATTTGAAAATATCCTGTCATTGTGCTCCTTCTGAGTTTTTATTTAGAAGTTACTTATGTAAATACTTATATATTTTAAATACTGTATAAAGTGCATTCAGATTAAGGAAAGAAAAAAAGGTAAAGGCCCCGTTTCCAGTGCACTAGAGTAGACCCAGGCAAAACTTTCTCAAATCATTAACTAGAAAGAGCTTGGTTCTCAATCAGATTCTAAGAACATAGTGAGTAATGGCACAGTAACACAAACATTTCTAGGTGACAACTTTACAGTAGACACTAGCTACTAGAACTATGGCTTGACAGTATATTTGCCTTTTAATTTTGCCGAGCGAGGTCACATTCCTCTGTTGATAATTACTAGAATATGCTGAAGTTTGAAATGTTCCCCCTAATGTGATCCTGAACAGTTGTAACTGTAAACAACATTCTATTTATTTTGAAATAGTCCATTGATTCTTGAGTCTTATTGTCTGTGTTTTCCTGTAGACTGTCAGCTGCTATCATGGAATTCCAATTAGTATTTAGTTGTTACGAGTGCAGCCTTTTCCATCTTTAACTAGCTTTTAAGCCTAAAGCCATTTCTGTGAATCTGCCTGTCTTGTTCACAAGCTTAGGCTTTGTAGTTTTCAAGTAGTTAAGGGAAATCCAAGCACAGCTAAAAGAAAACACCAGTTTCAGCTCTCAGCTTCTTGTAACTCATTTGTGTCTTGCAGAAACTTGTGAAAGGGTAAGAGATATTGTAATCTAACATTTTTTTCCCCATAAGACACATTGTGGAGGTAGAGGAATTGAGCAGCAACAAAAAATCCACTTGTTTTTACACAAATGGACTCCTCAGCCTCTTTTCTAAGAGATTACTGCAATGCTGAGCCTTATAGCCCTCCTAGCACCTCTCTTACTTTTGTGGAAGAATGAACTTGGAAGACAGTGAACAGCATTCCCAGTAATGTGATGCTGACATCAAGGACAGAATAGTTACAATGGTTTTTCCCTTACATTCAATTAGACATAACTACTGATATGAAAGTTAAAAAAAAAAGAAACATTTTTTAAATAGTAACTTCCATCTCTATTTTATATCAATTGTGCTTATGAATAGTTAGGGAAAAAATCCCGTAGAATTCAAGAGCAGAATTATCTAACTCTTCTCAGTCATCCTTTTTATCGGAGCTACTTGAATTATTCTCTTCACAGCCTTCAGGACAGACTTTGTTTCTTGCAAGTGTTGTTTCTGAGACTGGGGTTGTGCTCTTTCTAACTGGACTGTGTTTGACTTCAGGTGACTCACTGTAATCTTCTTCCAACATATCTAACTGGTACCTCTGTAGGTCTAGGTAGGTAGTGAATAGCTTTGCATATTCTGGATGCTTGAGAGCAAAGTTCTTGAACTCATCTGAAAAACATAAAAAATACAGATACTATAGTGCTGTTACAGAATCAAAGACAATTTCAGTGCCTGTTCCTTTTACTAAAGCTGATCTCTGGTTACTTTCCTTACAAGTATCTAGGTCTGTGCTTCAACAGTTTTTTCCAGATAAAGTGTATGAAAACAATCAGATAATTTCAAGGATCAAAAAGGCAGAAAACTCTCACTTGCCAATATGACTACTGGAGTGCTCTTTGTTACAAAAGGACATAACTTACCATAGGACAGCTTCCCAGTTTCATCGGTATCTATTTCTTTAAAGAGTATAGAAACGTCAAGCTCGGGCACTCCCAGAGCTGACTGAATGACAGAAGCAAACTCATCTTCTGTTATAGTGCCATCATCATCCATGTCAAAGAGCTGGAAAAGACATAACATGCAAAAATACTTAAGCATTAGTTCATCTATGAACCTTCTGTGCACATCAGCCACCCATGGTAGGTTTCTAGTGTTCAAGAGGTGATCTGCAAACAACGTCTCTGTTTTGAAGAGACTGGTTGCATTTCAGGTGCTTTCTCTTGCCAACAACTTTATGTATTTTATCTGGAGTAAGCGTAAGCAGATACTTAGCAGAACAATGTACACACTATAGTTGGGATTAGAACATTCTGCAACAACAAACAAACCTCACAGCATTTGTTCAGTAACAAAACTCATACAAAACCAATAAAAACAAAACATAAAGAAAGGTTTATATTTATTGTCACCAAAAGCTACGCTAATGGTCTACTGGTATCAGCCACTGTATCCTGGAACATCTTAGGCTTTAGTCTTTATTTTCATTAAATTATGGCATATCTGCCCTCATATTAAACTCGCTACAGATTAAGCTCTGACATAAAATACCTGAATTTTAGTGTATGTGATCTGTCACCCACTAAAGAATTACAGTAATTAACAAGGAATTTTGGTGACTGGAATGCAGGCAGATGATGTACACTGATCACCCCATCCTTCCCAGTGCAGTGATATTAAGCATTTGCTGTTAATCGGCCCCTTGAGAAATACAAGGGATGGATGGCTGCAATTCCTAAGTACTTGCTACAGGCAAACTTCCTATTGCAAGGGAAAGTATATTTAGTGGAAGAGAAGACATGCAGCAAAAGGAAATGCATAGTCCCATTTGAGACTGAAACAGGCTTTTACCAGCTGAACCAGTCATTTCCCGCTGAAACTGGGAATTACAACAAATTACTGATTTTATGATCAGTGCAACTGTTAAGCTACTGAAGAGTATAATGTAGAAACCAAAACAATGAAATAGCCACAATAGCTGCTAGGCTTGCTTCTTCCTAGCAATCTGCAGTGATAAAACATTCCTGAAAAAGCACAAATCACTTGGAACAGCTGTAGCACTTATCTGTAAAGCATCCAGTGAATATAATGGATTGCTATAAAAATTCTGGTACTTCCCAAGTACTAAAATGTATTCAGTTTTAGATGAATATCATCCATATCTCAGTATATAGTTCAATGTGGTGAACAGATTAGTGGGTAAAATAACTGAATCTGTGTCAAAGATCTACTAAGAAAAAAAAAATCCCTTGAGTATTTTCCTATTCGGGGATTCTTAACTTCAGCATCTCTGGTCACACACTGCCTGCTTGTACTTGAGATCTGAAAGGAGCTACTGCTCCTTGTACTATTCAGGATACTATAGTACTAGCAAGCAGATGACCTTAGATGCAGCCCAATTTTGGATACACCAGTCCTGAGTAGCCCTTCTTGATATTTTTTCACTATCCTCTTCATTATCAACAGTAACTCTACCAAGCACTTGATCCACTAGAGGATATTGCTCCATCTATTGTCTACTTCTGACATCGAAGAATCACAGCAGAAAAATCCTCAGGCAAAAAAACCTGCAAGTGCTGCTGAATCATTTTTTGGAGTTAGCCTGCCAAGTTATATATTCATTAGTGCCTTCACATGGCTTTTGAAACTCCTTTCTATGAAGCTGATGCCTGCAATTCTCCCCCTACCCTTCACACTCTAAATGTCAA
This sequence comes from Coccyzus lansbergi, assembly GCA_033558105.1. Taxonomy (NCBI): domain Eukaryota; kingdom Metazoa; phylum Chordata; class Aves; order Cuculiformes; family Coccyzidae; genus Coccyzus; species Coccyzus lansbergi. The sequence continues at coordinate 2,413,944 of JAUMJK010000426.1, read as the reverse complement.
TTGGTTTAAGGGTATTGCTCGCATTTGCATAGCAGATTGAAGCCACAAACTTATGATTTGAAAGCTAACCCGTTTACAGTCAGTCTTGATTTGTCAGGTTTGTGGATTTACACTAAATCCAACTTACCTTAAATGCCATCCGAATAGTATCTTCTGTATTGGCTGGGTTACAGAGGATAGACAAACCAATTACGTATTCTCTGAAGTCGATGGTGCCATCTCCATTCTGGAAACCAAAATAGGTATGGCAGTAGTTCCAGTTAATATAGCAAATAACTTTAAAATCTTTTCTGTAACTAAATAACACACATTAAGACAGTTTACAACATCAAAGGTATTTGTTTTTCATGGAAAAAATACTATCAGTATGCTCAATATCTATAATACTGGGGTTGAAGTAGCAATATACATATTTTAATATCTAGAAATTGGGCATATAAGGGCTATAACTTTTGACAGTTTTTAATCACTAGAAAAGGACAATGTTCTTTCATAAATGCTACTTTATTTACAAATCCATGCTCTCATTGTGCTGCAGAGTTGACTTTAAGTATCTTGGCTATGTTTTAGATTTCATAACAATAAGAGATATACCTTCAAAATGTAACATAAACCTAAACTCTTAAAACAACTGAAGCAAGAGTGTAGATAATAATTGTTCAAAGATCCACAGGATATTATTTTTGTGAAGTTTTATAGACTGCATTCTTAGGAAAGGATTGTTTGGTGCCATCAGAATGTAAGTATCCCAGAGAAAGAATTGGGTAATAAACTTTAAATAAAATAGTCTCATTAAAAATAACTTCTGAAATCAGTTAAGACACCTTTGGCTGCACATGAGAAAATGAAAAGAGCTAATAAGGGTCAAATTACTTTCATTAAAGTGCTAAAACCCAGCAATCAAAGCTGAGTGCAGTCTGATACACAAAACTCCAGCCATCTGAATAGGAAATAAGCTTACTATGCTTGCAAGATCGTGTTGTGACTAGTTCTGCTAAACCCTAGGATGCTGGCTAAATTCCAGATGCTCTGGCATTTTGGTTAAGGATAAATAATAGGGTTGTTGCTTGGAAAAAGAGATGGGATTTAAATGGAAAATGCAGGAAAACTTTCAGTGCACGTGTATCACCACTGCAAACAAGCACTTGCAATAGTTTTTCTATGCATATCTAGCTGTGTTTGCAGCCTCTGCACCCAAGAACAGTTTAAGGAAGCAATGTGTGAGCTGCCTCCAATTTCCTAAATATCAGAGTAGAACATAAATATTTATAATACGTGTTTTTATTTGTTACACAAAACTACCTCAACTACTTTTGTTTTCTTTAAGGTAACTAGTTTTCCACTACTATTTTCACTATAGCATGCTATGGTAATTAGGGTTTTGTGGTTGGCTTTTAATATAACACAGTAAATCTTACACTTTCAGAAACAAGAAAGTTTGCATTATCAAGTAGTCTCTGATCTATAGTCGCAGACAGAGATCAGGGCTGGATCATCAGTTAGCTTAATGTAGCTGGCAAAGCTCTCTGCAAGACAGACGCAGTCCCTAAGGTTTAAAGTATTACTGCCCCAAAATCTTTTCCTCACTGTGTAAAGCAACAGGAAAAATCAAGTGTGTGTGTATGTGTGTGTACTAGTCATTCCTGTTACAATTAGTTGAGGAGACCCCAAATCACTGACAGGGCTACCACAGAGAAGCTACAACTGGACTGCTTGAGGCAGAATCACTGATGCGCCTCGTGTTCATATCCAGGCTCATTGTCTGACAGGTTGTAACATGTTGCTACATCAAGTTCTAACTAGTCAGAGAGGGATTTTCTGAAACAAAGCTGGTAGGATGGTGCTCTCCTAGAGGTATCCTGTTTTCCCCCTTTATTGTTACTCAGAGCCCAAATGACACTGTGGAGAACTTTGTGCTTTTCCACTGCATAACTAGGAGGAGTATGAATGCCATTAGGAAGGAATTGACCTCTTTCGTCAACGTTTTGGGTGACTATGAGTATTTTTATTGTATCTATTACCCAGTTTGGTATTAAACAAAGTGCAGGAGGAAAAAAGTCTGGGCAAAAATTTTAAGTTACGTTTTCCTAAGTTGCAAGTGAAAGGCTTCTGCAAGTTTAGCAGGGAGGAGACTTCATCAGTTTGGAAAATACTATCTGGCAACTGTAACTGCAAGATTTCGAAATCAAAGCTATGGAAATTTAGAAACAAAACCAATCAACAGCATGCAATTAGCATTCAGATGCCCTGCAGGTATTGTGTGGTGTTTCTCAATCAGCCACTGAGGTCTCCCTGGGGAGGGGCAGGAGCATGCAGACTCTTAGAGCTGGAGACTGCCATGTATTGCTCTACTCCACTCATCCTTTCACATTCCTGTCAGCTAGTACACACCCTAGACAATTTTCTCTTAAAGCAGCAGTGCCCTGCCTTGTTATATAGCAGTGCAAGAGCTGTTTTCATCAACTATGTAATCCTTAATTCAAAGAAAGGTACCCCTCACAGTTCATGTTATTCCTCTTTCCTTTACTCAAAAATTGATGTCTTCGACAGAACTGCATAACTAGCTTGAGCGAGATGCTGCACTCTGATAAAATATAACTCAACCAAAGGTTGATTTTGGCTGTCTGTCTGCTATGTGACGGGATTATTACAGCAAGGTTCTCTAAATATAACTGTAGTATTTTAAGTTGTTTTCCTTATAGTTATAAGGCTCCAAGGAAAGAAAAGAGAAGTTAATAGAACTGTAGGAATGAGAAAGGTTATTAAAAGTAGCCTTATGTAAGTCTTCCATTTTGTCGTGGCCAGCAGGTACAACTGACAATACCACTCAGGTTTTGCTTCAGCAGACAAGCATGAAAAAGCAGTAGGAAGGAAATTTAATATGATTATGTAAATCTTTATAGTTATTGCACGTCTCATGTTCTTCTCCTTGTTAGAAATTACTGCACAACTCTCTTCACTAGTGATTGCCTTCTGGCAAGCAAAGCTTTATTCCAGCTTAGTGAATGCTTACAAATCAAAACAGTAACATCACAAAACAACACCAAAATTATGAACTTTTCCTACAATAATTATACTTATATATATATATACCACTTTATCTGAAGAAATAATTAAGCTTTTATCCTTGAACATATTCCTACACTCCAGAGTTTAGAGAGAGTTTTCTGTCCAACTGACAACTTACACCTCCCCCACTCCCTCCCAAAAAGCAGACTAATTCATGAACAAGAGGAACTGCGATACTTTAAGCTGAGCTGTTTACGTCTAGAACAAGGAAAAGACCACAGTGGTACAGTACAGGATTATTCTTCCATGTGTATATTCCAGATGAAGGTTATTCTCTGCTACACCTTCATGAATACATGGTCAGCTGCAGCCAGTCTTCAATGTTCATTTTGATCTGTCCATTTCCATCTCGGTCCAGGGACTTGAAGGCCCGGAACATGCTGTCCATTCGTACCAAGCAGCTAATGAAGTTGTTGAAATTCATGCTACCATCCTCGTCAGCATACCTGCGCACGATTACCTGGAAGAGTTGTTCGTTCAGGTGGAATCCTGCAGCCTTCAAGGCACCCGGCAGCTGAGCTCTCCCAAGAGTGCCCGACTGATCAGTATCGTACTGCATGTAGACGCATTGCCATTTCTTGATGTTGTTCCACAGGTACTTAAACTCTTCAAAGCCCAGTTTACCACTCGTATCACTGTCCATGACGGCTACCATGCTACGGCATGTATCTAAGCTGAAGCCATCTGTCTTCAAGTATTGATGTTTGGAAACAACTTTGTTCAGGATGTCCCTTAGCTCCGTGGCACACACTTCCATATCATCTCCAGCCAGCTGGAGAAAAAGGCGACGAAACTGTCTGATCTCCTCACTCTCATAAGCTTCCACATTTGTAAAATGTGAAGGAGCTGGAGGTGGCTCTGGATTATACTGAGCTGCTGCTTCACTTATCAGATTGACAATACCTCCAACAATTCCTCCAATATTCCCTCCTCGCCCACCTCCTGTTAGGAGACCTCCAAGGCCCTGTGCAAGGCTCCCTCCACGACCACTGCCACTTCCTCCACTCAGCAAAGCTTTAGCAAGGAACATCGTGAAGATTTTTTGAAGGGAGTTACTTGGAGATCCAGTGCTGCCGTAACTCTCCGAAGCTGTATCGTGTCTGAGCTGGGTGTTGGCAAAACACAGCTTATCTGCATGCTTAGACTTCACCGTGTCTGCGCATGTCTCCAGCTGCCAAAGCTATCTCAGGCCTCACTAATTTCTGTCAATTGTTGATAGGCCTCACTTTCTTTCTTTTCTTCTCTGCATAGTTGGCTTCATGTGATTTGAGAAATCTTTTTAGAAGAAAAAATAATGATGAGGCCAAAAGCCACAGAGCAGAACTCTAAAATACTTGTGCTCGTAACTGAAGCAATTTGGAAAGAGCCCTGCTATATTAGTGTGCCTGTTCCTCAATTAAGCTGATCTCCTTAAAGATAAGTGCAGTGAAAGCTTACTAGAGTCTGGTCTGTTCTTGCAATATTTTATGCCTTCAAATTTTTAGTGAATTGATCATTAAGTTTCTAATTCTACTCACTGACGTTGTTGTGCCAGATAGAGAAAGTGAAAGGAGTCTCAACACACCATATTTCTGTTGTTTGTAGTGTACTTCAGGGCTCAGAATACATGTTCATAGAAGCCAATGGTCCAAGGTGGGGAGGCAAGAATGAAGAAAGGATGAATACTTAGCTTTGCTAGAGCTTCAATGCATTCAGCGATTGAGGAATACATTTGACTTCTCTATTTCAGATCCTGTAAAACTTCTAAAACTTTTTTTCTTCTAGAGCAGTTTTAATCAGCATATACAACACAGGGACCTCCCAAAGGCAAGTGTAGTGCTGAAGTTAAGCTGATCAGGAAAAGTGATGCTAAGTCAAGAGAGCTCCTAAGACAAGAAACAAATCCTGGTTCATAAACATTTCCACAACGTGCTGCTTGTCCTGTAGCACATATTGGATGCCTAGCAGTAAGATGATTCTATGCTATGCTATGCTCTAGTCACCGATGCTCCTGGTATAGTCAGAGGTGTGCATCCACTAGACAATTTTTCTCATCTTCAGAGAGAAGTAGAAAATGGGAGAGGGCACCATTGACTATGGAGGAAAGCCTAAATGGTCAGATTAACACATAGCATCCTTTACGGCAAGAGGAGCCCATATAATGTCCGATAGCACCTTCCACAAACACAGCAGGAACACACACTCTCATCAGCTTCAGTTTGCCCTAAATTATCTGCGTACAACTACAGCAGTTAATTTAGCTGTTAGAGTGTATGTAAACTCAAAATCTGGAGTGGGCAAAAGGAAATATTCAGCCATCACCAGCATGAAGATTATTACCTGATGTTGGTGAAACAATTTGGTCCAAGAGATGGCTTTCACCTCACAAAATAAAAATGGATCAACCTTTTTCCATTGAAACTTAAGCAGGAAACTTGAAGGATGGGCTATCTTGCCTATAGGAACTGCTAACCATGATGCATTCACTAAGCTGGATATAGTGAATTTGGGGATGTCATTCTTAACAATACATTGCAAACAGGATTTCTAGTCAGTTAACCAACTACTCACCCTGTCAAAGAGTTGAAACAGCTCTTTGAGGACGTCTGAAATAGGCAGCTTCAAGTACTGTGCAAACTCTTCAATTCCAATTCTTCCTCCTTTGGAAGCACTTGCAATAGCAGCAAAGGTATCCAGCTGCTCTCTGACATGATTCCATTTTAGGCTAAGCAAACATGAGGGAGAGGACATATTTCTATACAGCAGATCTTGGACAGATGGAATTTCGGTAGGAGTTATGACAGTGTTCAAAGATGAAAAATAGCCCAACAGAGCATGTGAGTACATGCTGTACTTCCAACCTGATATTTTATATGAAATCTGTGATAAGGACTGCCCCCTCTGGTTATTAATATTAAAAGCACACAGTTCCTTGGGTATATCAGAATTTTTTAGAGTAACTTCCCAAACGTAGAATCATGTCTCCAGTAACTAGGCTAGCCCAGCAGACAGCTTTTCATTGCCATAAATTCACATCATGCTGCAGGGTAAATATTTAATAATTCCAGAAGGGAATAGATCTTGGCTCTACCTGCTAACTCTCTACCCAAATGCTAGTATCACTACAACCTGAAAAGTATCAGATCTCTCGGCAGAAATACACCCCTGCACATCAATAAGAATAATTAGGATTGTCATATAACTGTTGAAGATTGCTCCAGAGAGACTTTTATAAGTGGATAAATAACAGATACGTGAATTTTAAGATTCACTGTGCATATACTTTACATTTGACCACAGCCATGCCAGGTTATTTGATGGAGTTACTGCATAATTAAGTGGCTCAGTCCTCAAATTCCACTATAACCAGACAGAAAAAGTCAACACTGTTAAGGAAACATGGCTGCACAGTACAACTGTAACACTAAGTAACTGGCTGAAGTCTCAGGCTAGAAAGAAGGTTTTTTTACTTCCTACCACACAATTCCTGTACATCTGTATAAAAGCAATTTAAATTGGGCATCAAGAGTACCATCACATGACTTTTGGTGAGGAAGCTTACATAAAAGATTACAAAAATGCATTTTTCCTCTTGTAACACTGCCCACAAAAAATGCTTGGTATTAGTTCTTGCTGGGATTTTCCTCATTTCTGATTTCCATAAAGTTTATTTATGTAAGTTGTCTACATAAACACACTATATTTACAGATGGCCAATTCAGCTGGCAGGTTTTTTTATCCTTTTGTAGATGGCCATCAGCACCTGCAGCAGTGCAGTTGATTATGCTACCAAAAGCAAAAATTCTCTTACTTGAGTTTCTTACTAATTTTGGTGAATTCCACCAGCCCGGCTTCCATGGGTAAGGTCAGCTGCCCTGCCGAAATCATCAGCCTGCAATCTTCGAAAGTGTGATCAGTGACTGGCACATTCAAAGCACTGAAACAAAATCAAATAAAAATAAATATCAATGTCTTATTAAAATGACTTTTAGTAGACTGTTTCCTTTTTCTGCTGTTTAGCTTTAATGCTGATAATACAAAACAATTGTAATAATTCATTCTTGCGCTACTGCGAGTATGAAAAAGCAATACATACCATTTTGTAAGCCTGCAGAACCATACTGTGAAACTATATTATGTCAGTACCGTGATGTTTTAAGATTTACAATCCTGCAAATGCTGCCCAGTAACCTTGCAGAACAAACCACTCAGTTATTCTTGCCAGGCAAATAACGGGCAATTTACTGCAGCTTTCCATGAACTGAACATATTATATTCAAATGTAAAACAACCTTCTTTATACTTCCTGTAAAAACAATCAGGTATTTGGGTATAGGAATCTGACACGTCTTAGTGAAAAGCTAAAGCAATCCCTATTTATACATATAGTACCTATGACCTGACTGAAATGTACTTTATAGGTAGGATTTATATGGAATTCCTGGATATAAAAGTTTTCAAAGCTTTTATTTATTAGTGATTACATACGTTGCCATGGTTTGCCGAACTCTGTTGGCAAAAAGAATGGGATCACACTTTTCTTCCTCGGTAGGAACATGAACAGGCAGAAACTGAAAGAGATGAGTTATCCAATCAATTCAATAATCACTACTTTATTAGCAAAATGGACAAGTCTGTGTTATTGTTTGGAATAGGGGAAAAACAGTAGTAAAAAAATATGCTCTGCAATGAAGGAACTGGGCACTAGAGGTCTCAACTGCCTTTCAAACCTCTCCGGCTCACAAATGAGATTCAGTCAAAACTTGCCTCTTAAAAGATTGGTAAATGCTGCTTTAATATGAAAAGTTCGTTGGCAAAGCAGCGTGTGTGTGTAGGAGTATTTTGTTCTTTCAGCTTCAGCGTACAGTGTTTCCTTGCAGCTCTGTTTACCACACCTCTTCTCAGTTCTGGTTATCATTTATCAGAGCTCTGCTACTCCCCACCCTGCAATCTTGCCCTTAAATCCTAGAATTCAGCAGTTTTAGAGGAATTTTAAGGTGTTGTTTGTGGTTCACTGGAAGATCCTGTTGCTAATTATGTGTCAATATGTTTCTTCAGTTATATTGCACTTGCTTGTGATGCACTGATATAGGGGTAGCTGTCCCATAGAAATGCAGCCCATCCTGAACAGCCTTTATTTTAAAGAATGCTGTCACTTTAAGATTAAAACCAGTATGTTTATGGAACTGGTTATCTGTCAAAGAGCCGAAATAATTTTCTGTTTACAGCTGAAAGTTTTCTCTGCTGAGAGAGCAGTGCCAGGTTATTCACATCAAGCTTTGAGAGTTCACTCCTTTTATAAGCAGTCGCACGCTGTTCAGGGTCTGAGATAAGTTTTCTGCTTATTACAACTCCCCTTCAGAAGTTACATAACTCTTAAATCAAGGACGTACAGGCATACTGTATGGACACAGAAAACTGTGTCATCACTGGGAATAATGCGTTTATATTAAAGCATAAATTCCTCAAGTGCTGAAGCTTAGTACAAAAAATATTTTTAATTCTTACCTCAACTTCTACTCTTGTGAAGAGTTGACACATGGTCATTATGCACAGCTCTTTTCTGCAGGCAAGAAAGAAAGAGCAAGAAAAATACATTTTATTTCTTTAAAAACAAAGTATTTCAGTGTTAGTAGGTGAAGCTTTTTAAAATACTGACAAAAACACATGCATATACGCAGAAACCCTGTAGAAAAAGAAGTTGAAAGCAACATTTTGGGGAATTTCACAGTATTGGCTGTGGTTTTGTCAGTATTTTAAAAAGCTCTGCCTACTAAAACTGAAAAGAGTTGTGTTATTTCAATGAAAGATACTATATGTGTGTGTGTGTATATATATATATATATAGTCTCTTCACTGGGATCTCAAAACAATTGATTTTTTGTTGAGTCAGGGATAAATAAAAACTAAAGAAGAATCCTAGATGTTAGAATGGGGAAAGATGGGGAAAATCAACATTTGTTTTGCTCATCTTCTTCATTTACTCTCATATGACTTTTCAAATGAGATGGAGGAATGAATAAATAGAAGGGATAAAATAACATTTTTTGTTGTTGTTGTTTGTATACTCTGTAGGAAATGGTAAATATCTATGGAATTTAATTACTATGATTGTTCCCCAAAGAAAAAGAATTTTAAAACTTTGCTCCTCTAGCTGTTCAGATATGAAATCTATTGCATGACAGCATTATCCCCAAGTATTTCCCCTCTCATATAAACAAAGCTAGGAGAACATGTGTCTTGGCTTTGCTGAATCTGTTTGGCAGCAGGTTTAGCAACAAGGGGAACAAGTCTTTATGTAATTTTCAGTAGGGCTAAGAAACTTACAGTGAATAACCCTGCCATGTCCAGGTCACAGTATCCTAAGGAAAAAAATAAAACACAGAAATGTGTAACGAAACCAGATGAAAGTTAGAGAGCGGATAAGTTGCAATATAAAACAGGCACAGGTTTAGTAACAGCATGTGACGGTTTTAGAGTCTTTTAGTGAAAATAAAGGAAGGTGTCAAGGCCATTAGGATTCTTTACCTTAAAAACCTGGAAATAAGCATGGCAGACTTAACTGCAAATAAAATTTACACAGTTATGGAGATATTTTAAATCATTCATTCTGATCCAAGCAACAGAAACAGGAAAGACATAATCTAAGAAAACTTTCCCACAGAACTCTGCTAGTCTGCTTAGAAAGGCACCCTCATAGACATTTTGTTTAGTTTCTAAGGTCATTTCTGCATATCAAAAAAACCCCAAACCAAAACAATCACTTGTTTTTAATCTTAAAATGTCTTAAGAATGAAAATGTTTGACTTTTCTGGCTTTGTTCAATAATCAGATATTTAAGAAAAGCTAGTGAGCTGCTAGACTCATGCTCCATCATTTAAAGCAGTCAGTGAGGCAGAGCCATAAGTCTGTACTACTGTACTTGGCAAAAAGTGTAAACATTTACTCAGCAAAACAAGAGAAAGTTGCATGAAAAGAACCATCTGCAAAACTGTTTGTGGCTTAATGTAGTTTTTGTACAGACACTTCGCCAGCCCCTTGCAGTAAGAGTATTTTGAGCTCAAACAAAAAATGAGGACTAGTAGGGAAGCTGTGTGCATTTTAGACTTCGAAGTACAGGCTCTGTGGCTTTGTAGGAAGTTTCTAACTTCCGCTTCAGTACTTCCCTGTGCTCCCTCTTCAAGTACAGCTAAGAAGGCCAGTAGCAAACTTTTCAAAATCAGAATAGCAGCTACACCACTGTGGCACCTGGGAAGCCCATCTACCTCCAGGAGCTCTGCAATGTAAAGCTCAGGACAACGGAGTTTTCAGTGACAATGCCAAATATTTCTTAGGCACCACCTGAGTCAGGATTTTGACTTCCATATTACTAGTTAGGGATAGAAGAATGTTCTGCTTACCAGCTTGTTGGGGTATCGGAGCAAGACAGGTTGTACAGGGACTTGTGGAACAAAGGCACCTACAAATTAGAATAAATTGTTAAGACTTAGCTTAATACAGGAGTTGGGAGTTCTAAGTCGTTCAAGTAAAACATGGTTTCTTGAAGAATTTAATTTTTTAAAAAGGCGAGAAGAATGAGAAATGTTCCTTTTGTTGTGCTTTTTTTGTTGTTTTTTTCTGGTTCTGCCTTTTTTAACCCAGACGCACAACTAGCAAGATGTCAGGACAGAAAAGGGCTAATCTCCATCTTAAGGAGAAAGCTGCCTAAGATTCCTGAACTGTTGAAACTCATTTTCTGTGTATTATCTCTTTGTTGATTGGTATTCAATTCAAAGGATTAGATACTCACATGGCTGTTGAGTAGTTCTTGAACCCTCCTCTGTTCTTTATTATCTTCATAAGTGATACAGACCTGAGCATGTAGTGCGGCTTTTGTATCTTTGCTAGCCAAGACACTGTATGGCAGTACGAAAGGAGAGTGACCCGCTTACTGGACAAGGGAAAGGCTGTGGATGTTGTCTTCTTGGACTTCAGTAAAGCCTTTGACACAGTTTCTCACTGCATTCTGCTTAGGGAACTAGCTGCCACTGGCCGGGACGGGTGCACTCTCCTGGGTGGAAAACCAGTTGGACGGTTGGGCCCAGATTGTTGTGGTGAATGGAGTTAACTCCAGCTAGAGGCCAGTCACAAGTGAGGTTCCCTAGGGCTCAGTCCAGCCCTGTTCAATGTCTTTATCAACGACCTGGATGAAGGCATTGAGTGCTCCCTTAGCAAGTTTGCAGATGACACTAAGCTAGATGAAAGTGTCGATCTGCTGGAGGGTAGGGAAGCTCCTCTTCTCCCAAGTGACAGTGGACAGGACAAGGGGGAATGGCCTCAAGGTGCACCACGGGAGGTTCAGACTAGATATCAGAAAGAAATTTTTCACAGAAAGAGTCATTGGACACTGGAACAGGTTGCCTAAAGAGGTGGTTGAGTCACCATCCCTGAAGGTGTTTAAAAGACGGGTGGATGAGGTTCTCAGAGACATGATTTAGTGGCAGATAGGAATGGCTGGACTCCATGACCCATGTGGTCTTTTCCAATTCCAAAACTGATGATTCTATGATTCTGTAAGAGCCGCATGGCTTTAACTGAAACACAGCACAACAATCTAATGACCACTGATGCTATCATGTACTTTCCTGTGTTGAAAATAATCTGCTGGCCTGCCTTGCTGAGCACTACGCAGAGAGATTTCACAACTTGGTTGCTAAGTCTTGCATGGCAAAATTTACAGCAATCTAAGATGGTACAATTGTAATTTGAGCTAAAGGAACATCATAACTATCACTAGACGAAGAAAAAATGCCAACCTACTCGCCGTTATACATCATAGGTATTTTGCATCCTACAAAATACTAAAAATCCAAAAAGTAAACTGACTAGCATACAACAGTGGGTTTAGCACTACTGAAAATTTAATGCTCTAAGACACTTCTACAGTGTTGTTATTTTAATTATATAAAACATTAGTTCAGTGCTGTTGTGGATGATGTACTTGCAGAAGTATAACCTTACCAGAATTATCAAGTTAGTATTTCACACATTATTTTCTAACAAAGATGTGACAAAATTTCTCACCTTGTTTAAATGTGATCAGGCATGATCTGTTTGTGCAGGTGCCTTCTGGGAAAATTAGTAGCTTGGATTTAAAGAGAGAGAGATGTAGATATACATACACACATTCACATTTCATACTTTAACATCAGTTACATAAAGCATTTACATACATAGGTTGCAATTTTTTTTGCAAGGTCTGTGACATATTACTCTGCATCACAAGAATATCATTACTGTTCCAAAAGGAAATTAATATATTAGAGAAGGATGCTTATAGTAAGAATAACCTGATCCATCTTGATTTGGAAGCAAACGCTTTGTATGAGAGGTTTTCTGGGAAAAGGCCTTTATCAGTTCAGAAATACAGTACAAAAGGCTTTCAGTGTTTCACTTGAAATGTTTAGTGTAGGTAATATGAGAATTGTTCCTCTGCTAGCAGCCCCGTATTGACCTGCTGGGTGTACAAACACCGAGAGTCTGGGCTGACACGAAGTGCATAAGAAACCTGAGCATCTACAGCCCAGATGCTATCGACATGAGTCAAGATGTTAACAGTGGCGAGAAGATAACAGCTGGAGGAGTAGCAGCAAAAGGCAGAGACATCATGGGTATCTGTGATGCAGAGTTCTGAAGGCATTGCACACCACTATGCAGCTTCTGAACTGGAATGACTCAGACACACCAAACACCCAGGTTTCTAAATTAGTGACCAAGAGATACTAGATTAGTGAGCTGCAATGTGACACACCAAATCCTGCTCCTTGTGGAATACAAGGAAGCTTTGCATTTCCCAAAGCACTACAGCATCATAAGCAGCACTCCAAAAAAACCTCAGTACAAGAACTGGTCTGGATCAAGAGTGTTCAAGGTGTGATCCCACTTCAGTCCAAATGAACAGGTCAAAGCTAGATCAAAGAGGGCATCATTAGGTCCCACCCAAGAGAGACAGGCTGTTTAAGGTGTAATAGAGATAGCTGCACTTACTGATTTACAGTTGGTCCTTGACTAAGCATTCCGTAATGAGAAATTGTTTGCTGGACACAAAAATGTGTAAGTTTCTACTCAGCATATATCATAAGCCCCAGAATACACATTAGTGACCAATATGACTGACTAATAAAGAGTAAGTAATAATTCTCTCTTTCCCCTTTGCTTTGTACAGGGCTGGGAGAAGAGCACAATCGGCACAAGTGCTGCCCAGCCTGCTGTGTTTTGGTTTTAGGCAGAGGGAATGAGGAATCCAGCTACTCCTTTTCTGTTGTGCTAGAGAATGCAGCTTGGGCACTCTAAAGAGGGTGTGATAGACATCATCTTGTGGTCAAGTTTCTCAAAACCAAAAAAAGAGTAGGAGGGAGGTGCGGCCAGGGCACAGGACTAGGAATCACCCTGTGACACCCCTTGTTGTACAGCTGACTCAGTCTTGGAGATTCCCAGTTACTTGACTCATAGGCTATTTATGCCGTAATACACAGCTATTTTTTCTCCCAAGTGCAGTATTGGTGTGAAGCCAATTCCCCCTTCCTCCACGTACTCTTTTCAGCGGAGATTAGGTCTACTAGGGCTTTGCCACAATCAATTTGGCAAATCACAGCATTAGTACAGTTTGTAAGCAACATTACAAAAAAAAAAAAAAATCTTCCTGGCTTTGACACGTGTACTTAAAATCCTTCATATAGTTGACAAATTGAAAAAAATGATGGAGGCTCTAAAAATATTTACAGCACCTTAGAAAAATGTGCTCATGAGGCAAATTAAAGTAGCCCAAGCACTATCTAAAAAGCAATCTGTAAGGTGCTTACTATGTGAAAACAATGCATGAAATGTGTAAGTAATGCTATTTAAAAAAACATGGCAAGTGTTGTTCTTCCCTCAGGATGAGGGAAGCAGTTACACTTGAGTTTCTCTGTTCCTAGACTATTCAGAAAGTAGAGCAGCACATTCAGCTCTAGCTGCCACAGAGATATCTGTTTCTGAAGTCTTGCTTTTTCATCAGTCCATCTTAATTTTCCTCAAGAGCCACTCACTGGAACAAAATTGAAGGAAAAGTTAAATGTTTTCAAGCATATACGCAGTAGCCAACTATGGCTGAACGGGACTTGTGATTTTAGCCACTGAACCAGTCACTTTTTTAGTTTTTCATTTTAAGCAAATAAGCCTCTAAGAAAACAAGTCAAGAATTAATTCAACACACAAAATATGAGTTTATACACAAATCCACATGGGACATCTTTAGAGAAAGGTCTTACATCAGTGACTGTATTTGTCCAGCCAGCATGGCAATGACACTGTATTCATAGCATCTGGTGGCAACATCAGACTACAGTCAATTAAACAGAAAAACTGCCAAATTAGATGTTAGATTCACAACTGCTTCAGGTCTTTCACGTGAAGGATGTGGCTTTCCATCCCAGACCTCTCAGCAGCACAGTGGCTCTCTCAACATTTTTGTCCCTCTTGAGCAGCCCCTACCCCATCAGCACTTTAGGATGGAAAGCCATCCAAGGCCTAGAATGGCAACAGGGGCTTGCTGCTGAGGAATGACCCTGGGAAACACTGTGCAGAATCAGTAACTATTGCTTCTATGTTAAAATCTTACCACAATTCAGACAAATCTAAAAGTTTTGGCTTTAGTGCATCATTAACCTAAAGATTGAATGGAATTTCACCTCAGCGACTCTTCACAGGAGAAAATGATGTTTTAGACTTAAGTATGTCCGTGCTGCAGCCTGGAGAGCCTGGGTTATTTATCTCATAACTGCTCATTCCCAAGCTGTTATGAGCACAGCTCTGTAACACAGCTTCTCACACATGAGCTACTTGGAGAACACTGATTCACTTACACCAATGCAAGTCATCTGCTACACTGATCACAGGGTGTTACGAAATAAACAGGGAAAAGAGAAGGTCAGGAGCATCTGCACCTTGCAATAGCAAGTGGTACTGGCTGGATTTTAACTGACTCATTTGTCATGACAAAACTCTTTTTGGGCACCAGTCTTTCACCATCCTTCCCTAAACCAGTCATACAGCTGAGAGCAGACTTCAACTTTGTACATCAACAGAATCCTATTCAGCTGGGCACTTGTGCAATTATGATGCACAGTGAGTATGGAATATGAATAAAACATAGAAGAGTAGTATATTTATTACCTGTGGCCACTGGCCTTTTGATAATGCACGCTTAGTTATCTCAGTGACTGTATTCTTTCGTGAATCAGGGTCTTGACGAGAGACTGATACAGGCTGAAGGGAACTTAAAATTGCTGTGAAAGAGATAAAAAAAATTTATTTGTCTTGTGCTAGTACTTAGAAAACAAATGAGTTCAAGGCTTCCTTGTAGCAAAAAGAATGTTATTCCCATACTAGGAGACAGACTCTGCACAAACAGTTTTCATACTAAATAGATAAGAGTGTTATTGTCATTCTGCAAAATGGGAAGTAAGGCACAAAGGAGATACCTTCACTGCCAGCAGAGGAGCTATACAGTAGGTATACACACGCCAAATTCACCCAAACACATTCTGCTAATATTGCTGTTATCTTTCCCCAAGCATTTCCACACAATTCTAAGACAAAGACCTGATCAAGCACCTGCTCATGGGCCACACTCAGCCCTAACCCTTACAGACTGCAATCAAAAAGTAGTTTGAGTTTATGCTGAAGAACTAAGATGTCCTTTTTTGGTTACAAAATATAGACAGCTTGTGTGTAAATTACAGAAAAACACTCCTCATTTCATTAGAATTATCCAGCCCCTGTGCTTTTAAGAGAAGGTTAACATATTATCAGTTTTTTTTTCCTACAAAGATACTTTGCTTTCTTGCCTACTGAATTTGGTATTGGGTTAGTGTTGGCGTATTCTTTTAATAGTCCTACAGAGGTAAGAGACATACAGCAAGCAGAAAGTCCACAGCTGATTCTAGCACTGCAAACAGGAATTCTTTTTGTGCCAAAAGGAGGAGAAAATATCAGAAGCATGACTCATCCGGACTTTTCCATCCTCTGCATTTCCTTTTTGAGTGACTTCTCTTTTATTTGTTCCTGGCTTGACTCCTATTACCTAAAGTCTGTAAAAGTGCCTGCAACTTTGAACTTATAAGTAAGGGATTTTTGATTGCTGTAGTTTGGTTCTGTTTTGAAATAACCTTCACAAACCTGTGTTCTACATTTGTGGACACACTGTTAGAAGATAGCAGCTGAACAGATTTCTCAAGCCACCCACTGGGAGAATTTTAAGAGAAAGCTTCTAGCCTGAGCAGTTACAGAACAGGCTTTCAGTATAAAGCAAACTTAAAGTAATAGTATATTTTGTATCCAAAAAATATATAGCATACTCCTAAATCACTCTCAGAGATAAGACTTTTGACCTTGCATCAAACTGCTGACTTTTAACATTTTATTTTTTTTTTCATAAATACTTACTGCCAATTACTGGAGTTGACAGGTTCTCTGCTCTTGATACCATTGATGGCATTCCAGTTAGGGCAGAAATAATGGCATCAAAAAAGCTTGAATGAGGAGCTGCGACAAAGATTGGGGCTTCCTGTAGGCTTGCTACTTTCCCTTTTACTTTAACTTGGAAGCCCATTACGGAGAACAACGTACGAGTTAGGCATGACAGGGTTATCTGGATCATCCTCCTTGTAAAGAGAAACACAAAAATGTTATCCATCTTACAGTTAGTATTTCTTTGGTACTTGGAAACAAAAGCCTAGGGCGAGGCACAGGGTAGCAACACTACTCACCAGGAGATTAAGGGCTAAAGGGGAAGAAGTAGAAGTGGGGAAGTATCACCTTTTTGTGTTGAAACCAGATTATAATTTTGAAGATAAGGCAATGTAGAGCATCTTACTGAACCCTCCTGCCAAGTACTGTATTTCTGTTGCCGTCTTTATAGCATTGTAGCAAAACGCTATTGCGAGAGGAGTGTGGATAAATAGCTGATTCAGTGTCCTTTCCCTAACAACTTATATAACTCTGACCCTGTTCTTTTCCTACAAGTTTTAAATAACGAAGGTTAAATGACAGTGTTCCCTTACTAGAATATGCTCCCTCCACAGGGCACATGTTCTCTTCCTGGGACACTCTGTAATCTCTCAGCCTTGTTAGCACTCAATTCCTGTGTCATCTCCTTCTGCATGCAGCCACTGAGCATTGCAACAAAAGGGAACTTGACTACTCTGAGGTCAGAAGCTGAGTGACTGAAATCCAGAAGCCACAGAGGCAGCTGTAAAATACTCCTTCAGGGGCAACATAGCTAAAAGAGGAAATGTCAAAGCTAATTTTGTCATAAATTATAGCACAGCAGCAATGACAAAGGCTAGACAGAGGCTCAGCCTACACAACATTACCAAATGCTTTTCTTAATGAGTATCTTTTCTCTAATATTCCTATCAGTACGATTACTAAAATAAATCCTGTCTTACAAATAGTCTATAGAGGTTTTTACACAGAATTGTTTTAGCCTCAAGACAATTGAAAATCTACATATTTATAAAACTCCACTATTGTAAAACACTCTCATCAAAAAGCTGCTTCTCGTATATGGGTAAAATTAAACTCCTCTTTAATCAAAACAAGGAAAGGAGTGAGAGCTAAAAAACAAAACAACTTCAGACCCTTTGCTTTGTCTTATAAAGAAGGAAAAAAATAAAAGCACAGACTTTTCACAAATATTGTTCACTTTTTACCTTCTCCATCCTTTGAGCGGCACAGATCCTTTTCCAGGGTGGCGGAAAGTTGCAATTGATGCAAACAGCCATGCTAGCAGAACAAGGATCGCAATGCATATGGCACGAGGGGGTAGCAAAATAATCCCCTGAAGAACAGCCTGGAAAAAAAGGTGAAAAATCTTAAGAAATGGTGTCAACAGGAATGACATCTGTGCTATTCCATTATATGGACTTAGATAACAGCTGGGTGATTTAGTAAGGAAAGTATTAATGATCCCAGTGTCATACAGGGAAGTCAGTCATTGACACCATTTTATTTTCACATTTGGATTCCCATTTCAGGTAGAAGTGGAACATCTGAGTATTTCAGTTTACAGCTTGGATGTTGTTGGACAGAGAGAGTAAACAGTTTGCTGCTTTAGTTTATACTTAGACTTGTTCTGCAACATACAACCAGTTCAGATGAGCCTGCTCAGCCAATAGATATCTTCACTGTAGAACCTTCTGTCACCAGCAACCTGTCTAGAAGCCAAGCAAGTAGGATTGTTAAGATGACTAATGTGTACTCTTGCCCTTCCAAAATGACACATCTCGTGTTGAGTCACACTGTTGCTGTAAATGATCCTTGCCGCTGCTCCCTGGAGTAGTGCACATGCAACACAACTTCATTTCCGCTACCTGGGACTTAAGCAAAGAGGAGTTTTCAGTAAAGCTGAACCTGTGGTTTAAGGCAAAGTTTGACCTTACGATGCTGTTGAAAGCTGCTGTAGCATCTCTTGGCTCACGGCCTTAGGAAGTGGTTTATGTGCTGCCCACAGGAAATGTACAGCAGAACCCTTCTGTCAATGAAGCTTCCATCTGAAGCATCTTGGATATTAAGCTCTGTGCTAGAACCTCGTTGCATTTTGCAGAGTAAATTGAGAAAGCTTTGTTCCTTTCCAACCTTGCAATCACAAAACTCCTATCAGCTTTTTGTAACTTGAAGCACAAGAAACTATTGAGAGAGTTCTGCTGCCGTCACAGGCAGTTGGAGCAAAACTGGTGTAAAACAGATCCAAGCCAACACTGATGTTCTTCAGTTCTTCATATGCATTTGTAAGAGGAGTCAAAGTAAGGAGAAACACTAACATGCTCTGGTTGCAAATTATACTCAAATCACCCCAGGGCCCCATTAAGGAATTTTTAGCTTGCACTTTTCATGCACAGTTCCAGGAAACAAGTGTATCTGCACAAGGTTGTTAAGAGGCAGCTGTGGTACTGGGGAGGACAGGAAGAAATTTTTAATTATTTTACCCTTATTAGAAGTTAGAAACTATATCCTGAAGGTTGGCCTTTGTGGCGCAACGCAGTGCTATGCAAATTGAGCAAGCACAGACCTGGAAGGCAGGTGAGCTGTGTTGGCACAAGGAAGTCACAGACTCGCATTCCTGGTAAGCTAGGAAATGGTTCAATTCCTTTTGGCACCTAAAGCAGCTCAGTTACTCACTGATGATAATCAGCTCTGTGCCCATATATGCACAAAGCAATGCACACCCCAGCAGCACCGTCACAGTCATTTTAAAATCTTTGTTCTATGTTTCTGAAGTCCTTCAGAACTTAGTATGAGAGCACATCAGTCATGGAGTTACTGCTCCACTAGTTCATAAGGATGGTAGAAGGTATGGAAGAAGAGTTATGCTAGTTTAGTATTTTTTACGCTTTAATACTTTTTTAAGAAAATTCACAGCTTAACAACCATGTTCCTCTCTCAAAATGAGCCTTTCTACTCAGCTCTTTAGCAATGCCTACCTACTGTACAGGAAAAGCACAGCTTTTAATAACAGTTAGTTTTACAAAATAGTTTGTTGATTATATACTTGAACTATGATTATTAAGCAACACAATGGATTTTCATCTATGTCTTTTCTTCAAAAAGGAAGAAATGTTTGTAGAACTTTTGGATTATAAGCGTATTTCAGTATTATTTGTCAAATTCTTTAACACACTGAGTTAGTTCTAATTGTCTTTTCACCACCATGGTCTTTTCCCTCCCTTCCAAATTCCTTCCATATTCACATAACATCTTCTTACTGTCCTTGCATCAATATTCAGGAAAGGCTCTGGCCTCTGGCTCTAAACTCTGTGATACTGATGAGGATTAACAGGAATTTTTCAGGACTCAGTTCTATATTACAGAAGGCACAGTGACAACAGACTAAAGCTGACAGCAGATGCACTGTGTAAATTGGGATAAGGATGAGAAGCAGCTACGTGGTGTTGCTGCTTACATTATCTAAGCACTGCCACATAACGTTTCCAGGAGAGATCTAAATGTTTAGGTATAAACGCACTAACCTATAATGAAAAATAGAGAATGCAATAGCAAGAGTAAAACAATACCTTCCTCAAGACTTTAATAAATTAATGAATTATTTTAGACAGATGTGCAGGTGGTACTGATTTGCTGATGCGAGCTATTGTGTTTCTAGGTCACTGTGTAATGAGGCAGAGTTGATTTCTGCTCCCATCAGCTGCAGAGCAGGGTTAGAAAAGGACAGAAAGAAAAAGGTCAATGTAGGCTAGAAAAGAAAAAGTACAGGAGAAGACGATACAGAAGAAAATACAGGCTCAATGTTTAGTAACTACTGAGCAGGATCAGAACCACTTCAGCTTCTGTATACAGTAATCACAAAGATAGAACTATTCTGAGTCATTCAAAGGACCTTCTCCCACATTTGGGATCAGACATATACTTTCTGCTTAAGGTGACTGCACAGCGGCACAGCCTGTCCCTCCTGCAGTCTGTCCCTGCAGTCCAGGCTCCCACAGCTGACTGACCCTCGAGAAGCACATGGGATCTCACCATCACCAATGGCAGGAACTGGGTAAGGGGGAACAGCAGGTCAATCACAAAGACACAGAATTCAGTTTTAAATTCTGTTGAATTTCAGCTGCTGATAAGTTATCTAAGAAGCAGCAGAAGAGCGGGCTGGGGACCAGAATGAAGCCCAACTTCAAATGAACTACTCTGATACCTGAAACCATGAGCAGAAGGACCATCTGCCATAGCAGTACGCATATAGCAAGACTGGGTCTTCCATGGATGTCCAGAGGATGCCTCAGCTTTCTGCCAGGCAGTCTGGCTGCTTACTTTCAAGCATAGGATTAAAAATCTTGCTTTTGGCATGCTGGTTGTGCCATTACATGGTTCACCATCACACAATCCACTCGGCATCTCTCTTGAATAAAGGAAAATCTAGTCATGATTTAACTACTTATGCTTTGCAGTGCAGTTCATAGTTAGGAAGGCAAGTGAACAATCCAGGATGAACAGAACTAAGCAAGAAAAAATCCCAACAATGAATTGCAGCCAACTTCAGGGGATGGAAACCCCCGTTGTATTTGAACAACTGTTTTGAAATCTTGTTTGGCACAAGCAGATGTTAAGCATAGCACAACTGATCCTTGTTTGGAAATGCAGATGGTCTGTTTCTCTTTCAAGTGCCATTCATCAGGGGACAGCAGCTTTTACAATCAAGGAGTTAAACAGCATATGAAAATCCAGCTTTGGCCTCCCAGAGACCCTCTTGAACTTGTATCCATTTTTATCAGTGTATGCTAAAGGAATAGTAAAGAACAGTGGGAATGTAACAAAACAATCCTTTAATGTGCCAGGATGGAGATACACTACACTTGATGTAACTGGAAAGGGAAGAGACAGTTTTCCTTTATTGAAGTATATAGTAAATCTACATAGTGAGGCTGATTCCCAGCTGGTCTGATAGGCATTCCTAGGCAAGAGAGGAACAGACTTTAGAGGATAAAGCAGGCAACTAGACTAGAAACTATCTAGTCTGCATGACAATGGGGAAAAAGAACAGAAGGGAGCAACACACAAGGCTAAAAGGTTGTCTCTCTTGTGTCTCATTGCCTTACAATTCTGTGACTGCAATTTTGCTTCCAAGCCCACTAGCACCAGGCCCTGACCCAACCAGGTGCTTCTCCTTCCAAGTGCATCATGAAGTTCTGCATGGACTGTGTCCTGCTTTAAGACATCAGAAGGAAAAAACAGGATATCTTTGTTATAGCTAAGATGGTACATTCAAGCTAAAAATTGCAAGCTTTTGAAAGTAACCTCTGCATCTTCTAGATAAGGGAGCCGGCAGAGAAAGCTGCCCATTTCTGGAACCTCATTAAAAACCTGTTTTCTTTACCTTGGGCTTCACGCCTGCAGCTGCAGATTCAGATGAACTTGAAATGTGTTTCAGGCCACTAATAAAACATAGGGCACAAAAAGACTTGAAATTGTTTTCCAGGTTTCTCACACTTCCTACACTCAGCTACCTCCAGGGCAAACATTGTTTATAACATGAGCTACTGAAACAAGATACTCAGTCACAGATCAGCCTCCGGTATTTATAACAATCAGCAGGAAATGCTCCAAGTTCACCTACACAGTGATGTGCTCAGTGAGATGTCAGTTCATACTTGGGTTATCAGCTCATTTTTAAAGGAATGTTTGTAAAAACCGAAGCCCAGAAGTACTGTTTGATTGCTCAGTGTTAGAAGTACCCTGTAAGTCTTGTGTGTGGTTGTACACAAGCTGTAACGGGACAGTGTTCAGCCCAGAAGCCTGATCCAGTTCACCCAGTGACACCAGTTAGTAACCCAGGGTAACCGGGGATACCTCTTTTTGCTGTCTGTTATATTTCATGGAAAACATTGCTTTTGCCAAGAGGGCAACACCCGTGCCTGGCGGTGACAGCCTCTCCATGGCTCTGCCCGCATCCCAGGCAGGGACACTCTCCTCTGCGCGCACCCCAGGCAGCGACACCCTCCTCTGCGCGCATCCCAGGCAGTGACACCCTCCTGTGCCCGTATCCCGGGCGGTGACACCCACCCTGCACGCATCCTGGACAGGGACACTCTCCCCTGCGTGCCCCCCAGGCAGTGACACCCTCCTGTGCGCGCATCCCGGGCAGTGACACCCACTCTGCGCGCACCCCAGGCAATGTCACCCTCCCCCGCATGCATCCCAGTCAATGACACCCTTCTGTGCCCGCATCCCGGGCAGCGACACCCACCCTGCGCGCATCTTGGGCAGTGACACCACCCTCTGCGCGCACCCCAGGCAGCGATACCCTCTTCTGCGCGCACCCCCGCAGCCTTACCCGCAGCTTGTCGCGGGCGCTGAGGCGCCGCGGGTGCACGAAGGGGTTGATGACGGTGGGCGGGCTGAAGGAGCGCTGCCTGGGCAGCGGCAGCACCCGCGGCGCCATGCTCCGGCCGCTCCCGCCTGCAAACCGCCCCTGCGCGCCCGCGGAGCTCCGCCTCGGGGCAGGGCAGCGCGCGGGGCGGCGCCGCAGCGGGGGCGACACGGGGGGGGCGCTCGCACCACTGCGCTGGACGTGTCACTGCTCTGTCCACCACCTCTTTTCCAGCCTTATCATAGAACAACCAGGTTGGAAGAGACCCATTGGGTCATCGAGTCCAACCATTCCTATCAAACACTAAACCATGTCCCTCAGGACCTCATCCACCCGTCCCTTAAACACCTCCAGGGAAGGGGAAACAACACCCTCCCTGGGCAGCCTATTCCAATGTCCAATGACCCTCTGTGTGAAAAACTTCCTCCTAATCTCCAGCCTAAATCTCCCCTGGTGGAGCTTGAGGCCATTCCCTCTTGTCCTGTCCCCTGTCACTTGGAAGAAGAGCCCAGCTCCCTCCTCTCTACAACCTCCTTTCAGGTAGTTATAGAGAGTAATGAGGTCTCCCCCAAGCCTCCTCTTCTCCAAGCTAAACACCCCCAGCTCTCTCAGCCGTTCCTCATAGGGCCTGTTCTCCAGCCCCTCCAGCAGCCTTGTGCCTGCAGCCAGTGCTCAGGGCAGTGCGGGTTGTTATCCAAGAGAAGAAAGGGAGAACCACGCTCATGGTGTGCAACTAGAGTCCTTTCTAGGAGAAGGATGCATCTCCACTGCTGCAGAAGGTTGATAGGGACATTAAGATCAGGTTGGATGGGGCTTTTAGCAACCTGAGCTAGTTGAAGGTGACCCTACTCCCGTAGAAGGCTCGGACTATGTGGCTTTGGCATTTTGGAACTGCGTGATATTTAAGGTCCCTTCCTACCCAGACCATTCTATGGCTTCATGGTCCCTTCCATCCTAGACTATGATTCTATGACTCTGGTCTCTAGAGGTCCCCTGTAGCCTCTTGGTACATGCTGAGTTCCCACGGGATCTCTTCCTGCATGCCTACCCCTAGGGATGCTCCAGGAGCTGCCTGTGCAGGGAGGGACAAGGGCAGGCCAGCTCAGGCTGAGGGGAGCTGCCCAACAGATCCTTCCCCAGCATCTTTGGCCAGGCTGCTGCTTCTGGTTTCAGCCCAAAAGGAAGTTGTAGCATGACCATATTTAGGAAACATGCCTTGAGGTTTTCACAGTGGCTGCTACAGCAGTCGGGTGAGCCACCAGCCCCCATCTGCCCAGAGCACTGGTCCAAGACTGAGGGCTCCTGGCATCTTATATGACATCGACCCAGACACTTTCCCAGAATCGTTTGGGTTGGGAAACACCTTTAAGATCATGAAGTCTAACTGTCAACCTAACACTGACAAATCCACAACTAAAACGTGTTTTGTTATGATGCTTTTACCTTTCTCCTTTCTGTCCGTTGCACAAAAATATTGGTACTTCCTAACACAATATTAGTCAGTCTGTTGCTGGTTTATTTGTATTGCTGTAATGAAAATAATTACAAATGTCTCATAGTGCAGTTCCCAATTTGATGCTACTGCTTCCACAAAGATACCATCAAAATGAAAGAAAATTAATAATTATAAAATCATTATTTGTGTTTTGCAACTGCGGGTACTTAAGGAGTAATCATAATGATATGTTTGGGCTAATGAAAGCTTGACGAGTGCAGGATTCCCCTTGGCTGGTTTCCAGCATCTCTCTGTGATTGCCAGTTCTTGCAACCAGTACTGTGCTCTGAAAAACCTGAGAACTGTATATGGATCAGATCAGCACCATTGTCATAAAAGTAAGGCTGGGGGGAACTCTAGAGGATGAAGATCTATTCTACCTCCATCGTTCTTGACAGATGATTGTATAAGCTCTTCTTAAAACCCCATGACTTCCCTAGATGATCTGTTCCAGTGCTTCTCTGGTAATACCATGAAACGATTTTTGCTGTATCTGAGCAGATCCCATTGCAATTTATATCCATTCCTAGTGACATGAGAATTGTTCGCTTTCCCCTTTGAAGCTGCTTTTTGCAGTAAGGGGTTCTTCTCTCATATAAACCAGACACAGCTTTATAGTTCTTAATATGAGTTGCATATACAGTTTAAATTGGACTAAGAAGTTGGCCTATCACAGCTGCCTTTGGGACAGTTTACTCTCTCTTCCTGGCGTTTGAAAAATAAATTCCAGCATATCTTCTTATAATGATTCTAATAAAGCTATAGTAATATCAAAGTAATTCCAGTATTTATAAATTCTATAAAGTGTAGGGTAAGGAAATCATGTACTGCAGAATATGAAATCCTTGCAAACATTTTTAAAAATCTTTTGTCATTGATTCCTAACCTGAACCAGAAGCTAAAAGAAGGTGCCCTTTTAAGCAGTTCCTTATTTCATTCTTCTGATTAGGGCTGTTTGTTGTACCTTTATAAAACATGCTCACAACAGTGTTTTTTGATGGAGGAATCAGAAACCTGCTTTGTGTTGCATTTGACAAAAAAATCTGCCATCTCGTGGCCACAATAGAGTAATTCTGCTGCACGGAAAAGCGAGGGCAGCACCTCTGAACTGCTTGTAAAGAAATCAACAGCCTTTCCCTAGGAACTAGCTACAGAACTAGCTACTGGTCTTTATGCAAAGTACCATTCTGATTTTCCTATTTCTTTCTGTGATCTTAAATGTGAACTACCTCTGCAAAACAGATAGGAGCCGTGGATTCCCAATGTGTTTCCATTGTCAATTTAATTTCTTTCTTTCATGGTGCCCTAATGCTGATTCAAGCTCTGCTTCCATCCTGGGACAATGCCAGCTGATGTCTTCCAAGAGGAAGTCTGGGTGCAGCTGGCAGCATATTCTCTCTGGGGACCAGTGCAACCATCTTGCAGAACAATGTAAATCACATCAACCTTGTCTTTCTCCACCTCAGACAGTTGTCCAATGTTATCCTGGTAAGCCATGTACCCTGCAAGGTCTGTGTGTCTTGGCCAGCCAACACACAACCTCAGTGTGATGCTATGCAAGCGGCACAGTGACAGGCTGCCATGGGTATTTGGAACTAAAAAGCCATAAACTTTTTTGGTAGTTGTATCTCAGAACCAGAAAGACATTGTGTGAGGCCCCGAGGAGACACAGACTTAGTGCTAGGCATTGTGGACACATCTCCTTGATGAAGCCTATAAGGATAAACATGGTCTGTAGTGCAGATGGTATCAGCTGCAATAGTACACAAAATACTGCAGAAGAGGAATGACTCACTCCACTTGAGAGTTGTTTCTAGCTATTTTTCTTAGAGAGAACTTGCTGTCTCCAGTCTATTAAGTATGAGAATCTGGCCTTTAGATAAAGTAGACCAAGAATATGTCCTAGAATGTTGCACCAGAGAGGAAAACATCATGCTAGGGGTTCCCTGAAGCTGCTGAATTCTTTTCTCTTCACTGCTTAATGGACAAAAGGCAAGTAAAATTGGAGGGAAGAACCTAGTCACTTCAGTTGGCAAGTCATACCTGATAATGACCTCTGCAAAGTGTGGCACTTAAGTAAATGATGAACTTGCACGTTGTTCGTCCCAGTGGAGTAAGTGCAGATTGTGTTAGAGCTTTGGTCCTATACAGGCATAGAGATTGCTGAGCTAGCTCTGTTAACAAATTAGGAAAAAATAGTGCTGGGTCTTGCTGATGCTGAGTGAAAATAAATGTAGAATTATCTCAGGGAATCCACTGGGTATGTCCCCCTGGAGAATCCTCCTGTAAAAGTTCCCCACCTGAGTTGGCTGCAGAACTGGACAAGTTGACAAGAATTTCTCTTCTGCTTCTCTGGGTAGGGAAAGCTCTAGACTGGTGATGAGGGATCTCCAACTCCCAGTGCTCTCAAACTGGCACCTTCCCTGATTATTGAATTCACTTGAAGACAAAAGAAAAAAGTAGATTTACAAGAAAAAACAGAGACTCCAGTGAATTGTGTGAAAATGAGATATAAAATTAACTGATTTTTTCCCTTTGAACTGAACCCAGGAGCTTCAGTAAAGTTTACCCTATTTAAAGCATTAATTAGGGAGCTGACTGTACATAAAGATAAAACAGAACTCTTAAAGAAGTCTCCAGGGACTCCAAAACCCCCAGTTTTGTCTACACGAGGCAAAAGAATTTTAATTAGAAGCAACTGAATTGAAGTGAACTGATATGAGCAACAAAAAGAGAATTTATCCCACAATGTATTCAGGAGACATAATTGAATGTTCATTAGCTAAGAGTTATATACTGACTGTTAATGAGCAGAAATGAATATGTATTATTTCTTATTAAGCTGGAAATGTATGGAACTAATTGCATTTAAATATAGTAGCTATAAAGCTGTGTTTATTAAGTGTCACTGCTAAGAGCAGGAAAGACAGGTGAATTTGTGTTCTTTACTGCAGTATCAGTTTAAATATTTATTATGCTAAGTGATATTAATACATAGCTTTTCATGGAAATGGTTATTATATTGTGGTAGTAGGACTTGATGATGCCTTCATCTGGGTAGGTTTTATGCTTTGTTTATTATAAATTAGGGAGGGCAGCATAACCACGAGAGAACGTCTCAGATTACTGTAAAGCAGCATTACTCTTGCCTTGCTTAATGAGTCTCCTCCGTTATTCAGCATCAAATGGCATTTGCCTTTTGATATTATGATATTATTATTATTATAATCACAGGAGAGAGCTTTGGTAAGGTTTTTGTTGAAGAAGTACAAGAGAAAGCCATCTTGAAAGAATTAGTTTGTGTTGATACGGTGGATGTGCTGTGTGTACACCTGGGAAGGGCCTATGCCTGCCTGGGAAAGCTTTCTCTCATTTTAGAATTTCACAAGATGCAATTTGTGTTTTACATCTTATGTCTTTTACCAGTATTTCAATGGTCTCTTTTGAAAGGAGAGGGACAGGAGAGGGAGAAGGAAGGGACCAGCACTACACTGAATGGGTGCAGAGCAGCAGGGAAGAAAGAAGTGCTGCAAAGAGGCGAAAACCTAAAATGAACTTAAAAATAACTCAGTAGAGGTATGATGGCTTGCTAGTGTTGAGTTAGTCTGCTTTCTTCTGGAGGTTCTGTGGGGTGCAGATCCAAGACACATCATGTCCTTATTCTGGGAATTTCGCTGGAGTCTACATATAAATTTGGACGTAGAGCCATGATTAGTCATTGCAGCTGGCAGGCTGTCTCTTCACCTGCATAGCAAACAGATGTTTTTATCCTCCTGCTCTCTTTGGAGCTGAAGGATATATTGGTGCTGCAATCAGGGAGGGTTAACACACCTTTGAGCTAATCTGGGCCATTTAACATCAGTGATTTTGTGGGAGTTAGATAGCTGTCTCCTTACTGAATTGGAAAAAAAACTATCTTGTTTGGTCCAATTTAAATACGAATTATTTTTAATTTTTCAATTTATCCCTTACTGATAAAATTCTTATAGGTTATTGCAGTAACCAGTGGTCCTACCTCTAGAAATTTGCATTTATATTTATTAGTTGTACAGACACATTTTACCTTCAGGATTCTTCAGTAGCAGCAAGAGCTGCAACTTTTTTTCCTGTCCACAAGAGGGCGACAAATCCCTGGTCATATGTATCCAGCCTCTCTTACTTAAGTAATCAGTACATTACTGCAAAATGTCATAAAAAGCAGATTGCTATCAGATAATTGAGATATATATATGTATACACACATTGATATGTATAAAATACCATGAATCCTTTTCTTTTGTTTTATGGGAAGTTCAGATTAGGCTCCATTCGTTTCATGCCATTACAAATCCTATTGTCAGTAGAAACTAGACATGGAAAAGTTATTTATAGCATTCCCCCACTACAAGTGCAAGTCTTTTCTTCATGGTACACTTACAAGTATTAAATTCAGATGAATGCCAAGTGCCTCAAATAATGTGATTTTCAGCATACTTTTCAGGAGAATTTCTCATAGCCAAAGGATTGTTGTGTAAGTTTATTTCTTCCTCATAGTGAAACGGTTTCTTTAGTAATCAGAATTTTCCATTTCTCAACTTTAATCTTTTTCTTCAATTAAAGTATCCCTCCTTTTGAGCCTCCCTCTTAATTGCAATGTTATTTCATCTAAATACAAGGACTACAGCTTTGAGCATTTTGTGGTAATAATATCAGTATGGGAAGCTGCCATTGGCACAATGATTTCTCTATTGGTGTAGGCAAGTTTATAATTTACTAGTACACTATTATAGTTTTAAATGTCTAGATTTATTCACTTTCACATCCATTGTCTCTCTTAAATATTTTCCGGTTTACGTTGTATAGTAGGAATAATTTGGGGAGTTTTACGTGGCATAAGGAATAAGGAAAAGAGAAAAGAACAACTCATTATGCTAAGTTATTTTATATCTCTGTTGATGTTACCTGAATTCATTCCAGCTCCTGTGTGTGAAGGAGCTGGATTCCTTCCAGCTCTAAATTTCCACAACTCAGCCCATGCAAATTTTAAGCTGTCAGTATTAGTACAAATTCTTAATAATTTACTGTATAGTGTGACCTCTGAGAATGTTTTCACTGTGTCTTAATATGAAAAATAAATAAATGTCCAAAGTCTGCAGCAATGCACTGAGGCATTTCCTCAAGGTGCTAGTGCAGTGAGCCTCAAATTATGAGACTTCCAATATATCCCTTAAATAATAAGACAAGCCCATGGTCCTTGAGGCTCTTCCTACAATGTGAATGGAGTTCTGGGGCTGTCTCAGATAGCTGAAACAAAACCACCTTTTTATTGCCTTTCAACAACCTCAGCAGTCTTTGGTTGCAGATATTTGGAGCCTGGCCCCTTGCCCAGTCTCTGCTTACCTCGGGCCCGTAGTGGGAGGGAGAAAGAAAGCCTGCCCTTAGGTTATTTATTTTGATATAATCTTGCCTGTAATAACCTTCACAACTCACCTCCACCCCCTCCTCACCACTGGTTTCTGCAGAGGGCAGGGTTGTCCTTCAGCACAGAACCAGTTCTCCTGTGCTACTGGCAACCGTGATGCAAACTGGAGTGTGACCAGGCAACAAGTGGAGCTTAGAGGAGATGCACGTTGTAGGTTTTGGGAGAAAAGCTTTATCTTACTTGCTCTTTTTAAGTGAAATCAGAGTCTGTCCCGCTCCCTTCCTCTTTAGCAGCCAAGGTCTATTACCTCTTCACTATTTTTTTTCCTCAACTCCAAAGCACAAGGGTTTTAACAAGTGTCTTGCCACAGCCAGCAGTTCCTAGGCTGCGAGCTCCATTTTAAATGCAGGCTTCTTCATAAACATGTTCTGAGGATGGTCAGATGCTTTGGCTATTTTAGTTAAGACCAAAATTACATAGCAAAGCCATGTGACCGTGTCTGTTGGTTTGCCATCAGCTTTCCTCTGGACAGCAGTGGAGTTCTGTGTGCTTCGTCAATGTCTCGTAACTTATTTGGCAGCCACAGCCACAGTTCTGCTATGCATCTGAAGGTACAAAAGTCTTAATAGGGCAAATTCAAGTGTAAATATGCTGTGCCTCACTGTAATGTAAAACTTATGCATCCAGCCAAGGAAAACATAGAGCAATGAGGCATTTCCAACCAACTCACTAACTGTGACTCAGCTTAGGTACCTGAGAGGCAGGCATGCAAGAAACCTTTTTTTATCTAGCAAGTGTAGGAAGATTTACTCTAACTTCAGATAATTTTGTTGAAGACTATAAGCTTTTTACAGTGTGTAAGATGAGGCAAAAATCCAGAACTTGTTTTGGCAGTAGAAAGCTGAAGATTCAGTGGTATCCCTAACTGAACTAAAATAGTGGAAAGCCCAGGATGCAGCATGGGTCACATCAAACTATGAAGTCCCTTTCATCCTGCATGTGGATGTAAACTTGGATATGACCAAAGGTTGTCCATTCCATAATACTGACAACAGCTGCTTCTCTTAAACAACTTTCTGGATGCCTTTTTAAGAGCTAATGCTGAAGCCATCCTGATGTCATTAATGACAAGTGTGTCTGTGAGATTGTAAGGGGAGTGGCAAAACTCAGGTGTGTGAACTCAGCACTAGTGGGATCTGCCCTGAACTCCACCATCTCCTTGAAATGCTGCAGGTGTGCTCTTGGTGGGTAGAAGGCTGGGTAAGACCAATATTCACACTGTTTGGCTGTCTGAAGAGTGCAGCAGTCTGTCTTCTACACAGGTAGTTGCTTATAAAATTGAGATGATATAGGGAGAAGCCTAGATTTTTGCTATGAAATACATAACAGATGTATTCTGAATGTTGGTGTATACGTTAAAGGGAATTTTTTTTTTTTTTTTAGAGGAAAAGGACAGTAAGAGTGGAAACAAGGACAGTCTTAAAATAAAGGAATAAGCACTAAGGAAATGTAACTTTGTGGGTTTCGGGGATTGGCTGCTATATGGGCATTAAGAATAAATGTTCTGCTTTTTCTGCTGACTGTAGCCAAAGGTGGTCATAAGCCAAAATGGAGGGGAAGCTCTGAGGAAAAGCAGCCATATAGCAGGGAAATTTCAGATACCGATTACAGGTGCTTTGCCTAAGCATTAGAACTCCTTATTTCAAAGAAGGTTTGAGCCTGGAAACATGCTTTAGGGTTAGAAACACTGACTAAGCTCTACCCAGCTGGCTTGGAGTAGCTTTTGGATGCTGATATGTGAGGCAAGCTCAAGAGGCTGGGATTGGGGCTTGAATGGTAAAGCAATAACCTCTTTTTCTTCTGTGGAATCAGATCACAGATGTGGATGTTAACAAAGGATTACGGAGCTGTAGCTCAGATCTCATAAAGAGAAATGGCGATTAGTTACAGTGACTTGTGAGCTTACTTCCTCCCAGCAGCAAAGGGGCACGGACCTGCAGGGGCTGAGTGCTGGAATTTCACTCATGCTTCACTAGATAAATGACAGCCACTCTGTGGTGGTTTTCCAGTCTCTGGTATGCTGTGGTTATCTCACTGAAGGCATTGAACGGCAAAATCGATTGTAAAATGCATTGAAACAGAAAGTGCTCTCTCAGTGCAAAGTGGCTTTATCTACTGCTGCACACCCGAAGGATTTAATTTTCAGGTGGAGACATTTTTTCAATGCCTGTGATTTGTACTAAAACAATTGGAAATAATAAAGCCTTGGGTTAGTGGTGTTGAAGCCTTGTTCTTATTGAGGTCAGTGGCAATTCCATCACTGATTTCAGCAGGAAGACTATTAGGCCCTTTTATCAGGAAGCAGTGGGTAAATACGAGAATTTCCAACATAAGGATTTGGGATTTTTGGAAGTCAGAATTATGCAATGGCAGCCCTCACCCTGGGAAGTCGATGGTTCCTTGATTTTATTAACTTGAAATTTTAACAAAATTGTTAGCTTCATTGCTGTCTGCAAACAAAATATACAGGGTGGAGAACGACTGGATGGCCTAGGGACTTGGGAGAAAGCAAACATAAGATGAAGTATGTTAATTGAACAAAGGAAGGTTATCTGAAAAGGCGTGTGCTGATAAAATGGATCATATGATCTATGAAAGAAGTTATAAATAATACGGTGCTCCACTGTTGTGGAAATCAAAAACGGTAGATGGGGAGAAACCAATAGAAAGAAAGGTAGAAAAAATTCACAAAACCAAACTGGAAAGACCTTGTGGAGATTTGTGAAGACTTATCCCAAAATAAATCTAGTTTAAAATGTATTGATATTTGGGAGATGCCTCTGACAGTTCTGTAGTCAAACAAGAAGCATGGCTCTTGCTCTGAAAGACTTCAAATTCTGTGTATAGATCTGCTAACAATTTATATATCAAAGCCATCACCACATGGGCTGGAAAGGCAGAGCAAAAAATCGTTTCCAGAAGCTGCTGTTATCAGGATTTAAAAGTAAAGTTAATCTTGGTGTTGCTACAAAAGTCAATGTTAATGCCTGTATTTTAAGTAAAATCTGATCTTGATTTTGGCATGGTTTAGTGTTTAATAGGAATGGTTGGACTCGATGATCCGATGGGTCTTTTCCAACCTGGTAATTCCATGGTTCTATGGTGGCTTAGAACTCCTTGGAATTGGGCTTGGAAAAGTAGCTCCAGTCATGTCAGCTGCAGTCTTTTGACACATAAATGACAGAAATCTGGGAAGTTTTCTAAACTACATGTACTGTCTTGTTAAATCATGGTGCAGTGTTTCATCTGACCATTGAAGACCTGTACAGTAAGTAGAGCTAACAGACAGGTGCACAGGTGACTTTCTTATTAAAGATCGATATAGCCGCTATTTATTTCTGATGTTTTTCTAAACGATTTTGCTTCCAGATGATTTTATGCATTTACATTCATTTCTTATTTTGGAAAGGAAAATCTTTTAATAACGTTTAGCATCAGCCTCCTCCACCCCTATAATTTGCTGTTCCAGTAAAAGTGCTGTTCCTCTGCAAAAGCTCATAACATGCTATATGAAATGTCAAGAATGATAAAGCAAAACAAAGAACCTCCGAAGGTAAATGTGCTGCCATGAATACCTGGAAAGTACTGAACCACTGCTTTATTATACTTAAATTTCAATAAACACTTCTCTTAAGAGCTTGTGTTTCAGTAGGCATGGAAGTATGTTTTCTGTGTAAATAGCAGTGTTTGTCTTTTCTTTAAAAGATGTGTTCTCACCACAGTGGTAAATCCTGCAAGCAGGTTAAAACACAGTTTAGGCCACGAGACATGGAATAAATTCTGAGGCCTCTCATAATGCTTATTGGATTGCTACTTGTGGCCATAGAGCAAAAATGCCTTAGAGAACTGTTTCTCACAATGTTTTTAATGTACGTTCAAGTTACAAAAATGAGAAGGGAGGATAAAAAAACCTTTAAATGGGAGTTAATTAGCTAATGAGGCCTTTTCCTCGCTTTATGTCTTGCTTCAGAATTTATAGCTTCTCTGTTACCAGGTATGGTTTGGGACAAACTTGAGTGCTTATTACTCCTTAGGAAAGCATTTAAGTTTTTCTGTTCACCTCTTCTTTGATATTTTTAATCCAATTACTTAACCCTGAAGTACAACTTAGAAGGATGCACAGAGGTTGGCAAGAGTTAGTGTAACCATTAATGCATTAAAATTGGATGCTGGAGACGTTAATGCTTTGCTGCTGGTTGTGTTTCAGTGTGAACTGTCTCTGGTGTCAACAGATATCCTTTCCTAAATGTGATGTTAGCGTTGTCTTTGTGTGAAATCTTCCTCAATCACTCAACTCTACCTCCCAGCCATCACTTTTAGTTTCCCAAGAAATCAGGCTTAGAACCTTGAAAGTTTGAAAAATGTATCTGTATTTGTTTCTCCAAATGTCTGTAAATATAACTGGTTTTCCTTGGTGGTCATTCCAATGTGTTTCCTTTGCATCTGTAGCTGGTCAATTTAGGAACCAAGCGGGAAGACAAGTGTAAAGGATAGAGTGTAACAGGCTCAGTTTGTGACTCTGTCCTATGCAGAAATATCACTTGAGCAATATTTTCAGAATAAAGGACAGAGTTTCCACTTCAGAGTACAGTTGTGCTTTCTTCTACACTGGCTTCCCTGTTGCTTGCTGTACAAGTCTTTGAGGGGGAGGGATTAAGAGATGCCTGTGGTTGCTCTGTAATTTGTCAGAGAAGGTGGAATTCTGGATCTGATGCCTTCTCCTGTGGCAGCTCAGACTCCTCAGCTCCACAGCAAACTCCCTAGTTCCCAGAAGTGCCCCACAAATTAATTAGGTCATGTTTATAATGTGCCTTGATGTAGCAAGTGTTGTGTTATTACATAAAGCTCTTAAGCTACTCTCTGGTATAGAGATGCAAGACTAATAGGTTTTAATTAAAAAAAGTATTTATGCTGGGAAACACAATCCCATTGTCTGAATTCCACTGAGTTTCTCTGGTTTTCAGTTGCCATCCAGTTGACTTGTAAGAACATGTGACTTCTAATTATTTTATTTATTTTTTTTTTAGAGTGGATGTTGCCTGATTTTAAAATATTTATATTTATTCTGATATTATTTATAATTGCATACAGAGCTACTTTGATTGAAATTGTTTAGACTGACAAACCCATGCCAGTAGACTCTATTTGTATTTGTGCTCAACTCTTCAGGAAATTGCTTGTCTGTCTCTGTTGCTTGGCTACAATGCACTTAATAAAAACAGCTTGTTCTTTAGAGTAATTCTGATTTAGAGAGTTTGGAAAGAAAATGATGCTGATTTCCTAAATTACGAGGTGAAAAAAGAAAGTATAAATCAATTTGTATGTAAGTTGTGTTATTTCTCATTCATTGCATCACTTTGCATTGGGTGCTTGCATCAGTGAGGTTAGAATCAGGCTTTGCTGTGAGCAAGTCATGTAACTGATAAAATGAGCAGAGATTAATATGGAGTAATTGATTATCTGTTTTAAAGTTACTGATCCCACTACTTGACAATCACATGTGATACTGCAAGTTGGTGAAGGCAAGACTTCTTTACTTCTTCCTCTAATGAGGAATCATTTCCTTGGCTCTGAGTCTCACTGGAAGTTGACAAGTCCAGACCTCATATATGCCTGTTCCTGAAAAGACGAACACGCTAATATGGTGGAAAGACCAAATAATTTTAGCTTCTGATGAAGGCACCAGGGTTAGCCCGAATTAGTAAAAAGCATAAACCAAAGTTGCCATCAGTGAGCTAATGTGAAGCACAGTTTAAAAAACACACCTGCTGTCAACATTCTTGAAGGGCAAAGAGTGATCTGCACAAACTCCTTGAAAGCATATTCTATATTGGATATTAAATTCTTGTGCATGTGTATAAACAATGTAATTCCTGGGCTCTGGAGGTCTGATACAGGGCTTTGGATAGACACTCAGCTACCAGGATTTGTATGTTTGCACATAGTTCGTAAACAGTATGATTTGGAATGCAGTCGTGTCCCGTGGTTCCCTTATCCTTCACGTTGCATAAAAAATAAGCTGTCATTCATGGCATTGTGGAAACAGAGCTACTTAAAAAGTGAGTCATTGGATGTGGTAAATTTTCTGTTGTTCACAGCCTTTAAATCAAGGGTTGTTGCCTATCTAAAAGTGACCTGAGTAACCCGGGGTGGGATGACATGGGGTAGATGAGACTGCTGCTGGCTTTTCAAGGGTACAACAGAGTCATGATCTCTGTGGAGATGAACTACATGCCTGCTTATTTTGGATATCCATTTATTTTGCCACTTTTCTTGCTCTTTTTCTATGATCATCCTCACTTACAGCCTTTATACCTTTTGGTTAACCCTGTAAAATTATTGGCCAGTAGCTCTGCTCTTTCACTGTTGATTTGAGATTGGATTGTGCTACTCTTCCTTGGTCATTCTACAAAGATGGTTGTTAGAGATTGCTAGGTTGTTAGCAGGATTTCTCACTGTATCTGCTCTACTCTCAAGCACACAAAGACATCTCGTGATATATTTTCCATTGCGATGCCATAGTTGTGCTGTACCTTTATTTGTAGAGGCAATGTCTGCCTATTTTCCCACTGTCCAGACTGAGAAGCTGGCATACTTGTCTCTTCCAAAATATCTAAGAAGTGGCTTTGCAAAGGGAATTCTAGACTTACATAAAGAGTTTCACACATACCTCATTGAGGTGCTGAGGGGGATGGTTTAGAGATTGATAGCAATGGTTGGACTTGATGATCCTGTGGGTCTCTTCCAACCTGGTGATTCTGTGATTCTGTGTTGAATTATACTAGAGAATTGCAGTAAGGTGACCAGTTAAAATTACCTTCAGGTGGTATCAGCTTAAAGAACAAAGAATTTAACGATATGCGTGTCTTGAATAGGTGCATGACTGACATACTGCTGAGATGTGGACCAGAGCAGAGTTTTACTGGCAGCACTCTGGGCTGCTATAAAGACGAGCTTTGCTCTTCAGGCTGGCAGGAATTGCTGTGGGGGACTTAACCTCCTGTGGTGAGAAAATGCGTTGAACCCAGCTCAGTTGGACCAGCCAGAGCTTCACCTGTAATCCAGTAAATTAATTTGGTTTACCTGTGCTAGGTAGCAAAGAGAGGAAGGCTGTGACAGAGCAAGCTGTGCTGGGAGGATGGAGGGGAAGGGTTCAAACGAGTATGACTTAAGTCATGGTTTAGTGATTGGTGGGAATGGTTGGACTCCATGATCTGGTGGGTCTCTTCCAACCTGGTGATTCTATGATTCTATGATTCAGTCACTCCCCACCCTCTCCTGGCTGAGGGCTGTGTGGCTTTGGATGATTCTCCTCCTTTGGCTTGAGAGGAGGTCACTGAAATACAGACCTTGGAGGGCACAGGAGGGAGAGAATGTTGAGAGAAAAGCTTCCCCTAAATAAGAGCAGAGTATATATGTATATAACTGAGTGTATGTCTCAGAGTATGTTGGAGAGTTGTGGAAGATAGTGCAGGAGTTCTGCCTCTCTTTAAATCAGTGCCTTGGTAAATGCGTTTTCACACTTATTCAGAACAAAACGCGCTTTCCTTTTGATGTTTTAAATACCCTTTATCTCCCTGAATAGCTTGGTCTTACCCCAAAATAACTGACACAAAGAGAAGAAAATCCTGCAGGCCTCCTGCTTGGCAGCCCCTGGCTCTGCAGGAGGGTCTGGAGGGATGCGGTTGTTTGCTGTGCTGCCTCTGCTGCTCAGGCTCCTTCTGGGGACTCGGT
Organism: Coccyzus lansbergi; assembly: GCA_033558105.1. Taxonomy (NCBI): domain Eukaryota; kingdom Metazoa; phylum Chordata; class Aves; order Cuculiformes; family Coccyzidae; genus Coccyzus; species Coccyzus lansbergi. The sequence goes on along the minus strand of JAUMJK010000426.1, from coordinate 2,376,306 downwards.
TTTGCTGGGCGGGAGGAGCGGATTTGGGCTCCGTGGGAGCTCTTTGGTTGGTTCTCCGGCTGAGCTGGGCAGGGTGAGCGCTGCAGCGGTTGCTTGGAGCCGGCAAGTGGCGATGTTCGTCCAGTTACCGCACTCGATGATAAAGTTTTTTTTCATCTGAAAGCCTCACCCAGAGCGAACTGCTGTCGGAGCTGCTCTTTCTTTTCAAGTGTTTGTCTATGAAAGCCTGTTTGCTGACTCGGGAAATAAACTAGAAGCAATGCTGTGTCAACTGCAATAACTCACCCTCCGTTTGCTCTAAGCCCATCAATTATTGTCAAACTGCTCCTTGGCATCGCAGACTCTTTTCTCTCCTTGAACTTAGGAAGGATTTTAGTTTACATCCACACCTCATAACTGCTCTTCTGAATAAACTCCCTTCCTTGGGATGGCATCTAGGTGTCTAATGAGGATGCAGCCTATTTCCAGACTTGGGAAGGAGCCTATTTCCAAACATAAGACTGTGCAAATACCATGAACTTTCATAGAATCATCAGGTTGGAAGAGACCCACCAGCTCATCGAGTCCAACCATTCCTATCAAGCACCAAACCATGTTCCTCAGCATCTCGTCCACCTGTCCCTTAAACACCTCCAGGGAAGGTGAATCAACCACCTCCCTGGGCAGCCTCTGCCAGTGCCCAGTGACCCTTTCTGTGAAGAATTTTTTCCCTTACCTTGAACCTGAATCTCCCCTGGTGGAGCTTGAGGCCATTCCCTTTCACCCTGACCCCTGTCACTTGGGAGGAGAGCCCAACTCCCTCCTCTCCACAACCTCCTTTCAGGTAGTTGTAGAGAGTAATGAGGTCTCCCCTCAGCCTCCTCTTCTCCAGGCTAAACAACCCCAGCTATTAAAACAGCATCTTTGTTTCTAAGAGCTGCTTCTTTACCTGCTACAGTTAATTTTACTCACATAGCTCCTCTCTTACTTATCCATCTCCTCAATGGAATATAAGTTCTGAATAGTTTGCTAATTGTAGCATTTCAGATAGGCACTGTTGTTTTCAGGTGTTTCTCATTGGTCCATTTTGGGTAATTTTGCACTCTTGAACAACTAGACTCTATTTCCATGAAGAGTGTGAAACCCAAGAGGGCCTCTTTTCTCATAAAACTTGGATTAGGAAATGTGGGAAGGCGGTTCTCCTACAGTGCTGTGTTGTGCTGACTGAGGGATATGCAGTTAACCTGGATATTTTTATGGCTGTGAGAGATCTTTTCACTTATGTAGCAAAATATTTAGTTGGGATAAATTGAATGATTGAATAATGAATCATTGAATAATTTTTTAAGTAGAGAAACTAGGGCCAGTTCAAGACATGAAAAAATGAAGTTAATTTCAAAAAAAGATCACCTGAATGGATGTTGTACCGTGTGTGTTCTTAAGCCCTTCGGGTTCCATAGAACGTAGCCTTTGCCAAATTAAATATTCTGCAGAGAGATGAGGAAGGTGAATTAGGCTTTGTGTTCACCTGTAGAGTTTAAAAAGGTGAGAAAGAATGTGTCCCTTTGACTCTAGACCATTTCAGCTCCATAAAAGAATTTCCCATGGCTTCAGGACTTCATAGCCTGCGTGTAACAACCTTCGAATATACAGATTATTCTTGGGAACACTAAAAGCTGCCAGTGAGCTCTAGAAACACAATATGTTTTAGCAAAGTTTATTATGATGTTAGTTTTAATTTTCACAGGCCACATCCAGTCGTGCGTGACTAGAATTTGTAGAGAAGAAATTCTCAAGGACTAGAATTATTCTAAAAAGTATTTTTATTTTTCATGCGCAGAAGCCCTATGAAGTTTCAGAATCCACACAGCATTTAATTTTAGACATATTCTTCCACATTTCTGACTCTAATTCTGGGATTTTCCCCTTAATTGAATCCAGGCTTAAACGCTGGAGTCATGCATTCTGTCAGTTAGTGCAAATAAGTTCTCCAAAGTCACTTAATGGTTGCAAATATTTTTTTTATTTAGTGCTGAGTCTTAAGTGTATTTTGTCACACTCATGCAAAGGATGCTGGGATGTTCATATTTCTAAGCTTTCCAAGAAGGTCACATGAGAAATGCTCTTTGTCAGGGATGTTAATTGTGCACTACTGGTCAACTATCATGTTCAGCTGGTGTTTGAGGTGCTTTACTACTGGTAGTTTAGCAATAGAATTAGTTATACCCCTTTTCTGTCTTGGGTTTGCCAGTTATGTGGTTCCCTCTAGTCAACGTAGGACTGGTGGCAGCCATGGCCAGACCAAGGCAGTCTGGACTACTAAGTAAACTGTATCTCTGAGTCCTGTGGCGTGGAAGGATGGTTGCACAGAGCCATCGTTCTTTTAGGGAGGGTTGGGAACAAGAGTGTGGAGTCCTTTTCTCAAAAATGGTGGAGCTGCTCCTTCTCTGTGAAAGCAGCAAGGCTGTCAAGATGGGATCCTTGGCCATATGCAGCCCTGGGAACTTAAAGTGCTCAGGCTGTTGGCATCATCAGCCCATGGAGGCTTCCTTGGCCAGTCTCATGGGCCACCTTTGCAGCCAGTGTTGGGGTTTTTTTGTTTTTTGATATTTTTTTTTTCTGATTTTGTGTGTTTGTCTAGAAAACTGGGCTTTTGACATACAATCTGAACTGCAGGGACCTGTCTTGCTGAAAAACTTGGCCTCAGTGAGGGGAATATAATGCCTTTTTTTAAAGTTGTGTGAAGTTAGCACTTCACAATAGTGGACACTTGTGCCCAGAACTTCTCTCACTGCTGCCTTTTTGCAAAGAGTGTCAAGTAAGGAGCTAGCAGTTAGAAAAATAATGGTCTAGACAGGACCACAAAGGGATGTCAGATTGGCCAGGCAAGCTTTCCGCTTTGTCTGGACAAGAGTTTGCCTGTGCAGTTTTAGCTTGCCTGTCTACTTGTGTTTCCTATCACGGTATCTTGTGAAAACAGATGAAGTGCTTTTACGCCGTTTGATTATTATTTCTGGCATGCTGGAAACTTTCAACAGGCTAAAATCCACTGCAGTGTTTATTTCGTGGGAGACTAAAGATCTCATAGTATTATAAGCAATTCATATTTAATAGCTTTCCGGATATATTGGCGAGTGTGGCTTTCAATAATTTAATATGAAGAATTGCTAACACAGTGGGAAAAATCAATCATATTTATTGTTCTGAAGGTAACCTGGTGAGAATGCCATCTGAGAGTGTCTTTCCGGTTGGATTGGTGTACGAGTGCACAGCTATGTCTGTGACTGGAGAGGTACCAGATAAAGGGCCTATGATGAAATCTTTCTACACTTCAAATTTGAGATGATCTTTTTAATTTCCATGCTAAAATTTGCTTGTGCCTAATGTTGTCATCTTTGTTATGAACCGTGCACATCTCATTCCAAATCCTCAGGGGGTCTGTACTGGGACTGGTGCTGTTTAATATATTGAAATCAAGGGTAAAAGAGTGCGTGTGATCTATATTAACAGCCATGGAGGTGCTGAAATTTAAAAGGAAAAGCTCTATTTCAGCTCCTGCCTTGCTGGCAGCTTTTGAGACGCTTCCAGTTTTGCCTCACTGTGGTATTTCTTTTGCAGTATCCGAGTTGTTGGTTTTGTTGCTACTTTGGCGGTAGGGTGGGTTGTTCTGGTCCTATGTTTTTGTCCTTACCTAGAGTTCCTTAAGTTGAAATACCTTAATACTTATGAATGTTTTACATAAGCAGTCTCTAGCAGACCGTTTACCGTTGCAGGTATAAATCTCTGCACTTGCGGCAGTCCCACAAAGCCCAACACCTGCTTGTTTTTTGGCTTCATTCTTCCATAAGCAGAAGAATATTCATCCACCTAGTCTTTGCTGCTAAAAACGTGCATGTCTGGGTTCTTAAATAGAAATAATTTGTTCAAAATGGGCCCAAAGGACCTACTTCCTCCTGATTTGAGGAACAGCACGGCTATGCTCAATTGCTTAAACTTAAGGGTAACTGCTACTTTGTAAAAATCATGACAAAATAGCAGGAAGAAATTGTATTTTTAACAAATACAGAGTGTTAGTGAGACACAAATTGTTAAGCATGATTCACAGTTCAGGCTGTTATGTCTATTAAGTATTTAAACTGTGGCATTTCATTATACCCTTGGCTGACTTTTATGCATTGTGACAGAGCAGTTACTAAACCACTGCCCTTTACTCTGTTGGATTGGAACTGCCTTGCTGGTTCTGTACAGCCTGTCCTGCTTATAATGGATAGAAAATTCACTTCAACTTAAGGAGCAAGAGTGTGTGAGCTCTCTCCATCTTGTAACAAGCTCCTGTGCAACATGTGTGCTGCCGTACTCTGGCAATGAAAACCCTCAAGGGAGCGTCACTTCGTTTTATTAAAATTGTAGAAGCAGAGCAAGTTAGATAAAGGTGTGATAGTTTTGTGCTAGGGTTTATATAGCTTTGAGATAAACGCTTATGTTTTGGTCCTCATTTCTCCTTCTTCTGTAAAGGAGGAAGGTAAAAATCTTGATTCAATTCTGAAAATGTCTTAGGAGAAGCATGTTGAGGGCAGGAAGGGCAAGAGCAGTGGCCTTGCTGGCAAAGATATGGTCTCACAGTGCCCAAGAGAGGTGAAAAGAGCTGGCTGGGAGAGGATAATCTGGTTCAGCCAGGAGTCTGGGGATAACCAGGAAAATTCGTAGTGATGGGGCAGGTTTAAAGTCAAACAGGGATGCAAGTCGATAGGGTAGATTGGCATGGGACATGGCCAGGTACAGGCAGAGCTGCAATGCTACTCAGGCAAGGATTTTCCATCTCATGGTTAACTCATTTAAAACAGGGAAGAAAAGGTACAAAATCATTAAGGAAATTTATGATTTCTTGAATTTTTACCATAGGGATGCTTTTCTTTTTTTCTAACTTCAGAAAATGCATTAAAGTAACTTTACAGTTTCTTCTCAATTACTATGAGTAGGTGATATTGTGGAGGTAGAGTGAGTTTTTTCTGAGTTCCAAAGTGAGATTTTTTTAAAATTGTCTACCAGCAAGTGATATTAAACCCAAAGACCTTTCCAGGACACATTTTGTGACTTTTGGCATTTCACAGGTTAAATGTGACAAGCTAACAAAAAGGGTCAGTGTACCCCTCCAGCTCACCTGATATATGTAGGCGATGGGTAGATGAGGTGCTTAGGGACATGGTTTAGTGGCAGATAAGAATGGTTGGACTCGATGATCCAAGAGGTCTTTTCTAGCCTAGTGATTCTATGATTCTGTGATGACCTGGCAAATGTTACAGTGTAGGGCCTTGCACTTGGCCTTGTTAAACTTCATGAGGTTGGTGCAGGCCCATCTTTCAAGCCTGTTCAGATCCCTCTGGATGACATCCCTTCCCTCTAGTGAGTTGACTGCACCACACAGCTTGGTGTCATAGCAAAACTTGCTGAGACTCAATCCCACTGTCTGTGTCTCTGACAAAGATGTTAAACAACACTGGTCCTAGTGCTGACCTTATGAGATATGTATAACATTGTGTCTGTGCTGACTCCCCCTGTCTGGGTTGTGGTGAGGTTGTCTGCTGATAAGGAGAAAAAGAGTAGATAATAGACAGGGACATAAACCGTTCTGAGAAGGCAGTGGGCTTTGTGGAGGCATGGGACCATATAATCTCTTTATTGTAAATTGCTGTAGTTACATCTTGAAACTAATGGAGAAGATAAGCTAGGTTTCTACATAAATCCAATATGCAGTCGTATACTGGGGCAATACTGTCTTTCCCTTGACAGGTATTTTGCTGTAACATGCTACTGAATTTCTAATTTCAAATGATACAAGGAAGCCTGACCGCGAGAAGTGTTGACAGTGTAATTCGATTTTATTTGTATCGTTGGCACTTCATGTGTAGGACATTCTTTTCTATTTTATTTGTTTAATGAGAAACATTCCATCAGATTGTGAAAAGAACATTTTTCTGTTGCCCAATGCATAAGCGAAAAACCTAACCAAATAAACCCACGATATTATAAAGAACAGAAAAATAAAACAAGTTAAACAATAGTACTTGACTTTTATGTATAACGTGTTGACTTCAAAAATCTGAGTCATTCCATCCATATAAACAAGTTATATAGTAGTAACAAAGTGCATGAAGCAAATTGCTGAATTTAACTAAGGTATTAAAATAAAAAGTACTTTAAAACAATACTTTAACACAGTTTCTTGCCATGATTCCATCATGCATCGACACAAATCAAATCCTGAGGCAACCTGTGCCTTTGACAGTCTTTCTGTATTATTATGTAAAAGAAATGGAAGTAATGATCAAACTCACAAGAGGGCGAAAAACTTCAAGACAAATCATCTATTTATAACAGAGTTGTATTTAACAAAAAAATAAAATCAAAGTGCACTGCTGGTACATCTCATTTGAGCCTATTTGGGATGTATGTAATGCAGGGGGAGTGATCCAGTCTCCAATGGTTTCAATATTTTAAGCACTAGGGGAATAAAGAATGATGGATGTTCTGTTACTAGTGTTAATGACTAACATGATGACTGAAAAATTGTACCAGAATATATACGTAAACATCTTTTGTGTACTGAGATGGCGAAGACTCTTAAATTATTTGACGTGTACGGTACTGGTACTTAGTGTTTTGGTGCCAGTACCAGACTGGTCCAGTAATTAGCATTTGAATCTATTTCTAATTACAGATAAGGCATATAACAAAAAAGTAAGTATTTGGTTATTAATATCTAATATGCTTCAGCAACCCAACCAATCAGAATTTATCTTGCCGATTTTAACGATCTTCAAACTCTTGTCTTCCATTTGTAGGTAGTACTGATCTTTGAAAAAGTAGGTGTATCCTATGAAAGTAAATTAAAAAAACACAGTTATGAAGCACACAATTCTTGATGAAAGCTATTTTTGTCTGTTTGATTTCATGAAGAGTAATGAACTGGAAGACTATTTTCCTGAAAAATTTATTCACAGTTAAAGAAAGGTTTATTTTAAAAAATAAGGAGAAGAGAGGCCTTGTTAAAAGGAGCCTGAAGTCAGGTTACTGTTTTGTGAGCCAAAGCTTTCTGGGAAGAAGTGTCTGCTGGCAAGATAGATGTTGAAAATGTAATTGAGTCAAGACTCATGTGATATCAGCAGAACTTCCAAACATTTATGCATATCTGTGCAAAATATGAGGCGACTTAAAACCGTGGGTCAGGCTCTCAGCTGCAGTTGGTAGGAGGTAAAAACAAAGGACAAAACACAACCTATTTGTGCCCGAGATCTAGGAGATGATAGTACTCAAGTTTTGGCTGTGCAAGAGCAGGATGATGCTGAAATGATGCTCTCAGTGTGTGCTGGTACTGAGGAACCCATGGAGCTGTCAAGAAGCTGGGAAAGTTCCAAGCCATAGGGACTTGTCATGCATTCTGGTGCTAGGACAGTCTGTATGTCAGGCATTAGGTGGCAGGAGTTGCTTTATTCTGTCTCTCAAACTATACTCCTCTGAGACTTTTACGTTGGAAAACGAACCCAGATCTGAGCCTCAGGGGCATCTTGATGTAAAAGTGACTGCATCAGAAATTACTCTCCTCCTTGTCTTCTCTGATGTGTGTATATTGGGTTTCTAGACCTGTACAACGTGGCAATGTGATGCTTCAAGGACTTAAGGACAGTATAAGGGAGAAAGTAAGGAAGAAAAGGGTGAAGATGTTAATAAAAGGTGTTAGGCTTTACGAAGTGTTCAGCATCAAAGAAGCAAATGATAGAGAATAGTAGCAGATTAAAATCCAATGAGCTCCATGGAAAGGCAAATCAGCATAACTATTATTATTAGCTTGGATAAAAACGTTTGAGAGGAGGTATTCCCTAAATGTTTCATTTTGAAGAGTTTAAACTATGACTAGTAGGTATTTAATGGGAAAATAAAGAGATAAACCAAGCTTCTTCAAACCAGTAGTTTGCAAAGCTGAATGGGAATGCGGTTCCTACTCTTGGACCACAAGAAATTAAAACCTCTACTAAGTTTCACAGAAGACAAATAAGAGCGTTTTAGTGACTCAGATTGGAATTACAGCTTACCACTGTCAGCAAGACCCAGGACAGCATCGAGGTTATCTGGAACACCATTCCAAGAGTCGGCAATGAATTTAGGGGACGTAAGCTCCATTTTCTTTTTTTCTTCGTTGTACCTGTAGAAAATGATATCCCCACATTATGAATCTGTGATGTTAAAACTTAAACTAATTTTTCAGGCAGTCCTCAGCAAATGTGACTACATAAACCAATCAAATAGAAATATAGTATGTGAGGTTGTAATGTATCTTTTTCACTATAATTATTGACCAACTGATTTAAAACCCTGTGAAATTTTACAACTCTCCTTTTGGAAATACAATTCCTGAAGAGTTGAAAATGAGTTTTCTAAGAAAAGCCTGTTTCAGGAATGTAGCTTTAAAATTCCAAAAATGATTCTAGGAAAGGTAGCTTTTTTTCAGGCAGCAGCCAACATCTGAAGATAGAAGATTTTAATATGAAAAGGCTATCTTTTAAAAATCTTACTTGAAATGTGCTTTTATGCCATGTAATTGATGGATTGCAATTAAATTGCTAATTACTTTCCCTAAGATCTTGTTAAAAAGCCCTGCTAGTTTCACACAGTCCTGCCTCTCTCAGTGACGATCAACAGATAAATACCAAGTTAAAAATATATGCTTTTCTTTTTGGAGAAAAAAATAACCCCAAGCCCGTGATGGCTTTCAGAGTCTCTGCTTTAAGGAGTTAAAACTCAGTTGGTGTAAATCTGCCTGACTCCATAGAAATCAGATCTAGTTTGCAGTATTCTTCAGAAGAGACCAGATTTGCCTGTGCCCCCATCTACAAATGATCGGTTGTCTCAGTTACTCTGTGCGCTTTCCACTGTAGATGCAAAGACAAAGATGCGCAAAGCCAGTTTTACACTCTCACAAACAAGCAATCCAGGATCTCTTTTCCTATATATAGGGAATAGAAGTCCCAGACATGCAAGGTTCTTGAGAGTGAAGATGGAAGGAGCAAGTCTGTGGCTTGGTTTTCCCATTTTTCTAGTGTGTAGACAGGAGTCAGTGTTAAGCTGGAGGAGCGGAGATGTCCTGAGGAGCAGTGACATGAGATGTAGTTTGAACCAGACTTCTCAAGCATGAGAGGGCCCAGTCACCCTAGCAGTGCCTCTTCAGGAGCAGCGAACTTCAGAGCAGTCATGTTTGACTAGTACTGGAAGGAAGGAAGCATTTATATTTTGGATTCTTTTTATCCGTACCTGTATGTGTCTTCTGTTACCTTTCCTTTGTTGCTATGTGGAACTACTTGGATTATATCCCAAGTTATGAGAGTACAAATTAGTACTAGCTTGGTCCAAATCAATTTAATTCATTATTTTATACTTTTGACTGCTTTTTCTGTGACATTGAAAGGCAATTTAGAGCTTTGCTGGTTAGCTTCAATCTTCAGATGTGGAATCTGAGCCAGCTCCTCTTCTTTTCCCTCCCAAACCTTCACTTTCCCTAACAATCTTGTTATAATAATGCTAAAATATCTTGGGTCTGGAAGGAGGGGGATGAGAAAGCTTTCAAAAAGTCCATTTCAAGTAAGTGTGATAATGGCACAGGAAGGACTATGGTATATAACTATTTTGATTCCATGTGGCAGAGTCCTTGTATAAAACAAAACAGCTGCAGTCTTAGGGCTATAGGGTCTGTATTGAACATCTGTGGTTTTCCTCTAAAATATGCGTCAACGGCTTCCTTTCTTCTTTACACAGATAGAAATCACTTAGGCTTATTTTGGTTTCTTAACAATAAATTATGCATTCTGCAATGACTGCAGTTGATGAGGTACTTTGATAGAAATACTGTCTGTGATTAGAGTGATGAATTACTTGGAAGCTCTGGAGTACAGTAAATCAAAGCAGTGGTTGGTACGGAGGAGACAAGCAGCTTCGCTAGCGCGCAGTCTGTAGGTTTTGGTAGGAATCTGAAATATTACAAATGGCCCTATTGGAACTACTTGCAAATGTTTAAGATGGTCTGTACAATACGACATTAAAAAATGAATAACATTCTTTAGCTTTTAAGCTTCTTTGCTTTAGATGATGGGCGAGAGCACTCTCCTGAAAGTAACTGAAATTTATGATCGAATGACAATTCTGAAAGGCTGTTTTATTTACTTACAGGAATCCACAGCCATTAGGATATAAAAATGACACTCATCCAGTTTGATCATAACATGAAATTAATGTTCACATAAAATGAACTCAATTATACAGAGACCTCCTTTGATATTTTATATAGAGCATCTCAGAAGGGACTCTTACAGCTCGGAGAATCTTTTTGACCTCTGGTGGGTGTTTCTGATGTTTAATTTTCTTGTAAATTGACAGTTAATGAATGGTTCAGCTTTCAGCTTGTTTAATGTCTGCGTTCCTGACTGCAAGCTCTGCTCCTGGAAGAGACCTCAGATAGTGAAAGCAGGGGTTAATGTCTCTGTTTTGTTCTTGTGCTGTTCTGAGAGGCTGCACAGAGCTAACTTTCAAAGTTCCTCAAGGAAGCAAAGTGTGTCAACTTTTACGATGATCTTTTGTGCTAATTCTTCCTGCCAGTTATGATTTTGAAATTCTATTAAATACAATTAGTGGATTCCTTATCATTGACTATTTCCTTCTAACACAATGATGGTCTTGAGGCATTTTAAAGACATACCTTCCCTGATCAAAGAGTCCAAGACCTTTTCTGGACAGAATGTTGTAGCAGGTCACCAAGTTTGATTGCTCACTTCACATCATGTTTTGCTTTTTGTACATTCTTTGCAACAGAAACCTTAGTGCAAATAGAGTTTGTGGGTATTTTATCAAGTACCACATTTTCTTTGCAACAAAAAACTTCTCTAAGCATGGACTGGAAACATGAAAAGGCTTGTAGAAATTGTCAACACTAATTGAAGCTAAGAGTTTTCCCAAAGCACTAGCACATACAGTTCTCATGGTTTGTTCAGATCTCTTCCATGCCCAATCTATTAGTAGAGCAAATACATTTGTGACTGGTACATGAGCTGGTGAAAGGATTTACAGCCATCCCCAGTGTGCTTTGCTAGTCACACTGCTCTTTCTTTTACATCCAGCATCTTCAAACCTGTTGACTTAGTGAAAGAATTTCAAAGACAGTCTTTAGCTTTGAGTGATTAGAAATCAACCCAGTTCTTAGGTGTTATTCTCAGAGATTTCTCCCAGCACTTTTGATCTTGCCCCTCTCAAGAGCCTGAGGCTGACACATGTGGTGGTTGCTGGTCTATAGGGGCTGAAGGGATAGCTTGTTAGTGGTGAGCAGCCTGACAGAGACTCCTCAATATCCTCTTCTGTTGCCAGCTGTTTTCTCAAATACATGCCAGTTTCCCACTGCTGTACTGAAGTACTTTCCTAGCCATCCTCCCTGCTCCAGCATCCTCGCTCACCATTGCTGTCAGTGTAAATTTTCATAGAATCATAGAACAACCAGGTTGGAAGGGACCCATCGGATCATCGAGTCCAACCATTCCTATCAAAATTCCTATCCAACCATTCCTATCATTCCTGTTTTGTATTCTTGAACGATGAAACCTCTGTGTTCGGTTCCTGCCTCCTGAGCCTGAGAGTGCATTCAGCCCTAGAGACACAGCTTGGATAACAGCATAATGCCACTTCAATGCATCTTACTTCCAGTATCTGTCTCCAGCAAAAATGTATGTCTTCTTGTTCCGGCCCCAGTTAAAAGCTGCATCAACGCGCTGCACGTCAGGAGGTAGTCCCAGGTTGGTGAGTTTCTTTGGATAGCCTCTATCCAAGTTACTGGCTGAATAAACCCAGTACTCATTTCCTAAGTAGGTGAGAAAACAAAGCAAACACACTATTTATTAATCAGATACAGGAATATTTTTTTTTGTACTTTGTTATGTAACTTCTTATTGCATTAACTGTACTGCTAGTCTTTCTAGTACTTTACCACCTATGAAGCACTAGGTCAGAGCGCAGGGTACTATGATTACAACTTCAGTTTTACAGCTTAAGTGTTGTTCACCTCACAGCAGAAGACATCACCTCTTTGTGCTCTTGCTTCCTCCCTTCTTAGATGCCTCATCCCTCAGGTAGACCCGGTCTTGGTACAGTTGAGGTTATGTCCAAAGAAATAGCTAATATGCATGATTTTTTGTGTGATGAAGATGGTCTGAAACCAAGCATGGGCTTGTATTTACCAGAGTTTTTGCCCTGAATTCCTGTTTCTGCTGCTTCTATCATATGTTTTTGAATGTCTCTCTAAATATGAACTAGTGGAAGATGTGCAAATACTCCATGCTCTTTACATACAATTATAATTTGCTTAGTAAATACCCTCACTAGATTCACTAAAAGCCATGGAAATTTGCATTCAGGAAAGGGCATTCTTTGATTTTGTGCTAGTGGGAAAGAAAGTAAGTAAAATATTATGATGAGAAAAATGTGAAGTGTAGTATTTGAGTTTCTGAGAAGTTAGTATAATATTCCACCATTCAGGAGCAAAGGGTGGGTCTCAATAGTAACTATTTTAAGATAGTTGGGTTACACATAATTTTCAAATAAAGCTTTGTTTATTGGATAGTTCTTATTTATTTTTTTAAAAGTGAGTTGGTTATGTTTTCCTGGAAATTATCAAGAGGGAGAGAGGTTTAGCTGTAATAAGATTGTAAATAGTACATGCAATATTTAGTGTTTTGGCTTGCCTGAAATAAAACTTTTTAAACTTTTTTTTTACTCCCTTTTCCCTTTCGTGTAAGCTAAAGCAAATGGCTTTGAGACATGTGGAACAGATTATCATTACTTTTTTTCCCCTGCTGTACAGAAAATGTACAGCAGCATCGACCATATGGTTTTTTACATGGTTGGAGATGTTTAGTCATGTTTTTAGTAGATGCTGGAGCCCAGTTTTTGCTGGCTCAGTTTTTGATGTTGAAAACAGCCTCCCAGCTCCGCTAATTTGGCCAGTACAGCTGAACCATGTGAGTGAGTTATGATGGACAAGGTTGTGCTTCCTGTTATCCTTCTCTCCCACGGAGGATGGAGGCAGTTAGCATAACCACCTGCATCCTCTACCTGATGAACCACCAAGGCAGATAGTTGGAAGCCAGAGTGGAAGTCAGTATTCAGCAAAAGAGTAGGAGACAAGGAAAGGCACGTGGAGAAAAAAAGATCTAGTCTTCTCAAGAAACTTGTATGGAGAGGATAGCTTAAAATGAGAGGAAGCAGAAGAAAAACAGAGCAGTGACTGATGAAACAGAGGTCCCACTGTTGTTGTTGCTCTTTGTATTAAATAATGACTCTTGTCTAGCCTTGCTTATTTTTGAATGTAGCTTTCTAGGTGCTTATTTATCTCCCTTTTGTGGTATTGGAGGTTGAATGCTGTTCAGAGACTTTCAGGTCCAGCCTTTGTCCTAAAATCCCCAGCATGGGATGTTTGGGTCCACTCACCCATACTTGTTGGCTATACTGGCTCTCAGGCAGTCTGTCTCCTGACCAGGTCACATCTCAGAGGAAAATGTGCTCGATTGCAGCGTTTATGCAAATGGCTACTTACATTTTAAAGCTTAAAATCCATACCTGAAAAAAATACAGCCTTCTCGTCCTGTGGGGCCTCGTAGACAGCATCAATTTTCTCTGGCAGATCAGGCCAGAATGTAGCAACAAGAAGAGGACCTGTGGGTTTTCCTCGGGGGTTTACAGTCCTCCACATGAATCTGAGCAGAACAGAAAATTGTACAAGGCTTACAATGAACCAATTCACCAGCACATCTGTTTTTCATCATTTCTGGCAAAAGCCACATAAGCGCGCATGTACACACATGTGCACACACACTTGTAGCTGTTTCCCTACAGTTTCTACATGGCCACAGTGACTGAAAAGCAAAATCATTATTTAGGAGCACGTTACTAGGACAGGCTGCAAAATAAGCTGCATGCTGGACTGCAGGTGAAATTGCTTGCACCGATTACTTTGGAGTTCTTGTTGCTTTTTGCATCAGGGCAAAATGTTGTCTGTGCTTCCACTATACAAATAAACTTATTTACACTATTAGAACTGTTCTTTTATGTATGGATCACACAGATGAGCCTTTGACAGAAGCAGAGATATGTATTCTCTGACTTGTTCTTGCAATTACTATTGTAGTGACTACAAGTTCAAATTTAATAACAGTGTATCAGACTTCTTGGAAGTGAGCTGGGCTGTAAAAGAAACTGCTAGCACTAAAAGCATTCATTGGAGAAATGCAAAGGGTAATTTATTGGCTCTTTTGTGTATAAGTAGGATCACGATTTGATATAAGCTTTAAAAATCTGTAACTATCTTTAAATGGCAGAACTTTGTGCTCTGAGGGTATTAAAAATGGCACCACTGTTTCTTCCTCCATAGAATGAACAACTTTTTTCCCCAACAGAACAAGTGTTTTGCCATGGCCAGGGAATGAAATATGTACAGGCTGATGGAATCATTCTAGCACCAATATATAACTATTAAATTATCAAGTCAGATACGTTTTATCTTGAGCTGAAGCTCAAGATGCAACTGAGTCCTTATTTTTTGAAGAGTGTAAGTAGTCATTACCCATTCCTACCTAGAATAATTATATCTTTGAGAGACCTGCAGTCTGAAACTGAGCTTTGGTTTTGCCTAAAACTCAGAGAAGCAATCATAAACTAATTTAATAAATTGCTGTATTTCTATAAACAGAAGTTTCACTGTGAACAGAGCTTGCTAAGACAAATAAAACATTCTGAAATACATTTGCAAGTATGATTAGTAGCTGCATACAGAATTATGATAATGTAGTGTTTGATATGAGGAAGAGTACAACTTGCAAATACATCATTTTTTTGTCTCTTAATTAAGAATACATATTAATTTAGCCTGACATACGGTACTAATAAATAAGAAAGTTAATTTACTCTTATTTTGCATATATGTATATTTAACGTGTACAAAAATTCATCACAATTTTTATTTTAAAAAAGAGGCAAGGAATAAGGCATTTACCTAATTTACTCTTGCTCTTGACAGTATTTAAACACATATGAAACCCTGTAAAATGTAATAACATTTGTTTCATGCACCTCTTTGTAGACAGAAAAGCAGATCCAATATGAAATGAAATGGAAATCCATATAACAACTCTTTCTAACACTGCATTCATAAAAGTAACTCCTTTAAAAATCCAAGTTACAGAATTCTTAATCAAATTTGGACCTGATTTATGGCTGAGTCACTGCTAGTAATTACTCTCTGCATGAATTTCAAACTTTCCAGAGCCAACAGAGACTTGAACACCAGTTTTTTTTATTAGAGTGTACGTTTCAAGGGACTTGTTAAAATCGTGAGGCTTCTTCATGGAAGGGAAAACTTTGTCAAAGCTGAATTTTCTGGTTTTGAATTGAACAAGAGGAAGTGGTTTTTATTTCTAAATGGTGAAATTGATTATTTGGCTTTCACTTTGAACATGTTAAAATGTTTTAATTCATTCAGGTTAAACTTCAATATCACATTTATAGACAGATTTAATTCTTTGTTACAGTACGTATGCTACATTATATTTTAACATAATCAAGGTCAGGTTGGATGGGGCACTGAGTGACCTGATTGAGTTAAAGATCTCGGGGGTTGGACCAGGGCCACATGGTCTGGAAAGGTACCCTCCAACTCAAAGCATTCTGTAAGTTTTGCTGTTATTATGAATATTGCATGCAGTTAGCTGAAAGGACCAAATCAGTGAACCTTTTTTAATGTCTCCGGAAACTTCAGAAGCTTGAGTTTTTGTTCAGTTCCAGAACAAGACCCTATGCACTTCGGCACTCTCATAGAATCATAGAATAAGCAGGTTGGGAGAGACCCACCAGATCATTGAGTTTAAATCATTCCTTTCAAACACTAATCCATGCCCCTTAGCACCTTGTCCACTTGTCCCTTAAGCACCTCCAGGGAAGGTGACTCAATCACCTCTGGGCAGCCTGTTCCAGTGCCCAATGACCCTTTCTGTGAATTTTTTTTTCCTAATGTCCAGCCTAAATCTCCCCTGGCGGAGCTTGAGGCCATTCCCTCTTGTCCTGTCCCCTGTCACTTGGGAGAAGAGGCCATCACCTTCCTTTCTACAACCTTCCCTCAGGTAGTTATAGAGAGCAATGAGGTTGCTTGGAGGTTGCTGATTGCTTGGAGGATCCTATGCCCTGTGGAAAGGCTCAACCATTCTCTTCGGCCCACAGCACCTCCAGTTATTTCCTTTATATTTCCTTGGTTTGATGCGGGAGGTGAAACAAACATTTTTGAAAGAATTAATCTGATCTGACCTCCTTTTTGGATTTCCTCCATTTGCCTGTGTAATATGACAGTTGGATGCCACGGTCGCTTTCATGAATCATAAAAGTCACATGACACCTGATAGCCATTTGTTTTTTTTGAATTCCAAAATGAGTCATAATGCTGCTTGCCTGGTATTTGGAAAGCTGTAAGACTGACTGACAAAGCCATTACAGAGCAAAACAATTCAACAATTGTCTGCTTTTCTTGCCTGTTAGATAAAGCGTGAATCAGGGTGAACAGATTGTTTTGGTGTTTGCATAGTTCCTCGAGCAACTGTATCTGAATGTGAAGCACTATTATTTTGTTGGGATTATACGGAATACTGAGTTGCTTTGCTGATTTGGGAATAGATTTTAAACTGTTCCTTGTTGAATCAAGCCTTGTGCCATTACCAGTTTACGAAAGCAGGAGCAAGGTGGAGGTCTGACTGAAAACCAAGGTCCTCGTGTGAATATTCAGACTGTGGTCTGAATACTGTGGAACTTGAAAGGTTTTTCTACTGCTGTAAGAATGTTTTTCCATTTGAAGGCACTGAGCTGAAGACTGTAGCTCTCTGATGGCTGTGTTGTTAATATGGGCATGGGTTTGGGCACCCTTGTTGGGCCAGGGCAGTGGGGCAGTTGCCCCACTGCCCTGGCCCAACAAGGGTGCCCAAACCCATGTGATTGTTACTTGCTATTAGGGATCACTATATTGTAAGGAATATCCTAGCCTGCTTCTGACAAGACCAAGAGGAATAGTGCAAAAGGTATCACAGATGTCCCCACAAACACGTCGAATAAATCTTTTATTCCCCCAGCAACAGTAATAGAAATAGGGGATATCATATTTTTACAGCCTGGAGTTTTTAATCTCAGTTTCTACAGTGCTAAACCACAAAGTCTGCGATAAAGATTAAGTAAAACTTCACACCCACAGCACTGCTACCTGGGTGCCATATAGATGGGAACTACAAGGCAATGCACAGAAGGGTAATTTTACAGTCTGCGGAATACATTCCAGTTGGTCACGATTTTTTTGTTATGCAAAGCTGATGGGTAAAGTTAAACCATGCAGCATAGTAATGCTGATGATTCACATTTGCTCACTGAAAATTTATATCTGGAGGAGATGTCTGGACTTTAAACCACAAGCAGATACAAATAAGTATGAAATTTTGTTTTGTGAGGGGAACTTTGTTCCTGCTCCCTTTAAAGTTTTGGCTCTGACATACGGCAAGGAGCAATGAACAGGTGCTTTGTAATACTTCTGTCAGCTTCAGATGCTTCTGTATGTTTCTATGCAGTGAATGTACATGGGCCCAGATCTTCAGTGGAATGAGGGAGAATGTTCAGGGTAACTGAGGATAAACGATTTCAAATTAGGCATTGATTTATGGCAGGGAAAAAGGAGTTTTAGTGTGTCTCACCATGGTGCTGCCAAGTCCTGTACTTCTTAAGAGCTGCTCATCATTGCTGAGCAGCTGGGTAATCGAGGGCCTGGCAAAGGCAGTGGGAGCTGCAGCTGTGCTGCTGCCTCACTTTATCAGGAATGTCTCTGCCCTTCCATCAAAAATGCCTTTTGTGTCTTGTGCCTTGGAGCCCTGGTGCAATCCCCAGTGTTCTTAACGTGCTGTTATAGCAGCCATGAGTCACATAGTACTGTTATTTAATGATTTTGGACTCAGCCTGGATTAAACCAGTCAGAGTATAATCACAAGATTCTGCTCACAGACTTCCATAATTATAACTCTATGAACATGAGAAAGGACAGATCCTCTTCGAACCATGCTTTTGTAAAAGTTATGCTAAGGGTGGGAGTGTGCTGAAATGGGGTCTCCATGCTGGAAAAGGAATTTGAGATTATTGCCACTAACTTTGGATGAACTACTCCTTTCGAGAATGTTTTTTAGAAGCTGAGATTGGCAATTTTCCTGTAGTCAGATTTGAAGCTTTCCCACAGAGAGCAGACTATGGAATAAAATTGGGAAGTACAGTGCCCCCCCCAGCTCTGCAGCACTGAAAGTAATGGGATTTCCATTCCTAAATTGCAGTCCTTGTAGTCTTTGCTACAAAGGGCATCTGAAAATATTTTATAAGGAATGAATCCTTCTTTGGCAGGCAATAGCTTTGCTCATGCATCTCTTCCATTGCTAATTTTATGATTAACACTACTGATGGATAAATACCTAAAGATTCTGGGGATCATATCTGGTTTGCATAAGAATTTTGGAGTTTAGAGGCATCTCCCAGCTATTTCCCTTAGGAGCAGATTAGGACACTTTGCTATCTCTGAAAACACAGAAGAAAGGGCAGAGATTTTGCTTTGTGCCTAATAACAGATTTCTGGATTTCGATGAAAAGATCTGGCAGATTCCTCAACTTTATGCCCTATCTTTAAGCAATTTCTCTCACTTACCGATCTTTGAAGAAAAATGTTTCTCCTCTAATTTGTGCGACTCCATCAAATACAATGTCGTGCTTGCAGAGCTCTGGAGTGACAGGTCCAAGGGTTGGACGTGGTCCTGGTCCTGGCCCTGGTCCAGGTTCCACATCAGGTGATGCATCTGTAGTGATGAACAGAAACATTCCAGTACACCAAAATGCAGCGCTTCATAGGTAACACAGAGAACATCAACTATCATAATCCATGGAAGGAGAATAATTTGGAGGCAATGCTTGAAGGGGAAAAAAACTTAATAAAATCTTTTCAGAAGAAGAGTAGTTAAGTACAGTGGAGAAGACCTTAGCTTCCAGTCCTGCCTTAATCTGCTGTTTGACCCCATTGAAGACATTGTGCCTGCATACGTCTGTCTGTGTTGAGCTGATTATTTCATTTGAAAGATATTCAGAAGCGATTATACTGGATATGAATGTTAACATTACAATTTTTATTTTACTGGCTTCTAAAAAGAAGAGAAATGCATTCCAAAGTCCCTTTATTCAGCGTTATCTCAGCTCTGCTGAGAGAGATGTCAAAGTAGATTTCTCTTCTTTCTGGAAGTGCCAATGTTTTGTGAGTTAAAGACACATTTTGAGCCAGTTTTATGATCTTTCTGCCCTTATCAATAATCAATATGTGTTCTTCAGAATATACACTTTGCCATCTGGTTTATTTTATTTTGTTTTATGATTTGGCTGCTGTTCTATTGCTTTATAAGGTATTTGCCTTTTTTCTTAGACATCAGATTGATTTTCTGTATGAAACAGCAAGCATAACCGATTTGAGATGATGGCAATGGCATAAAATAGAGGAGTTTTTGAATATTTGTTTTATATAGAAATCAGTTTGTAAAGGACTCTATCAGTAGTAAAGAGGCGAGGAAGATAGTTTTGTCTCACGTTTTGAAGTGTGCCTTGAGGAAACTGGGTTAAAATCTGAACCCTATCAAAGATGAGCCATGAAAGCTTAGAAAATTCACTTAACCCTGCCCATGTCTCAATTCCCTGCTCAATTAAAGCAGCTAAGAACAAGGGGAAAAAAGAAGATTCTAATCAGCTTTTTGAGAAAAAGATGTCTCCTGTGGTAATCATTTTGGTATATTCTTATTAAAATTTCTGAGGTGTTAGTCACTTACATACACTGAGATGTATAGTCACAATTAGACAGGTACCTCAGTAGAAAAGTGAAAAGCAGAGAAAGAGAAATGTTATTGATTTTTTTCAAATATTTAATTGACTGTAGTGTATTTGTGCTTCTCTAAGATGGAAAATATGTACATAGAAGGAACTTTGATTGTAATAATGCCTCTGCTTTTTACTGAGAGTATCTATGGAGGAAATGAGTTTTAAAGATATACTGACATAAAAATACTTAACATGCTTTTTCTTCAGCAGCTTGTTGTATACATTTACACGGATGTATTGGCTCCCACACACTATCTGGAAACGTTATTGTGATGGTACAGCTTGAATTGTTGTGGGAAGGCGATGAGAACTATTTCCAAGCTGGGACAGGAAACAAAATCCTTCCTCTCCTACAGGGAGTAGCAGTCTGGGGAACTCCACTTGATGTAGACAAAACCACCCCAACACACCCAAATCAGGTATTTCAAGCTAGAGAAAAGCATGATGTTTCATTGTCCCAGTGAAGGGATTAGAAATGTTCATCAAAAAGTTTAATTATCAGGGGAGTTTTAGCTCTCGTGGTAGTTCAGGAAATTCAGTTACTCCCTGTCCTTAAATTGTTTAATTTGTTTGAAGTAGGAGCCCTGGAAACACCATTAGTAAAGCAAGGAAAGGAACAGAGGATGTTTCTGGCACTTGTGATATTGTGCAGTATGTAATTTACTGCAAGTTTTGAGTCCCAGATTTCAGCCTGTGTTGCTCACTTTTCTGACGAATAGTGCTGGGAAGAGAAAACTTTACCGTAAAGCTCCTGGATCCCTTTAATGTCATCCTGAGAAAGTCGGAAGTTCTTGGTGTAGGTGTAGATTGGGGCCATAAGAGCGCCAGGATCCTCAGAGTGCTCTAATCCCATAGCATGGCCAAATTCATGGGCAGCAACCAAGAAGAGACTGTATCCTGAATAACAAAGCAAAATAACGTCAACTGTCTGCATCCAAGTGAAAGTGTACCACACAAGTTATTCATAGTCTTATGATTTTGTTTTCCTTGCTACCCAACAAAAAGCTCCCAATAATAAATTTCATAATTAGCATTTACAGACTCAAGTTGTACAGGTCGTACATGTTGCCAGAAATGACATTTCATTGGAGAAATTCTAAAACCTCTTCTGTAGCTGCTATTTACTACCATCTCAGATGCAAGTGGCTTTGACCACAGTCATCATGTTTGAAAAAAAGGAAGTGTAACAAATAAATTTTTTTTAAGTGAGAGGAATTAAATTTGCAATCCAGACCTCAAATCCCATTTTTCATTAGTTAGTGGCATGCAAGTGGTAAACAGACCTGTAAATCTGTGTCACTGTGAACAGAGCCTGAGTCAGTACTGTTGTACCACATATTGTTAGGCTCAAACCCCACTTTTTCTCATTTTATCAATTATGCTCAGTCTCTGAAATTGGCAGTTATTTTCATCCTAAAAGAAAGACCTGAATACAGCACTTGTTTTTTAAAACCCTTTTGCCTTATTTAATTTTACCCGTGTTACTAGTAAAGGCAAGCATTATCCAGAACAATTTTAAACACTGATATTCACCATACAAACTCGATACTCTCTTTCTCGTCTTAAAACATGTTTTTCATCTTTGTCAGTATTGGTCACAAATGTATTCATTATTTATGTTTAGCATTTGTTCCTAATTTGGCTGATATCAGAACATGGTTCTTATATACTAGTGAAATGTTATAGTACTTGTGGGATTTAGCCTTGGAATAAAAAATTGGTGCAGAAAGAAATAGTTTTCTTTGATTTTCCTCTTAATTTTTTTATGTTTTGTGGGTTTATATTTTGAAAAGACACTTCATTATAATTTTAGACAATATGGATATTTCAGGCAGGTGAGCTCTGCGACCGACTCTTTAAGATTAGCTGCGTGCTTGAATGTAGGTGTTTTGCTGAGATCTGGGTTGGGGACAAGTCTTGCAACCAGCCAGGAGTGATGAGTTTGAATATGAGATCATCATGTGTGTGATATAGTTGATGTGGTCAATAATTCTGTTACCATTGTATTCGTGTGACAAACTGCCCTACCTTGATCTGGACAAAAGCCCCACTTGCGGTCATCATCGTAGCTACTGGTAGAAGCACACCACAGTTTGCCATCGTTGCGACCTGCACTCGTACAGGACTCGTATTTATTCCCAAGGAAGATGAAGGGGAATACACAGGGGGCTCCCTCTGAATTTCCACCAACTGTTGACATGGCTGCAGAAAATGATAGGAAAAAGTAAGAAGGGAATCCCTTTGGTGAGATTAAGCTGATGCGCCTTCTAAACTACATATTAAAACCAAAGCGAGCAGAAAATCTGCAGCTCTCTTAAGAACATAAGATTAGAAGTAATATTTGAAAGGAAAATTGCCTGATGCAGATATAAAAAGAAAAAGTCCAAGTTTTGCCATTGCAATGAATTTGCTGATAGTTTTGGTAGGAGTAAGTATGAGTCCTGGACTCATGTTCACGCTGCTGAGAAAGCAGCAGTTAAGTGTTTGTGGAAGACGATTGCATGACAAGTATCTTTTGATGGTCTATCCTTCAGATATTTCTTTTCCTTACTGTGTAGTGATTTATAATGAATTTGATCCTTTCTTTTATTTTTTTTTTTTGGACATCTGTAAAGTAAAATTGAAGGGTTACATCTGGTTATCAAAAGTAACAGGAAGCCAAATACATGAAATCCCTACTGCAAATGGTTAGGCCGCTTTCAAAAGACTCCTAAACCAGGGTGTGTGTAGGATTGGATGCAGCTTCAGGGGGAATGTGGCTCCCCCCTGGCTTGTTGAAAGACTGAGATTTTAGAATTGCTGTAGCTTTTGCGGTCTAAATACAGCTCTAATCTGTATCCTAAGATTGAACATCTGGCAAAGTATACAAGACTATAAATTAATTTGTGTTCCTTTGTGTAATAAACATCAAGTTAAGAAGTATGGAAAAATGTGAAGGAAGCAGGCATCTGTTTTCCCGGCTAATCCATTTCACTTAGTTCTTTTGAATTGTTGAAAAGATCTATTAACTCAAGCTTAACATACTAAACAGGATTTGGTTTTTCACATGTACACTGTAAGTATTAAGGTAAAATATTACTCATGCTTTCTTCTGTCACATGAGACTTCTCTTCCAGGACCATTAATGAATTGTAAGCTACTCATAATTGTCCTGGAGTGACAGATGCTTAGTCCTATGATTCAATGACATTTGTGCATCCCTGAATAACTTGGTGTTGGCACACTGTAATTTACATAGATTGGTCCTCTTCTAGTTAGTTCCTTGGCCACCTATGCTGAAATTGTCCCTAATTCATCAACTTATGTGCTCTGGTGAAGCTGTAAAAAAAGAGGCTTTTATTACTTAAAAAAAGGACAAATTAGGCTGCATTGTGCAAGTAACATTCCTCATACCAGTCTCCGGACAGAATCCGTATTTCTTATCTCTGTCGTAGTCTTCAGTGGTTCCACACCATCGGTATCCATCTGTCCTGCCTTCTGTTGTGCACTGGTCATAGGACTGGCCTTGAAATTTAAAGGGGAATTTGCATGGCTGCCCATCCCCGTTGCCGCCCATTGTAAAAAGTGCTACAAGGAGAACAAAAGAGAAAAATATCAATATGCAATGCTCAATATCAATGAGGATTCTCAATGTGCCAATGGTAACGTCCAAAGGTCTTGACAGAGATTAGATGGCTGTTGTGTGTGGTGTGGTTCACTTGTAGAACCTCTGTTTTACACCAACAGTGAAATGCTCTGACAAGATAGGGGATGTTAGTCTCACAGTTGTATAGACAGGAATGACTAATTATCTTTACAAATGAACTGGGGGCAAAGAAAATTCCAGCAAGCGGTTTGAATGCAGGTTGAATTGTGTATGTCCTTTATAGCCGGATTCATAACAAAATTAATATTCCCTCTTGAAAGAACATTTACAAAGAGGATTCTGAGATTCGTGTCCCTTAGTGCTTTGCTGATTCACTTATCTTGCATCAAAACTGTTAGCTAGAATGGCAAACTTTGTATAGAGCCACAGACAAGCCAGATCAGTTTTTCCTAACAGCCACTTGTGTACATTTTCGTTTTATTTAAGATACTGATGTACAGAAGAGTTAGTTAGATCATACCCTGTAGGCTTTTCCTCTAGGGTTTGCTTCTCATCTCTGAGAATCCATACAGCTGGGCTGTTTGTATTTGTCTCATATGCTCTAGTAAGTTGAAAAATGTGCATTAGCTAGTACTGTGGCTATTGTGATTGGAGAAAGACTTTGTTTTTTAAAAAGAAATGATAAAATGGGAAGGCAAAATTGAACTGAGTTGTTTAGATGACTCATTTACCACATGAGCTCTGGATCTGGCAAACTATGTATTCTAATAGACTTTTTTTTTTTATTGGTTTAAATGTGGTTATGTTGCAAAAACGTTATGGAAAGCCAGTCTCTTGCTGCTTTGCATGGAGTCTTTCTGACTCACAGTCAAAATGCAGTTTTTCATTTTGTTTGAGGTAAAATCATGTGATGGTAGCAACAGTTTATTAAGTTTTCAAATCATGCCCCCTTGACTTAACTAGGAAAGTCTTTGCTTTAATGTAATGAAAGTTAAAGCCAGGGACTAGGTTATTTTCCCCTACAACAGAAAGCTTCCTGAGAAAGCTTTAATTTCTTAAAGGGGACCTTAAAGGGTTTGACTCTTGTTTCGTACCATGGTAAGTTTAGCAGTTTGAAAAGCAGTAAAGATATCCAGACTGGACGTTACTAATCTGTGCTATTAGCTGTTCCCAGAAAAATCAGCCAGTTGTGATGTGAGGAAACCTCAGGTTTGGATGGTTGTTAAAACCCTTGTGGCACAGATCCAAGGTGGAGGTAGCTAGAGCTACGTGTGGGTTCTGCCTGGGAGAGCAGTCGAGCAGCAGCACACAAGAACTGTGTGCAGAGTGGTGGAAATACAGGTAGAGTACAATTAGCAGTAACTTTAGGTAGAGAGGACTAAAGGGGCTTGAACTTCCTCTAGAGTCGGTGGAGTTTGGTAAAGAGAGGTTCAGGATCCTGTGGTCTCACATGGCAAAGAAGAGATTTAGCACTATGCAAGATTTGTGTAGTAGGTAGATAACTTTCTGCTTCCCCTTCTTGTGCTTTGGCAAATGATAATTGAATCAGTCTCCAAATTAATATACCGATGTGGTATTAACCTTAGAAAAGCTTGGTGCAAAACCTGTAGCTTTGAAGAGGTTTCCAAATATGCAGCATGGCTCTATAACCAGAAACTAACTTCAGTGAATTAAACGGGGCAGAAACAGACGCTGAGAGCCAGGAATGTCACCCCCAACACAGAATCTGTGATGTAAATCCTCCCCTATCTGAATGTATTAGCTGGGTTTTAGCGAATGGTGTCTTGGAATAATGAATGAACAATACTGCTCTGAATTTAATACGAAACATCTGTGCATAACGGTTCAAGGATCTTGCAAAACAATTACATCAGGAACAAAAGGCTGAAATCCTTCTGTTCCATTTCAGAAACCTTGATGCATGCATTTCCAGGAACATCAATGTCCAGAACCAACTCTCTCTGAAAGTGCTCCATTGCTTATATTTTTGGTCTGATATGACTTTTGGATGTTTTTTTGGATGTTACAAAAGTATCAGTCAGGGTATGTGGATCTCTGTTTGTCCACCTACTTATAATCCAGGCTTCATTCTGACTGTTTCTGAGCATTTAGGGAAATGAGCTCTATTTTGTTCTTTTCCAGCTGGAAGGATTAACCTGAGGGAGAGGAGGTTGGGGAAAAGGTGGGGAGTTGAAGGACATGGAAAAGTGTTACAAAAAAGTGGTTGTGCAAGTATGTGCATGTATGAACGTATAATCTGTTGAAGTAAGTGTTAGGCTAAAGAAACTATGTAAGCTTAACACTTCTGCTGTTTCGTCCCCTTTAGTAATTTAAATAGCTGTCACTGTGGTAGATCCCTGGTCTAGATCTGATCTATAATGGGCATTTAGGGTTCTGGATATTAAAGAATAATTTTTAAGCACATTAGGTCTAGAAGACTGATATATTCTGCAACAGATTATCTGTGCAAACCATGCAGAAAATTTCTAAGGTTACATTGGAAACTGTATGGTCTTGCTGTCTGTTTGCATATGGGGCTGATGTTGCTTCAGAAATAACTGCAACATGCCCTTGTTTTTAGAGAAATGGGTCATCATCAGTTACAAACTCTCCTACACCGAGGGAGCCTTTAGGGAGTTCTGTCTGCTTAGGTATTGAGGACATAGTAAAGAGTAGTAAATCCAAATCTGCCTGTCCAGAAATGGGAAAAAGTAAAAGGAGAAGCCCAAGGGCAAAATAATTAGGGAACAGTTTAGCAGGGAAACCACCCGTAGAAACAACGATCTACTTACACTCGTGGGGACAAAAGCCATATTTGCCATCTGCATCAAAATCTTGGGTTGTAGAGCACCAGAGGAATCCATCATTGCGTCCTGCATCTGTGCAGCTGTTGTATTCCTTGCCATTGAACCAGAAAGGAAATTTGCAGTATTCACCATCTGCATTTCCATACTTCACTCTAACCACTATAAAGAGAACAAATGCAGTGGTAAAATTAGCCACTAAGTGATATAAAAAAAATACAGTTTCTGGATATCTTTTCCTGGAGGACATTGGTATAGAAGTGCAGTCTGAATTTCCACTTTGAAATTCAATATGCTGTTGGTCTCTCTGTTGGCAAGATGATCATAGCTGAAATAATAACTGGTAATTTTGAAAGAATTACATGGATATTACTCATGGTAAAGTGTTAAAATGAACAGTGCATAGTATCAGCCCAGAAAAATATATATGTTGTTGTTACTATGGCAATGCAAACTAATAAATTTGCTGTTAATATGCTTAGTGATTTATTTTCTTTGGTTATATGGCCTAAATTTTCCTGTATGGTTTGAAAGGTTCCAGGCAGCACTTGAGCATGAGCTGAACTCGCCTCATAAACCACTTCGGTATTTCCAATTCAGCTTGAATGAGGTCTGTTGTGGCACTGGGGGATAGGGAGGTAATGCAGAGGCACCCAGATCCTGGGTCTTGTTTCAGTATATCATGTTTACACACTGCAGTACTGGTGCTGTGATGTATGTCAATGTGTAGATAATTCAGTTATCCATAGTGTTTATTTTATTTGCTTGTGCCACTAGTATGGAAACCAGTTTCTTCCTATTTGTTATTAATCCCAGACAGAGACTCAGTCCACTTAGTGCATTTACCAGTCAGCGCTTCTGCTAAGAAAGCTAGACAGAATGAAGTTGACGATTTGGTATTAAAGCCCCGCATTTAAACACAGCAGCCAGCAGACTATATGTTCTGAAACAGTAAAAAGTTGGGTACCTTGCCCCTCTCCAAGAGTCCACAGTTCATCATCATCGAAATGGGAGTCTCCTCCAATTCCTGGCCCTGGTGCAAAGGCATGAGCCAGGAGACCATCTTTGCCATCAAATGGGTAGCCATCACCATGTTCTGCAGGGGGTAGTAGACAAAAAAAGAGCAGTTTCTAATGACCTCAGATCTTGTGGAGTCTATACGAATGATGTATATCCTGTACTTTCCCATACAGGACAGCAGCAGAATTCTCTAGTGAGTGTGCTTATTGGTATGGGTTGTGCTGGCAAGACTCAACCAGAGAAGCCAGTTTTCACAAAGAACATTAGGCATCACTACTGCAATTGTCACAGCATGTTATTTTAAAGTTCATATGAGTTGCAGAAAGGAATTAAAGACAGTGAAGAACAGTGAAATATTGCACATTAGAAGTACAAGTGCATATACACTGCTATTTTTCAACAGAGATTGGTAGGAGCTGTAAAATAAACATTGTAGATGGAGGGATATTGTCAGGTAATTCTCCAACTCAGAGATTAGAAATTAAAGGCAGATTTCCTTTTGCAGGCTACTCTTTTCTGCTGTGTCTCAGACTGCTGTGCTCTTTTCTTTGTGCAGAATACCAACCGCTTTAAGCAGGAAAGCAAATCAGCTGAGTGTCTCAGTAGTAAGCCTCTAGAAAGCTTGCTCCTGTTCAGTGCTCAGGGTCCTGTGAATGAGCCTATTCCTCATCCATGTTGATCACTCTAAGATTCAGGCAGCTCACAGGGCAACAGCAGGTTAAGCAGCTCTCCTGTTATTACACTGTGGGCTTTTCTTGGAAGTACACCACATGTGGGTAAGGCAAGCTGGCAAGGGCATAACCCTGGTATTCATAGCTTTCCCACCTCCCTGACCTGTGCATCAAAGCTGGCTGCCAGCATCCTCAGTTGCATCATTTCAGGCCTTTTGGTCTGATGTCTTGCCATTTAGCAGAAGCCTGAAATACACAGACCTGATTCTCTACACTTACACTGATTTCATGCCGGTGTCACTCTTTTAATACTAGTTCGGTTCATTCATTTCAGTAGACTAGTGTGTCTGCTGTCCTAGGAGAAGATTATGATATATATTAGCTTAAGAAAAAGCTTAACAGTGAAAAAACTTGTGGATGCCCCAGCTCCTGGGAATGTGACATGCAGTAAAGTGATAAGAATGACTGGGGAAGAACCTCTTCTCCCACTGTTTGAGTTGACTATAACCAGCAAGCAGTAAACCCACCAGAAACACTTCTGCTTTTGTAAGACTATTTTTTTTTCTTAAAAACCAAGGCAGCCTGGATGAAGATCTGAAGTTTTGAGTTCTGTACAAAATCTCTGAAACGTTTGAGGTCAACTCATCAGTAGCTAAAGCAAAGGAAACCAGCTTGAAATGGAGCCTTTTATAAAGAGTTCAGTTATTCTTTGAAATGCTCACTTCACTCCCGAAGTCTACCTCCTGAGTGCCTGCCTGAACAAGTATCTTCATCAGTATTAAAAATTCTCTGAATGTCTGCATGAAGTTTAAGTGCCCCAGGTTTACACTGAAAAGCTATAAGCATTCTTTCAGGGTAAACTTAATTGATTGAGAAGGCATGTACAACGAAAATAGTCCAAGGCACCAATCATTGGCTGCACTCAAAAACATAATTCATCTTACAATCCATATTTTTAAATTCCTCAAGACCAAAGAAAGCATTGAAAGCTTGCGTTCTGCTACACTGAAGAACAGAGACCAGCTATGAAGTCAAAACTGAACATCTCAAATCCATTTTTAAGCTCCAGTATGTTAGGACCTCCACCACTATTGCTGGAAAACTGAGCAGGAATCTATAAATAGACAGTCTGATGGCATTCCAGTCTCTTCTGTGACAGGAAGCCAACTCACATTATCTGAAGAGCTGTACCCTGGTTCTATTTCTGATTCATAAATTTAAAAATAAAATGTTGCCCCTAGCAATTCTCTTTTGGAAAGATAAATACAGTACCAGGATACTGTATAAATACTTCTCTCTCACACATATATAAGAAAGAAAGGAAAAAAAAAACTTAGTGAAATTAAATCTTGGCTTGTATAAGCCAAGTGCAAACTAGGACAGGGTTTGCCAGAAAGGCTCATGGGTACTACTTATTGAGAGTAGATTATTCCAATACTGAAGACTAATGAAAGGAACAGAACCAAAAACACATGTAAAAATAGAAAAATATACCCCATCTGCCAAAATTAATCATAATGTCTGCTTCTCCGTCATTTATTCGGTTAAATCTCAGCGGTGTGACATCGCTCCAGACTTGAAAGGCTCGAGCAAAGGCATCGTCTACTGTCTCAGGATCCAAATCCGGGGTATAGCCTATAATCCTATAAAAGGAAGAGTTAAATAACACATAAACCCCCTCCCAGTATTTGTTGTTTACAGATCAAAATGATGAGTAGACTCAATAGTGACACCAGTTAGGAGTTGAGACTCTCCATGTGAGATCTAGACACTTTCCTTTGATTCAGAGATGTGTTTAGATGTGGGGCTTACTATTTATTTCCCTTTGGAACTGATGCAGCTGCATGAAGAAAATTATATAGCCAGAGGGTGTAAAGCCTGCATGGTAGTGGGCCATGCACAAAGTATTCAGGGGGTTGCCTCAGTGCTGAGGTGCTGGCAAGACGTTGCTTTATGATTTTTTTTTCTCCATTAGATTCAAAATTTAAGTTTTGGTGGACTACTTTGCTTGCAAGTCGTACTGTCACTTTACATGTGGACATACAAGCACATCTTGATATATAATATTTATTTCCCAGATAAAGAGCTCAATAACATTCTGAAAGTTGAAAGCGTGGATTGTTTTGCTCTTTAATAACACCAGAAAACCAACCCTTCTCCTTCAAGTTTGTAGTTAGCTGTATGTTGTTTCATTCCAGCTGAATGCTAATCCTTTGCCCATATGTCCATTACATTGGCAATAGGATATATGGGGAACTAGGAGGCAAAAGCACATGAGAGAGATGTAGCCCTGATGTGGGAAAGGGACAGACTCTTAAATACATTGCTTTCTTCTTCATATACTTTTGTCAGACTTCTTTGCATCTTATATTGTTGCTAGCTAACCTCTTTGTAAATAAAAGTTTCTAGTTCTTTGCTGCTGGGGCTGTGCACTGTGAGGGAAACTACTTTGTACCTAAGGAGAATGAAAAAAAAAAAATCAGAGCAAGCACATCAGCAAGCAGTGAAAGCTGCCATAGTTTTTTTTTTTCCAGTGTTTATTAATTAGTCACAGCACGAGGGATGCTCTGAGTGATAACTTGTGAGGAAGCAGCAGACCAAGTCAAGCAGCTAAGACAAATCTGCTGTTTGTTCTCTTTGGTGCTTTGTTCCTGGGGCACCAAAAGTAGTGAGGTTTTTTTGCTTACTGGCGTAAATGGGAGTTCATTCTTCAGAGTTAGAGTAAGAAATTAAAACATGGCCAACCTATTGCAACAGGTTTACTTTAAGTTGTTCCTGTATATATCTGAAATATGATATTAGGAATGCTGAATGCAGAGGACTTTTTTTTCCTACGTGTTCTCTGCAGTCCATAAGCACCATCCATAAGCTGAGCAGAGAGGCAGGTGAGATACTCCTGCTCCAGTTCCATTAGGATGCTTGCAACAGAGCAAAGAGTAAACCCAAAATCTCTTTAGTTTCAACCAGAAAGCAGATCTTTAGATGATTATTCCAGAAAACTCACAGTTTGAAAATTCAAGAGATATTTGCTAAAGCATCTGGTAGTTTACAAAACACAAGAAATTCTAATTCAAGAAATCCTGTCTAGTTCTTTAAGCAGCTACACCTTTTAAGTGCCCTGTTTGATTAGTTCTTAAAAGCACTATGGTTATATGTCAACAAACCTCAACATCACCAGTCAGTACCTGTATGTTATATGATTTTTTTCCCATTTTGGCTTTCTTGGAAAGAAGTTGTAGTTGGCTACATCTGGGTTACCACAGCGAGGTTTCTTCATTGTCTCAATAGTATTTTGATCCAAATCTCCTGTTTCAGGCAGCCCAAAAAATTTCTGCATTTTCTTCAGGGTATCTTTCAGGACAAATAGATTGCAATTGTCCTTTGGGCATCCATAGTATTTATTCAGGTATTGCTTGGGGAAAAAAAAAAAGCAAACAAAGACTTTAACATTCGTAGAAGAAATAGTTAATATTTACAAATAAGCACTAGAACTTTAGATGGTTGAATTTATATCTCCAGTGAGGAGCAGATAAGTGAATTATGATGATGTTTGTTTGGGCACTTCTACAAGAGTAATAACCTATCATTATCTAATTATTTTCATTCACAGGTTCTAAGCAACTTCACTGACCTATGTGAGGTTTTAAGTTTTATCCAGTAAAGTAAATCTTCTGGTTCTCTTGCATAGGAATTTCAGGATGCCTGCTCCCATTTCTGGGTTTGAAATATTTTATGCCTAGCTTTGAAAGAAAAGCTACAGCCTCAGCAAATGTCAGGTGGTCCCCAGCTGATGGGTAGGTCACTAGTTTGTCAAAATGGCTACACATAGAAGTTCTTGTGCCAGCAAGATTTCCTGAGGGAAACCTTACTTTATTTATCTCATTAATTGACTGAAGTTCACCCAGGAGACTGGAGATAAGACCAGTAGATCAGCGAAGTACAGCAAAGGATATTCATCACCCTCCTCATTAAGTCCAGTGAACCTCATCTACACTGCATTGTAGAGTTCAGAGCTTACTCAGAAAAAGGATTTAGTCAAGACCATTTTCCTCCATACGCCTACTGACTAATGCCAAACTGTGCCTGGTTTCTGTGAGGTTTGTAACTTGTGCTGTGGTATTTCTCCAGTGGAGGCTGTGGCACAGGCAAACGATGAACACGGAATGGGTTTACCATTGCCACCACTAAGCATCTGAATACTTATAGTTAGTTGGGCCTGGCACAAATTGTGTGAAATACATTAATAACATAATCAAACAGACCAATTTGGAGGATCTGTTCTCATCCAAATTTTCAGTTTGACATCCTTTTGATAGATTTTTCTTATGCTTCTGCTTGCATCTATCAGTGAGGTACCGTGATATGATATAGACAATGCATCAGAAGTTTACTGAAGGAACAGGATGCTGCTCTTGCCATTTTAGGTTTGGGAGTGACATATGCAACCAAAAATATAAATGAGGCATTGTAAAGAATTTTACTTGCTAGCATTCTAAATAAAAAGCTAATCCATCTTAGCTTTTCCTAAAATGGAGATTTTACTGAAGATGAGAAATGAACATAACCAGCTGTTCTTTGAGAAGGGAATCTTGAAGAAAATGTAGTGTCTCTGTAAACCACATCTTGGCCTAGGCTGCAAATCTCAGTTTCTCCAGAGTCAGCAGGGAGCTGTGGTGATCTGGAATTTTGATCCAGCCCATTAATGAAACAGGGTCCAGCTGGAACATAGCAATTTGTGTTCTGATGCTGAATGTTGGGGCTGTTCTGATGGAGATTGTGAGGGAAAAGCAGCCAGTTAGCATTGCTCAAGAATACTACAAGACAGACAAAGAAGAGCTGCAGCATTAAACCAGCTTGTAATTTTCCTGAGCACACACAGTAAATAGGTCGTTTGAAAGAAATGGAGATGAGGGGTAATGTGGATAGCTGTTATTGAATAACAGCCTGACTGTCTGAGGAAACAGATTATTTGAGAGTGGTTAAGTTACTATTAGATGCATGGGACCCCCCCCTCTCCTCTCCTGCATGCACTGCCCCCCCATCCCCTGGCTGCTGCACTGCTAAGGCAAAACCTCGGATGAATTGGTTTTGTTCAAGGCTCAGGAGTGCCCTTTTTGGTCCAGTTTGTCTGTTTTTCCTAAACTTTCCACCACAGTTCCCATCTGGAAATTCTCTCCCTACCCTCCCCCAAGCCCTTTTTTAACCTGGCAAACTTTCCCAAGATGCATAGTAACTCCTAAAGAAAACTTTCAAATCCCTATGCCCTGAAATAAGAATAATTTATCTCAATCTTCCTTAAAATGGGCTTATTGCTGAAGAAGAGAAATGTCTATAATTTACATGCTAAAATAAGACTAATCCATCTCAGTCTCTCTTTAAATGGACTTCCCCATAATGTCATTTTTATGAAAGTCCACGGGGCTAAAATAGGTTAGAATAAAATGCTGTAGAATTATAGCTATAGTTTGCTAATGTCACAAAAATCCAAACTCCTCTTTTTGTTCCAGATTGAACTTGGAAAAAAATATTTCTTTAATCCTCTGATGAAATTGTTTTTCAAAGTCAAAACTAGTCACAATGGCTTCTGAAACTCAAGCCAGCTTTCCCTTAAAGCTGTGTTTATGCAGCATACAGTAAACAATCTGGAAAACAAACTGCTGAAAGCTGTGATCCATGCATTAAGTGAGCCTCAACAGCCCTCACTTCTACTTGATTTAAGTAAAAAAAAAAAGATATCTCTTACTTGCCCTTCATGCTTCTTCCCATTGCAATCTTTTGATTATAGTTGTGATGATTTGATGAATTTATTTCTATGTTCAGACTCAAGTTAAAAAAAAAAAAATTCTTTGCTGGCTTTAAAAATTTTAAGAGAGGAAACATTACTTGGCTCTAGTTTTAACTTTTGAAAGCTGATACCCTTGCTCGCTAGCTAGCACTTCCAGAGGCTCTGGGGAGAGAATGCTGCAGTCATTCCTTAGCCTCAGCTGAAACAAGAAAGAAACATCTGCTTATGAAACAACAGTATAAATCCGAAGCAAAGATGAAGCCAACACTTACCACTGCTAGTTCTTTGTCTGTTTTGGGAGTGCTGTCTCCGGGAAACTTAATGATTGGTGATGGTGCAGCTAAAGTTTTGTTAAAAAGATACACTTGGATTAATAGTACTTTAAAAACGAAGCCACAGACAATGGGAGTCTTCATTCTGCCTAAATTTTGTCCTCTTTTCTTTGGAAAAAGGTTTTTCCCAACAGCCTGTCAGCTCCTTTAGCT
The DNA here is from genome assembly GCA_033558105.1 of Coccyzus lansbergi. Taxonomy (NCBI): domain Eukaryota; kingdom Metazoa; phylum Chordata; class Aves; order Cuculiformes; family Coccyzidae; genus Coccyzus; species Coccyzus lansbergi. Next base: position 2,341,975 of record JAUMJK010000426.1, on the reverse strand, counting down.
GCACAGTGCACCAGTTGCTTATCGGCACATCTTAACTCTCTGCACCGTTTTCCCTTTTGCTTGCTCTAGCAATTCCTTTGTATGTTTAAAACATCCAGATGCGCAGTCTCAAGCTACCACAAGAGGAAGTCTGAAAACTAGTGGAAACATGAGAAAAGGGCAGTTACCAGATGTGATTGCTGTGATTTTAAGGTAGCAACAGGCAGATACTTATTACTGCTGAAAGAGGCCACATTTTCTCCTCATTTGCATATATGAAGGCATTTAGTTATGTCAGAAAGCAGAAGAAAGCAAAATTTGATTTAAGCTTACATTTTAAATAAAAAAAAAATAAAATCCTGAACTTTGTTTTCCTCGATAAGTATTTATACTATTTTTTTACCGTATTTTTGTTTTCCACAGACATAATAACCTGCTTTAGTCATATGCGGTTACATTCCTAGTCGGTGCCTTACAGTAAACATTTTGATTACAGATTTTGAGGCAGACCCTGCACGGGTCAGCGTAACCAAGTTAGGCTTCTTGTTCTTCTCCTGCTTGGGCTACACAAACTGTAGGTCTGTGTACACAGAGCTCCATCTCTGGACTGTGCAGAATATGCATGCAGAGCTCTGAATAAGATTCTTGTGGCTTGTTTGGTTTGCTTGAAGCTTTGCTACCAACAGGGATGGGGTATCACCTTTGGTAAGGGATGGGGTAAGAGGTAACCAGGCATATTCGGCAAACAGAAGTTATCCTCAGTGACTGATGTCAGGGAAGCTGTACAAAATTCAGGGTTTCTTGTGCTGGGAGTTTGGTCTGAAATCTTGGTGTAAATATGACCATTGTCAGGACAATCTTTTTATTGTGTCACTCATGACATTGCCAGCTTTGAGATGTTATTACAAGCAGAATATTTTTTTTAGCTGAATGTCCTTAATGTAAGGGGTTGGCTCACAACTTCTTAAGATGGGAAGCTGGCAATTCTGCATGAATACAAACAGTGTTCTGGCCAGCCAAGTGTCACAAACCAGTTTCTATTACACAGGCGTCCAGCCATCTCAGTTCCTCCGGACTGTATGTAAATGTAAATATTGTCATAGAATCATAGAACAACCAGGTTGGAAAAGACCCACTGGATCATCAAGTCCAGCTGAATGTTACTAAATGAAAGTTTTCCAGATAGGACTCTTGCTACTAAATAGGACTGTTAAGGAAAAGGAAATACTTTGCTGATGTTCGGTGTTTATTTGTAGAGTTTTGATATTTGTTTGTAAACAGTTGATATTGGCAGTTCTTTGATTTATGCTAATATCAAGGTATTTTGCTAATTGCACCTCATCATCCATGAGCTGGATGATACATAGAGATAAGTTCATCCATGAACTGGATATGAACATAGAGATAAGGATTTAAAAGGGTAGGCTGAGAGGTTCAAAGGGAAAGCATTAGCAGGAGCTCTTGCTACCCATACAGTCCCAACACAGCAACTGTTTGCATGGCTGTTGGGTGAATACCATGGGAAGCAGCATTTAACATTCAAGAGGGAAGGAGAAGTTTTGGGAGCTTTCTACACGAATGAAGCCTTCTTTGTAAGCTAGTAGCTTTGTATTTATGCCTTCTCATCCTTTCATATATGGTTCCAATGGCACTTGAGTTACAGTGAACAGCTTTCCTCTGATGAAATCACATCTTCTTTTTTTAGCTTTTCCCCATCGGCAAAAAATTGCAGTCATTGCTAAGAGTTGCCTTAATAAATGGCACTTCTGAAAATAAAATCCAGTTTTTTCCACAGCCCTGCACTTGAGTATAGGGAATGACTCTCCTGGTTGCTTTGTGATGACAGCTCAAATTTGTGTCTGGCCACGTGAAACTGTAGGATAACAAAGCCTAAAACAGTCTTCACTAGATATGCCAAGTTACTCAACTTCTCCTTAATTAAGTAAAAAGATTACGTGCTGTGTTGCAAGCTTCTGCAGTTAACTTTGTGCCTTGCAGTGGGTCAAGGGCTACTATAAATCTTAAAGCATAAGAACCATGTCATTTTTGTAATAATTTTAATGTAATTTATGATGGCCTAGTGTAGCTTTCCTTTAGAAGGATACTGCAGTGGAGTCATTTGAAGCCAAATGTGTCCTGGCACACTCCTGTTCACTCACAGAAATCTAATGAAAGCTCATTTCTTAGGGTGTGCTAATGAATGTCAAATCAGAAATGGACGAGGAAATTTTTGAATGGGCTACAAGATCTATGGAGTTTGAAAATCTCACTGTATTTTGTTTCTTATGTTTGCTACTAGTGAGAGTAGGTGGAGATTATGTAAATAGATTTCCTCAAATTAAAATCAGCAAAGCAACAGTGAAGACCTGAAGTGAAGTCTTGTTTCTTCCTTTGATTGCAGTTTTGCTGGTAAACTGCTTTGCTGGTACTACAGTTACTGAGCAGCTAAGCAAGTTATGTTTGACTGGGAAACAGTATAGAATGGAATAATGGACTTATGGATACTGGGCGAATGCATATATTGAGTTTTTGTCCATTCAGAACTTCCATTAGCATACGAGATCAGTAGCAGTTCATGAAATCATAGCTAAGTTGCCCTCTTTCCAATAAGCAAAGAAAAATAAATGGTGGTGACACTTCCTGAGAGCTGAAGTCTTATCTCATTAGGACTAAATTTGAGGTAAAATGTTTCTTATCTTCTCCTATCTCTCTTGAAGCCTGGTGGGATTACCCTGTTCTCGGTGTGCTGCAGAATTACTGTTTTTTTTAGGTCTAGGAATGCAGCAGTGCTAAACTGATGGTGTGATTCTGCTGCTGGCAGACCTCTGCTTTGAGCCAGGGATTGGGCTAGATGAGCTCCTGAGGTCTGTCATGGATTATATTATGATCCTACCACTCCTGCTGAATTTGGAAAGATGTTTTATGATGTGTTTTCTGTTCTCAGACTAGATAAGCTTCAAGTGAGGGAGGCTGAAACACTTAAACTGGTGTATTTTGACACTGACAGATTGACAGTTTAACTGCTATTAAAGTTTAGTGAATAAACATTTTTCTACACTCCATACACTGAAGAGATTACCTCTAACATTAACTAATGACTTCTGAATAGGTTCTCGAAAGTTAAAAAAATAAGGAAAGAAGCAATACAAAACAAAAAGAGAAGAAAAAGCCTCCCCTCTCAACCTGAGTAGAGAATATAAGGGCGTTTACCAGCTTTATGAAAGAGTTGAAAAAGTAAATTAGATATCTCTGACCTTAATACACACTCTACAAGTTATTTTGTCTATGTACAAAGATAATACCTCTTGATTAGCTACAGAAAATGAACACATTTATAACTACAACTACAGTCTTTACGTCTATCATTTCAATGCTGCATTTAACTTCCATATTTGGTAAGATATTGATTTGATATATGCATTAATTTCTCTCACGAGTCATAAAAATCTCCTCTCTAGTTGACATGTTTGTTTCAGGCTAGAATCACACCTATTTTATGAGTAAGATGCCAGATTTGCTTTTTAAATAGCTACTTTCATGCATGAATAGGAACTGTATGGCAGAAACCACACAGTCTGAGATGGCAAATGCCTCTTTCGAGGACATATTTCAGTAATAACAGTAGAAAGGGAATCATGATGTCTTGTGAGCTGTAAGCTGCGTATCTCAGAGGACGTGACTGTAATAAGAGACATATGAGTGTGCATTAACATGTTGTTTTTATCAAAGGATTTTTCTGTTTTCAGAAAATTATTTTTTAAACTATTCAGAAGCACTCAGCAATTTCAGGATTACACTTCAGACGGTGTCCTGGGTAACTTGCTGACAGAACAGTTATCCCTCCAGAAAAGCAGTGTAGTGATTCCTACTGTCACTAATTCTTAAATTTTATCAAAAGCTGATGAGTTCCTGGTGGTTCCAGAGGAATCTATTGAGCAGAACGTCAGTGAGGACAGTCTATGGGAGAATAATGGATTTATTTGTAGTGGGGTTTCATGTTTTAAATTGAAACCTGTTGCTACACTGAAGAAATAAATAATCACCAGGACAGCTAGAACCTGAAGGAAACAGCTGACTTATGATTTACAGAGCCAGCTGGCTGTAACTGGATGTGCGTTTCCAATTAAACTATTACACTACATGTGTATAATGTGTTATTTAGTACTTCCTCCAAGTTCTACTCTGCCAATGTATAGATTAAAGTTTGGGAAGCAAAGCAACAATTAATATAGATGGACTTGCATTGATTTTGTCAGGGTTCTTCAGAAAGAAGTAACAGATGAAAGTTGTCAGAAAGAGCCAATGTGGTGTTCTCAGACTGTTTCAGTCAGAACTTCCAAGTGACTGGAAAACCTGCTGCTCAGGTGATGGAGAATTTACCTGGGCTTCAGGAAAGGTGCCTGCGGGACTATCCCAGGTCTAGTTTATCCAGAACTTTGTCTCCTTCTCAGTTTGCCAGTGTGGCTTTGTGACTCATTCCCCTTTGCATAGATCGCATTCTCCTGGATCATCATTCCAGTGCCTCCTTTCTTCCTGTCTGAGGAAGAGGAGTTTATAAGGACCAGGAAACCAAAGAGCTTATGAAAGAAAGCACGGGACTGGATTAAGTTAAAGAAGGGATTTTGGTGCATTTTGCCACGTGTGGACTCATAGAGCAGCTGGGCAGAAAGTGGCAAGGCTACCAGCATGGTGCCAGACTGAAGCTCCTCTTACCCTGACTTGTATATGTATCGTTTATCTACTCACCGCTCTTTTTTTAGGGGCACCTCTGCTAGAGATGGACTGTCTGTGAAGTAATAGTATTAATATACTAAGGGACTCCATTCTTCCTGGTGTTTGGCACTGGCAAGACACTGATTTCATAATACTTGCCATTTGGTGCCTGTAACGGGAATAGTGGTGTCTGCTGCAGTTAACTGATGCAGGTGTGTTCCCCTGTAGGAGTGGAGAAAGTCATAATGTTACCAGTTTTTCTGTTTTAGTAAAGTTGTCACCAGGAAGTCATGAGTAGTCACAGCAGTCCCCATTTGAGTTTAAAAGGATTAATTACTTCAGAGGGAAGTAATTTATATTGCAGGCAAGCGAGCTCATCTAAGACATGTATGTTGAAGGGTTGATTCTAACAGAATATAAGCATTAAACACCCACGTCATTTATTATTGGGATATCCTCTTTTCCTGCTCAGCAGATGGCTCAGACTCCAGTGATCTAATTCACCATATCTGACCACCACATGAGGGAGTCTTTAAACTGCTGGAAATCGGCGTGTGTGCGTGTGCACGGAGGCCTAAGAGCAGGACAATGTACAAAGGGTCAATAGTTGGTACCAGATGTGATATTCTACATTTAAGGTAGCAATTATATTTTTGCTTTTGTTTCTCTCATCCCTTCAATTTTGGGAAGTTAGATCCTAAGGATGTAAAGTTCCGTTGGCACATGGAATTCATTTGTTAGCTTGCTAGTAAATTAGAAATGAGTTTTAAGTAAATCTGCTACTCTTGACAAAGCACTTTCCATTGCATTTGTTCATTATGCTCCTGCCTGAACCGGGAATTCTGGTTTATGTCCTCAGCTGGTGTTAACTGGCTTTGCAAAGCTTCTGTTGGGTGAATTAGTTCAGTGGAAATAGGCTGAACTACTTCGTGCAAAACCCCAGGCCAAGTTTACATGTGCCACCAGGACAAATTTCTTTTAACTGCAGAGGAGCAAGAGGAAATCCTTCTTTTGGAAAACGGGTCAAGCCGATTTTGAGTAAGGATTTTTAAGTTTTGAGTTATCAATATTCTCTGAGGACAGCTCATCTGCAAAGGGTACAGAAAATCTGAGTTGTTTCTGATATAAACCCAAGTGACCTGCTTAAAACGTGAAGAAGTGCATGAATCTGTATTATTTCAAAGGAAAGCATTATGGCAATTAGTATCTAGTTTTAGAGTTGTCTTTTTTTCTTTCTTTTCACGTGTTGGCTTTTCCCATATTTTCAAGCATCCAATTCCACAGTGATTTATAAACGAGGTTAGCGCTTATTGTTACAGTTTGCTCAGTCGGTATGAAAAGCACTTAGCTATATGTGTTTAGTTAGCATTCATTCATATTTCACTTTGTGACATGTCACCTGGCCAATGGCTTCTCTGTTTGAAAACGAACTGGATATTGTGTATAAAATGTGCAGAATGGATTTGCCTTTAAAACAAACTCCACATCACTGGTGGCTCAATAGGAGAATGAAGTCTTGATGCTTCTGTATTTGCTTAAGTTTGGTGAACTCAGCATGATCATAACTAGCTCTGGGGACAGAGCCTGCCATCCATATAGCTGCTGGCTTGCATTGTATTTGGTTGGTGCGCCTAGTGATCTTAATGAGGCATCTTACAGTGAAAGAGGTGGATAAGCTAGAAAGGTAGCCCCTACGACACACATAGGAGCAAAACCAAGCTGAATTGATGTAACTGTGTGATCCGCATGTAAGCCCCATAGTACAGACCTGTGGAATTTCTGCTTTTCAAATTTCAGAGACATACTCTAAGCAGTACCTCACCGAGTGACCCAATTCTCCCATTCTGGGAAGATGCATGTTACTTATAAACAGTGCTGCACCTAAGCCTGAGAATTGCCTGCTGCTCTTCTGTTTGTATTCATGGGAGATCTCTTTGCTGTAACCATCAGCAAGTGCAATCCTGAACGTGTCAGAATAATAGTTCTGCTTGCTTTGCTGCTGCTGCCATGCAGCCGCTTGTTGATAGGCACTGTACATCTCACTTGTCATTGTAACGTTAGTATTCAGACACCGAGGGGCCTTAATTAATGACTTTGAAGATCTGGTCTTTTATAATTCATGACAGAACTTTAATTAAAATCAAATATATAACAGTTGAACTAGCAAAGGATTTAAAGTGCACAGTCTTTGATGGAAACAGTGATTCCCTCTGACCACTAGTGCTGTATGTTGAATGCAAATTCCATTTCATTACAGCAGGTTCAGAGAACACAATGGGCTTTTTTGAAATAGCGAAGTCCCTGTTGCTATAGACCATGGAAGAATGGTAAGGCCGAGGAGCCTGCAGTCATTTGATTCTCCCCATCCCCTTTTTCTCCTTCAAAAATAAAACAAAAATAAAATAAAATATTCTAAAATAAAAATAAAATATTCTGTATGTCTCTATCAGTAGGAAAAATAAATGCACATATTTGTATGTATTTGCAGAGATGGTGTGTTAAAATGCTGTGTATGGATCAGGTACTCACTCCAGGACTTTTGTCAAGGCAGTAGGAGAACTCTTATTTCACATAAAGGGCAACTGAGGCAGTGCTTCCATTCAGATGATGTAATGGAAATGCACATATTTTTGAAGAGTTCAACCAGGAACAGTGATCAATTACATCTCTTCCTGGCCTGTGTTATGATAACTGGACTTAAGCAAATATGTAGTAGAATATATTGTTGTAAATTAAATCTCGCTTGCCAGGAAACATGGTTTTCCTATGACAGTTGAATTTGTTTCAGTCTATTTGGTCTTACTGTATACCTTGATTCATCTGAATTTCTTATCAAATATGCTTTTATCTAGGGCATTTATGCTGCCATTGTGTTCCTGCACTGTCTTCCATGAAATTCTCTGAATGAACTTCATAGAATTGCTGGTTGCTCTGCCTTCTCAGGGTAGAATTTCAGAGGACATTTGTGTCTTTGATTTTACAATTTTGTGTTGTACTTTATGATTTATCATCCGGTCTGGCGTACCAAGGGATGGGTCTTCCTCCTATGGGATTAGTTGATTGACTGGGATTGCTAAATTTCCCTGTCCTGTGTGTGGAGGCCAATCTGTGATCTCACTGTCAGAAACAAACAAATCAACCAAGATTAACAATCACCTCATACATATACAAATGCTAATAAATTAAGCAAAATTTATAATTTAGTAGAGCTAAAGGAAACTAATCCATAAGTCACATCAAGATCATTCAAAAAATTGCCTTGAGAGGGAGATAAATAATGGAAAAAAATTATTTGAATAAATTAGTCACTGCAAGCTGGCAAAAATTCAGAGATGTGTAATTTACTAGCTATAGAAATGGTTTAACAGTAGGAAAATATGATTAATATTTTTCCAATGGCTGCTGAAATATATGTTGGATGAATCTTGAACATCATTCAACCCTCTGCAGTTACCATCCTTACATCCTTTTACAGAGGCAATGATTTCTTACTTATAAACGTAAAAATATAAATACACCTTATAAATATAAAATAACTTCTCTGCAGAAGAAACATTGTTCAATCTCTTCAGTGGATTTTCCTTGGTAAAATTACGAAAAGTTTGTGGGTTTTATATTACTAACTTTTCACATAGCGCTTCTATGAACTGCTAAAACTGCATTTTTCAAACTGGGCACAGTCAGGGAGGAGTTTTATACAGAGTTTTAAATTTGTTTTTATTGTCAGTTTGCTGCAGTAAACCTTTACTCATATTTGATTAATAAAATGCTGTTTGGCTGGTAGATACGTTTATATCTTAGTCTTATTAGCCCTGGATTGTTAACTGCCCATCCAGCCATTGTTGGGCAGCTGGGTCTGAGTTTGTGTCTGTTTTCACACAGGGGAAAACAAACAGAAGATCATTCTCAGACTTCTGGATTTAATTCTCTTAAGGAAACCTGTTTATCCTGAAGTCAAGTGAAATCCTAGTAGTCTGTAATGTTGCAGATTGCAAACTGCAGCCCCCACCACAGCGAGTCTCTGACCTCTAACATAACGTCTCAGGAAAACCAAACAAAGTGAGCACTGAGCACTGTTTATAATATTTTCTGGTTTGTCGCATCATGAGAACTGATCCATAGCAATTGTTTATTACTAATGTGAATATACAGACCTGAATCGATGAAGTGTGCATGGATATAGCTCATTACACTGCCTGCCCTCTAGAGGAATTTCTGAAATTGTACCTCATAGGTTGCACAAAACTCTATACTCTGGAAAAATTTTTTGGTTGTGTAAGGAATACAACTGTTACTGATGTGTAAAACAGGAAAACAGCAGAAGCAGTAAGAGATGTTGGTGTATCAGGTTCTTATAGTCTTACGAAATTCCTCATACTTGATATAACAGCAAAAGAAAATGTAGTAAGGATGGTGAAGGGAATAATCTCTTTTCCCTCAGGCTTCTTGGGCTTTCAATTAATGCTGCTTTTCCCTCCAAAATCAGGGCACGATATTACAGAGTATATTGCAGCTCTAGAGGAAGAGTCATGACTATGATGGAAAATTTGTGTCTTTTGTGGCTGGTTTTAAACCTATTTGTACAGATACTACACCACACCCATTTTGGTGGGATGACAACCAAGTTATTGATAAATCCCTTCAAGACCTGGAAGAGAACTTTTTTCAAATTACAGGGTTCAACTGCCAATTGCTGCTTATTCTTGCAGAAACTCTTACGGCCTCAATTTGACACAGCACTTGAGCACTATTTTTTGCTCAACAGTCATGTGAAACAAAAGAGATTAGTTTTATGCTTAAATGCTGTATTGGAATGTATTTGCTTGGAGAAAATTAAATGCATTTATCATTGCAAAGAACGTAAATTCTATACTGTCAAGTTCTAATGGGCTGAAGTTCAGTCAAAAGAATAGCACTGCTCGTAAACACTGAGAAGAGGAAAGCAGGCATAATAGCAGGAAGAATATTTAATACTTCCAAAGCACCTTTCACCCAATGAGCTCACATTGCTGTGTGCATAAAAATGATCAACATTTCAACACCTCTGTGAACTAAGCTGAATATCTCCTTTCTCAGATGGGAAAGTCAAAGCACAAAGACTTTGAATGATTTATTTGCATGAATTGGTAGCAGAGCTAAGAATCAAATCTTGGCTTGACTCAATCTGCCATGGTATTGTTGCTCATCCTAAATATTCAGTCATTTCTACTACACAGAAGTGACAAGCTCTGTCATTCAGCTGGAAAAAAATAATTTAAAAATATGATTTCAGTCATGACCATTCTCAAAGTTCCTTTTATAAGTCTAACCTTTTCTCTCAACTGACATCAAGCCTTGGATTTATATTTTACTACATTCATTCTGCTTTTCACTTCTACCAAAGAATAACTTTGAGCTGGCCAAGTCAACTTGTCCAGTGTTCATGCACTGCTATAATAAAAGTATGAATAGGCAAGACTATGTGAAAAATCATTCTTACTGGCATGTAATGCTAGTTGTGAAGTCTGTTACTTCTTATTCTGAGAGTATATATTTAGAGGCATAACACTCTGAAGCACAGGCAGAACCTTTTATCATGCAACCCAGTGATGCTTTGTTTTTTTCCAAGCTCCTGTGGGGTAAAGGTGATGCTTCTTCTCTCTGCGCATTAAGTCATGAGAATAGATTTTTTTTACAGTCTCTTTTGTGTAAAGTGTAGTGCTAAAGATAATAATTTTGTTCTCATTGCGTATTAAATTGGAATTTCTAGATCCTAAGGAAAATAGTATAGCTAAGAACCTTAACATTATGAGTTCTTTACAACAAAAACTTTGTGTTTCAGCCAAGACCTTTTCAAGTGTAGTAAAACAAACAGCTGGTGTTTTACTCCTGGAAGTCCTGATGGTGGATTCTTCCTTTTGCAGACCTTGGAAGGTAGATATGAACAAGAGACAGTAGAATGTGAAAATCTATTGTTGCCTCACAGGCAAATAGGCAGGTCTTTATACCTTATACCAAGCTGTGATTTGCAATCTCAGATGAATCTGACTGTCTTCTGGGTCACAAAACTGCATGTCCTTCTGGTTCTTACCAGGATCCTTGGAACATCTCCTATGGCTGATGACTCCTTGCTTTCTAAGACCACTGCTGAGGTGTCCCACTGCCACCCCTCCAGTTCCTTGGCATCACCCTTTTAAGGCTTTCTTTTGAGAAGTAGTATTGATAACTGGAGAGTTGTGTTGTGTATAAGTTTGTCTGGTGATGCCTGTGGGAACCCAGAGGATATGTCATTGATCCTAGAGAAAGTTTGAAATGCAGCTTTGACTCCCTGTAAAATGTATTGGGAGGGATAGCATTAGGTCATATTTTAGTGGAAATTTCAGAGAGCATGGCATAAAAACACTTACTTAAAGGTGTGTAAGATGAAAGTTTCTGCTCTTACTGCTTCAATTTCTCCTCTGGGAAGAAGCTGTGATACTGCAAAGGCTGTACCGCGTGGGATTCCTCATTAAACAGCATGTTCAGTTTCTTTGCAATGGACAGTGTTACAAGCGAAATGTGAAGTCTTCAGTGTCTTCTTTCTAATGTATGATTTTCAAGAAAAAAAACACAGTACCCTACCAGTTAGCCTGGTGTCTGTAGCAGCTTCAGGTATAAAGCAGCTGACAAAACGTCAGCTGATACAATAAAGGACAGTTGCCTGTGGAGTATCAACTCTTTGCTGTAAGTATCAAAATTCTTCCTTTAATAAGACATGAGATTACTGACTGTATGACTTGTTTTGTTATCAGTATTAGAATATTGCCAAGCTTCATTCATGAGTATTTGCATAAATCAACACATCTCATTCTTTAATAGGATGTACAATGCTGAGATCTTAACTTAGGATAGAGTTGCTTCCCCCCTGCCTCATATTTTATGAAGCACATGGACTTGATTTTTAAATTTTTAATTCTAACACATCTTATTAAACGTGCAGGGATAGAGAAGCACCACCAGTCAAAGACATCATTATTATATGCATGGAGGGTTATCTTCTGCCTTTCTACCCTCATCATTCATTAATGATGCACAGAGACTTGTCATTTGTCTTTTCAATTCTTTGACTTTATTTTATTGCTCATACTTTACGACACATGGAGAGCTCTGTAGCAAGCATTCATCATCAGCCTTACGTATCTCTGTTAGACGTGAAGAAGTACCTTTTGTTCTCCTTATATTTTTCTTATGAACTTATTCTAACAGCACTTTCTTATTGATCCTGTTTCTTTTAGTCTTCTAATTTTCTCAAAAAACTACTAATGCAGCTCTGCTCTATGCTCAAAAAGAAGTGAACTCATACAGCTTCACCTGAGAGCTGCTCATACGCCCAGCTACACACCAGGGGTCTATTCATTTGAACCTCACTTGTAACTCCCGTTTACCATTCAAATAGTGACCTTAGATGCGATCAACATGCAGCTTAGTCTTTGTAAAACTGCCACACAGAAATCTCTTCCTCCAGTTACGTTGGGTGTGTGTCTTCACAAGGCAAGCTGTGGTCCACTGGGAACAGCGAGGAGACTATTAAAGCAGTTCTGACTTCCACGTGTCACTTTGGAAAGCCCCCCATGATACCCTGATCATAGAGTGTTTGGAGCGTTTTAAGTTTTTTCGAGTTGAACTTAAAGAGCTTAATCAAACTTTCTGACACAACTGGCACACATTAACATTTTTCAGCTGTAAACACACAAACCCAGGAATTTCTAATTGCCAGTAATTAAAGTGTGTGGTTGGTTTTGAAATGTTTTCCTATTTTGAAGAAGTCTGAAGTGGTACAGCTCCCCGGTGACGTTCCCAAGGAGACAGAGGCCTGCCTCAGGCTGCCTTGCTGCCTCTTAAAATAGGGAGAAAACTGGGCTGTGTACTCATCTTGCATAAACATTTGAGCTGGGGCTACTGTTGCATGTGTTCACGGCAAAAATTTAGTTAGAGAACTCCTTTTTATTAAAAAAATAATGACCTCGCTATGCCAAATATTACTTTACTGCTTGATATGACATTTAAAAGGATCCCAGCGTGCATCAGCTTTTTGCTGAAATGAGAGCTCAGAAATACAAACCCATCCTGTCCCAGCAGAATGTGGATGGCTTCCATCGCTTTATTAAAAACACTTACGAATGAAATGTTCTTTGGACTAAAGCTAACCCTGAATTACTCTGAGAGGATCCAGAGACGTACCAGTTAGGGGCCAAGTTGTATGCATTTCCTCTGAGCAATTTTGAGAGCTCTTTTGAGCTCAGAGGGAGGCTGTCCTTCCCTGATGCTTCAGTGCTTTATCCAAATGCTGACTATGGGAAACAGGGGGGAAAGGTCTCCTGGGGAATATGATCTACTAGAACTGTCTCGGCTGCCTCTGGAGCATCTGGGGCTAATGACTGCTAAGAGGAACTTGATAGGGGGCATAGCCTAATCTAATATGGTAATTCCTAGATTTTCATGATAGCTTGATGCTTGACAAAAGCCACTGCTGCTTCTTGCTGTCCATGCGTTCATTCTTGCATAATGTAGCTTGAAAAAAGAGTGGAGCTGCTGAGCCAGGGCTTGGCAGCCCATTCTCTAGGGATGCACTTGCAAGGATTTTCACTTCTGAGAGTGGTATTTCTGGTGGCCACATCACAATTCAGTTTTTGAGCGCTTGTCTTTTATTATCTCTCACAGGGTCTCTTGATCTTCCTGTCTCTTCTAGTCAGTTAAAAAAATATGGTAAGAGCAGCCTTTTTTTGTAGTACTCTGGCACTTCTGTTTTCAGTTTCAGCTGTAGTGAGGAAGCCCAGAAGCAAAAAATGCCTCTTTTTTATTGGGAAGAATTTAACCGTTTGGAGCCTGAATTTGTTCAACAACCATAGAATGTGTAACAATTCTTACTCTGTCTGAAGATTCAGATTGAAAATATTAGACATAATCTAAAGTTTCTGCACTTGCACCAACATGAAATGAATTGAAAAGATTTAGTAGTTAGGTAATTAAAATGTGTTCCATTGCAGTGTAATCCAGTAACACAAGGAGGACCTTCTTTTACAGGCTGCCCAGTCAGTGAGTGCACACTCGTTTGGATAACTGTCAGGCATGTGCAGAGAATGGGTGATATAATGAGAAAGTGTTAGGCAAGGGGCATTATGGAGCCATCTGGATCTGATTCCTTATCTGCAATCTTTTATTTCTGCTTCTGCTCCAGGCCAAAGAGTTATGATAGAGCAGGAGTGCTATAGTTAACATGTGTACTAGGACTGTGATTGCTCTCACTGTAAATGTCATGTTTTCTGTGGATGCATATCTGTGCCAATGAAATGAGTAAATATATTAAAAATGTGTCTGACGTCCTGACAAATGGAAAACAGATTACTTGACCAAGAAAATTAGGTTTTTAACTAAGTACTTAGAGGGAAAGTGTGTTGGGGAATTAAATTAAAACTGTGAAATTCCAGTCACATCATTATTCTAAGACGTTCAGTAAGTATGTGTTCTCCAGAGTGTCCATTTCCTGCTGGCTCTGTACAGTCACCTGCCAAGAGGAAAGACATTAAACTGAGCATATTTCCATGTAACATGGATTGGAAAAAGAACAAGAACCAGAAGCTTGAAAAAAGCATTTATTGACTAGTAAGAATAATTGATACAAAACCTGTTTTTTATTGATTTGTATTTTATTTTGCACTTTTCAAACAAGGGGGCATGGGGTTCCAGATTTTTGGCAATGCAGGATCAGCTCTACTAGTGGAGGGGACACAGTCTGCGGTACTGCTGGTCACTGTGATAAAATGACTCAGGTGTTAGCAATTCTGCTACTTCCCTTGGAAGACTTTCACAGCTGAATAAACATTACTACAGGAGTTCTTCCTGCTGTGCTTTCATTCAGAGAAGAAGTGAAAAGGATTATGGTCTCCCTCATTCTGTAGGGCAGAATCATACTGGGATCTTTGGGAGTCAGTGTTCAGAGGGGAAAAGGAGACAGCCTGAATGTGTGGGAAAGAAAAATGTGTACTGAGGATTTGTGCTCTTAAAACTGAAGTAGACGGTAGTAGAATGAAAGTAAAATGTCCATTGTAATTAAGGCAGCTGTAGAATGTCAGGCAGATGGCAATTATGGGATGGTGATGTTTTTGTTTATGCTTCTGCTTCCAGAAGATCCCACTTGTAGGTAGAAGCCAGTGAGAGGCAACACCAAATATTCAGGCACTAATCCTCCACTTGCAGTCTAGCAAATTGCTTTTTAAACAATAAAATCTTGGAAGACCAAGACTCTAAATGCCTTGCTTAGAGTTTTTCCGTGGCATTTTTCAGATTCCAACTCTGACACTTCATAGTCCAGAACAGAGTTCCCTCTTAGACTTCCAGAAACCCATGGAGTAATTTTACAGGGATATATGCAGGAAGCAGCTGTGCCTGTGCCCCAGCTCTGCACAGAATGGTTCTAGCTTCAGGACTAAAAGCAAGTCCTTGTGACTCTGAACAAACTAGCAGAAATATAGGATTACACGGTCTTGGTAAAAGTTGCTTGTAACCGGGGCCCAGGGGCTGTCAGCCCTGCTTCTCTTGTATCCCAGGGTAATGAAAATTTTTCCACTTAGAGTATTTTAATGAGCGTAATTACACACACTTGCTGCATGTGGTTTGTAATGCTCTGACTTCTCATCTCATGTTTGCAAAGCCATAAATCAGAATGCTATTTTTAGATGGAGACAGTGTCTTGGATTCATACCCGAGTATAAATATTTATAAGACTATGGGGCCCAAATAATTCAAGAATGTTAAATACATCTAAATACTTCCAACACATGGATGAAGTTAGTTGGCAAGTTAAAAAGGTGGAAGTTAATTTCTCCACTCTTTTACAACAGAATTTGCTTAAGGTACAGCTAATATATATTTTTCAGACTTGTATTTACTCAAAGATCATCTATATTAACAGCACAAGAAGAGACATGATAAAGATTTGGCATTATAATCTCTTTTGTGTCCTCTGTGTCAACCAATGCAAGATAGGTTTCTCTCTGCAGGCAGCAAGTGCTAATGAAGGCATCACAAATGTCTTGAACCAATACTAAGATTTATCAAAGTTTCTTGCAGCGGTTGTGGGTGACTTTCAGGCACTTACCATCTTCTGCCAACACTTGTGCAGTACATGTCACACTGAACTGTATGTAACTGAAAAATATTCATCCTTCCACTTTAGAGGTATCAGAATCAGGTCTTCTTCTGGAAATGTTCCTTGCTGAAGCGTCAGAAAAAAGGAACCATACTAAGTGTTTTCAGACTTGGTAAGTGTGCATGGAATTATGACAGAAGGAAACAGGGTGAAAGAGAGAAATTGCAATTTACTCTCCTCATCCAAACTTCAAATTAATCCAAGACAAACAAGACCTTTACCCCACTTTCACTGACAGCGGAAGCACTTATGGGAGTCTCATACATGTGCTTTACACATGAAGGAAACATAATTGGAGGGCAGCTAGTGCTACCCCTCAGTTTTGCAAGCTCTCTTGTGACCCAAAATGCTACATTGGTACCTCTCTGCTTCCTTTAACTGCCTGCAGTGAGCGTGTCAAATACCACATCACTGAACCATGGGAAGAAGATTCAAGAGTGATGGCTGTTTATGGCTGCCAAGGAAGTTGGGTTTTCTCAGGTGTCTGAGCTACTCATTAAGAGCACACGTGGCGATGAAAGCTTTTACGCTAGAGGTCTTTGAGCTCTTATGAGCAAGAAAGATTATGAACTACCTCAAAGTAAGGGTGTCAAGGTAAGCTAGCTGTGTATCATCCACTTGCATTATGCAGCGAACACAGCCTCGGCTGTATGCCAGGTATCTGTTGGTCTTCAGAGTCACAAATGAGGTAGAAAATTTTAATGTCAATTAATACATGTACAATCATGGTAAATAATGCCAGATCTGATCCTAACTCTGGTACCAAACTCAGTGAGTTCACGCTAACCGTACAGAGTTCACAAATCAGTCGGTTGCCATCAAAGTGATCCAAAGGCATCCCCCAGCTCTGGCAGCCCTTGAACCACTGACTCGTAGAAGCTTGTAAAGTTTATCCAGGGCAAAGCCAGGCCATGTACTTATAGTCTCTTACATTCTTCTCTAGACACGTACTCTTGACCACCAATAACCGCCACAATGGAGCTAGATGAGACTCTTTCTCTGAACTATCATGGACTTTCTTAAGTTCTTAAGCTAAAGGCAGGCACTAAACTTAACTTTGGTTCAAGAAAGGATGCAAATGGTTGAGAAACAGGAAATGCCTCTTGGCAAGAACTTGGGAATGATTTTGTATATGTCCCAGACAATTTCATTGGGAGTGACATCACTTTGGAGAAAGAATAAGTTTCTCAGCCTTAGCAGAAACCCACCTCAGTAGTCTTTTTACATCAAGATAATTTTCTGTTGTACCAATCAGTAAACTGGGAGCAGACCTGAAAGGACAGGTATTCTATACTCTCTTGGCTGAAAGGCCTCGATTGCTGCTTGGAATGGTTTATGAGAGAAAAACACATCATTCTGCTGTGTACCTAGAGTTTAGATAACTAGGTATTCTGCTGTCAGGTACCATCTGGGATGCAACATCAAAGAGGAAAAGGAGCAGTCACAACAAACAGATGGTTGTAAAATTGTTCTATAACTGCCTAGCGCAGCTTTTAGTAAATTAGTGAGAGATACTTTTCTTTAATGCTTGGTGACACATGCACAAAACCCCCAGCACATCTTATTTCTAAGGCTTCAAATGATGGCATAAATTTCTCTGCTGTCCAGAACATAAATAAATATCAATGCCTCTTTATCTAATACTTGATTATGGTCTCAGTTCTGAGCAATATGGAGATTAAAGCCTGATGCTTTGGTGTACAGCCTAAGGCACTCTCACAGTGGGAGGACGGCGGTCCCCTTGTTCCATGTACTGTTCCAAATTCCATAAATGTCTCTGTCACTGCTGTCACCTGCTACCATGTAAAGATCAGTCTAGTTCTCTGCATCAACTTTGCTAAGTGCTTGTTCTTATTAGCCTGAACAGTGACAATTTGTTATTGCAGGCTGCTCTGGGACATTTCCCTCTCCAGAAGTACATTGTTTGCCAAATCTACATGTTATTGCATTTGTCTGTGCAGTGCAGACTGCTTGTGAGGATAAAGCTAGATTTTTAGACTTGAACACCTTGTAGCTCTAGGCCAAATTCTGTTCTCAGTTATATCTGATCAGATCAAGGCTGGCTTCTAGTCAGGGCACACAGATACCCCTACTTCTTCATTTACATCAGGATAATTGTAGGCAGAATTGATCATTCAGCTTTGGATGTGGGTTTTTTTTTTATTGAAAGGTAAGAAAACATATTTTCTGTTAGCTTTATTTGTTTAATTTCTTACAAATATGAAAATTCTCTAGGTGTTTTGAGCCTGATTAAAGGGACTTAGGAACACAATGAAGTTATTTTCCAGGTAAAGGATAGTAGGGCCATCTGATGGAGCCAATCAAATGCTTCTAGAGTCACTTTCATAATGGGAAGCTTAGGGCAACTGCATCCCTAGCAACAAGTTTTGCCTAGATGGATGAAACTGGACCAGTGAACCTCACAGAGGTACACTAAAGATATATGTCTCCAAAAGCACTCTGTTATGGTGTCTGCTAAGTGTCCTTAGCTGTCGGTATGAAGGGAATTGTACTTAAAATTTCTGTGCCTTCTTTTGTTACCTAGTTCTCTCAATAAAAAAGAACAGTTTTCTTACAAGGCAACAAAGCACTGATATTTAAGCACAGAAGACAGTTGTAAACCAAACACGACCAAGACCTGTATTGCACAAATGGCTTCAATTCCTGGCTGTCCCTATGGTTTCTGATTGGCTTGTGACTTACAGCTGCACAGAACCACCATTCCCTAAATCACTGGCTGCATTAGGTCTCTGTAAGTAAATACATCTCCAGGCATGTCCTCAGCTGGTGTGACTCAAAATGAGCTCCATTAAAGTCAAAGGGAATTGAAATCACTTGAGCTTCTTAGATTTGCAGCAGCTGAAAGTCTAAGTGATAATCTGTCTTTCAAAAGGAGCTAAGGTTTCTTTCCCCTCACTCCCAAAAGGCTAGTTTCACTTAGGAGGAGTTAGTCGTTATGAGTGCTGGAGTGCATTGGAGTCTTTCTCAAAAGCATTATCTGCTACAAAGTAAGTTTTACTCAATAATGGATATTTTTTAGTGTCAGTTTTACTTTGTGTTTCAAAGACAACATGAGTAATGCAGAATCTTTCAGAGTACTTTCACTCATTCTTTTCTCTTATTAGAGAACAAAGGACTTACAAATCCCTATTATAAAATTTCATTTCAAACAGAAATATTATTCAGTTCCTTCTTTAAATATGTAGTCAGTTCTGTTCAGTTGCTAACTAAAATAAGTTTTTTTTTATCTTTGGGGATAATTAAAGTCAAT
Source organism: Coccyzus lansbergi (assembly GCA_033558105.1). Classification (NCBI taxonomy): domain Eukaryota; kingdom Metazoa; phylum Chordata; class Aves; order Cuculiformes; family Coccyzidae; genus Coccyzus; species Coccyzus lansbergi. The sequence goes on along the minus strand of JAUMJK010000426.1, from coordinate 2,322,845 downwards.
ATTGTGTAGTGAAAAATGTTATGAAAATAAAACTACCTGGCATGTCTTCCTGGAAGTCAGCAGCCCTCTGCTAGTTTGTGCTGTTTAAAATGTGTGTAGCAAGCACAGAAATCTAGTAATTAGCCATCTTTCCTTAAATGGGATGTGATAAGCTCTATGGATCAATGGTATAAAAGTAGTGGACAGTTAACAGTTTCCGGCTACGGAATAATGAACCGTGTTTGTGACTCAAAGGAATTTGGTAGCAATTTTCTCTTGTTCTCAAAAAGGAGTGGGTTTTCTGTGGGTCAGGTTTGTGGCTATCTTCCTCTTACCTAGCAGGTCATAGACAAAGCTGAAAGGAGGCAAGTAACTGTGCATGTCTGAGACTATGTATGTACTTTTGAGATGTCTTGCTGATGAACTGATCTGACCATTTGGCAACCTTAAACAAACCTCAGAGAGTGAAGCCAAACTTCTGACGTGGCAGTTTGAAAATGTGCAGGGTCTTTATTCCTTAGGTTAATCAAATCTTTTCAGATGTGCAAGTCCAGTTAAGGATAAATCATGATTGTGGCATGTCTTTAATGCACTTATGATTGAGCCTGGGCTGATTATTATTACTACATATTGCAGTTCTGCCAGGAGACCCTGGAAGTACTGCAGACACTGTATCTGGACTTTTCAACATTTGAGAAGAAAAGAAAACAAATGTCTGGGGTGGAATCTTTCCTAATGAAATACGATGTCTCAAGTATTTTGTTCCTGTTTAAAAATTGTATCTAGTAGTGGAGATTGATGTAATCTCAACGTAAAGAAGTTCAGACCTTAGTCAAAGCAGCTGATTCTGAACTCATGTGTTTTGATTAACAATTATTCCTCATTTCCTCTAAGCAGTTTATTTGGGTTCCTCCTAATTACAAAAAGCAGCAACATCAGGCTGCTTATGTGGGCAATATAAAGGATGCTATAATTAGGGTCTTTTTAATTTATGGGTTTTTTTTCCCTCACTACTTTTGTTCCCACTACTTTTCTACTTTAAAGTAGATTCCCAAAGGCTTGACAGGCCAAAGGCAGAGGAGCCAGTTTGGCTTTCCTGACTCAGGTCTGTGAGAAAACATTTTTTGCATCTTTTTTTATTGCTGCTATTAATAAAGATTTTGAACAGAACTGGCCCTGGTTGGCTTACTCACCAGCTGTGTCCAGAAGTTACCCTCCATATGATCCAGAAACCTCCTAGAGTTCTTCCTCTCCACTGCAATGTATTTCCAATAGATGAAGACAGTAGTCTGTGCAACTTATATTGTTTGCATTGTGCCTTACAGTTTTTCACCTTTTCCACGAGAACTCATTTAGATTTGCACGTAAATCACTCTGCTTTTGTGCATTAAAGTGCAGTTTTATTACTGATCTGCATGTCAGAGGAGTTTAAGTGTTGTGATGTGGTCTTGGAGATTATTTTTTTTTTTAAAAGAAGTTCCTATATTCAAAGAAGAAAAAAGAGTGAGGGTAAATAAAAAGAAAGCTTGATTTGTCAAATTGCCATATCCATTAAGAAAGCCTGGGCAGTTCTTTGCAACTGAAACTAAACTCTAGGTTATAGCTGCCTAGGTACATAATCAGAGGAAGGGAAGCCAATAAATGAATTTGGCCCTGGTAGTTCATGAAAAATGCAAACCCTTCTAAGTTTATAACATGAAGAAGTTCTCCAGGCTCTGGTTATTGCAGGTGATCCCTGTGCCACAGCCTGTGAAGCTGTTTCTGGCCCTGTCCCAGCTGCAGTTACAACATGACAGCATCTCTCCCCTTCATTTGTGTTTTGCTTTTTGGGGTGGGAGGCATAAGATGGTATTTCATTGGGAAGGAATGTCCTGATGGGAAGCTGCTTTCAGGCAGTGCGTCACAAGTGTTTAGCTAAACAAAGTGCTGCGTGTCTGCCAAAATTGCAAAGCAATTTAATGCACCTTTGCAAAGCTGGGAAAGTGTTAAAAGTGTTATTATTGACAGCAATAAAAAAAATGTGAAGGAAATTCAGTGCCATTTTTCCACATGTGAAAAGGATAGAGGAACTCTAGATGTATTGTAACACCTGCACATCTTCTGTAATTGGCCGATGCAACTACAACTCTTTCTTCTCTGAAATTTAGGTCAGTGCCTGATGGCTCAGGGTCCCGTAATGGACACCTTAAACCTTGTCTCTGTTTTATGTCAAATCCAAACACTGAGATTTAGGCCTGTCCTGGGGCTTCTGGAGTTTGTTATTCCAGCCCATCAATTAATTCAAGTCAGATGGAACTTTTTCTGGTGTAAAACTAGTATGACCTAGAGGGATGTAGGTTTTTTTCAGGATTATTTTATGTGTATCCTTGACTTTAAAGACAGATCATTGTTAAATATTATACTACAATGCAGAAGAAAATATTTGGCATAATGATTGTAATGGAAGTCAAAGTTTAGAGTGCTCTATACCCAGTACTGTCTTGTAACTTATAGCAGTTGATGTGATTTCTGTGCTTATCTTTCAAAAAAATATTAAAGCAGCTATAAGGACATTTTAAACTTGAAGTACTTTATGGTATAAACTAGGCAGCTCAAAAAGCAATACTGTTGAGCACGAAGAAATACTGCAGAGTGTGATGCACACCATGGGAACCAATACTTTTAAATCCCAGGCTGAAAGATGTTAAATAGCCACAGAGTTGTTTTAGTAAATATTTATGATCCAAAGTTGTTTTCTGTTTGAGTATTTTCCTGAGACATTCAAAGAGCCTTTCTGTGTATTTATATTCTCTTTAAATGCAGAAAGCCTTTTTGTGTATTTGGGGTTTGTTTAAAAGGAAAAAAATAAAAGCAAAGCAAAGCATGTTTGTAATGTTGTAATGCAGCAGTTTCTCCTTTGCTTTTGTTATTTTGGTTGGTTTCTGTTCCATAAACCTCTTGATAGCAAATGCAGGCAGGCAGGTAAGTGCTGAATGAGAGGGAGAAGTAGTGCTAGGGCTTTGCTGTTTGACTCAGAGCTCCCAACTAGCATGGCACAGAGAAACTATGGCTTGGCAGGTCTGTACAATGTTATTTAACACATCATAAATGCTCTAAAAAGCCCTTCCTAAGGTCAGATATCTGCAGTCAACTGCAGGGTGATATTTCACAAAGGTTCTGAAAGAATGAGGGTGTGAAAAACAAAGGCTGGTTTGGAAAGTGGTTTAGTAGCCCCAGTTAGTCTTAAGTCCCAGTAACTGTGATGCAGTATTGCTTTGGGGGCTGGATTAACTCTAGGTATGAGCAGCTCTCATGATTTTCAGATTCCTGGTTTGGATGTTGCATTTAAAGTTGTGTTTGTTTGTTTCTGTACTTAGCACATGGCTATAAGAGTTGGACTTGGTGAACCAATGATATTGCTATGCTTACAGCTAGGAGCCTGGCAGGATGGAGCAGTCCTTGCTTCATGGCACAGTCCCATCTCCAAATGTGACAGTGAAATGCTTCCGAGTACCCCACTCTCATTCTCCCACTCTTATCTTCAGGCTTCACCAATAACCATAAACAGTTTGATTAGAAAACCTGCAGAGTTTCAGGAAGACTTGATCTCCAATATGAAGGTGGTCAGGCATTGTGGTGTGGTGTAGAAGAGCACTTAAACTTTTGCTTGTCCCAAAGGTGTCTCCATGTGAGACACTGGACCTCCAGCATAACCCCCCCCCAATTGCCAGTGTCCCTGTGAACTTGCTGTGAGAGTCTTTAATGACACATGGCTCTGGAGTGGCTCATCTGTGAGCAGGAGGCAAGGAGGGACGGCCACCTAAAGCCCAGTGGTGCACAGTCCAGGAGAATCACAATGCTGTGTGTTTGAGCAAAACTGTCAGGAGAGATGCTCCACTGTGTTGTGCTGGCTCCATGTGGCCAGTACTTGTAACCCATAACAGATCTGGTGGAGCTCTTGGTACGTTTCCTCTTACCATAGCAAAAATCTCTGTAAAGCTTGGCAAGTCTGCTTTATCCTGAATGGAAATAAAGGGAAAAGAAGGTGGCTTTCCACCGGTTCTCAAACACCTCTTAGATGCAAGTACTTTTCTTCTGTATTGTAGAAAAACAAATTTATATCATTTCGCAATCACCTTACCTAGGATTTGAAAACATGCAGTGGTCGGCTACCATTGTACTGGTTTGGGTTATAGGATAGAAGTGGGAATGCCATGGGTATATCATTGCAGAAATAAAGAGAATAAGGGGGGGGGGGGAATATGACACTCTCGAGTAATGTTTATTAAATGCTGTATTCATGAAGACAGTGGAAATATTTAGGCCTCAATCTTGTTATTTGCTGCTCTGATTTCATAGAGTTGGACAGCCCTGAGCGCAACTTGGCTTGGGTCTTTTCTTAAACTACAATTTCCTCCATGCTTAACAATTGGCTCGTGGCCTTTGGCCAAGAAACCAATGTGTTCTGAAGTTTTAAATGTGTGCAATGGTGTTTTTGTTGGCCCTAAGCATCTTTTACTGTTGCAAAGGTTTCTGCAATACTAGCCTGGTCTCTGAAGGACTGAGCAGTGCTGTTGTTTTAGTGTTTTTGGTAGAAGTTGCACATGATGAAGCTGATGGCAACACCCTTTGCATATATATTAGTATGGGCAGGCAGCCACTCCAGCCATTCTTAGCTCACTTCCAGGCCTGAGGCTCATCACTGACGTGAGAGCACTCGCCTCCACTCACAAACCCAGCACCTACAGTGGGAATATAAAACCTGGGCTGTGTTGAGATGACATTTCTAATGAACAAGATTCAGTCTCAGAATTCCATCTGCATGGAGAAGAAACATGAATCTCCTGGCTATCTATGTGAAAAATGTCTTTAACCAGCAATAGCAGATCAGGCTGTTATCAAGCATCACAGGATCTCACTCTTGTGAGACAGGACGCACAAAAAATGCAAGGAAACAAAAATGTGGAGATGATTCTAAACATGCAACCCTATGTACAAGTGCTTCAGAATTGCAAACTGGTGACTCAGCTTGAGCTGCCTCTGCTCTAAGGTCTTCTGTTAGATCAGAGAACCTTCCAATACACCCCCAGGCTTACGGCCTCCCAGGTTTTCCTGTTGCAGGTACTTTCTGCTGGTACTTTACCAGTACATCCTCCCAGGCTTTTGCTGGGATGCTCCTTGGGCTCCTTTTCGTGCACTGATACCCCAAGCTTTTAAAGAACTTGACAAATATGACATCAAATACATGGGATAAAAGTTGTTCTACAGATGTTAAGAAGTAAGGCAGCAATCAGTGAGTAGCTTGTGGCAAATTAGGGCACTGGTTATTGAAACATGAACGGATTAGTCCTCCTCTGTGTAGTATATGATAGGTTCTAGGTTTTCCTTTAAGTAAAATTTATCTCCTGTCTGTTTTCTGTCCCATTTCATGCTTTTTAGCATGATTCTGAAGTTAAAAGCTGAGAAGCATTGCTTATTTTCATAAAACTGAATCGGTTAATCTGTGATTAAAAAATAGTTTGGACCCTGCTCTTGTGCAAATTATGTTAAACAAAACAAGCTGTTTCATACCGCCTACAACAAGGTCGTTTTAGACTTGCAAGGCACGGCCTGGACGCAGCTTGGCTCTCTAAATGTGGGAAAATTGGAAAAGGTGTATTAGATACGCTGTGCACCTTTGGGAGGAGTTTGAGGAACTTATTCCAGGCTGGGTAGAACCCTCCACGTTTTCAAGTTGTGCTTATAGGAAGTGACAGCTTGGTGTGAGGTGCCCTCTAGTGGCAAATGGGATTTGGAATTAGGAGTCTGAACGCAAACCAGGAGGGAGGAGAGGAAGCATCAATGCTAGGTCACCTTTTGAGGATGACCATGATCATTTTTGCTCTGGTGTATGAATTACTGCGGGGGCAGCACAGACAGGGGAAGTAAGGGTTGCACATCAAGATGAACTAGTGCTTTCTGGATACTCTTCCAGTGAAGTTTGAGGATATAAGTAAATAACCTAAAAAGAAGCATCTAAAGAAATCTGTGCAACTAGAGTTGATCAGAAGGGAAACCCTAAGCAGCTAGAGGTGCAAAAAGGCTCCCCATGGCCGTGTTCTGGCTGCTATCAAGGAAGATGTTTGCAAGGAAAAGCTATAGCTGTCAACTTCCTTGGCTGCTACAGTTGAGAAAGATACTACTTTGATTTGCATATGAGGTTTGACATTCAGCTGGGCAGGTAGAGAGGTGTGGCACTATGCTTTGCATGGAGCAGCCCCCAGGTTCCTGCAGAGCTGTGTGGTGCTGCTGGCAAACCAAAAATCAGAGCATGTTTACCCCTGATGACGCTGCTGCAAAGACAGCTCAGAGGTGTCACAGAGAAAACTTCATTACCTGTGCAGACTTCAGAGAAGTATGGTCTCAAAACTGTTCAATGAGCATGCTTTGCCTGGGAAATGACAACAGAATGGACTGAAGTGGAGAAAGATGTGTTGGTGATGGTGCCAGGACTATGCTCCAGGTATATTTCCTACTGACTTCTACTGCCTTTCAAGTAACTTGTTTAGGTTGGGCTTTAGCTTGGTTATTCATGTGAGTCCTGTGCTTCTAGCTGATGCACACGCCCATAGAGAAAGCATCTTTAGCAGCATCAGAGAGCAGTAATACAAAATACAGTCTCACATTTCATTAAAGGGATGCCAGAGAGATAATTTTGCTCTTGGAATAGCTGTTAGTACAGTAAAATGCTGCTGGGATACTTCACAAAGCAAATACATGTCCCCATATATTATCATGAACCGTGCACGTGGTTTGCCTGAGCCAAAGGAGGGCAGATGCACAAGCTCTGACTGATCATGTGAATTATTTGCCATTAACAGTTATGGAAGGTCTTGCACTTGAGTCCCATCTGAACTCTGCCGCATGCACTGGGCAGGGCGGCTGCCAGGCTCCAGCTGGGGAAGCGCTTTCATAGAATCACCAGGTTGGAAGAGACCCACTGGGTCATCGAGTCCAACCATTCCTATCTAACACTAACCCATGTCCCTCAGGACCTCATCCACTTGTGCCTTAAACGCCCCCAAGGAAGGTGAATCAACCACCTCCCTGGGCAGCCTATTCCAATGCCCAATGACCCTTCCTGTGAAAAACTTCCTCCTGACGGAGGAAATCTCTCCTGGCAGAGCTTGAGGCTTTCTCGATGTGCTGATGGTGATGGTGCTGCAGTGCCTACTTTAAGAACTACTTGTATGTTTTCTGTTTAGAGATCTGCCTTTTAATAGAGAAAGCTTAGACCTGAAGTATTTATTATATGGGGCTCTCAAAACAAGCAAAAGGAGCCTTTATAAAGCTCACGCTGACGGAATGTTAGAATTTAATTTATTTTAACGACAGAATTTCAAAATAACTCACTAATAAACATATGGAAATGCATGATTACACAATGTTTACGGTGTTTATCAGCTAAAATGAGAACTAAGGCTACTTGGAACAGATTTTTCCAGGATATTGACCGTTAAGCAGTATTACAAGCTCTTATTTTTATTTCATTGCACCATCTAGTGGCCAAGCTCCTCCAAAGACTAGAAGTGGGGAGCAGCAATGCTGTCACACTGAGCCATTTATCTTAGTCCAGCATGTGCATCCAGGCTAGGAAAATGTTTTTTTTCTTAATGAAGATTAGGCTTCATATAGTTATTGAGAGTCTGTAACAGTTGTTTCTTGCAATGACTCATTATAAAGTAGTGCTTTTCATCTAGGGATCTTCAAGTGTTTTACAAACGAAGCAGGTACTATGCTTTTTTGTAGTTCTTCTGAATTCTCTTAACTATAGCATCTGTTTTTTTTTCTTCTTCTCTGAAAAAGGTAGTGTTGAAAATTCAATTTACCTTTTATTTTAAAAAAAAATAAACTACAGAAGTCATTTGCTTAGGATTGTATGAGTAAGTTACTGTCTTGAATTCAGTTTGCAAGAAACCCAAGTAAAGTATTTCTGTTACCACAATACATAATATCTCAGGGCCAGTCTGGGTAACAGTTCTATGGTTATGGTGGAAAGTAGATAATATAAAGGGATTTATTTCTCTTTGAGAAAACCAGAAGCCAAATAAGTTTGTGTGCTAATTCTTCTGTCCTTCTTTCACACACACTTCACTATTCTTTTCAGCACTTTCCTTTGAAGGATGATCTTTTAAGGAAATAAAATATATTTCAAAGGGCTGTTCAGATAAAATGGGCCGTTTCCTCAGATTCACATTAATTTCACCTTTGTCACAATTAACAGGCACAAACTGATGGTGTTAATGCCCAGGAAATCAGTCAGGATTGTTTCATGTTTCTACCCCAGCTCAAAACCTCTCCAAATCAGACACAGGTACATCTAGCATCCCTGGCCTCTGGCAGAATGAGGAAATATTAGGTTCCAAGAAGATGGTCTTTATTTTGAGAGCATGTATCAGTTACGGTACAGAGGTGTCTGACTTAGCAAACTTTTTTTGGTTAGTGAAGCAACCTGGGAATGGGAGGAGTTTCAGGTCTTAAACCAGTGTTCTTATACCAGTTTCTGGGGAAGGGGGCAAACAGAGGAAGTAAAATTATTCATGGCTTAGAAGTTGTTTTTGTTGCATTTGCAAAGCACTCTAAGAGGAGTGCGTTTAAGCATTAATACAGGAGTACTTTTTTCTTTTAAATTACTGATCCATCTAATTTTCTGATCAGAAAGTGGTAGATACTTTCTGCTAAAAAAGATTAAATTTATCATCTGTTCTTTCCCATGAAACACCATGTTTCTAGCACTGATATGGGGATGGTTTTCTGTCTCCTTTGTCTTTGTTTCCTCTTCATAATGGGCAGGCAACCATTTGTAGTGTTCCTGAAGGGCCATATCTTCTTTTTAGCTTTATTAGTAATGGTTGAGTGGTTCGACGGTAACACGAATTTAGTAGGTATTTGGTCAAAAAGGTGTGTGTTTGGCTCTTCATTATCCCAGTGCTTCCAAGTCTTCTGAATTTTGTCAGATGGTTCTCCAAGCTTCCTCAGCACCACATGCAGAGTTCTGTCTGGTGAGCAATAAAGTAATACTACATGTTTTGCATACTTTGCTGTATAAAAGAAAATGTTACCTTGTACATCTGAGTTACATGACTGCCCCGGCTTTGAGTGACTCTGGGCTGAGCTCCTCTGTCAAAGGCTCTTCTCTGGATGTCTAGATTCATTTCAGCATGAAATGTCAGGATGTCAAGCCCATATTGAATGCATTGGAACCAAAGGAAAACATTTCTGTGAACCCCTGTGATGCACAAGCAGAGTTTCACACACGGTTCTACTCCAGAGTTTAACATTTTTGCATGTGGTGCCCCAAAAGCAAATCCTGCTGTGAGGGTGAATGCAGCTTTACTGGGGATGGGAGCCGCTCATCTTAAGGCTCTTCACCCTGCAATGAGGAGCTCGTGGTGCTGTACCAGGTAATGTTGGTGGAGACAACACTTTCATCTCCTGCCTTGTGAAAACCATGCCTCTGGATAAAAAAAAAAAAAGCTGTCCTTGCTTATTATGTCTGAAATCAGTTGAAATAAATTGAAACATCCATGCTGGAGAGCAGACTATAAGGGGCTTCTGATCAGGTTATGTAGTTTTCCAGTTTAATCCCCTGAACCAGGGTGGTAGAGAAGTATCTGAGTAGCTTCTAAGTGCACTGTCCCTGCTGAGTCACCTCTTGTGCAGGGACTCCTTGATCCCAGTAAGATTCTGATGCTGTGCTGTGTGCTGGAAAGGGTGTTTGCCACTGGGCTGCCATGTAGCCTACTGATACAAATGTCCTGTTGTGCTAAGGACCTTCACAATGTCTTTAAAGCCTCTCTTGCTCAGAAAATATTCATAGGCACAAAAGCTGCAAGCACACAGCTGAAATTAGAGTGATACTAAAATGCAACAGGAGTAAAATTTGCCAGAGCTGCTTGATACCACTTTGGTCAAGTCCGGCTTTAATTTTTTTTTTTTTTTTTTAAAATCTCTGCTGTTTTGAAGTAGGTCAGTGGTTTAGCAAGGACTCCCACTTTCATTTGTGTTCAATTTTACTCCATCCTTCTCTAAATTACGCATTTTTGTTTTCTTATGTTTGGGTGAATTTCACCACAGAGCCTCCTCAGGGCTTTCTTTTCTTGGCACTGTGGTATTAATCATTCTTATGCCTAATACTGCCTTGTGGGGCTTTGGCTTAGGATTTGCCTACACCCCTATGAGCAACAAGAAGCCTTAAGTTTGCCTCTGTCCAGGCATGTGCATGGCAAGCAGCCTGTTTGGAAGACATGAAATGAGATTAGCTCAAGCAAGTGGGTTTGCTTGGAAGAAAGTACTGCAAGTTAGGCCAAAGATGGGCAACTAGGTGTACTTGTACCACCTGAAGAAGACTTTGGTTACTGTTTTTGCATTAATGCATACAGACAGACAGAGAGATTGATTGATTTTAAAACTCTTCAGGCATTTTTTAGCATTGTAGACGGCATGAGAGCCAGTCCGCTGAAAGTACATAGACAAGAGAAAGTAGCTGTGAGGATGGAAAATGGCTGGCTGTAGCAGATAAGTAGTGGCTGGAGAAGTCTTATCAGAAATCCTCTAGGAAAAGCAGCCAAACACCCATGGGGCTGGGAGAAGTCTGCTCTATCAATCAAACTAAAGCAAGAAAATTGTGCAATGAAGCCAAGGTTCAGCTTTGCCAGATCTCAGCCTCCTCCCTGGCTGTGTGTTGTATAGAAATGCAACTGCACATAACAATCTGAGCAAAGCAATCTGTGCAGGGAAGGGAGGGAGAGAGAGAAGCAGTGTTATGCTAAGAACCGCTCATCCACAAAAAGCCCCCAGGCCCTTATAAATCCGCCTGGCTCTGAATGCAGACTTATGCCCAGCTGGCGCTTGCCTCCACTGCCACTAGAAGCCAGCATCACCAGAAAGTTAGTTCTAGAGATGCTAAAGTTAACTAAGACATAAAGAGGAAAGACCTAGCTGACCTTCATGCTTCCATGATTTTCACTCCAACGAAAACTGTCAGCATAGCTGTGGCAATTTCCAAGTAAGAGTAGTTTTGAGTCCATTCTCAACTGGGTGGGTTGGGTGGGTTTGCTGAGATTAGGAGAGTTCAACTCACAACACCTGCCAGTCGTCTTCTTTCTGAACTATCACATTCAGAAAAAAGTTCAGACAAGCACTGTTGTAAAATGGAATTAGAGGGACCTCTGTCCAGTGCCTTCTACAGCCTTAGACATTAAAACTCTGCTGAGAATTTCAGAAAATTAGCTAAGAGTGGTTGAGCTTATTCCTGTCTCTTGCTATACTGCTTACACGCTTCCTCCCACATCACCGCTAGACCATTTTAGATGAATATCTGGACACTCAAATGGACTGTCTTCAAATCTGAGACACACACGAAGAGTGTATATTGATTGGTGCAGAGATCAGTGAGTTCTGCTCTGTATTTTAGCTTGCACTTGAATAATCTTGTTTTTTGACATCTACTAAGAATCCTGTATCTACTGATAAATATCCAAAAGGCAAAGGAGACTGACAGAATGCAAGGGTGCTTAATATATTAACACACTGCACCCCTTTGTTGATTCTGCTCCATTATTCCTCACTCATTTGTTTTCCTGATAGGAGACATCTTATATGCAGATGTTACTGAATCAAAATTAGAAGCTAAGTCTTTCTGGTTTATATCTAGTGGGAATTCTTTCTTGCAATCAAAAGCACTGAATGCTTCAAGCCTTCAAAATTAAGCCTGGGAAACAATGTAACCTGTAAAATTTGTCCATTTCCTTTGACTCGCTATTCTTGTCCATTACCCTTATTCTTTGAGGTTCATCTGCCGTTATAACAGTCCATACTTCTCTTCAGAGGAACACTCTCCTTAGTGGGATGAATTAAAGGGTTTTGGCCAAGTGATGGTATAGGAGCCGTCCTGCAAGCTTGCTTTTAGGACACCAGATATATCATCAGTGTAGCAAACCCCAATTGGCTTCATTAAAGCTTTTTTTTTTTTTTTTTTTTGAGAAAATAAACTGGTTTAATAGACAGCAAGTTTTTCTCTTCATCCTTACTGTCACTGCACCTTTTTAAATGTAAAATGTGGCTTCGCTATAGAAACCCATTAAAGAGAGATAATATTTCATTCAGGTAAGTATTGCCTTTCTGCTTAAAGGGAAAACACCATTGTGAGCTTAGTAAAGAATTTAATTTGATGTATATCTGCAGGAAGTAAGCCTTACATCAAAAAGTAAGTACCAGCAGCTGGGTTCAATATGGGATTTGACACTGTTTTCTATAAGCTCTTTACCAAATGTGTGCAGTTTCTGAAATAGCCACATGCCCACCTTATTATGATCCTTTCCTGGAAAGAGAAATACCTTTAATCTTAAATATGACATTCACATGCTTATTTTTTAAAGAATTGATTTAATATGAAGGATTTTATTTCCTGGTTTTTATTAAGATCCAGGTTCCTTGTCAAAGTACTGCCGTAAGTAACAAGCTATTGCACATCCTGTTCTTCATTAAAACAGGCAGGATATCAAAGTAAAAAACATAAGAAACATAAATGTAGAGGAATTTTAGGATTGAACTGTAATCTATACCATGCAAGTGACTTAATAAGGATCTCAAATGATAAAGGAATTCAAGTCTGGGCAGCATACCCAGAGCAACATTTTTTCCCCTAACTTATCATCTAAAATACTGGTTTTTTTCCCTGTACTATTAAAAACATCATGTTCTTGAATTAATATGTATCTTAACTTATGAAGAGGCTTGGAACAGGTACACAATCATTAATTCATGCTAGTGCTGTTACTCTCCTTACATTCTTATTTTTCAGGATGTCTTTTCCAGTCACTATAGATGAACGTAAATCTTTTTTATGAATACGTGGTTGCTTTATGGTATTCATGCTGGCCATTAGCGAGGAGGCGGCTGCAGCCATTCTAATATTATTTATGGTCATTTTTAGCAAATTTTTGTTTGGCTCAATTTGCTGTTGTGAGTTACCATGTGAAACAAACTTGAGCTGTCCAGGAACTGATATACGCTTATCAAGTCAGGACAGGCAATCATACACTACTGTGATTTTGTTTGACCAATTGCAGCTAATTATCGAACTCCTGCTGAGGATGATTATAGCGAATATGACATTTGGTCTACATGGAAATGGAGAATGTGGATATGCCTGCAGATAAGGATACATTAGGTTTAATCTAGACATCATGACCAAGCAGAGCCATGTAGGAATCCAACAGTGACCAGAGTCATGAAGTGTTTTTTAGGTAAAAGAAACCTACAGAAGGTAAAGGATACTAGGGATGGACCAGAGAGGAACTACATATAAAATTGGCCACGTCCTGACTGTATGTTGTAGTGTATAAAATAAGACACTGATCATCTCTATTGAGTGGTGTGTGAACACTTGCACTGGAAATATGGATAAAGTGTACCTGTAAAATCAACACTCCCTAGGAGGCTCAGGCTAGCAAGGACTTAATCATCTCTGCTTCCTGATTATGCAAAAAGTACACAGATCCTACAAAGTTTGGAGAAGTAATATATCAAAATAAGCCTTGGAGGAAAAAACTGCAAACCCCAGGCTTGAAAATCCACTGGGGCAATGAGATGTCTTTAGCATATATTTCCAGCCACATCTGAGTCTGTTTTGCTCCATTTGCCTTTCTTTCCAAGAGCTGCTCCTCCCAAAATGCAATGGAATGACCCTAAAACATGGGCTAATGCAACACTGTTCCTGCTTTTTTGTTCTGTTTTGGGGAGAGAAATGTCTTTCTAGGCTTGCAAACCTAGGGCAAGCAGCATATATACCAGTGGGTGATGTAACTGTACCTTTTCTTCATCCTCTCTCTCTACATATACATTGAATTTAAGTGACAGGAGGGAGATCAAAGCACAGCTGTTTATGGTAACATGGGGCAGAGCAGCAAGGTGCTACATGCTTGAGATTCCTCCAGTTCAGGGGTCCTGTGAGTGTCCAGAATGTCACACAAAGCAGTTTTCAAGCCTGGGCCTAAGCACTACTGTTGGTAATGTCATGAGTTGCCTCCAGCCTCTGGCTTCATTTTCTTAATCACTTGCTTCTTAATGATCTTCATACACTGTGGAAATTCACCAGATGAGAGAGTTAGTAAAGGAGAAGTTGTCTTCATTCACTGTCCTAATCATCTGATACAGATCAAAAAGCGATATTACTGTCTATAAGAAGGGCTTCCTATCTGCAGATGCAATTGGCTTTTGATGAGAGGGTGGCTAGGATATTAACTGAGCTGAAAAATGCAGCAGAGCTCCCCTACGCAAGTCCAATATAAATTCTTTCCTTGGATATGCGCATGCTGCTCCTGTTGCAAGGACAGGGGAATGTGTGTATTGAAGTGAAATGAGCAGATGCCAAGGGAAACATCAACTGTTTGGTCTCCAGTTTTTATGGATATTACACTGTTTCTTCAAAAACGTGCAAAATGCAGCCCGGAGAAAATAAAGCGTTCTGATCTATTTCTACTACCCACATGGGAAAATAAACAAAACACCTTTGAATTGTTTTTCTTAGATCATTTTGCCCATCTGCAGTTTTTTATTTGGTATGCTAATAACATTGTACAGCTTTCACAAAGCTCTAAAATAGGTCAGCTTTTGCAACCAGAAGATGCTCACCAGTGTTCCGCTTCCAGTCTTGTAGCGGCAAATGTAGACAATGTATAAAAACATGGCACATGTGTAAATTTGCCATCTCATTGCTTTTGCTGCTCTGGCTCTATTGTCAGTAATAATACCACAGCAAGGATGGTTGGAGAGAAGCCAAACATTTATTTGGTCTTTAGGCTTTGATAGTATGTTGGCAGCTGTGTGATCTTTGCTAAATTCAAAAATGCAAAGTGTAGCTTGTTTCTAAGAATCAGATGAGACTGTTGAGACAGATGCTTTTTGGAGCGATAGCCTGTGAGCTGTGACACACATGTAAATAGGGCTGTTCGACCACTTGCCCGTGTTTATTGAGATTTGCCTGGTCTCTGGAGCTATTTAATTAAGTTGGGATTCAGTGTTACACAAATGGTACATTGTGAACTTGGACAATGGAAATAGGCCTTTCCAGATGCCTGCTAGCAGGGAAGCCCCTCTTCTGGAGGCAGAGAGCATGCTAGACAAACATGACTCCTAACTAGGACTCTCATAATGCTAATCCTCTAAGAGAACATGGAAAGATATTATTTTCTAGCTAAGTTAGCACTCTGTGTGTTTTCTGTGATATGTCTATAATTAATCTCTTGTCAGCAAGGCTGGGGTTGGTATCAGCAATTGTTCCTAATAACTCTGTGAAAAAGTAGTAAAGATGCTGCTTCTTTCCTTTTTCAGTTTCTGGTGTGGCCAGACTAAGCAAGGGTTTCTGTAAACATGAGGATACTGTAGCGTGAATATTACATGAGTGACTAATACCTCTGCTTATGTGGCTGAGGATGTGGTTTCTTTTGCCATCAGCAGGACTGGAAAACATTTTTTAATGTTTTCAAGGTTGGTTTTTTTTTTTTTTTTAATGATGCAGAAGAAGGAGGTAGGAATGAGTAAACTCCTGAGTGCAGGAGTGGATGTCCTACGTCCTTGTCCTGTTTGAAATCCTGTTCTTTTCCAGAGCTTTTGCTGGTTTAGGGTGAGGGTGTGGAGGAGAGGAGTGGGTTTTCAATCACTCACAGCTGCAGAAGACCAGCCAACAGCAAAAAAACTCCAGCTCCTGCTGCAGTCAGACTTGTGCAAAAGGTTAGAATCGTTTTCTTTTAACTTTCTTGCCGCTCAAATGCTAATGAGTAGGAACTGTACCAAAGGATACGTACTCCTTTTCCACTATGCATTCGCAGCCAGCTGGGGATGCTAATTGCCAGAATTGCACAATGGAGCAGATACTGAGATTGTCATGCAATTGCTTAGCATTTATTCATTGTTCTTAGCCTATATGTGTAATTATACTGATGTAGTCATTTTGAGGGTTGAAGTCAAACTGAAATATGATTAATTGCACTGATGGTTGATCGCTGTGGCTGGAGTGCAACATGGAAGAGAGTTCAAAGTGCAACCAGCTGCGTAATCAGCTGCATAAACTAAGGAAAAGTCCATGAACTAAATGAAACTACATAAGCAAGACTAGTTCCACCAATCACAGCCAGAATGCTTTTAAAATGAGAATGATCAAGATAAAATAAGAAGACCTTAACCAGGGAACTCCTTATCTTTTGGGTCTTGTTAGTCCCTGTGAGACTCCCTGAACCATCTTTCCTTCATTGAAATAATGAAGTGGCCCAGGGCCATCTTGCAGGGCTGCAAGGTCAACTATAAAAAGCTGCAGGTTGCTGAACTCAGCAGCTATTTTCATTATTGAGGCTGGTCTCCACATGCCAACGTGTTCAAGCCGAAATGTAACTTGCCCGGGAAATTAGTTAGTGTGCACACAAATACAAGATTATAATTACAGCTACAGAATGCTGCTCACTGGAGAGCTGAGCTTGGAGGGGAAAGCTAGTCCTTTTCTTGCCCATTTGGAAAGAAAAGCAACAATGAAAGCTGCCAGTATTTTGATGTCGGTATCCTTTGTTTTTTCTGGCAATCTGAGACCTCTCTTGATCCTTGCACTGCCAGAAATGTTTGCTCTGGCCATGCTCCTTGTTTTTAGCAGATCAACTGTTTTGCCACAGGTTGTGAGAATTGAGGCCTTTAAAGTGATGAACTTAGGCACCTGTTTCTGTCCAGACCTCTTTGTGTTTTTAAACATGTAAATTAGTTTGTGAATCATGACAGTAGGAGGCACAGGTAGAACCCAAATTCAGGTCCTCTGCCTTTGCTCAACGATGAGATTCTATTTGTATAATGTTAATTAATTTCAATGACCAGGGTATGACGACACAGTTTATCTCTTCAGATAGGTGACAGTGCTAGTACTAAGCTATATCCAGGCTAAATCAAACCTCTGCTTTGCATCCTGTATTGTATTTGTGTGCTTCGTAGATCTGTGTCTTACAATAACTTTTGAGTGGGACAGAATGAAAAACTTCCCACAAAGCAGAGGGCCCATATTGGTTAGTCTAGTTATTCTTGATATCAGGAAGCTCCAGTTATAATCTTCTAGGAGACAAAGCATATTTTATATTACACAAGAAGAATATATTAATTTTTCATATTTGTCTAATTTTTCTTGTCTGACCATCTGTATATATAAAGTATTAGTGAGATTAATCTTGTGATAGTTGAAATCCAGTTGGATGTTTTTAGTTGAAACACATATAAATAACTGAACTTAGTATCACACCATAATCCAAAGCACTGATTTACATTATAGTCATATATCAGAATCTTTTTTTATCAGAGATGTTTTATAACATTTAATGATTACAACAATGTAGGTGGTAGGATGAAATTGCACATTGTGCGAAGGGTACTGCCGATGTAGGAAATTGCTTTTTGTATCCACAGATCAGAATACTAAATCATTTAAGAATTGGTGCATATCCAAAATGCATCTGTTGACCCAGATTCTGTCCTCTGATAACAAGACTGAAGTGATTGTTTTTCTGAGAAACCAATAGATTTTATTTACATTAGTGGAAGTGCCAATAAGTGCTTGTTGTAGGATTTGTAGGATGCTGCTTTTCTTAAAGAATGTGTTCCTGAAACTCGCCTACATGTTATCTCCGCTTAGCTTTACTGATTTGGGGAACTATTACACCAAGCATTTAATAACAATATGATAATTTGAGCAGAAACAAAGGGAGAAAAAAACCCCATGTTTCAGGTAACTGCCTACAATAATATAGTGTTTCCTGGGCAGCAGAAGTGATGCAAAGACCATGAACTGGAAGCATATAATACCAACATTTTCAGAAATAGAAAATAATTTGTACTTGAAAAGAAATTGAAATGAAGGAGGAGACCTTGAGTCTACAACATCAATCGTCTTAATGTGTATTTTCTTCTGTGTAATAGTAAGTGTTGCCAAGGATGAGCTTCTACCCACATCCTTTATTTTCCCCTAACTTACGAATCTCTTTTGGTGATCCCTCAGCTCTCTTATTTACTGATTGAACTCGTGTTCTCAGAGAATTGGTCCTGGAGTAGACTGTCTGTGCTGTGACCTGCAAAGAGAGAGCTGGCACTCAGTCACACTTCCTTTCCCATATGGAGACATATTTCTGCCTCCTTGTTCTTTGCAGAAAAGTGTTAGCTCTGTATAATGAGGATACCAGATGTTTGCCTTTAGACAGAATTTGCATTATCATGGCTTCCAAGCTGCCAGGAAGGTCTGGACTCCAGCAGTGGGTTATTTCCTTACTGAGAGAGAGCAGAGGAGACACATGCATGGGATAGTTTATCCTGATCTGTATGTATTCATAATAATCTACACTTCTGTAGATATAAGATACTCCAGAGCAAAACAAGTAGAGGTTACAACTCTCAAAGCTGAAGAAAACACATGTGCTTCGTTCCCCAGCCACTTCAGTTTCTCATTGTAAACTACACCAGGCATCGAGATTCAGATCAGCTGCTCCAAGAACTAGGTCAAAGTAGTTATTTATAGGCAAACCTGCATCATGGATGTGAGAGGAAGGAAATGTGAATTGCATCATGTTTCCTTGTTCAACTTCTGGGAGAATAGAGGTGATCTGGTAATATCAGAGGATCTGAGCAGCCAATGTTGCTCTTGGGGTGCCCTTACTCTTACCTATCAGCTCTCTGACCCCTTTGATTTGCTTGGAGTGCTTATCCGTCTCTCCTGTGCAGTGACAAGCACTGGACATTCTCTCTCTCTGCTGATACAGATGGGGCCCAGCTGTCCCATTCATTTTGTTCTTCTAATGCCTTTCTACAGGGAGCTATAGAAAAGGGCTACTGAAGAAATCAAGGCTCTGATGCGTAATGTGTATGTGCTTATATCTAATATATGTATAGGCAAATATCTAACATTCTTTTGTGTATGCAATCATTTTTCCTGTCTCTGGTTACAGCATATCTTCATCTGTAGATAGTGTTGAGGATTTTGGTTTGGTTTTGCTTTTTTTTTTTGATGCCTTACTTGGTTCTTTATTCATTTAAAGATTATTTTCTGTGCTCTTTCCCATTGTGTGGTTGAAACAATCAAAATTTATGGCACATTTGTTGAATAACTTATAACAAATAAAACTTGTTTGAAGACCTGAAACACTCTTATTTTTCAGATTAGTTTTTTCCAAGAGGCTTTTGGGCCCAACATTGTGCTAATGCAACTAATGTGGCTTCTGAACTGGTGCTGGCTTGGGTCCAACCCAAGTCTGAGCATGGGCAGAGCTGGCTGGCAGCTGTCAGTACCCATCTGTGAAGGCATAACCAATAACATTCATTGTATCTATAAAAGACCCCTTGCTAGCAAATGCATTCAGCCTTCGGAAACAATAGTTCTTCCAACTAATTAAAAACAACATTACCCCAACAATATTACATACTCAAGAATAAACAAACCATAAAACAATCAGCAAACACAGCAGTATTCATTTAGAAGTGTATCTGCTGGAGCAGAGGGTAGAAAATGAGCTTGATATTGGGCTGGAGAGTATTGTGTGCTCCTGGGATTGCCACCCAAAAGCTGGGACTGCTTACTGATTCTGGCACAGTGGCAGAGCCGCAAAGCAGCAGGTGGCAGATGAATGAAAAATTCCATCTGGCAGGAACTGAGGAGGTGGTACCAAGAGCTTTAGACTCCAGCAGGTTCATCAGAGTATCCATTTAATAAGCAGCAATTACAAGAACATAAATCCTGGTGAATATGATCACCATAACTCAAGGCTCTGATCTAGCTTGTCTCCAAGTCCTTTGTCACTTATAAGTGATGGGTGCTGAGCAGTAACAGTGTTAGGTGGAAGCTGCAGCTGCTGGAAGTTGAAGTCAGAAGACCATAATGCCAATGGCCAGTACTGGCCATTCTGCAGGCGTGAGCAAATGAACTTTTCTCACTGATGTTCTTATACCGCAGAAGAACTGAAAAAATGTTTGCCCCATTATTTTTTCATAAAATGACCCCTGAAAAACCACAGAGATAAAAATTATTTCCATACCTTGTTTGGTATGGGCCTTTTTCTGGAAAGAGTATGATCTATACTAAGAGCTAAACATTTATTCTCAGTGTCTAGAGGAATCTATTTGGGCTGATCTGATGTGAAGGAGGAGTGAGTCACCTTATCAGAACAATCTCAGTCCAGTAACGTTCCTGTCTCCTCTGATATGAGGACAAGGCAGCTCTGACCTCCCCAACTAGCATTACATGCCAATAATTGAATAAGCAGAGAATGCAAAGCACATTCCCTGCTGCTAACTTTCTTTGTGAATTTGGACTTATCGCTTCATCTTTTTTCTCTCTTCTATCATCGATTATTATTTTGAGCAGTACAGTTGTTAATATCCTGGCTTTCTAAAGAGAAGTCAATCTCTAAATCCATAATTGTATGCCACTGTTTTTTTTTTGTTTGTTTGTTTTTTTTTTTTTATTTTTTAAAGCTATGGTTGTGTCGTTGAATGAGAAAAGGACACAGTAAATTGTGTGACCTCCTTTCCTAAGTACCTGTATGGTTACATCTGGAATAAGATAGCGAAGGGAATAAGATAGTGAAGGGTAGTGTCCTTTGTTAAATTGACTGATGTAGTTGCAAGAAGCCTTTGGACATGTGAAAACTTCTGAAGTCCTGACCCTGATCAAACCTTGTGCTCCACAAGGTTCCAGGGAGGTGGTTGATTCACCTTCCCTGGAGGTGTTTAAGGCACGGGTGGATGAGGTATTGAGGGACTTGGTTTAGTCTTAGATAGGAATGGTTGGACTAGAAGATCTGATGGGTCCCTTCCAACCTGGTTGTTCTGTGATTCTGTGAAAACTGATCTAGTAAAAAATGTTAGTGCTCACCACCAGCCTTGCCTCAGGTCCCTTCGCTGTCTGGGTTACAGCAGTCTGCAACAGGCAGAATTTAGGACTAAGTGGTGTTTTGCTCTTAAGTGTCCATAGTTTATATTATGTTGAATTAATAGAGGTATTTACCAACAGGGAATGTTAAAAGTATACTTTGTTAACAACAAAATATAATGCTACTTATTTTGCTCATCTGAAAATTCTTTTCCCAAATTGAGCTTCCCATTGGCTGAGTTTGCTGTCGCAGTGTCTGGTTCTTCATAGCAGAGCAATGGTAACTGCAATTTGCAGAGGAACAATGAACTCTTTGTCACAATGAAGCATTTTGATTAGATGAGCTCAGTTGAAAATGAAAATAGATTCTTCCAACTTAAGAAAGGTATCATCTGAGTTATAGCCAGGTCAGGTCAGAGCTGAGTGCGTATTCCATGTAATTCCTCTGTGGAATTATTACCATCACCATAATAATATCTCAATGGAATAAAAATGGAGATATTTGTCCTGATAGCCTTTCACTTTTTATTTGGAAAATCATTATAGTTACATTATCTCAAGGTTTATGGAGGAAAGATAACACCTGCTCCAGGAATCTAGTGAAAAGTTATTTCAAGGGGAAAACTATTAAACTAGAAATTAGACAGATACTAAAACCAGAACAGTGCTTGCTTTTGTGACAAAACTCAGTCTTGAGTTGCATAAAGGTCCAAGTTAATCACAACTGCTCTTCCTGTCTGTAGCGAGAACTGTCATCTCCAGCAAGCTTTGCCCTGCATCACTCAGTCTGCGCACAGGATGTATGTTGTTGAGTGAAGAGAGGTTTTTTCTGGGAGGAGATTATATTTCTAATGTGCCGTTCAGTCTGGCATTGTTCATTCTTCATTAGTTTGTTTTCCCCAAATATGTCAGCTAGAAAGGTAGAGATCCATGATCTGTTTCTTGCCACTGACTGAAGTGATAGATATGTGAGTCTTTGAATGTTGTGAACTTTGTCTTTGCATCTACACCTAAAATTCAATTTTAAAGTCTCCTGTAATTTATATTCCTCTTTTCCTGCAACCAGTGGAAAAAATGTGCTCACCAGTGCTTCCTTCCACTGCGGGATTTAAATGTCTACAAGGCTTCAGCTCAGTGTTGGATGCATTCCTTGACTGGTAGTGTCTATTTATGTGTCGGGTGTGGAAAGCTATGTGGGGTCCTTCAAAATAATATTTTACTCAATTGTAACTATTTTTGCTTCAAAATGTAATGTAGCTATAGGTTTCAAGCCACACTTTCATTTTAAAGAAATATATTTTTTTCCATGCCTTGATGTTCCCAATATGTGCAAGTTTTTTTGGATGTGTTCTACTTCTCATCCCATAGATTTCATATAGAATTACTTTTCTGTGAACTGTGAATATTTTTAGATTTCTGTACTTGCATTTCTGCTTGCCCTAGTTTTCTTTGAACATGAAGAAGTTAATCCTCCCCTGAAAGAAGTCATATGCATTACCTTATGGACTGAAAGCTGGTTTTGATATTACTTTCCTGCACTCCAGAATGATGGTTCCAGTTTTGTTAGGGCTACTATTTTAGGAGGTGGAGAAAGGCAAATCTGGGGAGTTAATGCTTTCTTTTCATTTAAAGCCAGAGGAAATGGGAATCTCTGATGCTCATTTATTTGATAGTGCTTTATTTTGATAGTCTTGTCTTCTGAAATACTTGTATCTCTCCTTTGAAATGAGCGCACAAAAAAAGTGGTCCCACACAACTTTTTAAATGCCTACAATGTCATGGTACCACAGTGAATCTCTTCACCACAGGCTTATGCAATGCTAATGACACAGTTTTCTGTACCAAAGGTTTAGATGTGGGAACTGGGAAAAAAACATCTTCTTGCGGAGAGCAAAGATCTCTATTAGTTGCGCTTACAAACCGTAGAAAGGCAAATCAGCCATAAGACTCCATTAATTTGATTTTAATCTTTACTTTATAAACCTGAGATTCAGGATGATAGGACACAATCATTTTAATTAAATGGCTTGTGCTTTTTTTTTTTTTTTTTTTTTTTTTTTGGCAAGAGCTTTGCATAGTTAATAAGGACAGGATTACCCTACCTGTATGTAACCGAGTTGTGTAACTTCGAGGTTATCGTACTAGATGCCGTTGTTCACCATGAATCATCTACAAATGTGCAGGTTTTAAGCCGTGTTGAAGGCAGTAAGCACTTGTGCTGATTGACACACTGATTAAAAACTAAATATAACATTATCTGTATGTATTTTCAACCTCCTAAAAGCCTTTGGATTAAATTCTTTTAAATTTCTTTGCACTTCACGTTAGCCACCAACATTGGGAAGAAAATCTGTCTCAGTGAAGTGAAGGTGTCGTGCTGCTTTCACACAAATGCTCTTAACATCATTTCTTATGGATCCTGGCACTACTTGAAGTAAAACTAATGTTACCTTTTTTCCTTCCTCTTTCTGAAAGACAAGCAGGTTTTGCAGCTCTGCCTGGCTGGGTAGTTTCCTGCAAGTAACTTGAAACATCAGAAACCAACTTGGGCTTCTTTCCTATCCCGATAAGAAATGCTTCTTGGTTTCTCAGCAGTCTGCCGTTAATTAGCCCAACTTATTGGTAGCACATGTTGACCGAGTAGATGGTTTATTTTCTTTAGCACAAAAGGTGGCAAAGAAATCGACAAGTCTTACATCGTCTGATAACTGTTCTGGTTTGTTTTCTTTAATTCTTTTTTTTCAGCGGAACTTCTCACATCAGGCTGCATGTGTGCATTGGCGTCAGTCTTCTGCAAACAGAAATAACGTGCATGAAATTGTAATTGTTGCCAGCATCCAATGAAGTGGCTCCTATTCAGGGCAGTGGGAACAATTCTTTTTCTAGGAGACTACGTATGTGGTGATGTTAACTTTACAAATGAATTACAGAAAGAAAGAAAGAGGAGGCATACTTGACAGCTTATTATTGATGAAAGAATTTATTTTGCCCAGTAATAATTTACCATTCATTTGTGAGGATGAGAGGCTGTGGTTTTATTGTTACTGGTGCTCACCTTGGAGGTTGAGACAGAAGCGTTTGTATGTCCTCCTGTGAAATTGGTTTTGTGTCATCTCCTACAGGAATTCCTGAAGTGTATGTGAGTTGAAGCATGGAGAGGGACTGTTTTTTTGTTTTAATTTTATTTTATTTTAGTGCTTACTGATGTTTTTCAAAACAGTTATACTGCCGTCTCACTGAGTCTGTTCTGTTGCTGGTAGGACCAAACCCTGGAGGTTTATGCAGCTGAATCTAAAACAAGTCTGCATCGGTTCATGTTTTTAATGAAGAGCAATGAACTTGTATTCAAGTATTGGTTATTTGGTTATTGGGTATTGGTTATTTGTTAGAAAGCTGCAATTTAAAATGCAGACCGGCAGACTTCTCCAAACAATTCCTGTTAGTTTTCTGGCAGATAAATGTTGCAACAGTTTTGAAAAAATTTCCTTAAGTGAAAAAGTATAAGTTCATCTGAACACTTGACAGTGCCCACACTGCTGCTGGGTTTTTTTCTTCTCTTTTTTCCCCCGTCTGAACATGGCAGTAGAACAGCTGGAGTGATGTTTCCAGATGACCCTCAGAAAACCTGCCATAAAATATCATGGAAAAGCCCCTCAGCTCCTTGTGGGCTGTGCCTAGGAAAAGTGTAAAGTGTTTGAAAAGCCCCCGTGCCTGTTTGGGGAAGATCATCTTGCTGCCGTGTGCAGCGAACAACCCAAGGATACCAGCAGCCAGCCCACATCTTGCAATGCAGAACAGCCCAGGATCACAGAAGCACAAAAAAAAAAAAAAAGTTTAAAGTCATTGAGGCGTAGTGCTTTCCCTAAGAAACGCTAAGCTCTACTTCAGAGTGATTCAAATTGACTGCCAGCACTAAACAGTTTCAAGGGGCATCCCAGCTACCTTTGCACTTCATTTATTCTGGCACAACTAAACAGAGCCTTTCTTCTCCTCTGTTAAGACATGAGAGCTTGTGAGCTTTGCACTCATCCATGAGGATCACACACTGGGTCTCGGTTTCAGACCTCAGTAGTAGCAGCTGGTGGAATAAAAGGATTCCTTGAAATAGCACCAGGTCCATGTGGTTGTGCCTGCACTGAGGGAAGTGCAGGCTTTTGGGTAAGCCCTGTGTTCTTGGACCTCTGCCCATGCACACTGCAGGACCCCTGGGAGCCTGTTGTGGTTTCCTGCCTATCTGCACCTTGGTTTCTTTCCAAAAGAAATCAAAGCACATGAGGAGATGATGCACTCCTGTTGGTGTCCTGGGATGGGGCTGCGCTGCACACCAAACAGATCTCACTCTACTCTTTACGTACTTGTTCTTGGAGAACATCGTCACTGTGCTGCCTGCTGATCTCTGACTTACAGGATCTTTGACTGCAATGCCTGAACCTGGGTAGCCTCACTTAGAGACAGTATAACATGCTTGAGAAATAAAGCTTGTATTCTGTCTTCTATTGTTTAATACACACACTGTGCTGGTCAAATTATGTTTCCAAGTCCAAAGCTTTCTCAACAGGACAAGAGAATTACTCCAGGCAGGTCATCCATCCTTGGCTGCTGAGGTGTTCCTGGAAAGTGTGGTGCCTTCCCTGTTCTTATCATGCCCACTCCAGTCATGTTCAAGCTAGTATTAACTTAATCGCGCTCTGCAATCACTGTGATGTAGTTGTTAGAATGGGAATATGCATAAGAAATGAAAGAATGCTGAGCTCTTCGTGTGCATAACTGCATGTGTCACTGGAACCAAGCGATATTAAAGCTGGTGAATGTCTTGGGAACTGTGAACCTGCTTATCCCTGGCCATGTGGTATTTATTGTGTTCTTGATACGAATATTCTCGACATGATTTGGTGCTAGATGAGTATTGAAGCCTCAGTTTGGAGCAAAGACAGGCTTTAAAGCTTTGCTTGTTTAGGTTTTCAATTTTTAGAATATTTATTTATGTATCTGTTTTAAAATGAGAGAAATGGCTGGGAAATGCTTTTAATAGGTGAAACATAGATTCTGCATTTCCATGAGCAAAGATTGCAGGCGTGTTAAAGGAGACAGGGATTCCTTCAGTCTGTGCAGTGAGGTGGACTGGCACTATACTTCCCTGTCAAGTTCTGGTTACCTGAACAAATGAAGGAATTTTGTAACAGGTCAGTCAAATTAATGTGTAACAGTTTGTAGGTTCACAATTCATTCTAATGTCCCTTATTTTCTTAATGAAACTTCTGTTCAAGTAAGGTGAGATTCAGAGCTCTGTTTTCACATTGGATGCTTTAAGTATGGAATCTCCACACATATGTTGCATCAACATAGGTAGGGATTGCATTTTTGTATAAAGTTTGTTTCTTGGAATGCATGTTTGATCATGTCACTGAAATTATGCAGAATTCAGCAGTGCTTTGAATCTCCATCTATTTCTAGTGCAAGCATTAAGGTTAAGATAAAGTCATGACGGTGGTTTTGGTGTTTCCACCAGTCATAGGATTGTGGAATAATTCAGGCTAAGTGGAACCTCAGGTGGTCATCTAGACTCACCTCCTGCTCTGAGCAGGTTTGGTGATGAATTTTTGTCGGTTGATTTGACTGCATTTTTTTACCCAGAGTGGACGTTTCAAACATGGATTTCATAGGCTACAACTCTTCAAAATGAGCAGATAAAGAGACCCTTTACTGGGGGCTGCTCTTAGAAAGCAAGAAGAGCTCAGTGCCTGAGGGGAAAGCAAATGGCACTCATCCAACAGGGTATTTATTGCATTACTGAAAATGGTGTCTTAAGAATCACTGATTTGGACCATGATGAAACCTTTAAAGGAGAATTGCTTTCAGCTGGAGAATCCTCTGGGGCCTGATTCTTAAAACAGGGCATTTACATAAACATTGTCAGCATGCAAATTCCTGATTTTTGAAGCATAAATGGCACATAAATGTTTTGTACAGAGCGCCTGATGTGAATTCTTTTTTGAGTCTTCCTCAATTGCAAGAGTAACATTACAACAGTGTTGGTATGCTGCCTAAATTTAAAGACATTTGTAGTAGGGAAAAAAGAATATCTATTTTCTGCATATTTGTATTATTATGCACATGCAGCTTTGTGTGTGTAGGTACTGTATGTATACATGGTTGATCCATAACTTACAAGGTTGCTCAGCTGCTAAGTTATATGCATTGAGAAATATATTGTCAACCTATGCCTTGTACATTTTATGCCTTCTAGAGACAGTTTAATAAAACCAGGTGCTTTTCCATAAGAAAAGTTCAGCAGCCATACAGAAATATGTACAGCGTGTTTCCATTTCATCTTTACATATCTTGTAATTAAAGATGTGCCAAACTCCTTGAGAATAATTCACTTGGTCAGTGAACCACATTATTCAGTGATTTGCAGATATCACAGAAGAGAAAGCTCAGGCATTTTGATTCACTCTGCAAATCAACATAGTATCCTTCCACATTATGTCTCGATGATGGTCGGCAAATTGACTCTCATTGCTTCACACCACATTGCTATGAATCAGGTCAAAGCAGCACATTTTATTTTGATCACATGCGAAATGTTAGGTGGCAAATACTGCAGTCACAAGAATTTAGCAGAATAGCTATTTACAAGGTAAATCTTGGGGAATTTGTTCACTGTTGAATTATACTTTATTAATATGCTTTAAAAATAGAATCAATAGATTCTGAGCCAAGGGCAAAAATCAATTTTGGAGACCAGGAGGCTGAAGGGAGACCTTGTTGCTCTCTACAGCTACCTGAAGGGAGGTTGTGGAGAGGAGGGAGCTGGGCTCTTCTCCCAAGTGACAGGGGACAGGATGAGAGGGAATGGCCTCAAGCTCTGCCAGGGGAGGTTCAGGCTTGACATAAGGAAATAATTCTTCACAGAAAGGGTCACTGGGCACTGGCAGAGGCTACCCAGGGAGGTGGTTGATTCACCTTCCCTGGAGGTGTTTAAGGTGCGGGTGGATGAGGTGCTGAGGGACATGGTTTAGAGATTGGTAGGAATGGTTGGACTCAGTGATCCGGTGGGTCTCTTCCAACCTGGTGATTCTGTGATTCTATGCCTGGCATGATTTGTGGGAAGCATGAGGCTTTATTTACATTAAGAAAAGTGGGCTCAATACACTGACGTATTATGGCCTGCTCTGCTGCAGTGGTTCATAAATAGAGGATCATCCCACTGCAACTGAATGCTCTGAAGTTTCCCTGCACAGTATCCATCCATCTGCTGCTGGCACTGCAAAGTAGAGAAGGAGAATGATCCCCTGAGGTACAGAGCACCTACCACAGGATTGCTGTGTTGCCGGTTGTTCAGATGTACCTCAGATCATCCCTGAAACTTCCATTTTCCCCCCTTAAAACAAACGAACAAACAAAATCCCGTTGCCCTTAGTGATGTCCTTGTGAGCTCAACACACGCGAGCCCTGAGCCCTATACAAGCTCATGTCCCCCATGTGCCCAATCAAATGGGTTTGTCAGGGGCTCTGAACAGCCATGAAAGCAAGAGAAAGGGTTTACACCAGTCATGTAGTGGGTTTCCATCATCTCGCTTTGTCTGAACGTTTAGAATATTTTTTTATGTCTCTATCTTACTAAAGAGGTGAAGTTAATGATCTCCTTTTGCCTCTGAACAGCTTTGCGTTCTTATAGTGCAGCTTCTACTGACTGAGCGATACCTCATGAATCACGTGGTGGGCAACAAAACTTGTGCTGCATTTTTGTATCCCAGCAATTGCCTGCTACTTAAAAAAATATATATGTTCTGTTTACCTACCATAACCAGAAATATGCTTCTGTCACGGTGTTTGAGTGTTTTGCTGCCGGGTGGGTTGATCTCTAAGGCTGGGCTGCTACAGCCAGCTCTGCAGTCTAGTGGGGTTTGTAGGAGCCTACTAGGAGGAAAGCAAATTGTGCCAGCGCATCGCTGGCCTGAACCCAGCCACCTTTGAAGTTTTCTTGTTGAATTTCAGTCAGAAGAGGATTACAAGTGTTGAGCTCCTTGTGATGTCTGCCTTTCAGAGAGTTTTGTTTCTCTAAACACAGAATACAGAGTAAACAAGCAAATTAATATTAGATGTGATGGAGGGAGAGATGTCCCATATTAATTCATGTGCCTCTTGGTGCATGAACCAAGGCCTCCTGCCTGTGGTGTCAAGTGTCGGACAAATGGAAGCTGTAGTGTACCTTAGCATTTCAGCAACCAGCTGCTCTGATTCATCATGAATCTGATAGAAAATGGGGTTTGACATAATAAATATCTACTGGTCAGTGTTATCCTGCATTGTTTGTGCAGTATCAGCTGTACCTCTCCCATTTTAGGGGAAACAGAAGTTTGGGGGCTCCTCCATTGATTTCATGAACTCAGCCATTTTTCATTTTCTGGATGGACTGTGTTGGTGATGAGAATTGCGGACACTTGTATTCATGTGTTAAATATATTTCTGTGTTTTATAATGCAAAAAAAATGTTACTTTTGCTTTGTGGCATTTAAATTTTTTTCCTAGAATTTAACTTGATCTTGCTGGAGAGAAATGAGGGACCCTTGTCTTCTCCCAGCAGATGCTGGATCTTTTTGAGAGTCTGTGCTGCTACCACGCTTAAGGTCATGGATGTATGGCATTCAGTGGTTTTTAAAAGATGGAATGAATATTCTAATAGCTAGGTGAGATATGGAATATTTCTTAGCTATGGACCTGGAAAGCTTGGGGGGTTGCGGTAAGGAAGAAGGCAGAGTGTTTCTGTTGCTCAGAAGGTTTAACACTAGTCGCTTCAAATCTTCTTTTGCTGATCTGCTGAAGATTGTGTAATCTCTCTAGCATGCAGATGTTGAACAAAAGAATATTACTGTAACATCCTTAATCTGTCTTTCCCTCTTCCCTTTCTTCCTTATGATCCACTCCACGTTCTCCTGGGAATTGAAAGTATAAAATGGAATTTGAGGAAAGGTGCATTTCTACTTTCCAAGAACTAATTCTCTGCAAAGAGATTATCTGTATTACTGGGAAAAGCTACTGCTCATTAGATGTCTGGCTGTAGATGCAGTTTAAGGCGATAAATAAAGTATTCTGGATCACAGCACACAAGAATATAATTAATCGGGTATTTGTTCTAATATGACTGCATAGGGATTTAACAGGAGATCAGCTGTGTTTAGTAATTTCACTGACAGCTTTATTCTTTCCCTAGCTGAAGGATTCTACCTTTTTCTGGAATACCAAACTCTGCCCTAATTTGCACAACACAGAGTCTTGCTTTTGTGTACTGCTGGAACTGTAATATGTTTGAAGAGAAACACTTGAGGTTTTAAAGCAGCCACAGGATAACACTATGTCTTTATTTAAACAAAACTCCCACTGAAATCCAGAAGCAAGATGTTCACATTCTAGAAATGGAGAAGCGCTTTGGTAAACTACTGAATAATCTGTTGGTAAAGGTATTTTAAATGCAGCTACTGAGGTAGGAAATGGATGAGAAGGTCACACGGACACAGTGAGCTTCAAAAAGAGTCCTTAAGAGCCATGATTTGCTGTTCAGAGTAGTTCAGCATGTCCATGTGGCCTGTGGTGATGTGCTTTCAGGGTGTTGGAGGTATCCCAAGTGTAAGATGCCTGTGAAATGGTTGGTGACTCCTAAGCCCCATCCAGACCGCTGTTCCCAGCCTGGTGAATAGTCCAGGAAAAGCAGCATTTCACCAAGACTCATATGTGAACACTTACGCCCATCTAGCTCTCACCCATGTGTGAGCACGCATGTGATGCTAGAGCATGGGGAGGGGGAATAATCCCTTTTAATGAGTGGCAAACTGTCTCTCCAGACAATTTGCATGGATAAGTGCAATCCATCATAATACATCACCAAAGATTAGCCTGCTTATGAGACTGATGTGTTTTGAAAGAAAAACACCAAAGTGAAATTTATTTTCAAACTCCTAAGCCTGTGTCTTTGATCAAGAAAACAAAGCATGATGTTGCTTTAGGAAGACACTAATGACTGAGAAAGAAGTGATGTGTTTAAAAATCTTGATCTGCTGTGGTAATGGTTGCAGGGCTTGCCACCAGCTTCCTATTAGTGTCTGAAAAACACCCCATGCTGTACCCTGCTGCAAAAAATTTTTATACTTGTACCTCTCATTTAACTAGAGCACATGTCTATGAAAGACTTAATTTTTTCAAGATCAACAAATATATTTCATAGTGCTTGCTGCAGAATACAAAACCTTAAGATCAGCAAGCATCAATGAACAGTAAAATACGCGGCCAAATGATTGACAGGGCAAGAAACAGACAGGTACTGTGTGTAATAGGCTAAACCCAGCCTCTGGAAAAAACATGAAAAATGGAAATTAAAACAACAGAAAAACAAAGAGCATTTCAAATTTGTCTTAATTCAATTTCTGTAGCTTTGCACATGATGTTACCCAGCCAAAAGCAAGCATAATATTTTATGAATTTAATACTACACTTCTGTATTTATATTCTCATGTCTTTTATTCTGTATCAAAGTTATATGAAAATGGAAACACAAGAGTTGACAGTGATAATATTCAGGTAATTTGACTACAATAACATTTAGGTCACATCTCAAATGTGTTTGAAACGTTAACTGCACCAGTTTGCTGATAGTTATATGAAGCCTTAGAGTTCTTATTAACAAGTAAAAGGTAAGGATGGGCAACTGGTCATCAAAGGAGAAATCCTTTTGGTTTTTATGGGATCGCTGGGAAAAGAAATCTCATTTCCCTATTGCAACATTAGTATGAACCTTTGCATGTAGGTTCCATTTACCCCTGAGCTACTGCGAAATCCTGACTGCCTGGCTCTGTGTCTCATCGCAAGTTTGGTTTCTTTACAGGCAGTCTAGTTGAAAGGAACCAGTAAAGTGAAACTGTACTTTCAATAAACACTACAAATCCAAACATTTCCTTCAGTCTAATTGTACCTATTGCTTTTCCACACATGATTGTGGTTTTCTTCTTCCCTGTCTGCCTGACTTATCTCTGTATCACATGCTAAGACAGTCAACTAGAAAAAATAAAACTGATGGTGAGTTGCGAGTCTTACCTGAAGGAACTGGTTGTTTTCTCCTCCATTTTAAGAGGATTTGCACTGATTTCATAAAAGTACCAGGTGATATGGCCTTTTTGAGCAATGTAAACACTATATTGAGAGGTCTCTAGCGAGTACAGTGAAAACCTTTTAGCTAGTAACAAAGTGGACATAAATAAGGCATTAGAATTATTACAGCATCTTTCATAATTAACATTGCCGTGAAGCTGCAAGGTCTAAAGGCTGTACAGGTACTATTTTATTACTCCTAAAAATTCAGCAAGTGAGGTACATTTTCAACAAGTTGTCAAAAAAAAAAAAGTCTATCCTTTCAGCCTTTTTGGAGTAGGAAGGCAATTGCAGAGCAAGCGATCTCCCTCGCTTTGGCTTCTGCTCCTCTTTGCCATGTGATGCTGAAAAATCGCTCAGCCATCAACGTTTTGGTTTGAATTCAGCTGCAGTGTACAATCGGTCTTTGGATTTGCCCTGCTTGCATTATTTGTCAGCAAAATGAATACATATGTGCAAATCACATTTATATTTCTGTGGTGAGTAAATCCTTTTCATGCTCTGTATCCCAAACCTGGTCTGGGTCTAAATATTGAAGGAGACTGGGAAGGTTGTTACTGCTCTGATCAACACTGCGTGTCTACCTGTAAGCGTTTTCATTCTCATTTCAATACACTCTTTACTATCAGTAGGGTTGTCACTCAGTTCAAAGGTATAAAACATCAGGAAATAAATGGGCATCCAAAAGACTGTCCATTTTCCTCATCTCTATCAGCTAGTCCAGTACCGTCTTTCTACAACTACTACTTCTCTTATCAATCTATGGCTTCACATTGTAATATAATCGCATCCATTCAAATGCAAAGATTTGCAGGGAAATAGCTTTGAAGGGGCTGAAACAAAACATTCCTCTCTAGGATTTGTTCGCTTTCTGGTTTATTGACCTGGGTGTCTCATTTGTTGGGTTCCTCTAACCATCTGCATGTAACTTGTACATTCTGGTGGGATTGAAAATGTGAAATATGTGAATTTGTATGACTCGGCTGGATAGTTGCCGAGGTGCTGTCTGTTCTGGATGGCAGATGTAGCAAGAGGCTGGGGAGGGGCTTTGAGCGATATTTAGAAAGACTGGCTTGCCTGGCGCTTGGTGTAAAAGCAAATATGGTCACAAGAGAAGAGACTGCCAAAAAAGCAACATGTTAACATCTGTCCCATATAAAATACCTTATTTCTCCTTCCATTGTACAAGGTTCACTTTCTGGTTTCAGCCTGTAAAACTGCGAAGCTGGTAGGGCATTTACAGTTTTGTGAATACCTGTGTTGAAAAGCTCAAACCTGTTTTAAGAGACCTATGTTCCCAGCTATCTAGTGCATTTAACTTTTGAATTAAGTCTTTTTTTTTTTACTGAATCTGGTATGAGATACTGATTTCATGTTTACTGATAAACAGGGATATTTCTTTTTTCACTAAATAAAATCTTAAGCGCTGCTGTTTAGGCCACACTAACCTACCCTTACTTCTATTTTTGAGGCAGGGTTGGCGATTTGTTTGCATTTGAAGT
Source organism: Coccyzus lansbergi (assembly GCA_033558105.1). Lineage (NCBI taxonomy): Eukaryota > Metazoa > Chordata > Aves > Cuculiformes > Coccyzidae > Coccyzus > Coccyzus lansbergi. The sequence continues at coordinate 2,289,314 of JAUMJK010000426.1, read as the reverse complement.
TTCTAGTCTCGAAAGATTTGCTCACAAGATTATAGGTACAAAGACATACGTACATATATATATATAAAACCTCTTATTGATGGGTTTCACTCTGATGTGGGTCATCTCTAGGATACTCATAAAAAATAACTAAAATATGAAGTTCAAAGCATATTTTTTCTGGGATCTCTGTTGAGAATAAATATTGACGTTTGCAACTCAGAAGGTTGGAGGCCACTAAACTGACCTGTTTGCAATTGCCTAGAAAAGGTGTATGTCTGTGACTGTTATCTACATACTGTGTTCTTCTCCAGTGACACAGAGTCACGAGTCTTGAGCAGTAACTAACACTGTCCCCAGCACTGGGAAGGGTTCCTTAAAAAGGGCAGGTACATTGGGTCAGGCACTAAACAACCAGGAATACAAGCTGTGCAGTTCCTAACCCAGAGGTCATCTGTCTAGGAAGATGTTAACATCAAAAGCTGGTGCCAGGGCCCATCAAGTCACTTGACAGTGACAATGTGGTTGGTTTACAGCTGGCTGCGTTTTACACACTAAATAGCAAGGACACCTGGTTAAAACATGACCTTTATGTGTGGTGCTTACTTTAAAGAAAGAGAGTTTTTAAATTGGAATAAAGCAAAGTAAAGAGGCAAACCACAATATTTTGACAAAAGGAATTTGCCACGCATGACTAGGAATTATGAAAAGGTTTAGTTTTGGAGGAAGTAACTAAAATTAACTGTGTAGAGCTAGTAAACAGGTAGAGTGAGAACGCTAGACTTGTTTTTTCTAAGAATGGTCTGAGGGAGAGGTGGTATACTTGGGAGTGGGAGAGGATGATGCTTTTCCTTTTTACCTTGACCTTTGTTAAGATGAAGTCAGTGAGGATTATGTTCAATCGTATCTAGTGCGCCTGGAATATTAGAAAAATCATCATTGGTAGTAAGAGTGTGAATAGCAATGTGCTAATGATAATAAGATTATGCTGCTTAGATCAGAAGCTACCCAAAAATAATGTTCATAATGATGAAAAAGTAAACTTGAAAAAAGCTAGATTTTCTTTATAGACTTAGGTAATTTTATTTTGTTTGTTTGTTTGGATGCTTTCTCAGTGTTTTGCAGAAGGTATTTCTGAAATACATGAAACTGTCGTGTGTTATCGTTCTTGCCAATTTTTTTTATAATTAGTTCAACATGGCACTAGACCTCTAAATGACCCTCGGTGCTGTGTGGCAGATTGTACTTTGTAGGTTTATATGAAATAGCAGGATAAGAGTCAGCCTGGGAGCACTCTGGTGAGTTTCAAAGTGGAAAAGTCTCTGTGGGGCAAATGTTTGCGATAACTACAACTTTATTAAAACTTTTGAAGGGAGTGAGTAAAATGAGACTGCAGAACTTCATCAGTGACTGAATTTCTCCCAGTGGCTATCTTTTTGGCTGAAAACAGAATTCAAAAGAGAGCCAGGCCCCAGGTTTTCATAGTGTTAAACCTCATTTTGTTGACTACACTAGGGTAAAGTGAGTGTAAATCATTACCATTTTGGTTTAGTGTTTTATACTGTTATAAGGAAACGAGAGTAGGTAGGGGCAGGCAACAGTCTCATGAACATACTGAGCCATCTTGAAGCAATTGTATGACTTAAGTAGCTACATGTCCAACCATGGTTACCTGAGACCTTTAGATATCTGGAAATGGAACAGTGGATGTTTGTGCATCAGACCTAAGCTCAAGTGAAGTGAACTCAGTGTAAAAGGCTTCTAAAAGCTAAACAAACTCTATTGGTTGCATACAAGGAGTTTTCCCCAAACAGAAGAAGCAGGAACATTGGTTATTGTAGTCTGTGTTTTGCCAGTGCAGGAAGGTCCCTCAAAATATTCATCCCTTAAACATCCAAGTGGACTGTGGTGGTTCAGGGTCTCCTAGGCACTTAACCTCCTACCAGCTGTACCAGAAAATTCTGCAGAAACATGTCATTTAAACACATCCTGTGAATGAACAGACTAATTCATTAAAATCCAGAATATTACATCTAAATAATAGTAAAAAATCATCAGCTTTCTCCTAGCAATTTTATTACTTTATGGTTGACTCTAAGACAAACCAACCCAGTAAACATGAAATCATGGTTGGAGGCTGCAGAATCAAGGAATCAGATAAATGTGTGGTGTAAATGTAAGGAATAGCTGAAAGGCAGATATTGAAATGGTGCCTTCTGGTCCGAGTGATTCAAGGAGACCAAATAGGTTTCAGGAAAAACAAAGTTCTCAAAAGAAGGGATGTTTTTAGGAGAATCCTTTTAATGCTATCATTAAATCGAATTAAATTGAATTAATTGGACTCAATAGACCTTTAAGGCCTTCAGTCTCAAAATCCCAGCCATAACCTTGGTTCCACTTTCTAAATGTTAAAATCTTGCCTTTGGCCCTGTGCATATAAAACCTTATATGTAAGAAACAGTTGTGTGGAGTCACTAGTACCTCTCCAACTTCTGGGATCATTTTGAGAAGGAGACTGCTTCTGAAAATCCATATGATCATCATTTGGGAGGAAAATACTTCATTTTCTTGGGAAGAAGAGCTTTGAGAGTGAGAAAAAAGATGGCAATAATCCAGTCCTGGATTTAATCTCTTTGTTTTTCCTGCAGTTATACCAGTTTCCCCTCAGCTGATCCTTCAGATAAGTGATTTCTCCCTGCTGTAAAGCTTTATTCTTCTCACTTAATTGTACAGTTTTTCCTACATCATTAGGCTATGATGCACCACTTTCATAATAATAGCAGCATAATTTTAACCAGAATTTATAAGCTGTTCATATATCCCCTCAAATTACTTAATGCATCTTGTATACCTTCAGTATGGTCTTTTTAGTTATTGCTTACAGCTGTAAAAACTATTTCGTTTGGATGCATTTTGTAGTTCGTAATCTTTATAATCTTACCAGAATTGTCTTCACAAGTTGCTTTCTAGTTACTATTGGTTAGTGTCTCATTTGAAGATGTGAACCTTTTCTTATTAGGATTAGTGGTTTAAAAGTAAGGGAGACAGCTCTAGATAAAATTTCAAATTTTACTTACATTTGTTTGCATGAAAAAAGTGAAAGTTTGTTTGGAGAAACACCAAGGCAGTCTGTTTTGCCTTTTTTCATATTTTAATTCCTGGATAGCGTTTCAGAAAAAGTCCTGTAAGAAAATCCTTCTGTTTACCAAGTCAGAAAACTCAAGTAAGCTGTTGGGTTTAGTCATTAACTGCCAGACTGATGACCTGGGAAGAGGTGCCTGAATGTCTAACTTATGCTGGAAACTTTTCCTCTTTGAGCAGCTGAAGATGTGTCCTTTACTAAACTAACAGTCAGCCTTGAAAGGAAAGTACATGAAGCATAGAGCAGCAAATTAATTCAAATTAAAAAGAGAAATGGTATCGACTCTTTGCTTTAAACTCAAAGCCAGTATTAATTCTTCTCTTAAATTTAGACTTCAAGTGCCTTCACACTATGGACTACATCGTAATGTAGTTTTTCATGGTCGACTCCCATCTCACTGCCTACCTCATAAAACTCATGTGGCAGCTGTAGCTGTGGACTAATAGAAAGACTGGAAGATGAAAAGTATTTAATGTTTTTAGCTGCCTTTTTAATAGAATTCAAGAGCTGGGAATGGGAGATCTCCAGAGAAAACAGTTTCAGAAGTTTGTTGTAAAGACTGACTTCTTGGGTAAACCTTCATAACTGAACAGCAGTTCATGAAGTAGTATCAATCAGTTTGACTGGCATGCACAAAATGCAGGGTTTTCATGAGATAAAGGACATGGTGTTTTCTTTCTACTGTACCTTACAATAAAAACTGAAATGAGTTTTTTGTTTGTGTGGTCCTATACATTTTTGAACTCCAATAATTTAGTGCAGTGCACAAATGAGAACTAACCCAAGTATGACATACTATTAAAAAGAAACCTTATCTTGATCTTTATCCTTCAGAATTGCATCATTTGGGGATCTGAAGTTTGCCGTTAATTCTCAACCAAATCCCAGCAAAGTTAGAGAGGGTGAATTTTGGCTTCTTGCTTAAAAGAACGGAACTTTTATTAGCTTTGTAATAAATATTCAATTTGAACAAAATTGTAGTCAATTTTAACAAGAGTGCTCATTTTTGCTTGCTTTTGGTTGCTTAAGGTTTTAAAATAGAAATAGAGAACGTTTCATTTTATACATGTATATAAACTAAAATGTCCCATCAGAACCTGAATGCATAAGAGTTCAATGATGAAAACACCAGCCAAAGATTGCATTTCAAACTTCTTGAAGCCTGTAGCATTACTGTGGACTGTACGAATAATGTGCATTTTAGTTTCAGTTAGCTAGTTATTCTGGAGGATGAAGTTGGGGAAATTAACAAGTCCTATTTAGGTCAAATTATACATATGGGACATAAGTATAATAAAAGTAGTTTGGTTTTAGTTCAAACTTAAACTTTGTTTAAGCTTTCTGTTTTAAAGAAAGCTTCAAAACAAGAATGTTTAAATTTTCTAAATGAGATACTGTATTTTGAGCTGGAAGTAAAGTCACAACACACTATTCTTGCTCCCAAACCTTATCTACTTTGCCTTTTATTTCTCTAACTAGAAGCTACCTATTTTAAAGACCCCCATACAAAGATGGGAGATGCAGGAGTCCATGATTACCTTATTAAATTTTGTAAACTGAGGTTTGTGACATGAAAGGTAATCATGAATTAAATAAGTTCTGTAGGACTCTGATTTATAACTGAGCAATTCAAAAGTGCTTATTGCAATTACAAAGCAGCTGCCAAAATCTCATAAATGACCATGTTAGTCATATTTTTTTCATCTTCAGAAGGAATATTTCTTTCTTTTATTAATATAAAACCACAATGTCATCATGTCACCCATGCATCCACTGTGTAATTATTCCATTTTAAAGATAAATCCATTGTCTTGGGATGCATCCATCATGGATGTCACCTTTTGCGCAGAAGGTGAGACACTAAATGGACACCTTTTACTAATATTAATTTCTATATAGTCATCAATTGCGAATAGACTATCCATTGTTCTCCTTTGACAGAGACAGGCCAATGACAAAGATTAAATTATCCATCTTTGTGGAAGCGAGGGATTTGCTTCGAAGAGTGCTTCAAGATCTTGGTTTTCTGGCCTGAGTGTATTATATTATCTACAATTTGTTCATTTTAAACACTGATCAATTACAGCAGAAGATTGCAGATTACTTGTTCTTCATTGAAACGAAAGGTCAGGAATTAGAGAAGCTTTAAGTTTCTCTCAGAAAGATTTTTAGTCAAAAAGAAAAGAAAGTGCCTGCTTATGCCTCTTCCCTACTGTGTTAATCTGACACTCAAGGGCTCTTCCTGGATCTTCTGCCAACCTTATCTCAGATTCTCATGCAATTTAAATGACAATTTATAGTGCTCATTTAAATTATGCAGGAGTGTTATGCTCAGAATAGACTGAAGGGTATGTTTGGAAACTTGCTAGAGCCAGCGCAGGAGCCATCAAGGCCCCAGTGCCTTTAGCAACTGATAGGCAATTTTATCGTATTTACAGAACAACCTAAACTTGTTGTTGTTGTTTGAGAGGGGCAGACATGCTGCATATAGTCGTACTTTCTTTTTTTTACCTTAGTGTGGTGAGTAGGAGCATGAGATGACTCTTTGCATATACTGACATGGGACAAGTTCTACTTAGGGTGAACCAGATCAATCACCTCTAAAGATATTTTCCCATTCCATTTGGATAAGTCTTCAGCATTTTGTATTTGAGAGGCGTTTACAATTAGAATTCTTCATCATCTCCAGGAATCCATCATATATTCACAAAATTCCATAGAATAATTGAAAAGAAATTGAAAGGTTAAAATCTTGGTTTGGGAAGGTACTTAACTGGTGCAGAGTTCAGTGCCAGCATAGGCTCAGGCAAGTATGGAAGAAAGAATCCAAATCCCATCGAAAGAATTACTTAAATTAGTGGGTTTTTAGTAAAACCTAACCACCTCATAATTTCCTATGCATTTATGCTAGCACGTGCATTTAGAGTAGGCATTTGTAAAATTCCTAACCAAATCCATAGGTAGCTTTGCTATAAAATAAAATTACTCAGTAATGCAGTTACCTGTTTCTTTTCCCACCAGATGAATATTTTCCATAACCAACTTTTTATTTCTCTACCACTAAGAAAGATGTTATCCCTAACTTTAAAAGTTTTTCAACTGAGTGCTACCCTCACTACACTATTGGTTCCTTTTATAGTGTCACAGTTTAGTGTTATTTTACAGCAGAGACATACAAAGGAACAGACAGTATGCAAAGAATGCTATGAAAAGGAATTGCATTTTTACCATAATTAAGACGCAGTTATTGAAAGGACTGATATGTGAGAAACTTGATACAGATCTCAGAGAATACTTTAAAAACATCTCTGTTATACTGGAGCATACATGTACTTGTGATAAATATGCAGATAATGAGAGGCCTCACAATAGAGTGTGTGTTAGGCTTAGTTCGAAATGGTGGCCCTTTGTTTAGTTCTGTTACTTTAACATACTGACATCAAATGTAGCCTGGTTAACAAAAACTAGATTTCTTTATCAACACCTTTCTTAGTTGCCTGGCAAATAAGAAGTTTTTCCTCAATCTGTGTACAGTGGCCATTCCTGATGTTTATTAATTTGCATTTCGTTAAAGGAAATTTTGGGAGGAACAACAGACAAATGCTGTCCCAAGCTTGGTGTTCTATACATTTGCCATACATCAACATACTATGTGTGTCCAGCCTTTACTGTGACCGGACTTCTTTGGACAATAATTTGTGTAGTTGTTAGGAGGGGAAAACTTCGTTCTGGAGTAACTACTGTTTCTTTTTGACTAGGTGACCTACAGTGGCCAACCATCACAAAAGGACATTAGTTATGAAGTTGGCTAGGAATACTATTTTATTAGGAGAAGAAGAAAAGGATAAAAAAGGCTCTACTTGAGTGTGGATCTTTTCTTTAGTCCTAATTAGAACCACAATCCATCATGCTGGAAAGTTTCTATTCATTTTGGTGATTGGGGACATGACAAATGAATCTCAGAATAAATGGGATGTCAAGGCAGAGCAGGAGATGGATGTGTTATGCATGGGATGAATGTAATAAGTACAGTTAATGTTGGCAACCAGCCAGTCCCATTGCCTCACACTGGGTGAATTGCCCCAAGGCTCTGACCAGGGGTAAAACAGCAATAAATGATTCCTCTCATCTTGCGTTTATTAGAAAATGAACACCTTGTCAAGGTTAATTTTCTGTTTTCTTGTCACTTCGCTTCAGGGACAGCAACTAATTGAATATTAGTTAATTGTTTCTAATAAAATGCTGATAATTAGATATCTCTTTTCATGTAGCTGGCCTAGCTCCTCTCTTTAATTTCACTTCTCTTTTGGTAGCCTCTGTTTCTCACACAGTTGCGTCGAGATTGATTATCTGCAGCGAGCAAGAGGCCAAGCAAGAAACTTCATTTAAGATTAATTTCAGGGAAACTGTTTTACAATTTTTCTAAATTGAATATAGTCTTAATTTTAGAGTGTTAGGGGTTGTATGTCTTCAAAGGTTCCTTTGGGATAATTTATTATGTATCAAATAATCAAAACCACTCTTGAACGAGGATGCTTAATGTGTCTAAAGGCGCTCTTTGGATTTAGCCATACCAATAGGACTGGTTTTGCTCATAAGCGTTGGAGAGGGAAGGGAGGCATTACCTGGCAAGTATGCTAGATTGTCAGTAATGTAGTATCTTTATTTATTATTAAGGCATTCCTAGAAAGGATTCTTTTTTCCTCTTCATATCACTTCTTCCAGTTCTCTGTGTTCTCCAGGCGCCCTTGATAGTTGCAGTAAGCATATAGTACACATAGATGTTTTCCCCTAAACTCTTGAAAATCAAGGCAGCAATAACTGTGTAAGTTCGTGCTAGCTCCCAGATCAAGATGTGCCCTCCTCACACTAACGTGGATGAGATTCAGATGTGTGCTTAAGTTTATTTGAATTGCAGTCTGTTCTTTGGATCCATTAAAAAAAACTGTCCAAAATCTAATATCTACAAGAAAGCTGCATGCTGTTTTTCAGGAAATCTTTACTAGCTAATAATGCCTCTAATTTTAGTTGAACTGTGATGACTTGCATAAACTGAAGAGTGATCCCACAGGACCATTCTCTTCCTTATCTGGAGTAAACCATAATATAGCAAATACACTCCAACTTAAGTTGCTGACAAGCTGAGGATTGTTTAGTTGTAGTGATGCTGCAAGCAACTATTTCTGCAGCTTGCTGATGGAGAGGTGTGGGTGTCTGGTAAGATAGAATAACAAAAGGCCACAAAGGATCCAGAATAAGTACCAGGCTGGTGCTTATTTGGCAAAACGAGAAGGGACACTTAAAATTCCTTTCCCTTTAGCCTCTATCTCCCCCTTCCTTATCCCACCCCCTAAACCAGCTTTGGTTGTTTGAATTCCCCTGGGGAGGGGATGAAGCTGTAGCATCACCAGCTCTTTCAGTTATTGACTTGGGTAAAGATATCAGGGGATGGCTGTTTGCACTCCAGCAAAATGCTGAACAGCTCAGTGTAAGAACTGCTGAGTTGGAAAAAGAAGCTGGAGAGAGATGAAATGAATAGTGAAAACACAGAAATAAGCAAGTGGAACATAATGCAAGCAGAATTAGAGTACTTGGAGTCTGTCCTAAGTTATTCCTGGCCAAGTTTGTCCCTTCAAACAAATAAAACAACCTGAGGGAGCAATTTGGCCTACCATGCATGCATTTGGACGCTCTGAAGAGAAGCAGAGTAACCCAATTGCATGGACTGACAAAAACTGTAACAGCTTTTCCATCCTATTTTTTGTTCTAAGAGATGTTGAAAATAATATTTGGATCATATACAATCCTTGTTAAAATCAACTTACTACGTTTTTACTAGCTTCATAATGTACCAATTATTTAAAAACACGTCAGCATGATAAAAGGTCAGATTCTGAATGAAGATAGGTGAGTGCTTGTCTTAAACCTGCCTGAAAAGTAGGTCTATAAGACTTTCTAAACTTTTTTTTTTTTTGCTAGCAGACCCCTTGACTTAGCAGGAATTGGACTAGCAGTTTCCAAAGAATGCAGCGTGTTTGGATATGACTATACAGTCATGCACGATTGTAGTTCATATAGATGCATCTGGGCCGGTTTTAAATTAGGAGTGTAACCCGAGTGTCACGGAGCTCAGCAAGGGTCAACATCCTTGCCCAGTCTCTCAGGTACATCTTACACTGGTTGAGCTGTGTGTTTATATGCTTTGTCCTTGCTAAAGAGGGTTGAAGGACCTTTATCATAAGAGAAGTAAACCAAAAATCTTTCTCTCTGATTTATTCTTTATTAGAGAACCTGAAAGAGAAGTTCTCTGCATGGGAAGAGTGATTTACACTGCTCTGTAAGAGAAGGATTCAGGAAAAATAATAGGGAAATGAGAGAAAGACAAGCAAAAGTTTAATTGTTATTGTATTCATTAATCTTTCAGTGAAGAGTACAGTTAATATCTTTTCCAAGAGAATCTAGCCCATAGAGCATCAGAGGATATGGACTGATCTGTGAACCTCCCTCATAAGTACCTTGGTCTTTTTTTAAATATAAATCAAATAGTTCAGTAGCAAGTCCTTCTAGATTGGTAAACGTCCTCATTTAAAGTTTTACTACTTGGCAGATGCAGAAAAGTATCAGTTTTCACTGTAAAACATAGCACATCTTTCCCTTGAGGGAACCTCATTAAAAGCTGTAGCAGTAGCGTATCGGAGGGAAACCCATCCTTTACCATACCCTAGTATGTTTGCTTAGTTAAGCATGGGGGTTTATTTTCAGTCAATGCTAACCTGTAAAGTTTTCTTGGCACTTCTGGATTCAGTGGCAAGTTGTACTGCGTGTATGTGGCAGAGAAGAGATGCATCGCAACATCGTGGTTGCCCTCCAAAGCTTTCTCCACATGACGAGATAAATCCTTAGCAGAGGTGATTCAGGCTTCACGTGTACATGGTAGTCCTCAGTTAAAGAGAAATTACCAATAAAGTGAAGCACTGTTTCTAATGCCAAACGATAATTGTGTGCTTATAGTTGACCATAAATTTCATAATCAGTTGCATTCTGCAGCTGGAAAAATATGAGTATGCAAAATGTTTTTAAATTATTACTCTTGAAGGATCATAAGACAAAGATTAGTTGTCTAAATCTGTCTCATAAACAAATTAACACAGTGCTGCTTTCTGTTTAAAGTATGATTCTTGTCGGAAGGATTAAACATGTTAAATCCAGCTAGAATATGCTGTGATCATGTTTTTTAGCAAAGCTGCAATAATCAGACATTTACAACTAATAAATCGGTACTCTAATTCCTCTGCAATAAGGCTTTGAAATATAATCTGTCATTTCAGATTTATAGAACATGACTTTTCATAATTATAATTCTCAAATGCACATTACTAGTTATAATTAAATTCACTTTCAAAAAATCTGAAGCATTTTTGTGGATTATCTGCTCATATTATGCTCTAATGGTAAAATTAATGTATAATTTGTTGAATAAATTTGGTTAGTTCTTGGATAGAAAAATATGCTCCACTATTGATCAAGTCCTGGAAACTTAGATAAGAAGAACAAAAATGTGTACTGTATATCTTAAGAGGCCTCTAACAAAGCCAGATCAAACTCAATCATAGGCAAAAAGAGGAACTTCCCTCCATAGGAGAAAAAAAAAATGAAAGGGTTTCAACTAATTTAAAAGAAATTAAAAACATTAAATTATAGCTCGATTAGAAAAGACGTTAAATGTTGGCTCTGGTTAGGGTGTAACAATGGATTAAATTATAAACTCATTCAACTGAAGAATGATTCCCTATTCATGGGAACAAGTATATTTATTTGTGGTTGTTGGTTCAATAAAAGCTGAAGTGCATCACTTACTCAGCTTAAGGTTTCTCATTAATAAGATACCTAAGAACCTAATGTGTTTCTTGCCTTTATTATCACAACTGCATTATTATTTCAATAAAGTGGAAGCTCAGGCTTTAAAATTTCGTTTCTGAAGTTAGTGGGGCAAATCCCTGCTGATCTGTTGTGGAAGCTGGAAGGATACTCATCAAATGGCCATTCCTCACAATGTATTCTCTTCTTCTGCCACTGTCCCACCAGCACAACCAGTAGGTGACCAGTGCATATAGTAGAAAATTAGCTGTTACACTGAATGGTCTCCTATTGTCCTATTACACCCGTCTTATGGCCTCCTAACACCATGATCTCCTATCATCCAACCTTGTGGATTCAACCATCCAGCCCTTCTCATGTCCTACCCTTTCCTTGAAGCCTGAGAGACAATAGACAGCAGTGAAGTGCAGTAAATACATAATTCAGAGGTAATATGTACCCAAATTAATGCAGGCAGATCTGGAAGCAAAATTATGCAGCTGAAAATCAAGGTCATTTAGGGACAGCTTGGCACTTGACTACCATCTTTAGTTTGCATCTTAATGATATAGATGAATAAACTTCCATTGTACAGCGAAAGTAAAAGCAAAATCACTTACTTGAAAATACCGGAGTATTTAATCATGTTTTGATCAAGTGCTTATCATCTTGAGCAATCCAAGAGGAATACCTCTTGCCAGTATAAGATTTCTTTGTCAACCATGTAGTCAGAAACAGAAATTCAGGAGAACTCTGTCAGAGTGGAGAGGGATGTGAAGGGCTGCTATTTTTGCTGACTATCTGTAAGGATAATGACAGCAAACATATCCAGGTATGGGTCTCATTGCTCCCCGTGTCAGCTGGCGACCTGCAGCTGCATTTCTTAGGACAACTTCTAGGTGGAGGTATATGCACACCCCAGATGATGCCAATCTATCTATGTCTAATCTGTCCACTTCATTAGGAGTCTGAAATAGTGCCATTAGAAGATATTGTTGCCATTCCTAAAAATAACAACATGCTGGTTTTAAAATTAGCTGAAAAGCTAATTAAGATGTACAGTCTGATGCTGTTAAGACTGTCTATGTTGTCTTCAGATGTTGGGGAATCTAGCAGAAACTGGTGCTGTTCCACTTTACAGGTGGTGCAAGTGTAGCAAATGGGGGAAATTGGTTGTTTGGCCTTCAAAGACAGAATCACAATTTCTTGTATTTTATTTTCTCTCTACTTTCAAGATTCAGGCAAATGTAGGATGGTGAATGAGTAATTATCCGTGTCCTCTGCTTCATATTTGAATGCGAGATATTATGCAGGTGATAAGATTGTTCATAATTTTTATAGCGAAAGAAACGTTGCATTCCGATAGGAGGTTTAAATAAGATCAGGCTTTATTCCTATAGTACTCTGCATCAGGTGAATTTGGCAGTTAAGCCAGAAAGCTTCCATAGTTTGTTTCATGCAGCCACTGAATGTTCCATATGCAGCTAGGGCCTGTGACCTGCTCTCCTTCCATCTTCTGAGTAGAGTCATAAACTCTCTGAGTTGTCTATCTTATCAGAATGGATGAGATTGAGGAATAAGTGATGTGTAAGTGATGACTGTAGAATTGAGCGTCTAACAAGATTAAAAAAAGTGCATGAGGGTATGAACAGCAGGGAATTACTGTGTGTCAGCAGGGGCTATGAAGGATACAGCTATATATTTCATCTGTGTATCTGCTTGCTTACTCCAGCCTGTGCAAAAAGGGGTTGATGGGTTTGGCTCTTGCCTTACAAATCTACACTGAGCTTTGATTTGTTAAGTACCATAGGAAAATTATAAAGACAGGATCAAATCTATCCTTATTTTCATCTTGTCTGTGATAGTGCCATATCCTTTTACTCTCCTGGTTTGATCATATTTTTCATGATTTCCTCAGGACATATAATGTATCACGTGATAGTGCTGAATTCATTATAAGACCTGTGCTGGTTTTTTCCTACCAAATTCTGAAAGTTTGCTTTGGCTTCGTGAGAAGACATTGAAAGAATCTTTCTCATGTGAGAAATGTGTTGGGAATGTTGTCTTAATAGCTTACTTTATGCTTCGTAAGATGAATTTACCCCAATAAAACTCAAACCCAAATCACTGAAGAACAGCTTTTTTTTCTAGAAAACACAGAACAAATAACTCATGCACATCCTAGGGCCTTGGCAATTGATATCCATTAATAATGCCTTAGGATGGAGAAGATGCCCATATTTGTTGAAGCAGTCTTTTCCTCAACAACAACAAAGTTGTAAGCATTTATACCTTAGAAAATGGATTGCAGATGTGCCATCCCCACTCTAAATACATTTGGGGATGTCTGAAATATATGATTATTTTAAGTCAGAAAAATGTATCTCCCCTGACTGCTTATGTGATACAGTTAGACTTTGCAACAGAGTTGACTTCAGTAGGACTTTGAGGTTCCAACCTTCATGCATCAGAGACCAGGACGTGAATCAGCCCTGGGACCATCATAAAGGTTCCACCAAAGAAAGAATATACTTATCTTCCTGAAACAGTTCTGACAGAAAAAGAAATATTTGTGTTTTTAATCTGGAATTCATATATTTTTTTTCCTGAGCATCACATATCCTGCTGGAGAAATTGTCAATTATTTATTTAAGTACTGCAGAAAAATCAAGGGCACATCAAGGCAATTCATACCTTTTGATGCAGTTGAAAATGTTAAAATTCCACTCTGGCAAAATGCTCTCAATTTTTTTTCTGCCTCTGAACTTTACAATACTTTCCTTATTTTTGCTGGGAAACAAATGCATCTGTTTTCTTAACAAATGGAAGTGTTTGACTTACAGATGCTGCTTTTCAAATCAAAGCCTACTAAAAATCTGATGTGGCCAGAGAACATGTCGCAATTTCCAGTTAGTGGATGAGATCCTTTTCTGTAGCTGTACTGTGTGTCTTGGCAAGCGTTTGATTGTGCAAATATCCCTCCCCCACATTTATCAGCACAAAGTTTCTAAGCTCTGCTGTTGAGATACAATGAAAGAAATCATTGCTTCATTTGGAAAAGAACAATGTAGGAGAAGAAACTGGTTTTCTAGTGTCCCAGATGTTTTCATTTCTGTTTTCCAGAGCTTGAGCATCATCCTGATGTAAGAAGGATAGGTCAGGGTGCTCCTCCTACCGCAGGAATGGTGTCTGGTGGAGGAGGTTCTTCCTTGAAGGAAGGAACTGGAAGCATGTTCTGAAATGTGTGTCCTGCTGGAAAGAGAGAGGAAGAGGCATTGTTGATGGGTGAAGCAAATACATCAGTGACTCTTTTCTATTAAAGGATGTGTGACGCTGGGGGTGAGCTGATGACCCTAGAATTCAAAATTTGCAGTAAGAGTTGGAGGGGAGGGAACAGAAGCGAAGGGCTAATTGTCATTGTTTTCCTTCAATGCTTCCTGCAGTGACCCCAGCAGTTTGACAACATTGACAGTATTTCATACAGTGAAGAAATACTGTAGGGTATTTGTTATGGAATTCATTCAAGATGGGATTAGCATCAGTGTGATGTTAATGATGAGTTCTTATACGTCTGGACTCTCTCTCCTTATTTTGTGATTTGACAAGAATACGTAATTAAGAAACTTCAATATGGGTCTCTAATTCACTTGTCTCCAGGTGTACGTTAACGTAGATATGAATATAATATAAGTTTACTGCACGCAAACCATTCCTGAATAATGTTTTGTACATACCAGCTGTAATGTCTTTGGCTACAGTGCATTTAAAGATGAAAGAGGAGATTTGCACACTGTCTTTATTGTAATGGTTTATTAACAAACATTGAAAAACAGCAATTTTTTCTTTGCTAACCCACTTCTTAATAAGTCAAAAAAGACTTATTTAAATATAGAGACCTATGTGTTAGCTGCAGGCAAGTTATTTTTACAATTAACTACATCATTAGAAACCTATCACATAAATATGTCACTATGGATAATATATAACTACTATAGTCTCCTTAAGACTAATTCAGTAGAAAATTCGTAATTGTTGTGGTATGTCCTTTAGAAATAATAAAATTCTTGGCTTTAGAAAGGAACAAGGAGCTGGCTGGTTTGGAGAAAGACAATGAAATTCTTCCTTTTTTCATTTGTCTGGTTTTAGTTCCCCTCTTGTCTTCTAAACACCAAAGAGATTCCGAAGAAATTCTTCCTGTTCAATATATGTTTGTGTTGTGATTCAAATCACACAAGACCTTGGCCAATTCTACAAGCTACCTTCTCCAAAGCAGATGCCTACAAGGCCTTCAAGCTCCTATCTGTAAGAAGCTGGTACCCAGGAAGAATATAATAGTATAATTTCCATTTACCTGATTACATAATTTGTGACGGAACAGAAGCTAAAGCTGTTAGAAGGATTTTCTCTGTCCTTGCATTTACAGCAGCCAATGGAGAGGATGTTCTGGTAGTCTACCTGCTTCACAAGAAGAGTCAAGGAGGTTAGTGAGCTCTGTGATCCAGTGTTTCAATTGAGTATTTTAAGGTTAAATTATTTGTCAGACAGTTTTCAAGTTTTTCATTGCTCAAACAGGGATAACTTAGTCAAGTCATGACATATCTGCCTGCTTTGTGGGGCCACGTGATTGACAGTCATCATTTGATTTAGCATTCATTTAAGTTGGAATTGAGGTCAGAGTTTGATTCCACTGGTCCATCCTAGACCTGCTATAGTGACGTCACATGAAAGTGATGCATATTGTAATGTTAAATGAGATCTCTGGGATTACAGAAAAGAATATGTCTGTAAGAAATCCACGTAGTGCACGTGAGGTTGACAGGAAAGGGAGCCTAACATCTCTGCTATTAGAAGTCCAACTCCTCTATTTTTTTCAGCTCTAAAAATATAATAGAAATAAAAAAATTGAATAGTTGGTGGAACTAAGAAACATAATGTGGACTATCCTCCAACAAAGGGAATACAATATACTGATCTAAATAACTTCACCTTCCCTGTGAAGCGCCAGGAGGTAAGAATATTTGACACTGCAGGAAGCCTGTGCTCAGCACCGTACAAGACAGATCCCTGTATCAGTTTAAATTTCCCAATTCTGTTCACAAGACGTGGCCTTTCTAATCATTTTTTTTTTCCTTCAAAGAATTGTTAAATGGAGTCAGTTTTATGTGAGTAAGTCTTAAAAATATTCTAGGAACGGCAAACTAGTGCATAAAATGTGTTGCCTGCCTCCTCCCCCTGTTTTCTTTCAAATAACTAGAGGTCATAACCCCCAAAATCTGGCTGTTGGCTGTTAGTTAGTAGAAACCAGCTGAAATCCTGGTAAGACAAATCTTCACAGCTGTATCATATGTCTGCTGTTGTCAATATATCTGCAGAACCTGCCAACTGCTTGTCACTTAACATAAAGTGGATTTAGAGGGGGATGAAGTAGAAAGAGAAACAGATCGCGATGTAGTCTGAAGGCATGTTGATTTGGTAAACTTTTCTTGTCTTATTTAATTCTGATTTTTTTTTTCCTTTCACTACCACTCCAATCTGATTATAGATAATAATTTCTTGGCCAGCTATAGCTTTTGTTGCCATTTATGGGGGTGTTTGATGCGCCATGGAAAGGCAGGGCAAGAACTTTAGGGGGGCAACCTGCCTCCCCGGTTAGTGTCTCCTACGCCCAGTAAAAGCTGCCCAGTTTCTGTGTCACAGAAAACCAGACAACTTCTTACCTGGCTGAGGGCCCTGATCACAGAAAAAGAGTCACAAAAGATCTTGTTAATTTTATAAAATTTACTGAAAGAAAATCAGATTTTGGAACAAGAGTACCCAAAGGATTATTTCCTGGCCTCGGATAAGGACCTACTTTTCCAGTCTTGACTTAACCTGCCAGGAACTCCCACAGGGAATCGTGCTAGAGAGCAAGGATACAGATCTTGCCCAGATCTGTGTACTTTACTGCAGCTAATTATTAAAAATGGCTTACTTATGTTTATTTTTAATTGCTCCAAACCTCAGTAGTGTAATGAAGCTATTAAGAAATAACTCTCTGAAAGAGTTAACAAAGAAAAAAAAATCAGATAAGGTCCCCAATGCACTTTTGCATTTTATTGACATTTTAATTAAGACCGTAGTATACTTCAGGGATCTCTGCACTTAAATAGAAACCATTTTAATATGCTACACTGGCAAAGAGTAATGGATGAATACAGACCCATATTCCCATATGTTTTATGGTACTTAGTGATTCTTTTGTACAATGTATTATGATGTTAAGACATTTTATGAGTTTCTATTGGCTAAGCTGAGCCATATCAAATTATAATTTTGCTCAGTGGATTTTACTGTAAGCAGATTAAATAGGGTACGTTCTGTATTTATTGTACAGTTAGATCTGCCTGGTTTTGTTTTTCCTATTATAGTCTTCATTTACTTTTCCCCTTAAAGTGAATATAACAAGCATTATATGAAGAAATCACTTGGCTCCATTTACAGAGGGCTGGGGTGGTTGGTTGCTGGATTTTTTCTTTTTTTTTTTTAATAAAAATTGTTGGAGCTGAAAGGATGTTTTTCCCATGATAATATTGATCTAAACGAATTCTTATCCATTTAACTGATACAGCTGTGAATATTTTTCTTTTTAAATAGACAAGTTGGCATTTTGTATTAGTATCTGGGGACTACAACAAGCCCAAAGAGAGGAGATTATTTGCCCCATTTTGGACCCAGGAACAGGACCGTGTGTCAAAGGACTGACAAATGTAGTTTAATAATGCTTACTAAGCATGGAGTTTTGAAGACTTTGAGTAACACAAAGTTGTAAACCCACTCATGAACAGCACAAAAAAATACAGATACCGTTCCCGGACTGAATTAGGGCAGCTCCAATGTGCACCTCAGTACATCATCCGAAAGAGCCCCTGTAGTTGGAAAGGGGAGAGTACTAGGATGAGCTGCCCTGGTGTCAGGCCAATGGCTCTGGTCACCTTTGTCATGAAAAGCATCTTGGGTGAGCACCCTAGCATAGTACACAGTCAGGCTAAATGCTGATACCCACTTTTATTAGTAGTAGTTTTGGACTGTCCTCTCACAAGAAGCTCTGTCTTTATAGTACGCTGAGTCAAAACCACAAAGTTCCAGACTTGAAAACTTATTCTCATGACAATGTCAGTACAGGCAGTCATCCTCCATATCACAATAGCCATCTCCAAACAAGTGTGAGTAGATGAGTAGAATGAAAGGGGAATGTATAGGTCTGTCAAAAATGCTGACTCAGAAGGCTCAAAACATTGTGAGGAAGGTGTTAGTGTCAATGAAGGTTTTGGAGAAAAAAGGTCTTCGGTATTCCAAAAGATTTTTAATTCTGATATTTTAATTTAGGCATAAAAAATTTAGAAGAAGAAAATATTTCAATATTGAAATGTAATTCTTATGTCATAAATGAAATGCTGTGGTTGTATGTGGACTCTGTGATTATCTGTCCATTCAGCTTTTCAAAGTTTTAACTTTTCCTGGCCCAGTATCAAATGGAGTAGGAAAATTGGAGTCCTCTGAGCTCTCTTGGTGTAAGAATAACATTTCCTCAGTCTCTCTCACATTGGCATTGAGATTGTATTGCCAGAGGTGCACAGCAAAGGGGCTTTCAGCTTATTTTCACAACCCCCACTTTAAATGGTTTTGCCACTTCCAGAAAACTTTGGCTTGCCCCTGAGTTACTCTCATTCCTGGGCCTTGTGTGTTCTACTTTTCCTTGAAAGCCAACTTCATTAAAACACAGACTTTATAGTTCTATTGTGATAAATCATGTTTTTAACTTACAAAAGAGAAAGTCAATAAATGAGTTGAAACAGTTTAGAGAAATGAGGAAGACTCAAAGACAGCTTCGAAATCTCTAGATGAAGGAAAGGAGGATGAAGCAGAGGAACAGCACACAGTTGTTGAAGCTACAGATGGATGTGGCCAGAGATGGGGAAATGTCTAAAAACCAAATCTTCAAACTAGGCCATTTTAATGTGAAACGCATTGAAGTGCATGGATTTCTCCCCTCACACCCCTCCCCTTTGCCCCCACTTTCTATTGCTACATTACAGTGGCGTGAAGAATTGGAAACTACTGCATTCAAGGTTTATCATCCGTATTCTTCAGGATTCCCATCATTTTTCAGGTTTGAGTTCAAAATGTTTTGTACTTTTTACCTTTTACAACCACAGCATAAGGGCAAGGCCTGTAAGTAAAGATCATCCAAACCTCCTTGTGGCCTTGTTGCTCCATTTCCTTGTCACTGATAAAGGAGCTGGTACCCAAGGCCATATCAGTTTTTATGTTTAATGTAGGAATTATAAGTTTCACGTTGCCTTGCCTTTCCAATCTAGTGTCCTATGAACCTTCCAAAAACAGATGAGGGAAAATGAGACCTGAACCTTCAGGTCCATTTATCTGCAGTTCAGTGGCAGGTGATTCCTTTCTGGATGAGGTTTTTGGTGTGTTTCAGCACTCTTCTGCCAGAGCAGGGCCTGTACATCATGGGTGTGAATACTTCAGAGGCACAGGGCTGAGGACAGCCCTTGCCATCTTAGCTGCCTGTGATTCATTAGTTGATGCAATTCATAGCACTTATTTGGCTTTAAATCTGTCTCCTGTGAGCAGACAGGTTTCTGCCATCGTGCTTGACAACATCTGTCAGCGCCTGTCCTTGTTAACCAAAGTGTCCATAGAGACCTCGTGCAGAAGGCTAAAGAGAAGTAAAAACCTTCAGAGCCTTTCAGATCTGGTCGTGCTGACATCATTCCCTATTGCCTGATTAGGCGAATCCCAGCACCTTTGAAGATGGCTTTGCAGAGCTGTGGCACTGGGGATGGTGCCAGCTGGGGAATCTGGTAGAAAAACTTAATATGTAACTCCTGTGTTTATTACATTTCATCATAGAAGAGGGTTTTTTTTAGATGTTTAGTGTAAAATGCTGATTTCCCTCCTTTAAAAAGAGGCAAGATGCCAAAAGACCTCTGTCAATTTTTATTTTGTCTCCCTGCTGCAGTAATTTGTATATTTAGGCATTATCTTGCACATTTGTACATTCGGAGAAATCAGTGGCACATGGATGAGTGTGCTGCTTGATCAGGCCTTTGTCTGCAAGCGTGTTGGGTAGAGTACAGTTCCCCTTCTTTTCTTTCATCCTTGATGCCTCCTTTTTCTTGATCTTCCTCTTTATTTTTCTCTCCCTCCGTCCCTCCATCCTTCCCCCTCCTTGCAACCCCCTGCCACCCACTGCTTCTTCCTCCCTCCAGAGTTGCTGATAAGCAGCTGTTTTTGGAGGCACGGCTAATGCCATCCCTCGGGGAGGTGTGGGCGAGGAGGGGGGTGCTGGTGCTCAGGAAAGCGAGGGTCCCTCATGGAGAGCAGAACAAGTCACCTCCACAGTCAGCACAGCAGCCACCCGCCTTAGGCCTAGGATGCCGACTTTATCTCCAAATTCAGATCTCCTGGTTCGCAGCCCTGTGCCAGACATGTGGGCTTTTTTCAGATGCCTAAGGAATTCCTTGGTATTAAACTTGGGGAGAGAATGTGGCAAGAATACATTGCTTTGTCTGTTTTAGCATGTGCTAAAAATAATTCCTGATGCTGTCTCGCAGGGGAGGAATAGTGCCATGGTAACTTTTAACATAAGCATGAAATCAGCAAGCTCCACTCTGATATCTCATGTAATTAAATAGCTGATAATGTACAATTGTAATTTATACTAATGCTTTTGATATTTCATCTTTATCTCGGAGCCCTTACCTCTTGGCGAAGCATCGTATCAATGTGGACATGGTGCTGAGGGTGGGGCGAGACAAGAAAGGGATCGGAGGATACCTCATTATAAATGTGAGGCTGGTGCATGAACCGTGTCTGCGGCAATCAAACAGCTAATTGTTATGATTTTGCTGATAGTGTCTTAGCTGTAATATCCTGCACTGTGTCAATTTTTCAACCCTTAATGTTACACATTTCCATATCGAACCATCGCAGTGACTGTCCTATCAGCTGTACTTGAGTGTATGAATCAAAAATGCATTGTTCTCCGTGCCCTTCAGCACATTGGATCAAAAAGCAAAGCTAAGAGATAATTTTTATTTCAATTATTTTTTTTTTTGGACTTGGAGAAGTAATCGCATAGCCAGTTTCCTTAAAGATAAACCTCTTGCTCAGGCATGCGTTAAAATTCAGCTTGCAAGGCACCTAGTGTGGCTGAAGCCTAGATAAAAGAATAGAATTTTTGAAAAATGGAAGAAAAGAAAAAAAAAAGAAGAGAAGCCGGCATTTAAAGTGTCCTGTGAAAGAAAGAAGGCATTTGGCCGTAGGCATGTGCATCCACAAGAGACAGCTTCAACTTTTATAAAGTGGGGAGTTTTGTGTGAGCACAGATGCATTTTGTTTTCCTATGAGGAAAAGATGATTAAATTATCAGAAACAAAGATAAAAAACCCAGGGCTTCCTGGATATTCTTCTTTTACCTCCCTTGTGTCTCACTTGTTCCTACTGCGTAGCAAAGGTGCTGACTCTATCTCTCTAAGCTTTCGTTTAAATGTCCGACGCTGCTTATTAATGAAAGTAATAGGCTTTTGTTTATTACATATAATAATGGTGAATATGACTATTTAATATAAATCTGACATTTAAATTCCACTTAGTTCTGAGGTTCGGTTGATATAAGCGAATAACTCTTTACCCTAGAGTAAAAACTCCCTCAGTCTGCATTTTAAAGCATTGAAGTTTTCAAAGTAATCAGTTTTTTTCAGAGGAACCAAATTGTGAAGACATCTGTTATGTTATTAATTTCACATAAATCTTAAGCTCCTCAAGGCCTGAAATGAGGCTTCATTCAAGCCGAATTAATGAAACATGATTGTAAGTCCCTTGCATGGAAATGCTGTCATACAGTATTGAGTTGCTTATAATCACTGAGTAATCTTGCAGGCTGCCAAGGGAGAGCTACTTTAAATCCCTCCATAAAACAATATCAGAAAATATCAGAACACTAACTATATCCTGGAAGATTAATAGCAGATGAAAATTTCTATGAAATGAATCATTCTTTCTCAGTAAAGGATACAACATTTCCAGTAACTGCAGGTTGTATAATATAAAGCACAATCTATGATCCAGATGCGAGTTGCATTTAAGCTCTGAGAATCACTCTAAATACGAGGTTGCTTAAGTATGCAAGAATTCTATATGATACAGAAAATGTTTGGAATTATATAGGTTTCTAATTCAATATGGCCCAAATCCTGAAGGACTTAGTCAAAACTCCCACTGACCTTTTTTGCCTAAGGAAGGACTGAGGGATTTTGTAATATGTGTAAATACTGCTCCGAGCAAGCGATAACTAATCATTATGAGCAAGAAGCAGCATACTAATTTGAATTATTTCTTTGAGCAGTATTTGATTTTTGGTCTTTTAATTGAGCAAATGAAACTCGCTATTTCTTTTTAAAAAATAAATAATTAACAGTACCATGCAACTTATTTTTAATGTTGAAACAGGAACTTTGGAGAGGCTGAACTGCCTTAATCAAACTTCAAAATACTACATTGGTCTCCAGATGTATTGGGAAATAAAAATATGCATATGATATTTATTACACAAATCTTCTGAGTCCTGTTAGCTTTGATAGATCTTTTTTTCTCCCTCTTTTCTCGTTATATATATAAAAAAATTATCTAAGATGATTAAACATAAAGGCAATCTTCTTAATGTAGTGGCATATTATGCAAATTTAATTTTAAGGATAGTATATAGATAGGATATAGGATACTTGATAATGACTCCTCAGTTAGAAACCTTAGTGACAGTGGTATCTAATATAGTGTAACTTGAGGTGTAGCTTCTTCAGGTTGCATTGCAAAATGCTTCAATATACCAGTAATTTCCTCCTAAATTTTCATCCTTAAGATTTTTATATTTGACTCCTCTGTTTTGTCAGATTTTTAAGACACCATTTTTTCCACCCAAATGTTTTTTTTTCTGAACATGACGGGCACTTAATTAATTAGAAATAAATAAGTGTAGCAGTTGTACATACGCTCCTGGTCAGCAGCTGCTGGCATTGAATAATATGTTGATGTTACATAGAAGGGAAGTGAGAAGAGTTCTGGAAGCTATAGTTGCGGAAGACTTTTTTAATGTATTTCAGTGGAGTGAATGAGATTTTTATTTGAGTTATGGTCATATTCCAGCACTTAGAATTTTCTTTAGGTCTACAGTACGATACAAATTTTACACATATGCAATATGAATTTTTAACTATCATTGTAGGGTCATCATTGCAAAAGCTTTTATATCTTTATACTGTAGGATCACGGCAATTTCTAGGCTGGAAAAAAGTAAAGCAAACCTTTAGTATTTAACTTGGTGGTAGTTTTTAGATAAAATTTGATGTTATTCACAGAACAAAGCTGTGCTAATATCTAGCTGCCCTACTTGAAATTTTGACAACCTCAGAAGGAAATGAAAAAAAAAAAAAAAAAAAAAAGGCAGCAGCTAGGTCTGTGCTTTCCCCGTTAGTCAGATTCAATATTACTTCAAAGATGTTCAAAATCTGCATTTGAGTACCATATGTTGACACTGTGTTTTGGACACAGGAGATTACTCGAAGTACCGCAACCATGACTTGTACTCTTCTTCTGTAAATCCTTTTCCTCCAGGGCATTACTAGATTCAGAAAGAAGCAAACAGAGCAGGTTTTGGGGGCTTTTTTTTTTTTTTAATGTTTTGTTTTGAGAGGGTGGAGGGGTCAGTTACTGTCTGATTTGAGTGTTGCTTTCTTGTTCACCTCTGTGAATCAACGTCAAAATAAAGGGAGACCTTATCTAGAGAGTGCCACACTTTGAAGTGCAGAGATGCAAATCCAAACATTGCATCACACTGTCAGATACAGAAATTAGTAGCATCCTGCATGTCCTTTGAAGTTCAGAGCTGTGTTTCCATGGAGTGTATTTTCATATAGAAATCAGATGGAAGCTATTCAGACTTAGATAGCAGATTTACTTGCAGTAAATCTTACAGGTTTTGACCACACTTGCTATGATTTACTAAATAATTTTTGGTCAGATGTTACTTATTAAGATATTACTCTCTCCCTCAACTATTTTTTAATTAAAGGCTAGAGATCTAATGTGCTTATTTTCTCTACACATATGTAAAAAATCAAATAACTATTATAGACCAGATTATTTGCCTCTCGCATCTTTTTAAAATACTGTGATTTACAAACTTTGATAGAAGATAGGACTACTTGACTGCAGCAGCTGTTTAATCACAGTGGAAAATATTTTAAAATGACAACTTCAGTGGTGGTCTGTTCTGAACAACCAACAGAATAAAGTAGGCTGGAGGTAGAAGCACCATATTGGTAACAGCAAAATGATCAGAGGCACCAAATTCTAGTGTTTAACTGCTTTTTAAATAAATAATGTCTCCTGTCTATGGCCCTGCAGCCAATGTATTGTGACCACACCTCCCTCTCCTCTCTCCATCTCTGCTCAGCCTGCTGGCTCCCTGCACTGCTGGCTTTTCCTCAGGGTATGTTTGCACACTGCATAGAACAAAGGGGAAGGTCCAGTTTCTTACATCTCATAATAAAAATTCTTAAAGCCCAGTCCAAAATTTTGTTCAATTGACTTTGGGTCAGATCCAACAGAACAGATTTTTTTTGGCTACATTTGTAGGTCTTCAACACCCACAGCTGAGGCCAGATTTTTATAGGTGTTCAGTTCTTAATAGTCCACCTCCCAGCCAGGTACTTGCAAAGCCCAGTCTCCTTAATCAACAAAGAAAGAAGGTCTTCCAGAGACCACTCAGGGCACCTGAACTTAAGCTCCAATATTTGTTCTGCTTCTTGAACCACTTTCCCCTCTTCACTGTCAATACAGCTGGGAAGATGGCATCCCTTGGTTGATGCACTTCTGTCTTGAGATTCCTTTTGGTCCCAGTTTTGTACCTTTGAGTTTAGGAAGCTGGTGAACCACGTTTGTTACATAGTGGGAGAAAACATCAGTTCTGGAGGGGAATGTGTGATCTAGTAAAGGTTGTATTCTTTTTTGTATATCCCAATATCCTGACAAAGAGCCTTATCTCTGTATTCAGGATCCTTGGGTCTTCTACTAGCATAGATGAGAATAATCTTTTTTTTATTTACAGTTAACAGACCCGTAATTTCCTTTTTCTTCCCTTCATGATTCTCTCCTCAAAACTAGTAGAAGTAAACTGCTGCTGCTACTGACTACTGAGTGCTTTAGGCTCATATTGGGCTCATAGAGGGCGACTAATAGGACTCTATTTATGTATGTATTATAATTATATAATTATTTGCTCAATCATGGTGGACAAGTGTCTTTCGCCTCTGATGATACCATTTAGAGAGAAAGGAACTTTGCAAAATAGCTGCAAAACAGAATGTATGCATGCATATGGATGGGAAGTATATAGCCATATGTTATCCAAATCCTGAAAGGTGGAGGAAGGAATTAAAGAAAATCAAACTGCCTTGAAAAGAACAAACCATGAACTAGATCTATATTTTACTTTTTTTTTTTTTCCCACTGGAAAAAAAATAGAAGCAAGATGGGAAAATGAGATTATTTCACATGGTTCTTGTTGTTATGCAGATTGCCTCTTTATATCCATACGCACATCTGGCTCCCTTGTGGGTTCGCTTTTTGAGCTGGGAGGAAGAATGCACAGTGAGATTAAGGGGAAAATAAGGTGGAAAGAAAGAAATGGAGAAATAGTTGTGGAGTGAGGACTGGCTGGACTAAGGAGGATTTCCCTCAAAAGCCTAAAAATCTTTCCTCTCTTCTTCCCTTAAACCTTTCTTTCTTACTACATTGAAAATTACTCTTTCTCTTGAATGACAGTATGAGTGGTCAGGCTGCTGGTGCTGTGAGCGATACCCAGACACCTGACCAGCTTCACCTGTACGTGCTTCTGTGCCGTGGTTTTCCTGGGCCATACTGCTCTCCCTTGCTTCTTTCTTGGATTGTAAACTCCTAGGAGCGAACATGCCCTGAATGCTTGTACTGCTGCTTGCACAACAGATGACTTAGCTACTGTGAGAAAGCAAATAACACCACCACCCTTATTTTTTTTGTTATGAAGTAAGGGCAGAATCCGAGTCCTCCCCTTGCAGTTTCCCAAGTGAGAATTCCTCTGCTGGTTTGCGCTGTTTAGATACTTTGCTGTGGACCGAATGGACAGTTCTGGAAAAGCTCTCTGGCGAGTAAAGGGCTGTTGCTGCAGGGCAGGTATCGTATCACTGTCTTGATTGATCTGGGGAGAACACAGGCTGTGCAGTGCTGGAGCACGTGGAAAGTTGACCTTACAAGCAGATTCTGCTTATCAGAATTCTACTGCACCACTTGTTCTTTTAATCATGGACCTTTAAAGTCTCCATGCCATTTATCATCAATATGATAAACCTTGGGAAAGGAAGACTCTCATTACAGCACCTACACATTTTACACAAGCACAGATACATAGAGGAGAGCTCAGAAGTGATCGTCCTGCATATCCATTCACATCACAGAATAGGTGGCCAGGTCCTCTTTGTGTCAGGCTCCTTCCATATTGAAATGATGCTTCTACTTTATTCTTTCTTTGGTAAAATACAGAAAATGCTCAGATATCTTGGATGCTCCCTGCAGAGGGCCTACCTGGCTTCACTTTCAGAAATCAGTGTTGAGGCTTGTTACTTTCAACCCAGTTCCTAGAAGCCAACTGAGTGTTTTGGTCTGCAAGATGTTTATTGAGAGACTTTTTTCGTAAGTGACGCTCTGCAAGATACTTTGGAAAAATTCCTCCTCAGAGGAACTTTCTGGATCAGGTTCCATTTACTGGAAAAGCCTTCCCTCTGCAATTCAAATGAGCTATTCATAGCTGTGCAAGAGAGGCTGAAATGACTAACATTTTTTAGCGTCATAAGCCATATCTTTTATCTGTTGTTATGCTTCCAGCTCCCCATGCACTTACATGGCTGGGACAATGCACCAAATAGGTTGCATGTGTAAACTAAATCCTTCTAAGATGTTAGCACGGCTCTCCACAACCCGTTCTCAACTGCTCTGAAGAAAACAACTACTTAATGCTATTTCAAGTCAGATTTTTAAGTTTGTTTCCTGCTCCCTCGCCTTTAGAAGCCAAAGGATATATAAGCTTTACGGAATACTTTTAGACACAGGAACACAGCTCTGTCTTTTAATGCTTATAGCAGATAGAGACAAAGAAATACAATGAGCTGTGACAGCCACATAACCAGTGTCTGATAGCTGATCCTTGCAGTATGTCTGTGGTTAGATATACAACTCTCCCAGTGCTTTCCTGCGGGTTCTCCTGCCTGGTGCTCATAATGCAAACTGCACGTTTTGGATGCTCTGCTGCAAGCTGAAAGGGACCCGGGAGGAGATTTGTATTTTGGACCTGGGCATTTGAAGGTTGTCACAACACTTGTTCTTCTTACTGAACAGGGGAGAATTGCATTCTAGCAAGCTGGTACCCTCTGGAGTGCCATTTGGCACACAGTTTATTGTTCCACTGTGTAGTTTCAAGGTGAACCCTTTAATTCAATATGACCCTTTTAAGAAGTCCAAACATTACATGCTACAAGAAGGAAACAAAGCACTTAGTGGTATGAGTCATGTTTTAAGATGGAGCAGAGGTGGTGTTTGTGTTGCCCTGAACAATTCCATTTTCAGTGGAGTGAGTCCTAAGGAAAATTTTGGACTAATTGCTTTTTAAAATTTCAGCGATTTTTTTTTTTTGGCTGGCCTAGGAACCTTGTGACTCAGTTTACATGGCCAGATTGTTTGAATTATCTTGTCAGATCAGAGTAATTTGAAAACAGCACTGTTGAACAGTTTTCCCTTTCTATGATGCTAAGTCTTTTCTCCTGAAGATTTGCTATCAGAGCTCCTGCTCACCTGCTCCCTTGGTCTAAAGCATGTCCTGAGAGCATCCTGGGAGAGGACATGAGGACATGCTGTTCTGGGTTGTACACTCTGTCTCCTAAAGACTGTTTTCTTCTATTTAAACTCCTGTGACGCTCACAGCAGGAGATCATAGTACCAGGTAGCTTGAGTTGGGGGTTTGATTTTGGCCCAGGATTACAGAATTTGCTTAGAAGAATGTTCTATTAATATTTTCCTGGCTGATGAAGGAAAATCCTCATTTTTTTTCATTAACCTAGCACACAGTGGGCAGTCTTGCCTTCGTAATCACTTGGTTCATGTAGGCTGGGAGTAACCAATGTCAAGTGTTATCCTACTGCAATGAATTATCTGCTAGGTAACTGAGAGCTCTTGAATTCAGCCCAAAGCAGCCAAATATGTGATGAGAAGGGGAGTGATCATGAAGATGTCTCCACGTGCTGTGCTTATGAATTTCAGCTGAGTCCTGAGAGCACTGTCATTACTCCAGAATATATTTAATTGAGATCTGTATTAGACACAGAGCCTGACAGGTGGTTAGAATCTTGGAGCACAGAAATACGCACCTCTAAATAGACAGGGAAGCGTTAGCTTTTCAAAAGCAATGCTTAAGCACTGCACATTTCAATGCCTTTTCTCCAGTTATCCTACCTTGAATTCTTGCTAGGGAAAATTACTAGGAAACTTCTGAAATGTTGTTACTAGGAAACTATTGAAATGTTATTTCAATAACATTTGGCATCTTGAACTTTTTAATATTGTTTTGAGACTCTACTGGGTTGGTTGATACCATGACATCTGTGAATGCCTTCCGTTCAGTGCTGGCTCCTACCCAGGAGGAGTCATTTAGTGGTGCTGGTGGCAATGGGGAAACCATAGGATGGAGAAAGGAAAAGAGGAAGGAATAGCTTGGGGTGGTAAGGAGGAAAAAGATTGTCTGCATTTATTTGTGGAAGGATGGAGCACATATGGAAACAGAAATAATGTCAGGAAAAAAAAAGAGTATATCTGAAGTGCCATCCCCGGTTATGCAGAGCTGGCCAATTTGTATGTGTTACTGACACACTTTTGAAAGGATATGTATGTGCTGTTCAGGTGAAGCTCATGATATTGCTCTTGGTTGTGGGCTTGCTTTCTGCAGTTCAGCAACTTTGGCTGCTACAAAAATGTTTTCATACTTAAAAATGAGGAAAACTTTAGACAATCAATGAAGAGTGGTCACAGACTTGCAAAGGGTCCATATATTGTTGCAGTGAGGCAGGAAGAGGCACTTGTATAATTCATGAGTAGTGAAAGCTTTCTTTACTTCTGGGATAAATATTCCAACCCGTTAGGTATACTTTATATGTAACATTTACATCTTGCTGAGTGATTAGTTTAAACAGCTATTTTTATCCTGCATTTCAGCCCACAACTCTCTAATGTTAATTAGTATTAGGAAGGAAGTATGTTTTCTTCACATGCCATAGCAAATGTGCTTTATATAATGATTACAGAACTTGTTTGATCTTTTGTTTTTACTGAACACAGTCTACAGCACTGACGGCAAACTGTTTGGTTTTAGTTTTCTTGTGCCCTGGGCTGTTTTCCACTGTGTGAAATTGCTTAACCTTTTTTTTAGGTGTTTTTTCACAATCACTGACACTGTCAGAGTAAGATAGAATTTCATTGTACTTTCTTTAAATCGCTGTCTTTCAGTGAAGAGTTCAAATAACCCCTGCCTCTCCCCATTTAATAGAAGTTTGAGGTCACAGTTTAAAATGATAATTTAAGAAGTTTGGAAAGAGGGGTTTAAAAGTTAGTCTCAAGCTGTACAGGTATTGCATGGAGGATGCAAAAGTGCATTGGACATGGGGAAGCAAAAATATATAAGGTTTTAGTGAATGTCATTGCTAAATATTTAGAAATCAATTACATAAAACGTTACGAATTAGGCAACTAAAAACTAGGAGAGCTGCTACTGGGTTTTGTATTCTATGTTCATGATTGTAAATAATACAGAAACCGTTTTAGCTGATATAAATATATGACTTAGATGATATAAATATATGCTTACAGTAATGAAGACACAGAATCATAGAATCACCAGATTGGAAAAGACCCATCAGATTATTGAGTCCAACCATTCCTACCAAACACTAGACCATGTCTCTCAGCACCTTGTCCATCTGTCCCTTAAACTCCTCCAGGGAAGGTGAATCAACCACCTCTCTGGGCAGCTTTTTCCAGTGTCCAATGACCCTTTCCGTGAAAATTTTTTTCCTAATGTCCAGTCTAAACCTCCCCTGGCAGAGTTTGAGGCCATTTAGTGCTGAGATATCCAAAAGAAACTTAAATCATTGCTTAGGATGGAGAAGAAGGAAAACAAATTTTTTTAATATCCAAAATGAAATAAAAGAAGGGCAAAAGTCCAAGAACTGAAAGAAGAAGAGCTGAATCTGGCCCTGTGAGGAGTGAGTGTCATCCTGCCATCTCTCTGACAGGCGCTCAGTCAGGGTCTGCCATTCCTGGGGTCACTCAGGAGAGTTTGGAAAATTCAGTCTGCCTCAAACTGCTGGTGTGTGATCTGGGGATTAGCATTGTTTATAATTGCTACCAAGAGGGATCAATCAAAACCCGGATTGATCGCCTGCTCCACCACAGTGGTCTTTCTGAGGCTCCCTCCCTCCCAGCTGTTCATTTCCCTCTGCTGCCTTTAATGCTCAGGTTGTCAGAGGCCTAACGGGGGCAGCTTTCGTTGTTGCACAGTGTCCCCCAGTTTTTGTTCTGGTTACTTCTTCTGACTGTTCATGAAAGGGAGATATTGGCAGGGAGAGAGGAGTGCGAGCTGCCTGCCCTGGCTCAGTGGGTACCAGTGGAGAAGAGGAGGAACAGGAACCAAAGCCCTTGCGGTGCCTGAGTGCCCACTCATCAATAATGCAGAATGAATTCTTGCTTCCTTCAGAGCTGAGAAAATAAAACCAGCTGGAATTGAGCAAGCGGTTGGGGACACAGCACCCTTGAGACTGCGGGTCTGGAAATCCTGAAGGGGAGAGCTGTGGAGAATTGAGTTTCCCCCTGCTGTATGCCTGATTTCTTCTCCTGCCCACTGGAAAATTGAGAAGTCAATTGGCCTTTTATTGTGATGGTTGAGGTGACTTTTCTTTTTTTTTTTCCAATTAATTTTTTATTGAATTTTGTGAAAGGTAGATTTACAACTACCACTGCAAAGGAGGAGAAAGAGAAATAAATATAAGTTATTCAGGAGGGTGGCTGGGCGGAGGCAAGGGGAGGGCTGATGCCCATGCTCACTGAGGCCTTTTTCCCTCCTCAGAAGTGACTGGAACAGAAATGCCCCTCGCGCAGGGGCTGTGTGGGGAGTCATTTTGGTGTTTGCAGAGGAAAATAACCCAGCTCTGTGCGAATACAGTGTAGTTATACCCTCGGTCTTGCAGGCTGTTTTCCACAGCTCTGGACCCCTTTGCTGCTCCTGTGCCTTCACCACTGACCTGGCATAAAAATACAGCTGTATCAGGGTGTGCCCAAGGAACGATGGCTCTGCTGTGGCTGATCAGTTGTTTGGAAAAATTAGGCATTAGACACGTGTAAGATTTTACATTTAGTGTTGGCAGTGAGACAGTACATTTGTACATATGTGGGGTGGTAATCCCTTGGTTCACCCCAGCCATCAAGTGAAATTGTTTTCACCAGATATAAAGCTGAGGTGCTTGTTTTCATGAATACCTTTATTTGATGTTTAACAATTTGGTTATTGCATAAACCCATTTTGGGTTATGGTTTGCTACTGAAAAATTTTGTTTGTTATTTACGCTCAAGGACAACGGTCCAGGCTAATGGAAGAAGGTGTTACTGCTAAGGGGTTTTTTTGTTTCTCTTGTTGGGAATAGTGTAAAAGTAAAGGGCACCTCTGACTCTCATATACAACAGCTCCTACATGAATCTGTGAAGTCAGCAGCCATTGGCCTAGCTCTCACGTAAACAAAAAAGTAGTTGCATGAATAATTATGGTGAAAGTGAATAAGCAATGGAGTTTATTTGTAACCTCAGATGTTTGTGAACGTAGTTTTAGAGCAGGTGTCTTTAACAGTTGGTATCAGTGCACGGTAATTGTTACTCTCTACCTGCAGCTGTTTTCTACAGCAGGAAAATCTTGTTAAGGCACTGCTCAGAGTAAAAAAGCTCAGGTCACCTTGGATGAAAAATCTTTGAATGTAGTAATAAGCATTTCAGTTGATTTTAATAGAAGTAATCCTGACTGTTATGAGCTGTGCCATCTGTAACATTATGCAACGTATCTCTTACGTACAGGAGACGAGAAGTTCTACGTGGAAGTGGCAATGATGTGACAGCATCTGATAGCTCTGCTCTGCGGTGTGGTGACAACATTCTTTGCAACAGTAAGGCCGTTGTTTATTTTTAAGATATAAATTAATTTGCTTTGGCCTAAATCCCCTTATGTCATAGGTTCTGATAGCATCATTTAATTTTCTTTTTTTTTTTTTTTCTGGTTTTGAAATGGCCACAAGTGAGACGATAACGTTATCTAACTAAAGCACTTAGATTGTAAGAAGTTCCAGATATTTCTGTGATGATCTGATACAATAATTTGGCATGGATGAAAGTCTGGCTTCCACTTTAAAAAAACTGGAATTGGAAAATATTTCCTACTTATCACATATCTCTGTATCACAGCAAAGGTGACTGTGATTATTTACCAAAAATTGAAGGCATATCTCAGGGCAAGTTACAGTCTCCTAGAAGTCTCTAATATTCAATAAAAAAGAAATTGGATTCTCCTTAGATTAAAAAGTAGATTCTGTTGTTTGAGCTGTCATTCTGCTCTGTTTTGACAGGCTGTGATTAGAAAATGACTATTGCATCCTTAATGTTTGACTGCATCCCTCAAAGAATGTGGGAACATCAGTGAGAATTGCTGGTTCTTGTTGGTGTTCATGATGTGCGCTTTCCTTTGCACTCAAGGACATTTTGCCAGCTTACATCCCTGTTGTTTCATGTATTATATTTGGCTTACTGGGATCTGGGGAAAAAGGGAAGGCTGGAAATTACATGGCCTCCAGCATTTTGTTTTTATGAGAGCATCCTTCTAGTGATCAATGGCCATGTAAGGTGGAAGCAGATTTCCCCCTTGCAATGAGAAGCAAGCAAAGTTGCCAGTCTTCCTTTTCAAACATTCTGCTGCTTCTCAAGCCAGGAGATGGGCAGGCTTTGATTGTCCAGGGAGGGAGGAGGTGGTGGCATGATCCTGGGAGCTGTACGCTTCCCTCTGTGGTTATTGCTTCACAGAAGGCAGATTTTGCTTGCTATGATGAATCCAAAAGGCTTAATTATTATGCGACAATCCCCATGTGAAATGAGTGCTACATCAGAAGAACTGTGTATGTTTTGCTGAAGTGTGGTTGATCATGTTTTCTGGACAACAGCCTCAT
Organism: Coccyzus lansbergi; assembly: GCA_033558105.1. Classification (NCBI taxonomy): domain Eukaryota; kingdom Metazoa; phylum Chordata; class Aves; order Cuculiformes; family Coccyzidae; genus Coccyzus; species Coccyzus lansbergi. Next base: position 2,255,942 of record JAUMJK010000426.1, on the reverse strand, counting down.
AAGACCTTCAGATATTTTTGAAACATGTTAACTACAGAAAACTGAGTAAAAATAATGCGTCCTCTCCAGAAATATTAAGACTTCTTTGGGTTGTTTTATGTAGCTTCTGTCTTGCTGCTTTTATTGTTGCTTGGATTAGAATTGTTCAGAAGGCAAATGGAAAGAGCTGTAAGTGGTACAACAGTGGGTGCTGCTGCAAAAAATTTCAAAGAATGTTGATTGTTTATGAACAACATCATGGCTTGGCCATGCACTATTGAGGTCAAGAATGAAGCTTCTAGAGAAATCTGAATCACTTCATAGCAAAGTACATTTTTCCCCTATTTATTTCCAAATGAGTTTTGTTGTGTCATACCAAGAGCTGCCTGCTCAGTGGCTTGAGGAGGGCATGCTAGCTTTCCTACACTTGTCTCTTTTCTTCCTCTCTAAGTGGCATTTCACTGTTTTCTGTATTTTGATTTGGAGAGGGCAGTCACAATGGTCTACCTTCTTTCTGCTACCCAGTTACAGGTAACAGCTCTTCAGCACTACAGAGATGGTATGAATATGCACAGCAGAAAACAGGTTGATAAGACCTCTTTTCTGTGCTTTGTATTCCCAAAGGTATGGTAGTACACTTGCTACACAACGGAGTGTAACAGAGAGTCTCTGCACCCCTGTGCACTCCGTGGAGAATTTCTTCCATCGCTGCTTCCCCTAACCTCACATACAAAGTTCTTCAGACAGAGAAATGTATGTTTTGATCTTTTGTAAATAGAAAAAAGACATATCAAGCTTAATCACTAAATGTCCATGCACTGAAAGAGGTTTCTCTCTAAATAGAACGAAGAACATTGCACAATATTGGGTCCTTTTGTTCACTTTGTTCGAAAGGGAGCCCTGTGTTACAGCTCCTTTCCTTCTGAGCAGATTTTAACTGTACATGAAATACCATCTCTGAGATACTGAATTTATCTTAGTCTATCAGCTGTACTGCTGTGTACTGGCTGCTGCTTTGTAATCCACTTGTGACAATTGTGTGATGTGTTATCATACATAGGGAGGATAGAAATACCTGAGCAGATTTTCTCCATTCAGTCATGGAAGTAGTACTGTTATAGGTCCTGTGTTTAATTAAAAATAAAAAGAAAATATAATTTTTTATTATTTATGCCTGTTTACCCTTTGACCAGCTCCAAAGCAGAGCTAATGTATCACTGATCTGCTGCATTATTCAAATATCATTGGTGCGAATTTTTTGTTTTTCCAAAAGAAAATATTAAAAATGAGAAAATGAAAGAAAAATAACCCCTCTCTGGACTGATGGAGAATTTATGGATATATGAATGAAAAAAAATCAGCTAAACTTCACATCAACGGAGTTTTCTTTCAACAAAGCAGGATGGCTTTAAAATTTTCATACCACTGTGCATTATTTGCAGATATACGTACATGAAATTAGAAATCAGAGTTATAGTGGCTTGTTTAGAAAGGCAGTTGGATAACAGAAGCTAGTATTTAAAAATGGGGCCCACGTTAAGACTATTTTTGATATTTTACTTCCTGGAATGCAATAGATGTGCATCAGGGTGAAGCCTGAGAAGCAGTGTGCAGAAATAGGCTTCCCAGTGAAACAGTCTCTCCAAAACTTACATATGTAATTTATTTGTGTTATGTGTTTCACTTGCCAAAGGACCTAGGTTTGGCACCTATAGGATTAAGCTCATTATTAAATTACTGAAAAGCTCTGTATAACGGCAGAAAAAACTTATCTTTGGGTTGAAATGATGAATAGTTGGGTCTGAAGCTTATGTGCAGTCCTGCTCTGGCAGTAGCTCCTGAGTGTTGGTGTGCTGGCATGTGGGGGTGTGAACCGACAAGCAGGCTGAGGGACAATTTTTCCACTGTATGCGGTGTTTGTAAGTCATTGTTGGGAAAAAGTAAAAGAGAGAAGATGCTGCTCTGCCAGAAGAGGCAGTGACGCAGTGATGGGAATTACTGACACCGCTGGGTAAATCAGGTCAAGGATTGGACTTGGTGATGTAGTAGGCAGTAACAGAGCCCCTGTCTCTCTGCAGAAAATTTGTTCTGGTCTTAGTTGATCTTTCCCAAAGTTTGATCAAAACTAATATTTACTCTCCTAGAACCCATTAGCAAGATATTATTTTTTAGTAATGTTGGTCCAGTAATGAATTTGTTAGGTGCTTTGGGACCCTCCTCTAGACCAACAAAACAAAATTATCATCCTAGGACTCCAGGTGTAGAAGACCTGACCTCTGCCATCATGCCTAATGCTCTTCTGTGTGTCTGGGCAAGCACGCTGGGTTCACGGAGTATTTGTGAGGAACGGATAGTGTGAAGGGTGGAATGAGGTCAAGACTTGACTAGTTACCACTTGCACAATATGTAATTAGAAATCAAGCCAAATGCTGTTGTCCTTGTGCAGCAGGAATGGGAGCTGTGGCTCTTGCTGTGGTGTTGCTTTTTCTAGCTCTGTAACAGGGCTCACAGCCCTGTCACAATAAAATTTCCATAATTCCCACTAAATCAAAGAGGAGCTTTACCTTCACGCTTTCAGTGACCAATGGAGCTGCAGCCTCTCTGCTGCTGAGCCAACCTGCTGCAGTTCGTGTCACGTTCCTGACATGGTTTCAGCATCCCTTTCTGTGGGTGACTTTGTAGTGCACAGTAAGTTCTCATCTCCTTGTAGTGTATGCTTCAAATGTACAGTTAATATCCAGCAGATACGTGGGAAGGCAAGCAAGCTACCTTTCATCTAATGTTTGTAACACAGAAAACCTTCAATATTGAGAACAGATAGACTGGAAGGTAGGTTCACATCTCTCAGCAAGAGAGCTGTAACTTAAATCTAATACACCTGATCAAGGCTTTCTCTCTGCCTTGTAGGTATTTTAATACAAATGTGTCTTTCATTTGACTGATTGAAGGTCTCCAACCTGCAATAAATGAAACATCTGATCCCCTTGAATCCAAATCACTTTTTCTTTGATTTTCTTTTACTTCTATTTCTTCTTTCTTTGTTCTACAGCTAGAGTCGAATTTCCCTTTAGAAATTGAAAGAATGTGTGTGGGTTTTTCTGCTCCTCTTACAGTGAGCCTGTGCAAAGGTCGAGTGGCTAGTTGACTAGCATATTAAGACAGAATTCATTTCACAGACAGTCTGTAGTGATGTGCTTTACATATCATTATCATGCTGAATTGAAGGAAACTGATTATACAAATTAGTTACTGTACATTATTCTCCAAAGCCTTTTATTTGCATAACCAATAGATTTTATGCAAAGAACATCCTGAAAAAATGATACACGATCATGTATAGTTGAAAGAAAGTTGTTATTATCTAGGTAGGAAAATAAGTAGGTATTATTCGCAATTTAACTTTAAATTATTGTGTATCATAATATTGAGTGTATCAATTAGCTTATGCCAGATGAAGCCTTTAAAATATATTTCCTGTAAACATGATTTTGCCTGCAGTCCTGAGTGCTGGGAGATGCTGATTCCAATGTTCTCTATAATTATGTCTTTGTATGAATCAGTCAGTTTAAATATAGAGCGACAGTCTGTTAAAGCCATGACCTCCGGTGGGTTTATTTTTTACTCAGGTAGTCATGTCTCTTTCCAGATGTCAGTGACATAATTTGTATGTTCAGCATTTCTTGTGCAGATTTTTGTAAGGGGGGAGAGGAAGGGAGGAGGACTTTCAGAAGGAGGTGGGAGTTGGAAATATTAAGCTGTAGAATCATTGCAAGTATTGCTTTTAATCTCTAACTGTAACCATGTTTGTAGTGAAGTGTTAACTCTCCTACACATGAACACGCTTAGTCTTTGCATAGATATTGCACTGGGTATTAAAATGTATGTCAGGCTGGAGAACAAAGAACACGTGACATTATGGACTGAATTCATAGTTACAATAAAAGAGGCAATGAAAATTCAATAAGGGGACTGGAACCAACAGAGTCTTTGTACTTTTTATCTCTGCTAGAGTTTCCAGAGGAACTGTTAGTGATTAAGGGCCTCATCCTGCGCACATTAGTGAGCTGTGCTTGCTGCCCTGCCAGCGGCACCAGGCACCGAGAGCTCCCGCAGGCAGACACTGGGACTGGAGCACACGGCACCCGTGTCTGCTGCAGTTGGTAGCTGCTGGTGGGCACCGGGGATCTGGCAATATGAGACCCGATGCGGAAAGGAAAGGAAGGAGAGCAGTCATGTAAAGTTCATTTTGCCTTTATAAAACTTCCTAGGGATTGGAAACATGCAGCAACATCCAGTTGGCAGAGGAGATGAAACACTGGTGTGTGCTGTGTATGAAAATGAGACTTTATGGTTAGTAGTCTCCGATGTAAAAAAGTTCTAAAAATAAATCCTTAAAACTGTTGCAGCCCTTTTCACCATTTCATTTCCCTTACATTTCTGTGTTTGCAGTAAACACATCTTTGATGCTAAAACTGAAAGTGGTTTATATGCTATGATTTTTTTTAACAGAGACACTCACCTTTAACTTCAATGGAATAGGATTTTGTTAAAAACACTGATATTTTGACAAGTCTGATGTGTTTCAAAGATGGGGCTTTTTTCAGTGAAAGAAGAGGTTTATTTTATTAGTTGCAAATTTCTAGTTTTGAAGAATAATTACATGAAACATTCCATGTGGTATAAAGTATTTCTCTACATTTTAATTTGAAGGAATAATTTGATTTCAGTATAACCTGTTTTAATTGCATTCTTTGTGCCCCTATAAACTTTAACAGCAGTAGACACTGATATTATTTTAAGAGTTTGTGAGATTATTTGTCTACTATAGTTTCAAGAGAGCTACATTTTTATTTCTTTTCAGCTTTCTAAATGATGATCAAAGTTTCGACTTTTCCCTTGCAATTTTAAGTTGGATTAGTTTCAAGTTGGAGTGAAAGCCTGCAGTTGTGAGGCAGTGTGGATTTGACATTTTCTCATGTAACCTGCATATTATTTGCAGTAAGATTAGCATCAGGAGGACTGACTTAGATCAGTTGTCTTCGCTTATGCACATCCTCTGTTTCTCAGATTTTTGAGGAGAGAAAGAAGGGGTGTGTGTGTAATATTTAGTTTCCCTGTCCGAGCATATGAAATCAGCTTTAACTGGGTGTTTGTGTCACAGAACTTGCCAGGTGTAGTGTAGGCGGAGGATAAAATGAAAGTGAAGAAGGTAATGTAAAAAATCAGAGATGTTGGAACGGGTACAAAGGAGAACTCATGTTCTTTGAAACTACAATCCTGAAACGAGCAGCAACGAGCTGATAAAGTAGCATGGATCTGTGTGGATAGAAGAGGCTGCTTAAACTCAAGATCTAAATTATTTAAGCATCTTAGAGTATGGATTATAGGTGCCCTCAGCTAGGGGCAAATCCTGTCTCCAGTGGCACGTGCACCCATTAAAATCAATGGAAGCTGGAGATATGAGAGACCAGGTTTTGTGCTTTAGCTTTTGTGTGGCTGTTAGCAGACAGTTCTCCTGAAACACATCTAGGCAAGTTAAACTGGTGACCCATGTGAACATTAATACCCACATAAGTAACCATAAAAGCATTAGGTCTCACAAAATATTTGAAGAATCTGGCCCTTGGCTAACAATATTTTTCAGATGTTGCTGTGCTTTCAGCAGTATAAGAAAAAATTCATTTTTACCCTGGGTAGTGGATTTATTTTGAAATGAAGTAAATGGCAGGACTGTGGCTCCCTTCTTCACCTGAATAAAACCTCTTTTAACTTCAAAGTGCTCAGGTACACAGCCCTAAGCTCTCTCTTCCTGACGCACAGTGGGCTACCTAGCTTTTTTTAAAATTCATGGTAGGATCTCAGAGCAGGGCTGGCAACCTCGACTAAAGTAACTGCTGCTTTTATTTCTCCATGACTTTGGTTCTGTTTTAAGGTCTCAAAAGACCACACAGACCAGCTGAGCAGAGCAGAAAGAAAGATGAAAGATAGGGATGGTAATTTTCAAAAAGAAATCGTGTTGCAGCTGATGAGTTCTTTATGACTTTTACTTGAAAGCATGAATCAGCCCAGGTTCAATTAAAATTGCATCTAAATTGAACTAAATGAGCTTTTCCTGGTTTAGAGTTTCCATGCGAACATTTCGCACATCTCTGAATAGCAATTGCAAGTTCTCGGGAAGCTGAAACCATGAAAGCTTTGAAGGGAACATTGATTTTCAAGCTCACTCCTGCCTCCTGCCCTGCAATTTTGTAATGCTGAAGGCTACCTTCTCCATGAAATAGGAATACAAACAATATTTAAATAGTGACATTGTGCTCTCCAAAAGTTATCTTAGTTGTTAATGTTGTCGTAGTGTTTTAAAGTTAATGGTGTTTTTGGTCGCTGAAAAACCCAAGGTCTTGAACATGATTGCAGGTAGATTCAAAAGGTTAATTCAAAAGGAATTAGCAAACTCCAGGAAATGAAGTAGCAGAGGCTGGGCAGGACCAGACTTTGCATTCAGTAGACTGTTAGGCTGTACAACAAGTTTCCATTAGCTTGACTTCACTGAGGTTTACCGGATTAGAAGATAGTGAATTGACAGCATTTTTTTTGCCGGAGATGTCATACTCCACCAAGACTGACATTCTGTGGAGGCGTGAGCAAAAAAAACACCTTGACAAGTCACCACTAAAACTAAATCTTTAGTATGAAATGCACAAGGAGTCTGAGAAAATCCTTACAGTTTCTACTAAAATGAGTGATTTCAGAGAAATCCTTTAGCACTTTGATCCTTTAAATAAATCAATAATTTTTTGCTTTATAGAGGAATAATCATCTGTAAACAAATACACTTGGCTTGTGAAGTCATTGCCTGCCAATAGAAGCACATTGGCTCCTTTCATTGTTCTTGCAGATCCTGTTTACATAAAAACCCATCCTTCCAGCACTGAGATAGGAATTGCTGGTGTGATGTGAAGGTGTTTTTTGAGCCAGAGCCACTTTATAAAGAAAAAAATGCTTACTTGACATAGACCAAAAATGACAGTGTAAGTGGATCACCTGCCTGAAAGGCTCTGGGCAGCACGGGTGTCCAACCCCCTCATCATCCTCTCCTGACCCCTCAAGAATTCCTTTGATCTGCCATGAAGACATCAGCCTCCGGGACTGTTATCATCCTCTAGATGTCTGCCCTGCGTGAGGCAGTGGCCTGCCCAGGTACAGGTGCTGTGGCCATCCCGGTGACTCCAGAAGCTGCTGCTGTGTAGGGCTAAAAGATTCACTGGAACAGCTGCAAGCATGTGAATAAGGGTTTAAATATTTAAAAACTTAAAAAAGGAGGAGGAGCCACAGCATTTTCATCTGCAATCTCTTTCCTCTTGTTGCAGTGCTACTCATCAAATAAACAAATTGAGCATGGCTTTTGCTTATTTTTGAACATCACAGTTTCACTAGGCAATGGATTTCTTTGTACCTTGCTGTAAAGACTTCTCATCTGGAGAGAAAGGCTCCTGTTGCAGTCTCCAATCTTTATGTAAGTGAGTGTGCTGACTCACAAAGCAGATGCTAAGGAGTTTGTATAAAATCCTTGGTTATAAGAGTTGTTCACCTTCTGATTTTCCAAACTATCTGGCCTTAAAACACTTCATACTTCTCGGTCACTACAACTCTGAGGAGTTTTCCTATTTCAGAAGGGACTGTAGCAGTTTCCACTGTAGGTGAGATTTGAAAGGATAATGAAAGCACTTGTGAATCAGTTTTACTTCATGTAGCAAAGAGAGCCCGAAAAGCAGTCTCCCAGCTCAGCAGGTGGCAACGTCCAAAAGAAGGGTGAAAAAATTCTTAGGACACCCTAGTTTGATTACTTGTCATGACCTGGCTTAGAGATGCCACTGAGCATCAAGAGTGTTTAGGTGCTGGGTCCTCTAGAACCCTACAGAAGTCTCATCCCATACAGGAAGCTTGGGATGCATGTGGTGCAATCAAAGTGTAGCCAGATGTAGCAGGAATTTTTATGCTACTGCCTGACTCCTTGTATCAATGGAGAGATGTTTTTGTAAAATATGAGCAAACTACAATTCCAATAGAATGTAATAATTTTCATCTCGATTGTGCGGATGGCACACAGCCCAGAACCTCGCAGCAGCCTTGGAGGTAACGCTGCTGGGAGCACAGCCTGCAGCCAGGTGGGGAAGGAAGGAGAGACTGCACCCTGGGCTGTCCTCACTCCTTCTTGCATGAATTGTGCCTCTAGATAAACAGGGAGAGGTGTGCGTCTCTGCCCGGTTGATTTAAGTTGCACAAGATCCACTTTTATTTTTTTTTCCTCCTAGTTAGAAGGTTGGGGGTTTTTTTTGAAAAAGAAAAAGAAATTCCCTGAAAATACAGATTTTTAAAAGCTTTTAAATTTTGCTTTTGACCTTTTTGTGTTTCTTCAAATATGTAATTTATTTGGGACAGTTAGGAATGGAAGCAAATTTGAATCTCTTCATTCTATGGGTATATAAAAGGGTGGTATCTCAACATCACAAATCTGCAGATTCACTAAAGGACATTCAAGTGATGCTTTTAAAAAATAACATTTGTATGAAAATAACACACTTGTTCAATCCAACCAACCTACAATATTTTGACATTTTTCAAATAGCTCTTCTGACTCGTTCTGTCACAAGCAAAAGGAAAGATATCTGAGAGTCACCCCGGTTCTTAAAGTTCTTTCTGTTTACCACTCAGCACAGTCTTAGAAATGAGCCAGTGGCATGAAACGTATCACACCAAGATGATGCATTTCTTTAGTAAATGGGCTGAAAATAAAGCAGGAGTGCAGTATTTCTCTTGATTGTAATATGTTGACGAACCTGCCAGAGCAAAGACAAACTGCTCTGACTTCTCTGCCTGTTGGAGCACGGCAGCCAGGATTGTAACTGAGACATCATGGTACAGGTGCTTTGGAATTACAGAATTTAAGTGAAGGATCATGTAGCTTTCATATACGATCAGGTTGATCCTTGCAGATTTCAACACCCTGTGCCCCCATTTGCTCCTTGGTCATGTATATCTTTTGTGTTAATAAATAATCTGGTAGATTTGAAATGGCATTTCACAAAAGTAATTCTTTTCTGTGCAGTCTCAGCCTGTGACCCAGAAGACTAATTTAAACCTTCTAAAGGTTACTTTATTCAGAAGTGAATTTCACCCTATTATACATAATCTCTGCTAATCATTGAGGTGATTCACAGGTATGAAGGATGCAGAATCAGCTCCCAGGTATGCTCATAAAAATCTGTAATTTTGTTAAGAAAAAGCTGTAAGCAAGACTGGGGGTTCTGCAGAATCTAGGAGCTGCACTGCTTTCACCTTTGTTCTTTGATTTTTTTATATGGTATAGATTTTAAATAAATCAAGGGAAATGTATAAATTCCACACTACACCGAATATTTAAAATCTTATTAGATCTGGGTCTTAACTGTTACCTGGAGGTCTCTAAATATCTGCAGTAGTTTACTGCTGCTAATGCAGTAATTATATTTCAGCACTGGCTCACACTTAGGCTTTTTTATGTTTGTGTTCAGCAGTACATTTTATTTGAAAAGTGCATAAAATATAAATATCCAAGCTTCAAAGATGCAGTAGCATAGGTAAATTGCTGAATGTTTTGTGATTTTCTCAATAGTTTTACGATAATGTGAAGCCAGTGTTTCATCAAATATTTTTTTTTCAAGAAGGATTGCACCAAGTAGATATAAATTATAAATCATATTCTGTTTTACATGTGAAATGGGAGCTGTGAAGTGCAGATGGAGGCTAGGTGTTTTCATGTTTTTCTGAGCCCATGCTTTGTTTGTGATGTCATTGTCTATATATTCTCTCCTTAAATTCCTTTGCATGGGGGCAAGAAATTGTTGTCAAGCAAATACAATTATTGACAAGTGTTCCTAGCAGCAGGAGGCAAAGCCAAAATCATCAGTAACCACCCCCCACCTCCACCTAATGCCAGAGTGGCATTTGTAACACACTGAGCAAAGAGCGAGTTGAGCAGCTGCTCAGGTTTGGTGACATCAAAGATTTTATTTAACAAAACGTGTGATCAAAACCAGTGAATTGAAAAATGCTACATATATATATTTATTTTTTGTTCAGATAGCCAAAGTGTTTTCTGGCTTTTATTCATTCTAGAAGCATGGGTGAGTTTTGGTACAGTTTACAGAACTGGAGAAGGGAACCCTTTGGAAGGACACTGCCTAAATTACAGTCTGATCGTATTCTATTCTTAATAAGCACTATTTTATTGTGTTTATAATTTGCAAATTGAGCTGAGATTTCTTGTTCCTTTGATAGCACCTTTGGTGCAAGGTAATAACATATTAAAATCATACAGCATTTGAATGAAACAGTTTCCTGGCTCCGCTGGCTTTTGAACTGCTTTTAAGAATGAGGGGGAAAGGCAGCAAAGGGAAATGGCTAGTTTTGCAGGGCAGAGATGAGAAACCACAGCCTCTGTGCCTGTTACTCAGGCAGAGATGAAAGCAAAAGAACCGAGAAGCATTTTTCAGCTAAGAAAATAACCAGTGTGGGCTCCGTGGGCTTAGATTAAACCAACTGTGAAACAGGTATTTCCCTCATTGTTATTGACCAGACTTTGAACACTTTTATCAGCTGCACGTGTTAATAGCTTGTTAATGATTGATGCTGAGGTCTTTTATGACACCAAATGAAAGTGAGAAATAAGTGCAGGATTTCGAGGTGACTACGGCAGTCACACTCTTTCAGTAGCACTCTGCAGAATTTCAGTTGTGTTTTAAAACATTTATGCCTGCCAAGATTAGATAGGTTACACTGCAACTCAAAATAATGCAGAACTACCCTGACTACACTGTTCGTTCAACCCTATGTTGAACGGGAAAAACACAGCGACCCTCAAAAAGAAAAGATAAAATTTAGAATGTGATGTAGTTCTGCCAGAGTGTAAAAAGGAAGGTAAAATGTATAGATTACCTGGTATGTGAGGCAAATAAATACCAGATTTGCAGAATATTGTCTAGAGAGAGCCTTGTTTAAATTGTTCAAGTATTTCAGTTAGGGTTTTCTTGCATCCTTCATTTCACCTGGTTCAGCAACACCATTTGGCATACGCTTAATCTCCAGAAAAGTCAGTATGACACATCAGCACAATGAATTTCTTGTCTCCATCAGCTATGGATTCTAGAGCTTAACACAGCGATCTCCGTATTCGCTTAGATAAGACTTTCTGCTGATCGTAGACAGTTCTGTGTGGTTATTTACTTCACGTGTAATCACATTCCTTCTCTTTTTTTTTGCCAAGTAAACTAACAATTGTCAGAAATCTGGAAACACTGGGTAGTTAATATCTCTTCAGGAAAGCACAGGAAGTGTGTAGGTGTCTGTAAGATTTAACATGCATTTATTTCTCTTTGTTCACATTATTCCTTTTTACCATCACTGCTTGTCTGTCTTAAATCCAATTAGTGAGCTTTCTACATTGCAATAAACTGTTCTTCAGGAAGAAAATTTGCTTTGTGAGCAAAGCCTTTTTCCTGCAACACTATTGTAATTTTCTGGTTTTTCACTGCCTCACAAAGCATTTAAATAAGAACAAAATAAGCTCTAGCTCTGCATTTACTGTACTGCTCTCTCTTCCTGCAAAAGGCCTTTTCTGTTTTCAAACAATTTTGCTTTAGCAAAAATTTCTTATAAGGATGAAAACAAAAACATATAATAAAGTTATAACGAAAAGCAAAATGGATGCATTGATCCAACCCAGAGTAAGAAAAAACCTAATTGCTGGTGCAATTGTGTAGGATGGGAAAGATGCAGGTTGAAGTCCCTGGTCTGAATCAAAGACTTAAACCCAGATTTGTCATGCTTTGAACAATTGTTCTAACTGCTACAACAGTGCTGTGTTTTCTAGGTTTGAAAAAAGAAATTCAGTTGAATGCCTAACGAAACTCTTCTGCAGAAGAGATTGTCAGAACTGGTATTTCTCTTTCAGAGTTTTATTTCCTGCAAAGAGATATTTTCTGAAAAATATTACGGGTTGGTTTGTTTAGCTATTTCTGTTCCTCCCCTTTAACCAAGTGAATTTGGATTCAGAACACACTACAGGCATGAGTGCTTGTGTTGTTTTCTCCTGTCCGTGCTAACTCTCCAGGTTCCAATTCTTGCAGAGTTTAAGTAGCATCAGAGAATATTGTGAACCTTTCAAATTAACTTTGGAATAAAGTAGCCATTGATTTTAGCTGTTATCCTTGGACGTGGGTTAATTTTTCCTTTAATATTGTAATGAGTAATTCTAGGAATTGTGAACCCTGCCGTATATGTAAATGACACTGGTGAATTGTCTCTGGTCGTCGTGTCCCTTATTCTCATTATTTATTCATGCTTTTTTTTTCTCCTCAGAAATAACAAATTAAACCTAAGGAGACTTGGGGGTTCAAAGGGTTGGTCATTAGTCTTTACTAAGTCCAGTTCTGTAGAGATTAGAACAGGAAACACCACTAAATTTAACTGTTTCAGCATTTCACTGAGCCTAAATTCAAATAGCACTATCACTTTCCTCAAAGGATATACAAAAGCCTATTGTATTATAAAGAAACTGATTTTTTTTTTAATCTATTCATTATAAGCAGTTCATTCTCGTTTCAGAGACATTAGTGGGTTTAGATATTCCTTTATGTAGAATAAAAAACCAGCAGAAAACCCTGATGAGTTTTCTGACTGCATCCACTGTCCGGCTGCGCTTTCCTGACTGGTTCATTGCAGACTGGAGTTGTTACAATTGAGACCAAGGCTGCAGGGGAGTGATATCTATTAGCAAATTAAGAAATGGTGGCTTTGAATATATAGTAGTCATCATGAACATGCTAGCTTTCACTATAATGTAGCATCAGAGAATGATGGCTCCTTTCTTAAAGGAAATTTCTGTAAGTAGCTGTTAACAAATGTTGACTCTATAATAGGAACCACTGTAGAACACGAACAAATACAAGAGAGGGAGAAGGGGCCAAGATCTTGCTGTTTGTTTTCAAAATTGTATCCTTCTTGCATATTCTTTAAAAAACCCTCTTAGCAATAGTGATGCTTCAGCAATGTTCACAGAGGGCGATGCAGCCTGGCAAAGCCTGTGTGCAGGAGGGCACCTGCCCTGGTGTCACGCCCCACATCCCATTGCATAAAGCATCATGGGCCAAGCAATGTCAGCAGGTATTAATAAGTAACTGCAGGATTGATTGAATCATCCCCTACCTGCCGCTTACTCTGCAGTTAAAGCCCCAGGAAAGGTAAAAAGTTGGGTCACAATTTAGGGTAAAGGCAGATACCTAAGCAATCACTGTGGGTGATGCTGTGCAAGGTCGCTTGAAAAATGGAGGTTTCTGAAATTTAAACAGCTTTGACATCTCCGTGTGTCATTATAATATATCAAAATTATGGTAGTTTGAGGTGCATACAAATGCTTTTTGCTTACCAGCAGCAGCAGAAGTCTTGAAGGGGATTGTTACCCTTGTTTTGTGGAAGAACCATAAAATACATAGGACCCAATTCCTTCCTGAATTTGGGTCTCAGGAAGAGCTGTGTCAGCTGCATGTAAAGGAACTGGAAGTTTGTCTAGTGTTGCAGGAACCCAAAACACGCATGAGACCATGCCACGTGGTGATGAAACCACACGGAGAAAGCCTGAGACCAGCCAAGTCCAGCTCTGATACCTTGTAGAGTACCACTGCTCTCTCTGATTTGGTGTTACCCTAGAAAAGCAAACTCCAGGAAAGTGCGTGTCTGTGTTTGTGAATATTTAGCAATGATCCACCTACCTGAACAAAAAGCAGAAATGGCAGCACATCAGGAATTCCCAGAGGGTGGAGAAAAGACACCTTTGGCTTTGTTGATGCTCAGAAGTGAGGTGTGCTCCTGACTGGAGAGTGGGATCTGCTCTGGCCCCAAGGTAATGCAGAGATTATTCAACTGTCACCAACACAATTTGTCAGAGAGATGCACACTGGGAGTGACAAACAGCCCAGAATTTGCAGTGAGTTGGCAGACACTGGTATGATAAAACAATCCAACATATCAGTTAGATGATGCTGTAGTGGAGGTGGATTAAATTTGCTTATAAATTTACCATGAGCAGAAAAAAAATCCACAGCCATCAGAGAAATAATTTGTTACAAATTGTTTTTAGCTTGTAATAAAAAGTTGTGGGTTAATTAGGCCATAGAATTGGTTTTGTACTAAGAACGTGTGAATTCACTGAGTCTGTCTCTGTTTTTGTTTGGTTTAATGAGAGGAAACTGATAGGGGAGCTTTCAAACAAAGATAGAAGGTGTTACTGATGAGCCAACCAAAACTCTTTAAAAGTGCAGGCTGTTTTTTTTCCAGCAGTCTGTCTTAACCGTTCAAAATAATTTGATTAATTTAATTTTTTAAGAAAAATCTGGTTATTTTATTTATTTTGTGTGAGAAATTCTCAGTATTGAAAAGTTTAAAATGTGTTGAATTCATAGCACTGAAAGAAATTTCTGACTTCAACAGAAGAGCTTTTTAAAAAATAAACTCTGCAGATATCGCTGTGTCTAAAGCAGAAAAACATCTTGGCTTTGTTGCAGAGCAGAACTGTTGTTAAGAATCTTTCATTTTACTCCTATGCAAAAAAAAAAAGTAAAGGGAGGAAAAACGTATTTGTATTCCCAAAAAGAGACAAAGTAAGAGGAAGTGAGCACGGCCACACACTCAGCGGTAAAAAAATATTGCCTCACTGATAGGGTTGCTTGTGAAAATGGTCCCCAAATGTTTTTGTGGTGTGAGCCTTTTTTATTTTTACCGTAGTCATGCAAGCTGTGCGTTACTGAGCTCCTGCTGAGCAACAGTGGAGGAATTACTGGAGCTCCATTCACAGTTTCAAAACTGTTTTGCATTAATGGACAGCCTGAACTGGATTTGGGTTAGGTTTCACTCTGAGCTGTAGCGCTCTCTCTCCACCCCCTAAAATAATAATAATAATTACAAAAGTATGAGATAGGGCTAGCGTCTCCACCTCCTGTTCATAACCGAGCAAACCAAATATTATTACACACATTATTGAAGGGGTGAGGAAAGTTAGAGGTCATGAACTGAGCTGTATGAATAGCTGGAGGTCAGATCAATCACAGCCATGTATTTCATGGCTGAAACTTCAACCTGGAGAGACCGGGTTAGTTATACTGCCTTCCACCAGCTAATCGCGTAGACTAATTTAAACACAAATTAAATTAAATAGCAAAGAAATACATAAAGTGTAATTCAATGTTTAATAGACAATTAATTAAAACATTCTTTTTTCTTTAACTAATATATGGAGAAGAGCGGAGGGAAGAGAAGCTACAAATTTGAAAGCAGATATAGGACTTGGGAAATGAGGTAGAATTCAGTGCAAAATACTACCTGTTCTGTGTGTTAGTAGTAACTCAATGAAGAGAAGCTGATAGGGAAAGAGCCTGACATGAGAAATAAGACCTTTTTTGGAACATACTCTGAATCTCAATGGCTATCAGAGGATCTCAGATTAGACTCCCCAAAATTAATGCACATGATACCACTGCATCCTCTAAATCTATCTCCAGGATCAGATAGACACTTTTAATTGCAGTTTTGGAGTTAAATCAAAATTCTGGTGAACCGTGAATACAGAACTTTGCTAATGGACTGGGAAGGGGGGAACATGACGTTGAGGGCAAATCAAGCTGATTCTGTTCGCATCAGACCCCTTTGAAGTGGCAGCAGTTTGTAGTTGCTTTGTGTTTTGCATTGCTACCTTCTCATATCTGAAGATTCAAACAATAGCTCCTGGTTATTATCCCACATATTATTGATTAAAAGCTTTGCCCAAAGACCTTCCATCTCACTTTCCAGCTTAGTGTGATTTACTTTTCTTTTTACTCCCTGTAACATATGATTAATGCTGAGCTAGAGAGTCCCAGTGAGATGAAGCAGAGTGTCAGGTAAGATTTGTCAGCTTGGAAGTATAGATTATTTTATGTTTCTCGAACTTTGTGGGCCCAGGGAACACAGATCTTGATTGTTAAATCCATCCACACTTTCCCTAGGGCTATAATATGCCAAAAACATTAAATAGCCCACTTAATACATAACCTCATTCTGTATGCTTGACTATTTTGTTTTTAATTTTTCTTCCCTTTCCAGGCTGCTCAAATGAAATGGGATCAAAGAAAAAAAATTATCCTCGCTGGATTTTGTTAAAATATTAATAGGTTAGGGTTGACTGGCTAAATTGAATATCTATGCTGATCTTGCTTGCATGTTTAACTTGTGCTTAGGAAAATATGTTTCCTAGGTGATAACCTTTTATGTACCAGCCTGACTTCATTGAAATGCATAGAGATAAAAATATGTCACACTCCATGGCCATGCTATTCTTGTGTGGCAGTGTGATTATTCAGATGATAATTGACCCCCACCTGTAGACAGCTCAAATTCTGTAGTCAATCATTCCATTTGATGTTAAAATATGTGAAAGTACAATTATATAATTTACATTACAAATCATCCTGAATGCCAGGCATCTCAGAACCACTCACAATCGAAAGGGGGAAAAAAGTCAATAAATTAAGTGAATTACACTAGGCAAAGAATTAAACTTTTCTTATTTGCTCCTGCACAACAGCTTTTATGAGGGTGTTGTTGATGGAGCTCCAACAGACCTTGCTTAGTGCTGTATTTGCCTGCCTTTCAGCCCCTTCCTGACTTTGGTGACACTTTCTGGATAGGAATCCCTTCTTTTGCCAAGGAGGTGAACCAACACAATACGTTGTGGCTGGTAAAAGAGAAGTTAAGACTTCTCTCCTTGCTCTCCTCATGCCATTTCAGACAATCCTTAGCTTCACACTGAAGAGCCACAGGAAATAAGTATGAAATATTTCTGTTTAGCTTTAAACCTAGCATTATTTTACTAATCTAAAGACTTTTTCAAACATAGATTCTCCCTTTGATGCTGCCAGTGACCACTTGGTCACAATTTCTTCACTGAGAACATTTAGGTCCAGGCAGTTTTTGGCAACAGCAATATATATATGGAGAATTCATCAGCTAAGAACCACTGATTAATAATTAATGGTTCTTGCTGGTGACCGTTTTTAATAGGGAATAATTTTGAACTTAGACACATTATTTCATTAAATAATTATATATCATAAACAAGTTAAAAGCTAATATTGCCTTAATTACGGGCTACCTGCAATAAAAAAATAAGTGGAATTCATCATCTAGATCTAAAATGAATGTTTTAAGCAACTATACATTGAAATTAATGCATGTAGCTTAAGCCTCTATTTCTTAGTAAGGAAGCAGCCCAAATATGATTTTTAATCCTCATCTTCATGCTCTAAAACTGCTAATTAGAATATTGTCCTCAGTTCTAACATTCATTGGAAAATAATAGAAAATATCTTCACGTCCAGGTGTATTTCTTTGTACAAAAATATGCAGAACATCATCATTTCTTCAGCTGCTCACTACTCATAAGGTGAGACTTGTCATAGAACAAAATCAAATGATGTAAAACTGATATCAGTATCAGATTGCCAAGTAAGGATATTCTAAAAAATGTTCATGACTATGAAACTTTATCTGCTCAACTGCTTCATTTTGAAAGAAAAAACGGAAGATATGAAATTTTTGCAAACAGCCTCAACATTCCTGACACATGAATGGGATGGCCTTATTCAAAAGGCTTAGCATGTAGTCTTATTTCTCTGTTCCCAGTGCAAATGAGGGGTCTTTCCTGGCAGTTCTCCTGTGAAACTTCACCTTTTCTTATCACTCTTACTTTGGGAGTCCAAGCAGAAATATCCTCATCTAATATTTTCTTCCCCACAGCTGCTCTCAGTGGGAAGAAATTCTCAGTGTTGCTCAATGTAGAGCAAGGTTGAACTAGTCAGGGTAACTTCCAGACTGGAAAATACATGCTTTTGCACCTTTTCTTTAGAGGCAGTTTTCCCTTGCTCCATTTTTAAACCAGATTGCTACCAGGAGCTGCATTCAGATCTGCCATGAGTGGCTCCAATTCTTCTGACCTCAGCAAAACTTGCTCAATCATTATCCCAGGTGTGAATTTGGCCCATTGTCTGTAATTAGAGCTCCAGTCTGGTCTCAGTAAATTTCACACCCTGTACAAGCATCAAATTATGTTCTTCAATTAGTTGTATCTTTTCTTCTAGCCTTTTAATTTCAGGCCCATCAAAGAGCTGGTTTGCTAAATCAATTTCAATGGGAATTTACACATTGTGAATCATAATGGGATGCAAAATTGACTTGGCTAATGAATAGTTAGTGGCTTTGGGGTTAATAGTTTTGGGGTTTTGTCTCAGGTACTTGTATTAAATCTAATTTTGATATTGCTTTAATGAACACAATGTATTACTTTTCCTTTTTCACCTGGGCCCATCTAAGGTGTATTCTCTTAGCCTACCTCAATTGGTTCCCTTGATGAATATCTGCATGAGGTTTCTGTTTAAGAATGGCGCTTCTGCTTGCCCCATTTCTGTGTGCTAAATATTTTCGTCTGATGTCTAAAGTTTAAATAGAAAAGAGTCTGTATACTGTAACAAGGATGAAGAAGTAGTTACTTTCAGAGATTGGTGCCCCTTGCTGCTTTGCACGGTCTGTCATAGAGCTGCTATCTGCAGGAATACTTTTAGGCATTCATGGAACTCCTCTACCAATACAAATAAGTAGAACAGCTATCCTGGTACCAAGGTGCTACCTGGTTATAAATAAAGCATGCTGCCACCTCACCGAAAGAAACCATAGAGAACAGCAAGCAATTTCTCATAGTTTCCCAAAAGAAGCCTGTGGAGCTTGTTGCCTCAAGACTGAGAGTAAGACACCATTTTTAATACTAAAACTAGCCAGAATTTTAACAGGAAAGGTGTTTCATTTGTTTGCTTTTTTTTTTTTTTAAGTGCAGTGTATGGTATGAATGTGTGCTTCACCAAGCATGGAGCTGCATTTAACAAATATGGTTTAAGTTTTCTGTATTCAAACATAGTAGGAATATGTACACCGGTGAAAAGGGAGGAGACTGCTTCAGGGGCAACTCCAGCAGGTTAATAAATGGGTATAATATGGTTAGGGGTAGATTTAAGCTTAAAGCAAATGATTTCTGCCTATTTGAGGAATGAAGTTCAACAATTCCAAAAGGAATAGTTGAAATAAAATGTCCAATAACAGTCCAGATTTAGTAATTAATGAGTTAAGTGAGTTTCAGTTTAGCAGTACCACAGACACAGAGGTATCTGGGCTAGCTCTCTGAAGAGCCTGATTGTGTTCAACTAAGCTGGACATTCATGATGTGAGCATAACTGTCCCCCTGCCAGTGGTGAGCAGGAGCTAATTAAGCCCTGGTAGACCTGAGCTCATTTATACTGAGACACTGGGGCATCTCTGCACCATGAGTTGTACTCTGTCCCTTTATACCTTTTTTTCCAACCTTTCCCATTGTGTGGTGTATCCTAGCATCCCTTGTTTGCATGGATAAGAGAGCCTGGTCAGATTTTGAAAGCAGGTCATTAAGGTATTTTGGAAAGTCAGCACTGACTCTAAAGACCTTATGGTCTCATATTATCTAAGTAGAAACTATCTGGACAGGTAATTCTGTATCTGCCTTTGTCAGTATATGATGTACCTCTCTGTGCAGGACTGACCACCACTGCAGGGAGGACTGGGGATAGGCAACATTTCTGCACCAACCATTGCCACTAGAATTACTGCAAATTTCATAAATGCGTTGTCTGCTTTATTTGGTTCTGGAGACTGCATATCTAAGTCTTTTCCATATTTCATTTTTCCTGATGTCTTCATCTTCTGTTTCTTTTTCGAAAAGGTTTGTGTCAGACTGTTATGGAAGGAAGCCTAAAATATATCGCAAGCTGTAATGCTTTTATGTACACCAACTTTTTTTTCTACTATTCTTGTCTTTTCTTTTTACAAAACAGAAAAAAGATGACTGTGCAAAGAAGAAAAAAATGTTCTCAAGTAGAATTGAAATACGATAGAACAAAATTGCTTACCCGAGTATTTGTGAGAGAGGAAGCACACTTTGATGATCAGTAGTGGCTGTGATCCTGCCAGGAAAACGCAGCTTACATGTTGTTATCATACCAGGTTTGGTAACGTAAGCTGAAGCACAGTTACTTTTGGAGTTATATTATCTTCCTAATGTCTTCTGATAGTTATACGAGAGAACGGTCTGCTGACAGCCCATCAGGTCATCTGTTCATTCTTCTCAATACTCCCTTTTATGAGGACTTGCCACGTTTCTCTTGGGCCAGATCCAATAACCAATGGCATCCATGGAAAAAATCCCAGGACCTATACCCTACCATGCTATATGAGGCAAAGCAAAGGCAAGAAGGCCAGTGGCATCCTGGCTCGTATCAGAAATGGTGTGACCAGCAGGTCCAGGGAGGTTATTCTCCCTCTGTACTCAGTACTGGTGAGACTGCTCCTTGAAGTGTTGGAATATTCATAGACGTACATTAGCGTTGTTCCCAGCTTTATGCTACCATAAAATGTCCTGCGATGTGTATGGCTTGGGCTGTTTTAAGAAAGGATATTTCATTAATGAGCAAATATGAGAAAAAGTCTTTTAATGTGAGTCTTAGTTCAAGTAACTATACAGTACAGGATGGAAAAGTATAACCTGCAGCTATATTTCTGCAATGAATGTGATTCTAGTACTTTAAAGTTCTCCATAGCTTACCAAAAATAGAAGATGTGCACTAGCATTAATGTGTGCAGCTCTTATTCAGCTACATGAGTCTTACTGACTCAGTTCCTTAGTTTTTAGCCATTGTACTTAGGATGAACAATGGAGAGACTGCTGCAGTATTGCTGGCATTACACATCAGGCATTAAAGGCAATTCATGGGCTTTAACTTCCCAAATTACTTAAGAGCCTTCAGAAGAAATCCAGAGAATAGTTTTCAGTCACTGGAATGAAAATGTCACAGTTTTGTGCTTTGGTAAATAACCGGTTCACAGAGATGTCTTACTTGTCATCGCGGTATGCTTATTCATTAAGGGCTAATTGCAGAGGTCTCTAAATGAAACATCGCAAACCACATTCCACTCCAGTGCCAGTTTGTTTAAAGTCTGCAAAGCTTTATTATTAGCAAGATTTAATTATGAAAATGGCAACCATGGAGAATTCTGAACACATTCTTTCCCTTGATCATTAGTTACAGGGCAAAAATGAAACACTTTCAACAATGAAGGGTTCATATTTCAAGCTTATACAGTAGCTGCTAAAAGGGTATACTCAGAAAATCAATTTTATTAAAGTCCTTCAAGCACTAAAGGGACTTCCATGCAACTAAGCAATTTTAAAAAACATGTCCACAAGCAGTGACTTTTTGATTCATGTTTTTAGCAGGGTTATATTTTCACTGTTTTCAATATTGTCCCCCAAAGCAGGGTCAGAAATGGTTCGGAGGGGGGAGAAGAGGTGAGCAAAGCATGTTCTGACATAGCTGTGACTCGCATCCTTTACCTTAAGGTACTTAAAAGAGGACTGTGAACTGGATCTGAGAAGCCTGGCATGCTCTTAACTAAACCAGATCAAAAGTCAATGGTGTGTTCACCTTTTTCAGCTTTCTTTTGCAGCCCAGGAAATTAAGTTTGGGGGACTACTAAGAAACAGTGTAGACTCTGGATTTTTTTGAAAAATGAAGCTGTGACTTGAGATAAAAATAACAGAGAACTATTTTCCTAGAGATAAAAGGCAATGACATGTATGGTATTATAAAAGGATGAAAAGAGTTCACACATTGCTCTGCTCCTAAAGACATGGTGGGGAGTCAAGAGCTGCGTCTGTGTTTCAGGGACCAATGTCTCTGGAGCAATAGAAAACTGAGTGCAAGTCCACCAAAGTTACTGAGTTGTAAAGTAAATTATTGCCCTGATCCAGTTAGTCCTTTAATTTCTTAGTCTTATAGTGCATCTTGAAATTTCAGAGGATGAACAACCTTTGTCTTTATATGCGTGTCTCTATTGTGCGAGTTGAAGCTTTTGTATGGATGTAGGCATCCCTTTGGTTGTCCACAAGACAAAATAAGATGTCATAAGTGCCAATGAAATATTGCTGATGAAGTAAAAGATAAATAAAAAAAAGAAAAAATAAAGATATGAAGGAAGTGCCTGGGAGCGTTGTCACTAGTATTAGAAAAAAAAATAATGTGAAGCAGAACTCTCCCCTCTTATCTGTAATCTAATTTTCCTTTGTTCCTGGTCATTTATACACTTGCTTTCCATGTCTTGTCTTGTGATTTCATTTTTTCAACCCCCTATTTCCAAATGCACTGTCTTTTTGTCATTCAGTAGCCCAAACTATTCCAGATGCCCAAGTGTGCTCATTAGATGGAAGAATAAGGAGTACAAAACTTTTCACATGTGATCTCTAAAATGTAAGAACAAGACCTGAAAGGTGCTGTTGTCTAAAAGAGTTGTTTCTGTATCTGCCACTTAAAAGAGAACATCTTCATAAAGTCACTTTATAAAGTAGGTTTGGTAGGAAAGATTTGGTGTCAGCTGTTCAAGTGGAGATATTGCAGCAGTTGGGATGTGCCTGGTAAGGGTTTTCTTTGCTCAGAGCAGAGCGACTGCTTCTGCCCTGCTAGAGCCAGCAGTGCCAGGGAAACTCCGAGGAAATAGTTTCCGTTGTATATTTACACACACACACTCCCTTCTATAGACTCTCAGGCCTCCAAAACTTTGGCTGTATTTGTAGTGCACAGGCAGGTTTTTCAAATTCATGATGCTTGGCCCAATGATCTTCCCATTTAACACAGTTATGAACCTTGCATCAGCTTAGTGGAAACAAACTGAAGCAAACTGGCAGCGAGTTAGAGGAATTATGATCAAGTGCATGCTTGTGTATACATCCAGTACTCCAAATATTCCACGCTGCAGCCACCAAGGTCGGTCCAACATATTTTATCAATTTTAATGTGTGAATTAATCCAAATTCTCCGTGTACTTCAGATTTAGCAGCAACGGATCAGTGAAGTCATTACATTCTTTTTTATTTTTATATGATGGGATTGTTAGACCTTAAGTCTCTGGTGACAGCAATAAATATCCATCATTAGGTATGAGTGATTATGACAGCCTGTTCTAGTTCTGCTGATGAAAGATCATTTCCTTCTGGGAGCCATAAGGAATGCAAGTGATCAGGGAAAAAAAAAACCAAACCTCTTCTTGCTAAACTTAAAATATGTATAGATATTGTTTTTTATCCTAATGTTGGTTGTACTGGTTTTCAGTCACATAAAATTAAGTGTTGATATTGTCTGTTTCTGCAAAATTTGAAAATCCTGCAGGAGAGATCCACCTCCCAGCTTCTCAGTGCTTGGAACTGTGTTAGTGGAAATTGCTCAGATACTGAAGTGAGAAACAAACCTTCAAGGGCTCGGATTGGCAGGAGTCTGGGAGTGCTGGGCCTGTTGATAGCCTGTAGGTCAGGCCACACTGGTGGAACTGAGATGAGAAGGAGAGGCAGCGCTGAGTAGACAGGCTTTGCCTTGCACCATGAGTTGCTTGGCACCATCTTCGTAAGAGAACCACCTCAAATGGAGGTGGAGGGAGATGGTATAAATATGAAATAAAACCAGGCAGAGGTGTCATATTCCATGTTGTAAAAGGGCAACATAGTTTGAATAGTGACTTGCTGCTGGTGCTGCTGGCTGAAAACTGGGATTTTGTCTTACTTAGCAGTAGTTTAAAAATTCTGTGCAATTCTGGTTAGGAGGGAAAAACACTTGAATTTAAGAAACGTGAAGTGGATTATGGGGAGAAATTATTTTTGACCTGTGAATATATATATATATTTCATTGAAACCAATGTTTCATTTCACTGTCAAAATCTGGATTCTTATTTTATAGAAAGCACTTGTAAAGAAACGTAAAAGAAAAATGAAGCCCCCCCAAAATGAATGTTTTAAGCTTTTTAGACTACAGAAGGATCTTTACCAAAATAACATATATTCATGAAAGGTTTTGATGTTCCAAAGCAACATTCCCCCCCAAGCCACATCTGCAAAATCAAATGGAAAAATATCTTCTAGCTACCCTGAGTTCTTCATTTTGCTCACACAAAGATGAGTCTAGCCTACTGAGGGTATTGCAGAGAAGGCCTAGTTCTCCTTCAGCTGTCAGTAAATATTGGCTTTTTATCCAAGTTGCTAAGGAGAAAAGCCAATGTCTGTTCCCTCCTGCTGCTGCTGAGCTAGAACCTGTGAAGTGTCATTTGAGATGTTAGATGAATGTAGTGTTTCAGGACACAGAAACACTTTGCCTCTTTGCTTCCCCCTCATTCACTGCACGGTTGTCGATGTCTTCATCTGTGCTTTTTCCTCACATAATTTATGTGGGCTTGGCTTGGCTTTTGCTATGTTCTGTTTTCTGTTGTTGACATTATTGACTATTTTGGGTGGTGACAAACAACTGAACAATATCTGTAGCAATTTATAGGGTACTCTAATTAATGAGTTTTTCCCTATGATGCAGCTGCAATCCCAACTGTGTGTTCAGCGCGAGCCTGTGGATGGAGGGCCAGTACTCACAAACTCAGGTGCTGTATTCAGACTGAGCAGCCTACAGAATAATTGTTACATTTCAATAGACCAAAGAACATCTTGACAGGGTTCTGGGTCATCTCATTTAAACTATATATCAGCTAAAAGTTTGGACCAGATGATCCTTGAGATCCCTTCCAGCCTGGCATTCTATGATTTCATAAGAGTTGTGATTTAAATTCGGAGGAAGCTTTCTACAGCGACCAAAACCTGTAAAGGCCTCTTTATTACATTTGAGTGCAGCACACTTCTTTCAGTTTAGGGATAAGTGGCTGAACTGATAGGAATATACAAATGTTGGGTAGCTGAGACTATTTCATATGAAGTGGCAAATGTAAGGATCTGATAAGTTGCAGTAAACCTGCACACCTGGAGCAGGAGCAGCTCTTAGAACTGCAAGGGGCCAACCCTATCAACTGCTTCCAGGAGCCCCTGTGGGCTGCTCCTGCCTCCACTCTCCCCAAGTAAGGCATTGCAACACTGTTACAAATCTTTATTTTTGCATGTGTTCATTCTCAGAGATCTGTGTAGCTACCCAGTGCTTCTGACAGCCTCACAAAAGCAGAGCCCTTCTCCAGGATCACTGTGGTGAGGTGGGTTGGAAATGGAGGCAGTGCCTTCTTCCGGAAGATGATGTGGCAGAGTTGTTTTAAGCTGCTGGTTAGGGGACTTTGATGGTTAATGCCGGGGTGGTCTTGTGCCAGTTTCCCTAGGAGTCTAGTGCATGAATGAAAGTGTTCCCAGTTCCTCCTGAGGCCTTCTGCTCCTCCTTGGGGGGCTCTACCCCTCTGAGCACTGACCAGGGCCTCTAACCAATGCTGCTTGAGTGCTGTGTTGTACATACAAAGGCAGAAATAGGTACAGCTACTTAGTTTCTTCCTTTGCTTGCACCCTGATGCCTGTTAGAAATATCAAAGTTGTGGCCAGAACAGCTCTCTCTTTCACTACTGCATTGTTCCTTTTTGGACTTTGGGCTACTCTAACAGCAGGAGAAGAATTGTTGGTATCGTGGCAGGTAAAATGGCAGGAAAGGAGCCTAACAACAGTTAGCTCCTGTATAGGTCAATGGAATTTCACATGTATGTGTGTGACTGGATGTGGGTATGTATTTTGTTTAAGACGGAAACATATAAGGGGGCAATTTGTACTTGCTTTACTCTCTAGAGCAGCATGCACAGTTCTGGGTCCTATTTGTTACATACTTCATCACATTCTCTTTGACCACATTTCTCATCTTCTCCATCGGTATTTCATCGTTTAGGTGGAAAGGAAGTTCACTGAAGTTTGATTTCTTTACTTTTTTTTTTTTTATTATTTTATTTTTATCCAAACTTTCAGACCCATGATGCTCAAGTGGACTAGAAATTTGGTAAAATGAGTTCACCTGGTGGTTGGCTGTGCATGTGTTCTATGCAAATGAAAGCCCTGACCCTGCAAATGCTCTCCTATAAGGAGTCCTTGATCTCATGGTAGTCCTTAGTATTGCTCGGATTAGAAAAGAATTGCAGGATTAAGTCTTAGCAGTTCATTTGAAATATAAGACATTTGTTACTTAATCTTGCAAAGCAAGGCTCTCAAGTTTTCTTTTTCTTTATAACAATATAAATATTCATTGAGTCCTGAAACTCAATGGACTCTTTCAGGAGATTCCTTTAACCATGTGAAATTGAGGCAGCTGCAATAAAAACTTGTATGATTTTTATCTCTTCCCATCAATATAGCAAAGGAGTTTATTTGCTAAGTAATGAATATATGATCCAAATGCTTGTGAAATGCCCAGAAGCTACTTCGGAAAAAATCAACTAACAAATTTAGCTGTAGGGATCTGTGGCTGCGTCTTCAGAAAGTTTGAGGACGTAGGTTTACTTGGAATCGTCACCTGAACGTAAAGAGTTGGAAACAGTGAGACCCCTGAAGTCCCTTCCCTTCTGATGGCAGAGTGGGAGAGAGCAGAATGTGCAAAGAGTTGCGCTTGGAGGCTGCTGGGCATCCTGAGAACTCTTTCCCTCGATGTGCAGAGCTGCTGTACTTGTGCAAGAAATTCATAAGGGATCTGATCCTAAACTCAACGATCTGGCCAGCCTTTCCTCCAGATCCCAATGCAGTTATTCCATCCTAAACTTACGATCACCTGCCCTTTTTGCAGCAACACTAAGGGAAATGTTCTCTGCTGGCAGACTCGTTGGGCTTGGTGGCAGGGATCAGCAACAGCAGGATGCGCCTGCTGAGACCATTTGTCACTGATGCTAATTTCAGTATGTGAGAAGCGAGTCCTTCTCTGCTATGCTTGTAGTGCACTGCGGGTTTTGGTCTTTTCTTTGACTTGCTGTTACTGTTTTGTGTGTACTTATTTCTTCACTTTTATTTGGTTTTTTTATGCTGTATGAGAAATTTGGGTTTAATTGTTGTAAGGATTTGACTTAGAATGATCTAAACCAAAGTGCTTTACAGTCTGATACTTCATCCTTCATTCATGTCACCACTCTTGTTTTGTTTCCCAGATCAGTTGGAGTTAAATCCAGACTGTCAGCTATAACTCTGAACTTCCTGAGTTTTCTTACAAGGCTACATGTCTCTTTTTCTCTTGTTTATATTGATCTCATGATCTGACCAATGAAAGAGTGATTGGGAGGTTACAGAGGCAAATTGTCACACTGCCATGATGGGATGCAGCAAGTAGAGGGAGCTGCAGAATAATGCAGCTGCTGTGCTGTAGCTGAAGCTTAGTACATGGGATCTGTTACTTCTCTGAGGTCTGGAGTTCTCCTTTGCTGCTGGCCCCAAGCTTAGCTCTGCTCTGCCTAGTAAAATAAAACTGAAGAAACTTTCATCATAGAAAGCAGGCAAAGATAATACTAAGATTTTAGACACCAAATGGACTCAAGATAACACTTGAAAGACGCATAGATGGTAAGAGCCTTCAGGTCAAAAGACAGATGCCAGTAGGAATTAATGATGAGAGTGCCTTAAAGTAGCGTTACGTGGTACTAATTGGTCTGGGGAAAACAATCAGCATATCCCAGGTACTCAGATGAGATGTACAGGGAGCGATTGCATTTGGTTATTTAACTTTCCAATCCTGCCATAAAAGTTGTAGAAATATACACAAGGCTGTTCTTGGTCTTCACTACCTGAAAATAAACAGGGGGGTTGAGGGGGGGGGGAAGTGGCACTGCACAGGAGCTTTCTTAAAACCACAACTCCTGCTAGAATTTGAACTACTTGCTCGGGTTGAGCTGTTGTGAAGACCTGTCTTTTGGGTAGGCTCAAAAAGCCTAATAAATTTAGTAAAGGAATAAATGCACATTAGTAAATAAAATAGTATTCAAATTAATTCTCTCCAAACTTACACTGGTAAATTGTTTTCAAATATCAGGCTGTAAATGTTTTCTCCTGCCACTTGGAGATGGTTTTTAATAGGTATATCAGGTTTATACTGCAGCGTTCTGCTTTATCTTAACTGGTCTCACTTTCCATTCAGAGAGATTATTTTGCAAGTACTTATAGCTACAGGTTCAGGGTTCGCTCACATCAATAAAGTTTATCCAATGTCAGAGAAATCAAAATAACGCCCCACAGGTCTAGCAGTAAAACAAATGAAACAAGAGGCTTCTGCGCCCTGCTTATAAAGCCCTCAGATTTTTAGTTATGAAAACAACTTATGTAAAATGTGCCCGTTGAGCAGAAGTGGAGCGAGGCAGAGTATTACCCAGCAGAGCCAGAGGCTCAGTTACTGTAAACATGATGATGGCAGACTCTGTATTGCCTGCGTGGTTAGAAGTCTGTGTGGGTTTAAGTACCCTTTGTAAGAATTTAAACTAACTAACGAGATAAGTTAATTTAAAATAGATCACAAGTTGCTAAATTCAGTTTGTAAATCTGATCACCCATTGTCAAAAAACGATTGCAGTGATTAATAAAAATGGTATATTTGTTTACCACGGCAGCTGGGACTACAGAGCAAAACTATTTTAGGTTGTTCCAGACAAACTGGCTGCGAGTATTTTGTTGTCAATACTTTGTGGCTGTGCTTAATGAAAACTAGTGTCTTCAATATCTGTAGTTCTAAAATCATATTGTTGTCACTAGATTAGTAGATTTTTTCATATGATCTTCAAATTTTCATTTCGCAAGTTCAGAGTTCATTCTGAGCGAGTGTTGTTTAATACCCACCTAAGATTTGCCTTTTCTGTGAAACGGTCTTCCCAGCACACTGATTTATTGCTGTAGTTGTTGAAAGCACATAAACACAGCCAAAGTGAATTAGATATTTTCTGAAGCAAATATTAATGAAAGAAGTCATCAATTTCCAGCAGCTGTGCATATAGCAGGGAAAGCTTTCTAAGACTGAGCTGATTTCAGGTATACATTGGATATTAACTGAATATTTTATTACATCTAATGAAACCCAGGCAGTTGTAGCTTTTTCATCTGTGATGCCAGGCAGCGTCTACATGCTTGGTAGTTCTGCTCTCCAAGAAGAGATTGGTTTTGGGGCATCTCTGCTGTGGTATTGGACCTGCAAGAAACTTTGTGTTTGGGAAGGGTCAGCGAAACAGTACTTGCAGAAGCATTACTGGTGGTAGATGCGCTATATTGGAATCCTTTTCATTTTTGTCCCCATCTGCAGCACAGGAAATATAATTCTCCTTAGTGCTGATAATCTGCCGTAGGTGCCTGTAGCTCTCTGGCTGCTGCTGAAAGAGGAGTTTCCCATTGGAGTGCATCCTAGTGAGTATGATGATTTTCCTGCCTCCAGCTTGCTTAGTGATTGCCCCTGAAGACTACATTCACATCTTTGCCTGAGCTGACAAAACGCTTTTTCTAGAGACAAGATTTAAAAAAAAAAATAAAAGGTGCTATTGACTACAGTCAAAATAAGACATTTCAGAGTGAATTGGTGGGACAATTTTCAAAGACACCAAGAAGACTCTTCTGATCCACTCTCGTTTCCTGATCTGCAAGCCTGCTGAGAATACCCTGCATTGTTGTGATTGCACTGAAGTGTTGGCCATGAGGTTGTAGTGTTGTCAAATAGTGTTTCCCCTGATTTATGCAAGTGTAACTGAGATCAGCATCTCTTTTTCAAAGACTAACTGTGCCTTGAAAGTACTCTCTCTACCAAAGCACAGTGCATGACACGCACTTAGTGCCTTTTCTCTCTAAATTTTTTGCTAGGAGGGGGCAACTTCATGTGTTGTTGTAACAGCTTCATTCCTTCTGTTTAAATTTTCTTGGAATTACTTGGCATGAATTTAGACCATCTCCCTTTTCACTCTCTGTATGTGTAACAAGGCTCCAGAGCATGAAGGAACCGAGTTACATGAGCTAAGAAGATCTGAACACACAAGCCTTGAACTTCATCATCCAAAGCAAAGCGAGGTGATGGAGCTGCTTGTGCCTCATCTTTATACTCAAATTCTCACCAGGGTCTGTGTGAGGCTGCATTAGCATCAGCCTGCAGGATTGTGCCTCCCGTTAGGAAACTGGTGCTAAGAGGACTGGATTTCTTCCTTGTTCTCTTTGTGATGAGAGTGAGTTGGTTTATTTTCAGACCATAGTACCTCTGTTGATATTATGGGACTGCGAGTGAGGACTAAATTTTAAAGGCAAAGAGAGCAGGGAGGGTTCTGTGTTTAGCTCCATATGCTCTCATCTCAATACCTGACAGCAATGTGGCAGAGATTTGTGCCATTTTGCACTAGTGACTTGCCTAGAAGCAAAAATTCTTGGTTTTTCACTAACATTTTAATTGAATTTAAGGGATTGGTTATGTTTCACAACGACATAAATGCCACATCAATGGTGTTCACTGAGAGAGATTATTATTGAGTGGATCAGATAAATGTGGCTTACAAATGTGCTCATTTACTCCAGCTTGTAAAACAAAACAGTTTACGTATACAATTTAAACATTCTTTCTCCTTTTTTTTTTTTTTTTTTTCCTTAACCACATCCCTTGTGTGCAAAATTGAGATTTCCTTACCACCCAGAGGAGAGCGAGGGAATTCTTTAGGGTTTGAGCTGTGCTGGAAGCGGGTGCGACTGGAAGCACAGCCGTAATGCTTGGCGGCTGCTGGATGCCACACGCCTCCAGCAACACTAGAGAGCAGGCTGACACTGCTGTACCGCCTCGCCGACAGCAGCCAAGGCCTTGCTATCTGCTGGAAATGTAATAATTGTTCTTTTATTCTTTAATAAACACACGCCACATCATACGGAGAAACAAGGTGAGAGAATGAGAGAGAGGATATTGCATTCTTCCACAAAGGGCTGCTCAGTTTTATTTTATATGCTGGGGTTTTTATACCAACAGAACAGTCCTGATATTTTAAATTACTCTTCCGTCTTTCCTCCCCCCCAATTCAGTTAATGTATTGATTAGATCCCATTGGTGTGTAATCAATTCTTAATTTGACTCATCTTACAAATCATGTTTATCTTTATCAATAAAAACTGTATAGATTTCACATCTCATTCCTTCATAAACTGACAAAAAGCCAGGCATCCAGAATTAAGGTTAGAACTCCAGCTTACAGATGTAAAAATACTGACTGTGAGAACTTGCGTTTAGATATAATTTGTAAGCAACTTGTTAGTGAAGAGATGGAGTAAGTAGGACGAGTAGGCACCTGGGGAGGGAAAAGTGTGATTTGTTTGTTTTATTTTTTAGTTTTTTTTTTTTTTTTTTTATGAACAGACAGGACTGGATGTTGTGATATCCCTGAAATATGGCAAACATCCTGCTTTTTGTGCTAATGGTCTGGCACTAATCACTTAAGAAATGAAGCAACTTGTATATCTGAACTCATAATCTCTGACCAGGTCCTTAGGATGCTGTGTACTTCCACACCAGCCACTCTGCAAAGTTCCAATTGAATGCAGATTTTCTTTCTCATGTAGCAAAAATGAAATAATTTTAACAATTAACTTATTTTATATTTCGAGGCTAGAAGGCCCATGATAGTTTGCAAGGGTAACGGAGGAGATATCGATATTCAGGCCAAAATCGTTGTGCTTTATATGGCAGGATCCATGTAAATACCAACTAATCCCTTCCACAGTGGCAAGTAGAGTTGGTATTATTATCCCTGTGTTACAGATAAGAAAATAGGGATAGATAGTTAGCAGAAAGGCATATATTTATGTTAAAGTTAGGATAAAAAATTTAAACAAGCAAAGTTTTATTTATAATGGGGAGTTATTGATTAAAAAAAATAAGACTTAGTATTTGCATATTTTTTAAATCTGTCTTTTGGACACCGGAACTAGACTTACTTGTAGGTTGCTTGGGGTTTTTCCTTAGTATTTACAGTAAAAAATGTGTAAAATAACTGAAAAAGCAGTGGTGGCTGAAGAGAAAGAGAGAAATGCTTTGGGTGGAAAATATTGAACAGTTTCAATCGAAAGTTCCTTTTCCCAAAAGCCTGAAGTGTTTTCCAAACAAGGAATTTAAAAGTAACGTTTTCACTTCAGAATCTTACAAGTGCAATGAAAATATTTTTTAAAGGATATAAAACCACAAACAGCAAATGACTGGGCTCAGCTTATTCCAACACAAACCGTTTTTAATGTTGTCCCTTTAATATGTTTCACTCTAGGCAGGAGAACACCCTCCCAAAACTTGAGTCTTCTCACAGTTCTCCTATAGATGGCTTTATCTTTCTCCAAATGCATTTCAGCAGCAGACCTTGGGATCATCTAATGGTGCATAGATAAAATCCATATGTTTCTCCTTTTAGGAAATATGACTCATATAACAGCTAAAAAGGAAAGGCCAGGAAGATTTGCAGAACCATATAGCTGATTAACCCATAATCCATATTGGAAAAGACATTTGTACAGTACAAGATACCCTGTGCATGTGCGGACGCAGGCAAATTGGTCTCTACAAAGTCTACATTGTTGAAATTTCTCACCGAGACTGATTGCTGGGGAAGTTTGAATATCAAGGGCCAAACACAACCGAAGAAAATGTTTCTGTAATACAATCTGAAAATCAACTCTCTTCAGATCTGGTCCTGACTGGAGATGTTGGATCACATATACTGGCATCCATGGAAATTTTATGGGAATGGCTAGAATTTTGAATGAGAACCATGCACAAGTGAACCATGAGCCATGCTGGACATCAGGAGGAAGTTTTTCACACAAAGGGTCAACGGGCACTGGAAGAGGCAGCCCAGGGAAGTGGTTGATTCACCTTCCCTGGAGGTGTTTAAGGGACGGGTGGATGAGGTGCTGAGGGACATGGTTTAGTGTTTGATAGGAATGGTTGGACTTGATGATCCTATGGGTCTCTTCTAACCTAGTGATTCTATGATTCTATGACTGCTTCAGTGCCTATCTATAACCATTCAAACCTTCCCTGGCCACCAGAGGAAATGTGCTTCTGTTTGCTGCCCCAGGTCCCTAACAACAGTGCTACCTGGACAGTGCTCCTGTGTGCAGCTGGTAAGCATGGCCAGGCCAGGCAAGATCTGCTGTTCACCATTAGAAGCTGCGTATTTTTCTCTAGTGCAATGTTCTGCAAGTGTGAAAACTGTTCCGTGGTTTGTAGGAATTGCTGGAATATCTGTGCTGTTCCATTTTATCTGATAAACGTGAGCTGAAGAGCTGGATCCAGCTCTGAAATGTTCTTTCAAGTTCCTTATGCCAAGGTCTTTAATTAGTGCTTGCAAAGCATTGAAATATCATGACACTGTGCTACTGCTAATGAAAATAAACCCAGAGCTCTGTTCCTTGGTCTGTTGACATTTACAGTCGAGAAGTCTGAGCCAGACTGGGAGCTGCTGCTTACACATAAGTGAAACTTCAGTGCAGCAAATACTGAGCACGGTGAGATACCAAAGCAAAACCTGAACTTCAAACCTTGGCAGAAGTCAGGGGCGCAGTGGCAAGGGTACTGCCCAGCCCCTAGTTCTGCATCCTGGCTGGGATGCTGCGCTAACTGCCTTACAGGCTACCTCAGGCCCTCCCCTGCTGTGGTGACAAAGTTTTAGGATAAATTAGCTAAAATATTGTTGTCCTATGCAGGGACAGGATTTGGACCCAATGATCCTTGAGGGCCCCTTCTGACTCAGGACATTCTATGAATCTATATTATTTAGGAAACTGTAATGATGAGAAGAAATAGCTGCTGAAAAGCACATTGCATATGTAAACAGCGGCAATGCAGCTGAGATCAATCACTGAATTTAAACAGATTTGGAGCACTGGGATTTTGGCCAGTTGCTTGAAATATTCACTGTTTCAGTGAAATGTTGGGATGGGAATCATCCTCCATGTGCTTCTGACTGAAGGTATTTCTAGCTGTCCTTATATATGGAACTTGCTGAAGGGAAAAAAACAGTTGTTCCTTCTCATTTTCTTGTATTGTAGTTACTTTTTCTAAATATAAACAGATAAATATATAATACCAGAAAGCTTAACCTAGGGTAAAATGTGGGAGAAGAGGAGGAAAAAGGAAAGACTTCACAAGCTAAGAGAAGTGCAAAAATATTTGTGCTGTATTTTAGTCCCTTTTTTTTTTATTATTTCCTTTTGGCTTTGTTTGTCTTGTGGCGTTAGCGGAATAGGCCCTACCAATTTTGCTGGCATGTATTTGTGGCCCAGGAATGCTTTTTGGCAGATGTAAAATTAGAAACAAGTTTTGTGTGTTCTGCAGTGCCCTCCAGTGCTATAAAGGACAGGAACAGAATATGTGGCTTTGTCAGGACGACTCCAGGAAACCACAAAGAAACAGAGATTACAAGCAAAATTGGGGAAGTAAAAAAAAAAATAAATAAAAAAGGAAATGACGCCCCCGTAGCAGATGCTGCGCAGCCTGGGAGGGGAGTGCAAAGCCTCCCCATGGCCCTAATGGGAGCAAACAATGGATTCCTCAGTGTGAGGGGGAGAAAAGGGTGCATGATTTGGGGTTGTTTTCAGATAAGTAGTTCCAGGATTTTGAGGTGAGATGATGCTCTGAAATTTACCTGTCTCTTCTCAGGCGAAAGAATAAAGTACTGCTCCCCTCCCCCCAGCAGGACGGGAGCGTCGTATGCTCGGCCCATCAAATTAAACACAGGCAGGTTTTCATTTCCAAGTCTGCATGTTTGGAGATGATGGATGGTGAGATATATGCCTCTATAATGAAGGTTTCATTACATATTTTTTTAAATGTGCAACATGGCTTTTCATTTCCAAACAAGAAATGCCACCCTCTTGCTTGTAGCTCCTAGATCCAATATGTGTGATATTGCCAAAGGAAATGATCAAATAACCACTGAATGTATTGATTTAATATAAAGTTATATTTGCTCAGGTTTTACTGCAAAGCTTCCGAAAACCTGAATTAGATAATAAATTGCATAAATAAAAATAGGGAAGGGTAATTATAGGGTGATTAG
The DNA here is from genome assembly GCA_033558105.1 of Coccyzus lansbergi. Classification (NCBI taxonomy): domain Eukaryota; kingdom Metazoa; phylum Chordata; class Aves; order Cuculiformes; family Coccyzidae; genus Coccyzus; species Coccyzus lansbergi. The sequence goes on along the minus strand of JAUMJK010000426.1, from coordinate 2,220,955 downwards.
AGGTAGATGATCATAGAATGGAACTTAAAGGTCATACAGTTCCAACCCCCCTGCCATGGGCAGGGACACCTCCCACTGGATCAGGTTATTCAAAGCCCTATCCAACCTGGCCTTGAACCCCTCCAGGGATGGGGCCACAACTTCCCTGGGCAACCTGGGCCAGGGCCTCCCCACCATCACAGTAAAGAACGTCTCCCTGAGATCTCATCTAAATCTCCCTTCTTTCAGACTAAAACTGTTCCCCCTCATCCTATCCCTGCCCTCCCTGATAAAGAGCCCCTGCCCAGCTTTCTCGCAGACTCTCTTTACGTACCGGAAGGCTGCTATAAATGATTAGTGGGATCATTTAGTTGCAAGTATTCAGGAAGATTTAACTGGCTTGTGTCTGTCATGTTGACGCCTTGCTGCCCGTTGCCTACAAACAGCCAAGTGGCCATTGGAACTAGATGATTGAGGGTTGGAACTAGATTATCTTTGAGGTCCTTTCCAACCCAAAGTATTCTGTGATTCTGTGATCAAATCATGCCAACTTGAACACCTACAGAAAGCAAGTTTGAATAAAGAATGTTCATTTGTGGAGAAGGTTAATCTTTATTTGAGGGAAACAAGTCACTATGGAAATAGCTATAATCTAAAAAGATAGTCTTGTGGCTGAGAGTGTGATACATAGGGAGTGATGCCATGTTAGGTGTCATGGGGAGATACACTGACATAGCTGTAAACACAAGAAAAGGGAACCTCTGTAAAATCACCCAGTGATTTTCCTGCAATTACCAACCCAATTTCATATTAACTGTTTTTCACCTTTCCTTCTCTCCATGCTTTCCCAAAGGATTTTTTTACTTCAGTTTGTACCTATGTGCACAGTATAAAAGAGTCCTCGTCTCTTCAGATTGTCTCTGCCACTGTAAACGTTGCTCTCTGAATGCAAGAAGGGATTTGGTGACCCAGTTTTGTGTAGTGTCACAATGTGAAAGTTCAAATAGCGTTTTCTGATTTTTCTGGTAATACCACGTGCAGCGTTTAGTGCTGTTACCCCAGAGCTGGCGGAGTTCTAGGAAAGAGGGAGAGTTCTTGGAAAAAGCCAGTGCTACCACTTTTGTCTGTCCCTGCAGCGCTGCCCCCCATTAAAAATGCATTAGGTACTAGCACTGAGAGGATAAATTAAAGCCCTCAGACAGCTTTAGGTTATGCATTTGAGTGTTGAATCCAGCTGGTGCAGAGCTGGGCTTTTGCATGCCGGTGAATATAAACATTGAGAGCTGTGCAATACTGTTCCAGCGCCACGGTCACTATAATTTTTTCCTCCTGCTGTTTGGTGGAGTTTCATCCCCACCCATCAAAATCGGTTCTTGTGAGATGGTTTCTCATGTTGCTTTCTTATGGAGTTCTGTTTTTCATCCATCAGTGGGTGCAGTGATGCATTTTTGCCATAGCAGGACTTCTTTGCACTGCTCCCTGCAAAGATCTGTAAAGGAACAGGCTCCTCTGGAGAAGTCTAACAACAACCCCTGGCTGACCTGTACACAGACCTCTGCAGACCCTACTTGCTCCTTGCTTAAACACTAAATTGACAGTGTGCATCACAATAACATCATCTCAATTTGCCTCTAGAGTTTCTGGATTTCTCTGGGAGATTTTCTCCATTGGACCCCGTCTTATCCTAGTAGGAGAAGATGCAAGTATTTGATATTTATCTTATAGATATTTGATTTTTTGCTTTCTTTGAAAGTCGATTAAACGCGGCTTGTCATCCCACTCCTTTTTCAAGAAACAATAAACTGCATTGCTCTCACAAGGACAATGTATCTCAGAGCATCTTCCACTGTTGTGGCAGTGTCGTACCCAAACGTTCACTCTACCTAAGGGGTGCAAGAGCTAGTGCAAAAAAAAATTTAATAATAATTAGAAGCCTATAAACTAATAATAATATTATATATATCTATATATATATCTATATATCTATAATAATCAAAAGCTTGTCAGAGAGATGTTTTTAACCAGTATAGGATGGGAGGGAATATAGAGAGCTGAGGCATTTATTTAAATAGCAGACAAGACCTTTGGCTGAAGATTTGCTCCTCCCTTGTGCCTCTGTCCCTGCAGGCCACGTATGTTACATGAAGTTTTATTGTGTTTGTTGTAAAGACCTACAAGTCCATTATGCAGATGAAGCTGGCTCATAGAAATATTCTTTAAGAGATGGAGGAAAAGTGAAAATATTGTAAAGCTCTTCTATACCTTTATTTCTGCAGTTGAGCTGGAGCTTTAGAAAAGGGTTTGTAAAAAAAAAAAAAATAAAAATCCTCACCAAAAGATTGGAATCCTGACAAAATAGGTAACAGAACCCACAGAAGACTGTCATAAAGGTGCCATTATGGCCATTTTAGGGAACATATATTTTGAACTCTGTGAAATGTATATTCTGTATTCAAGGTCTGATAAAGCAGATTATTGACAGATAGAGCCAGAGGCTGCTTCCAAGTCAGTAGTAGCCTGTTTTTCATGTCCTAACAAGGATACAGTAAGTTTTAATAAAGGGAAATTTATCCTCTCGTGTAAGGTACCAATGGGTGGAAAACCGTACCCGAGATCACAGCACTCAGAAGTTAGCAAGAATTACAGCTCTTTGAAAAATGAAACCCTCCTTTGCCTACCAAATGACTGGGAGATGATTACTTCTGTATCTACATGCTTGAAATAGATCTGTTTTATTTTATTTTTTCAAAGGATGTTTGAGTGTTGAATGTTGTGTAAAATTAAATGCGTGGAACTTGTTGAACTTACTGTCATGGTGCTGTTCCCTTCTGGTTACTGTGATGTCAGCAGTGTTGCCGCTACCGGCTACAGCTGTCCGTCAAGCCCAAACTATACATTTGACTTGCTTTATTCTTCTGAAGGAAGCAAAGAAGAAACCTTTACAGGGTTAGAAATACTGCAGGGCTCCAGCAGGGAGATATTGCTTGTTTGTAACATAAAACTTGGATTAAGTCATTTCAAGGGGGGTAGCGTTCCTATTAAGGATGGCTGGTAGAACTTGGCTGTATGTCCAGTGCTTGCCTGGAATTTGGCTGTCGCCTGAAACTCCCTGTGCGCCTCTCAGGCTGCACTGCCAGAGAGAGCAATTGAGACCTGCAGAAGCAGGCAGCTCTGTACCTTCGACCAGGCAGAACTGAGGGAAGCAGCAAACATGCTTCTCTCTGTGTTCAATCAGGCTTTGCTTCAGCCCATCCCATAACAACTGACCTCAGAGCCTTGGCACTTTCCACCAAGAGAGCTTTTGTGGTTTATGGACTGTCTTCTGGGAGTGTCTTTACATACCAACATTTTTTTGTTATTATTATTACTTTCAGCAGAACTTTCTTCTAAATGATCTTTCCTCCATCGCTCCCTTTTGCATCCCAGAAGAACTAAGAGCTGGTTTTGGCTATGACTGGAGTCCTCTGCCTCAAATAGGAACTGCAGCACTTGGTGCTATTAGTGAAAGCTTTGTACTGTGTGTTTCGATGTATGGAGGCTGCTGCACTGCTTTCTATTAAGGCTACCCACTTCCCATTTCATACCCAGTTCTCAATTGTTTCCAATATAGCTGAATGTCAGTTGTTTACTTGTAATCAGAAGGCTGTGGGCAGCACTCTCTTGCCTTGCTGGCGACTGCAGTCTCATCCAGTTCAGTATATGCCTGTGCAGCAAATCCAGGTGTACTTGTAACGTGGATTGGCTGCCAGGGATGAAAGGTAACTACTGCTGCAGTGCAAATGTGGCAGCACAGGCAAAGGGGAGATGAGTTATGAGCAGACACAGTGCCATGGGCCACCGACTGGGCAAATGAAAGCCAGCAGGAATGTCCCCAGCTGGGCTACAGCCTGACATCTGTGTCCTGTGGGGACACTGTCTAACATGGTAAACTTTGGGGGACAAACTTTGCTTCATCCTAACTAACGCTTATAGGTGCTGGGCTTGAAGCACAGAAGATGTTCTTATGGAAAAACTGAGCTTTTAAGCAGCCACCAGTCAGAATCATGTCATACATGGCCTCTGCCTGAAATGCTAATAGATGAGTGTCACTGCAGGCCACAGACTTGTGTGTGTGTTTTGAACTCACAAAGGCTTTAAAAATGTGCACATTCTTCTTGCACATGTTCTTCCAACTCTATTCGTTAGTGTCCAGTAACATATTCCTGTGGGGGAGACCACTGGAAAATGCACTCCCTGCTGTGAGGGAGTTTGTGTGATGTGGCAGGCTCTTTCCTGAGAGAGGGGGCTGGCAGGACCTGCTAAGTCATGCTGAAAATGAAGTGATTTTCAGCAGCCTCCCCTCTGCACACCGTAGGTGAGAGCTCTTTGGGTGCAGGGAAGAGCTGCAGTTGGTTGCATTCAGACCTGGGGCTGGTGCTGTGATTGCTCCTGTGTCTTCTCAACAAGAGAGTCATCTTCAGCCTTGCATAGCTTAAAATGCTGCCTGTGCTCAGCTCAGCTGCTGCTTTTAATTAATAAAGTTTGTACATAATTGACAAACTGTTTGTCCTTGCAAGCAGATTTTATCTTGGCACTCATAAAATAATCCAGAAACCTTTGTTGGTGACTGAGGTAAACTCTTACTTTCATTTGGTTAATGCTACTGTTTACCAGAATTATTATTTTTTCCGTGTTTACTCTAATAAATAGTGATTTAGATGGTCATGTGTTTTTATTGGGAGTTTTTTGTTTCAAATAGTAAATCTAGGCATTCAGCTGACTGAAGAAAAAGTACAAATTTTATGAGCTTGTTCCCAAGAGAGTGTAGCAAGATATTGTGCTGCAATGGGAACATGTTGGTCCTGGATTTTTAACAAGACAGGCAAAACAGGAGGGCAGGGGAGGAAGGAGACACCCAACTACTCCCTACCTTTGGTAGGTGGAAAAAGCAGCTGTAGGATGACAATCGCTGTGGTAGCTTTCTGAAGATAGCTTTAACTCTATAGGACATCCTTCCCGCTTCAAGTCCTTTAAGGAGCTCAGAGATTTAAGGTTACCTTGGTTTTGTTATAGCTCCTGAGTTTTCAAGTTTCCTTCCTGTATCTCTACTTTCCTTTTTCCACTTGCTCCTCCTAGAAAACGTCTACACTGGGGCTGGCAGAGCAGGGTAGAGGCATCCCAAGAGCATTTTTGGATCTGGCCACATTGGCACAGTTTGCTCAGTAGCGTGTGGATGTACCCGAGATGTCATGCACAGTGTACTGACCCAGGCCTCCTGCTGTATTAGAGAGCCTCTGGTGTAGATAAGGTAGGAGAAGGGGGTGCAAGCTCTGTGAGTCATTACATTGGTCTCTGGTGAGCTGGCAAACAACCTTGCTCACTGCCTGTGAGAAAGTGAACCCACCGCTGCTCTACATTAATGTCTAAGGACCACGAGTTGCCAGGTGGCAGCCAGGACCCATGGTTGTGGTGAGCAGCAGAGTCATGGCACTGGCTTCTACCGTCGTCTCCCAGTTAGCAGAGAACCCTCAGGCTTTATTCCCTGTCTTGCTCCCTAATGTTGTGCTTTTGTTTCCTGCTCTTGCACGACTTATGAGGCCAATTAAAATCGGTTGACATCTGGAGTCTTTAAAAGAAGAAAAGTTAGTGGTATTCCTGTTCCAGAAACAGATCCTGAACTCCTTGTTCAGAAAAATCTTGCAGTAATTTCAAAGGCACGTTCTTCAAGTGCTGCTGGATTGGTCCCTGTAGTACATTGACTGGTGTAGAACAAATAAAGAAAAGCCCTTGTCTATTAGTGAGTTCCGCTGTAATTCAGAATAATACCAGATGTTTCATTATGTATCAGCCGGCTATAAAACTGCTTCTTTGAGCCATTGAACAAAGACAGTTGACAAAAGAAAAATTAATGTTGTGTCTTTGATCTCATGTTTTAAATTTGTCTTTTATAAATAGTGATGGGCTCTGGTTAAAAACACTCTAACAATTTGTTAAATATGCAAATGTCTGAAGTTTCTTAGCAACAGAACAAATAAGTGTTTTTCTTCTAATATAATATGTATGCTAGTTTAGTAAGCACACAATAAGTTAATTAGGCTGCGGTTAGGTATTATTTGTAAATGTCATATTAGCATGCTGTTTCGTTTCTTTGTTGCAACCAAAAGCCTCAAACTCACTGATGTCACTTATTGCATGTTGTTTTTTCCTCTAGTTTTGAAATGAGTTTGTTTTCTAGCATACTTGTGGGTAGCATAATGATTTATTAAGTTGTGTGTTTATTATTGTTTTGCTGGGTTGTAATGTCTCATTGTCTTTACGTTGTTAGCAATGTCAGAGATTTTTACGGGGAAATTCTAGGAAAGTACACATTACATGTGTAATAAAGCTGCTGCAGTTTACTATGATTAATGTTGGTGCAATGAATACCAAATGAATTAATAATGATGGGGCCACTTAATTTTAAAAATGTTGGCATTTGTCTGAATGCTGCTCTGAGAGAGGGTGGAGGAGCTTGGCATGGTAGCAATTGGACAAAGCAGCATTTTTGCTGCCAGCATCCGAGCAGCTTGTTTCTCTCCAAACAATTACGGTCAACTGTTTAACATATTCACTGCCAAGTACATTTATGTAAATCCAGAGAACCTTTTCCTGTGACTGTAAAATTTCAGTTTATAGTCTGGTGTTTTCCCCCTCTTCTAGCAAAGCTTTCTGCCAATGGCTCTGCTACTTCCGTGGTCTTGTTTTAGCAGGTGTGGAGAAATTCCAGACCCATGTGCATCTGGCTTACTGCAGGCAAAAAGGCAAGGGACAGGCAAGCACATTCATGGAAACAACCAAGCAAGAAGTAACTTTCTTGTGAAAATTTTGTAAAATCCAGGAATGCTTCCCTGACTTCAACATATGCTTCAAGATTGTGTCTTAAGCCTCACTGCCACAGTCCTGTCTCCTTTATCAGTAGGTGTAGTTTTCGATGAGGCTTTTTTTGCCCTGATAAAATATCTGGAAGAGCTTGTGAATTGCTCAATTACAGCTCCTGGTAGAGAGTCGCTGTTCATGGAAGGTGCTGTGTGCATCTCGCTGTGTCCACCCAGCTGAGCACCAGCCTTGGAACTAGACATGAGATGCATGAAGAGAAATAGCCTTGGCTCTGTGGTTTTGGTAATGTTTCCACATAGAGAGAGTTATTTTTACCACATCTGAGCAGTTGCAGATGGATTTTTATGCTCTCTCTGTAGAAGTTCATGCATTCTCATAACTTCAGTATTCAAGGGGCCAGCAGAAACTGTTAGATCCTTGCTATGTGCCAGATTATAGAATCATAGAATCACTAGGATGGAGAAGACCTTTGAGATCATCAAGCCCAACCATACGTGTCCACTACTAAATGATATCCTTAAGCACTTCATCTACCTGTCTTTTAAAAACCTTCAAGGATGGTGACTCAACCACCTCCCTGGGCAGCCTCTGTCAGTGCTTGATAACCCCTTCAGTGAAGACGCTTTTCCTAATGTTCAATCTGAATCTCCCCTGGCACGGCTTAAGGCCATTGCATCTTGTCCTATCACCTGTCACTTGAGCGAATAGACCAACACCAACCTTTCTACAACCTCTTTTCAGGTAGTTGTGGACAGTGATAAGGTCACCTCTCAGCCTCCCCTTCTCCAGGCTAAAAAGGATTAAAGGGATTTGTCCTTCTGAATTTTTATGAAAAAACAAAGCTTTTCTGCAAAAATAAAATGAGACTACATGGGCTATTCCTGTTCAAAAGTATTACCCCTTGTCTAGCAGGTCAAAGCTCGCCAAGGTTGTTGCCATTATTGAAAATGATGTTCTGCTGTTGGTGAGTTGTGCTGAATTAGATGGATGTTCTCTGTCCCCTACCTCAGTTTTGAACTGCCTTCTTTCTTGCTGGATCATCTAATTTTGTACTAGTTTATATTGCCTTTTAGTCACCTTAGCACTGGAAAATCATCAGCAAAACAGCCACTTCTTATTATATGCATAGACCAAATGCTAGAAAAATTGAGCAGACAATTTTGTGAAGAAAAGTGAAAGGAGAAATCCAGCAGAGGGGATAAAATTGTCATATTGATGAGAACAGAGAAAGTTATTTGAAATCCATTGCCTCCATAAGGCTTTGTGGTCACAGGAGTATTTGGCAGTGTTTTCCCTGTTAGTCTTTATTGTGTACACAAGAAAATGCTGCCAGAAAATGCCTGTGATGATACAATTCTGTAAAAAATTGTTTTAAATGGATAAAGAAATCTACCTGCAACTTCCAGGCAATAAGGGCTCCTCTGTTTTAAAGTTCTAGATTTATCCTTCAGTGTCTGTATTTTGTGGCATTTCTGGAGATCAGCCATGGTGTCCAATGACACCATGTCCAGCTCATTTTTTGATACCTGTGCATTTGCTGACCACTTCCATGGCACCCACTGAGTCACGTGATGCTGTGCTGGGCACTGCTGCACTGCTCATCACTGGAGTGATCAGTGCTCCTCTGTGTTTCCATGTAACTTTAGTCCATCTCTAGAGTTTGTAATTCCTGCCCTGGGGCTTTCCTTCAGGATTGGCTCTGGAGTCCATCATGTGCTGTGTCTCTCCAGACACTATTCCCAGCAGCTGCTTCCCAGTCATTGCAGAATTTGTTTAAGAGGCTGGTACCCACAGGAGTCACTGAGCTGCTTTGTTATAACAAGTAATTGCCTCCCTTCTCTCTTTTTACTTTAAAGAAAGAAATACTTCTCTCAAAGCTGTTGCTGATGTACAGTAGCTCAAATTATTTACACAAGTGTATCTTAACCTGAGAGAACTTTTTGATGGCTTGTCCCAAGTGAAACTTCATGGAGTTTTTGCTGCTCTCTGGCTACAATGTTTTCCCATGCTGATTAGGTGTGATGCTGTCATTAGGTACAGCTGTAGCAACAGTATCATAACATTTTGAACTCTACCAGCTTGCGGCAAACCTCATTACTGCAACGTCCCTGGGAGTAGAAGGTGATTTGGCTTCTGTTTTTTTGCAAAAATTTCATCACATCAACAAAGTAACTTTATTATCCTGGGAGAAAATGTTATGAGCATCTAGATTGACCACCTGTGTGATGCAGGGCATAGATTTGCGGTTTATGTTTTCACTGTGGCACTCAAGCTCTCACTTGAATTAAAGCATGCAGGATGTTTTATTTTCTAGGAATTCTAGAACACATTGAATGATAGACCTCCTTCCCAACAGTCTATTCAATGTATTAATTATCTTAACCAATAATTTTGGTTGGAGTCGATGATCCGATGGGTCTTTTCCAACCTGATGATTCTATGATACTTTTGTCAAAAGGTTTTAATTTTGGATGACTCTGAAGCCTGTGGTGGTGGTTGGTTGGTTTTCTCCAGGCCAGGGTTCACAGAAGGGCCATACACAGCATTCTGCAGGTGGTTTTGCAAGGACAACTCACGCAGGTCAGGTACTTTCCCTTTGAGGATGGGGACGCAGACAGCTGTGGTACTTGCCAGCTTTGAAATTGTGTTCATGAGCAGGATTGCAGAGCAGAGTTCTAGGAAGTGGAGAAGTGGCCTGAAGAAGTAAGCAATGACCCTCTTTGTTGTGTGGCCATTTCCAGCTGCAACCGCACTTCCTTTTGTGGTGGTTTGGGTGGTTCTGTTGCCTTGGTCAGTAGAGTTTTAGTCTTGTTACAGCTGATGTCATGTCTCTGCCATTCTGTCTTCCCTTTCTTACTCTTGTAATGCCCTTGGCTGTAAGATCATCTCTGTCCTGTGCTGAGGTGACACTAAATGGGATACGGTTGTGGCTCCTGGCAAGAGCTCCTGATGCTGACAGAGAGGGGATCACAGATGGGTGGAGAATTTCCCAAAGTTCGTGGGCTGTAACAGTTCGTACAGGGTGTCTTTAAATAGAAAATACTTTGCTTTTCTTAGTTCTGTGCAAAGCAAATCCAACTTCCCACGAAAGCAGGCAGATTTTTATTTACTTTGTTGGTCACAGAGGAAAGGAAGTTTTACAGCATGTGCTTGCTGGATTCCGATAAACTCCCAGCAAGTGCTATAAATGCTAATTAAGAGATAATGTTAATGGGCTGGAATGTTGTCACAGGATTACACTCTCCTGCTGCCACCAAAAACGTTGGGACACTTATCGAAATAATGATTATGGATGTGGAGCTATAGTTAGCTCCCAAAGCAGGTCCCGTGGACTGCAGGGCAGGACGTGATGGTGCCTTTGGTTAAGTGAACCAGTGGGTGGAGAGGGAACCGCTTGCCTGGTCGACGGACAGACGGATGGACAGTGTGACAGATGCTGTGCTATTATTATCCTGCCCCTTTCCCACCAGCTGCAGCAGGAGCCTTTGTCTGCCGCAGCCAGGCAGGAGGGGGCCTGCCACAAAAGAACAGTTTGGTTAAAGCATTCCGGTGTTTTATGAATAAATTGGATTCTACTTACAGCATTATTAACCTGCTGTATTCTGACGGGCTTAGGGGGAGATTATCGTGCGCTTGAACAAATCAGTATCCACAGATCCACACAAATACTGGGTTTTAACAAAAATATACTGTGATTAAGGCACACAGCGGATCAAATTCAGCCCTGACTTACACCAGGTGCAATCTCATTGATATCCGTGGGTTAAAAAGCAATTTTTACAACTTAAAGCAATCAGAAATCAGCTTAGTGTACAGACTTACTAGACCAAAATAAGGCCCAAGAGACTGTACGCTAAGCTGATTTCTGATTGCTTTAATTTTTTTAAACTTTTATCAAAGATTAATGGTCAATTATCTGGCAATCTGATTTTCTGGTACAGATTCCATTTGCATAATTTCATAGACACTTAAAATATGACCAGACTCTAATCAGTATGAAATGAGTTGAGGCACAGCTTGGTATGGCTGATCAAAATCAGCCACAATCCCTGTAAATATGTACTATTGCTGTAGTGACGAGGGTGATTTTAATAGGCTGTCGTCTGAGCAGTAAACAATCGGTTTAGATCTTTTTTTTTTGTTGTTGTTGTCGTTCTCTGTATGGCTAAACGTGTCTCCGGGGCTAATAAGCAAAAGTATGCAGTCAAAACGTGCTTTCCTTCAGGTTTTTCATTATGTGCTTGGGAGCCATTGTTTCTGCAGATATTCCTGCTGTATATTTGCTTTTGCTGCAATACATGCAAGGATGTCCATCAAACTGCATGCCCAGGTTAAATACTGTACAATATTTACCCTCTCAAGTTATCTTTACTTAACTCCAAAGAGTGCAGAGCACCACCCTTGTGTAATATGCTTTACAGATCCCTGAATGAGAAGTTAAAAAACCCAAACAAACAAACCGAAACAGTCCTAAAAAGCATCTACCCTGGGATTAAGTTGTTATTCCTGATAATGCTGATAGTGCTGCTTTACAGATACTTCAAGGCAAGAGAGGGCAGTCAGATTCTCTGCTTCTGCTCCCTAGATACAACAGGGGACAGATGATGCTATGGCAGCTGGATGGAACTGCTGGAATACATTGTCTAGAAAGGTAGAAAGGCACCCGGTCTTGATTTGGAGGTGCCAAGAAATGGAGAATTTACCATCTCCTTTGATCATCTGATCCAGCGCTTAATTACATTTCTCTTCAAATGTGTTCCTTATTGTTCATGTTTTCCTACTTTACTTCCAGCCTGTCAAGATTTTTCTCTGGTACCTGCCTGTGATGCACTGTGCTACCTCTGTCTCCTTTTTGATTTGGCTAAACTGATCCAGCCCTTCCAGTAGCCGTCAGTGTGGCACTGGGTGGTGTGCAGTGCATCTGTGCTGTCTTTCATCCAGTCTACTTAGTAACAACAGCAATGGAGACAGCAAAAGGACAACTATAGGATGAAACTGGCCACGTGTTGGGAGGGCTTATAGTCATGCTGAACCCTTCTGTAGCTGTGAAATCTCTCTTGGTGTTACCAAGCCAAACTAGATAAAATCCTACCTCTTTGCTGCAGTGCAGACTGAAGTGAGTAATCTTCTCCGGCTCTTTTTTGCTCAGGCTGTTTGGACAGAGTGGGTCTTTGCGCTTTTTAATCTTTTTGAGATTTGTTCCAAAATAGACTCTTGGCCTACTGCTGGTGTCCTAGTCATGGTGCTCTGCTGCTGGTTGCCTGCTCTTTCTCACTTGGACATCTATTAGGAGGGATTTTAGGCTGGAGAGACTGAGAGCTGCTGGGTTGCCAGTTGTTTAGTCATCAGGGCAATCTGCTGCCACGGAGGAGACTGACTCCTGTTTGCAGGACAAACTGTTTCACTGGCAGCTTTCCTGGAGATACGTCTTAGCTGGGGGGAGTTTGGTCCACCAGGGTTACGCAGTTTGTAAGTGTTCAAGTGTGTGTCAGACTGCCTGTGATGAGGGGAAAATGTGTTCTGTGTCAGCCAGTGGTTTGTGGGGATTTTTGTTTGTTTCTTCAAGGAGAATAAAAAGTGGATGTTAGCAAGGGGCCACTGTTTTCACCCCCCGTGGTGTATCAGTGCATGACAGCGTTAGGTGTCATCAAAAAGCACCAAGCAAATTGGTGGAGAATGTTAAAATAATAAATCTGGTCATCCTGCCACCCAAAGCCGTCCATAAGACAGCTTCTGCTTGTGTGCAGTGAGCAAGCTTGGGATGAATGCTTACATCTTCTCAGTCTTTTTCAACTCATTGCAAACTCTCCAAGGGTGGGAGTTACAAATAGCCAAAAATTCTATACAGGCCCAGTCCATTCTGTTCTGATTTATCAATCAATACTATTTTTTTATAAATCTGAACTATAGGGTTTTTTTTCCTCCTGTCTTCTGTTGTTTTTATAGGTCACAATGCTCCTTACTCATCTGTCCCATAAATACATTATGCACATATACAGAGAAATGGGTCAGGAGGAAAATGTTGTGGAAAGACATGCATAGACTTTGGGGATTGTTTTCTTTTGTGGTTTTGTTTTTGGTTTGGTTTTTTTTTTTTTTTTTTTCCCAAATCCTGGTTTGATTTTTAAACCAAGTGAGCTTCTGCACACTGAAAGTGCAGAGCCCACCTTCCCCGGCTCCCTGAGTCCTGTTTCAGCAGTTGGCAAAGAAAAGCAATAAACTTGCTGCAAATGCTGATATGAAATAAAAAGAGGATTCCCAGATGAGAGGACTCAAATGCCATTCCTAACCAGCTCAAGTGACCACAGGGGCTAAATACAACTCTGAGGCTAGGATTAATCACTCTAGACTTCAGGTATTTCAGCACATGGCGTGACTCAGTAACACGGCTACTTCAGGTTCCTCTAGAGAGGAAGACAGCTCTGAAACTGTTCTGGATGTAGATGAAAGAAACTTTTATTTCCATTTATTTGAGAGGGAGGCCAGCATGTGCACATCCTAACAGGACAGGCTGGGATATGCCAGTCAATTTAAGAAGTTATGCAATGGTGGGCAGATGTTTGTGTTCTCCCACAGTGATTATAGAAGCTTTGTTTCCACAAGAAATCAGGCCAAAAGTTTTATTCTGGAGAATAAAAACCACTGTGTTCTGAAAACAAATTGTGTGCACAGTTTTCTCTGGAGAGAGGCTGAGGGAACTAACCATGCGACAGATGATGTTCAAGATCCCTTCACAGGCTGCTGCACTCATGACTGGGCTGTTTGGGCTGCCGTAAGCGAAGAGAGAGGCTTGAAATTTAGGTCTATGCAATGAAACTTTGGTGACATCCATGCAGTGGTCCAAAAATCCCACTAGACTTCATCACAGTTTTCCCAGGATGGAAAAGCACTGCAATCAGTGAAGCTTAGAAAACTACGGTGCATAAAACTATGGTGTGCTAAATTTCATAATTAACAGTGCAAGCAAGCAGTGCTTAATTTTGTAATCGCTCCTACAGGTTTGATGTCTCAGCTGTGTCAGCCTGACCTAGTGGTCAGCAGTGAAGGGAGTGGGAAACACTGCGTTGTGCTCCAGAGAGCCTTCGGATTGATGCTTGGGCATCTCTGTACAAAGTGAGTGTGTAGTTCTACACAGAAGCAAGGATCACTGGATCATTGTTGTGTCGTGGTTCTCCTCAGCCCTTAAAATGTCATTTGTGAGCCTTTGCCAGTCAAACCAGTCTTAATGCCATGCTGAGCGGAGCTGGTGCAGTCCTCAGGCTTGGTGGTAAAAAGTGACCTAGAGACCATGTTTGTTATTATCTTCTGGAGTTGTGCTCTAAGTAGACGTTGTCCCTGAGACTACACTCCCACACTGTAATTACATTATTTCATTTATGGAATACTGTGTATTATATTTGTAGCCTGAGTTTTAAATGTGTATGAAGAGAAAATGAGGTTATATTATTGCTGTAATTGAGAGGAACTAGGATGAGTTTTATTAATTTCCTGCCACAGAATACTGCGTAAGCCAATATTTTATGGGAAAGTTCAGGGAGAAGAGTAATATATGTTACATTTCTGAATTCCGGAGGATACTTGAAGAGTTTTACTGGCAATTGATTTTTCTACAGGTAAATTGTAATCCTAGCTAGGCAGATGTGCCTCTGAATATAGTGTCTCCACTGAGATACACTTGCTCAGGGTACAATGAAATGGAATCTAAAGGTGTGTCAGCTCTACTCTGACAGACAGTGAGAAATTGGAAATTGGTAATCCTGCCTGTGGAAGCTTCCTTTCCCTCAGCTAAGGCAGCTGTTACTGCATTATCTACATTACTCCAACTGCTGAAGGTTCACAGAAATATTTAGCATATGAGTATCTGATTAACAAAGTAGTAATTTGACGTGTTTTAAGAAATTATTTCTCTTTATAGACACTACCTTATGCTGGTCTCTGTTAACTTCTATCTACCTTCATTTTCTATCGTTCCTGATTGCATTGCGTTTTTTAAAGTCTTTACCATTCTGTATCCCTGTGCAATATCAGCTAAAGAATTAAAAATCACACCTGATGTTCAGCATTGGTGAACAGTGCTGAGCACTTGAGCCTTTGCAGAGAGGTCTCTGGGCTGCCCCTGCTTGTGTAGCCCTTGGAAGAAGTTGCTCAGGGGGAGGGAGCTCTGCCCTTCAGCGATGATGTCCTTTCACCAGGGCTACTTTGCGGTTCTTTTGGCCTTTCTTTCAGAAGGGAGAGGCAAATAAATGCTGAGAGGGTAACTGGACTCAATGACCTGGTGGGTCTCTTCCAACCTAATGATTCTGTTCTATGACAGCAGAACTGTGGCTGCTGCTGTGGGAGCATTTTGACGCTTAGTTTTTTAGCAGCGTGGGCTGTTCATGTTTTGGGTCTTTTCTTCACACTGAAGTGACTCACGGAGACTCCTTCATTCATCTCCTCGCTCCCCAAGTGGCTTTGGGACATTTCAGAATTATCTTCCTGTAAGTGCAAAAGAGAGATCTCATAAATATAAAGCAGTGCCCTGAGAACAGCAGCATCTTGGGTGTCATTTAGGTAACGGTTAGGCTGTGGTACCTGGCCAGGGATGATGTCACTGTCTCTCAGGAGTAGATATTTCTGCTTCTGCTCCTCTTGCATGCTTATTAAAGGAGAAATCAGCTGTCCTGCCTTAGTCAGTGCTGGTTTGGGATTGTGGACTAGCAGACTGGTTTGCTACTGCTACAATGCTGCAGCAGAACTGTTTTGGTGGTGCATGTACCGAGTATGATAGATTTAAAGTTTAAGACCCGTTTACCTTAATTTAGCTCATTAGTCTGAATTGGACAGGGACATGAGAGAGAAACAACCTGAGAGTGGTAACTACAGCCCCTTCTATACGTTGTAACTTTCCCCCATGTTTTACTTAAAGCGTTTTATCTGCTCCTGTCACCCTCTGCACGTCACGGTTGCCACTCCAGTGGGACCAGAGCACCAAACCCAGCCCTCTGTGGAGTCAAGGATTTTGGCGTGTTACGGGTCCCGAGAGTGTCTTTCCCATAAAATATCTTATTGTGGCTGAAACTGAACATCAGAAAATCACATCTAAGTGAGCGGGCAATGATTTTGCCAGTCCGTTTTTAGTAAAAAACGTGTGTACTCAAGGAGGGAAATCTGATGTTGGGATCTGCTGGCTGGGGAATACGGTGCCAGCCTCGGGTGAATATGCCTTCAGGAATCGCTCCTGGCCTCGTTCCGTGTCAGCAGATCCATAGATGCCTACAGCAGAAGTCTCTCCGATGTCTGTTCAGGCTCCAGTGCCTCGCTTGCTCTCCCAGCCAGCAGTACACAAAGCTGTTTTAAGGAGAGGGAAAGCCAGAGAGCAGTCGCCTTAGTTCTTAAACCTGCACATATTAAGCTTTAAGAAGCAGTGACTGAGTGCTACGATCAGTTATTTTATTACCCAGACACTGCACCAGCAAGAGCAGATAACATCTAAAGCACTAGGAAGATGTCAAGGAAGAAAAGAAAATTAAAATCTCTGCTTGGTTTTCTTGAGGTTTTCCCCTCAGGCCCTTCAGCCGGACAGGCATTACTGCAGGGTTACTGACGGCAACAGGGAGAACACCTTGAGGGCAGCAGAGCCGTGTATTAGGGTATTTTCTCTTCTTTAGATGAAAAGCCCAGCTTTTGGATTCAGGCTAAAAAAAAGTATTCATCCTGCTAAGTAGATTGAAAGAGAATCCAGATTAAATAAATCATTAAATCATTCCAGAATGTTATCCACCTGTTCTGGCCTGTAATTTATTTTCAGATGAACCGTAGGTAAAAAAAAAAAAAAAAAAAAAGGCAATACAATGGCAAAAAATTATTTTCCCCTAACAGATGCTTTGATCCTGAAATGGCACCTGGTCTGGAGGGCTGCTTGTGCAGCTTTTGAGATAATTTTGAACTACTCGCTCCAATCCTTTGCTTCATAACCTTGATAGCCACATAACGCTAAAACTTCTGCTGTAGCCACCTTTGAAGAGGGATGTCCAAGGCTGTTGCTACTGGAAGGGCACTAAAACGCACCCCTTGATTGTGGGTTGGGAAACATGTAGGTGTACGGGGCATCTGTTTGAGGGGACAGTCACGTACCAGCCAGCTACAGGTGAGACACCCCAGACTATTCCAGTCAGGGACTCTCATGTGCTGGTGTGGGAATAACGGAGGGTTTCCTCTCTTCTGTGTTCCAGGAAGGCTTCAAAAGGCTGGGAAGTGCTGATCTGTGTGGTTACTTGCATTGTCCAGACCTCCTTAGGACTCTTGAACTGTTCCCTGTGCTCTCCAGGAGAGTCCCAGCCTGGTTTGTGCTGCCCATTTTGGCTGGGGATGGGAGGGAGGTGAAGTGCTGTGACCAGGTGACTGAGAATAAGGGATGGGAGGGCAGCACCAGTGTCGGGAGCGCAGCAAAGGTGGTGGAAGATGGTTGTTGTCCAGCTCTTCCACACCCTCCTCTCAGCTAAGGGCAGACACAGTCTGCGACAGACATTTCGTGCCTCTCTGGTGTGTATTTAAACAGATTTGGCTGGTCTGCGAAGGATGTTGAGGCTCTAGAGTGAGTCCAGAGAAAAGCAACAAAGCTGGTGAAGGGGCTAGAGAACAGGCCTTATGAGGAACGGCTGAGAGAGCTGGGGGTGTTTAGCCTGGAGAAGAGGAGGCTGAGGGGAGACCTCATTGCTCTCTATAACTACCTGAAAGGAGGTTGTGGAGAGGAGGGAGCTGGCCTCTTCTCCCAAGTGACAGGGGACAGGACGAGAGGGAATGGCCTCGAGGTCCTCCAGGGGAGGTTTAGGCTAAACATTAGAAAAAAAAAATTCACAGAAAGGGTCATTGGGCACTGGTAGAGTCTACCCAGGGAAGGGGTTGATTCCCCTTCCCTGGAGGTGTTTGAAGGACAGGTGGACAAAGTGCTGAGGGACATGGTTTAGTGTTTGATGGGAATGGTTGGACTTGATGATCCGGTGGGTCTCTTCCAACCTTATGATTCTATGAATGAATGACCACAACGGCCTTAGAGCAGGGGTGCGCTGCAGCAGCAGGTCTAGGGGCTGGGGCACAGAAACCCCAAAGCGTGTGGAGTCCCTTTTTCTGGAGGGGCTCAAAGGGTGGGGAGATGAAGCACTTCAGGATGTGATTTAGTCATAGAATCATAGAACAACCAGGTTGGAAGAGACCCATTGGATCATCGAGTCCAACCATTCCTATCGAACACTAACCCATGTCCCTCAGGACCTCATCCACCTTAACACCTCCAGGGAAGGTGAATCAACCACCTCCCTGGGCAGCCTATTCCAATGCCCAATGACCCTTTCCATGAAAAACTTCCTCCTAATCTCTAGCCTAAATCTCCCCTGGCGGAGCTTGAGGCCATTCCCTCTTGTCCTGTCCCCTGTCACCTGGGAGAAGAGGCCAGCTCCCTCCTCTCTACAACCTCCTTTCAGGTAGTTGTAGAGAGTAATGAGGTCTCCTCTCAGCCTCCTCTTCTCCAGGATAAACAACCCCAGCTCTCTCAGCCGCTCCTCACAAGGCCTGTTCTCCAGCCCCTTCACCAGCCTCGTGGCTCTTCTCTGGACTTGCTCCAGAGCCTCAACATCCTTCTTGTGCTGAGGGGCCCACAACTTAACACAGTATTCAAGGAGCAGCCTCACCAGTGCTGAGTACAGAGGGAGAACAACCTCCCTGGACCTGCTGGTCACACCGTTTCTGATCCAAGCCAGGATGCCATTGGCCTTCTTGGCCACCTGGGCACACTGCTGGCTCATGTTCAGTCGGCTGTCGACCAACACCCCTAGGTCCCTCTCCTCTAGGCAGTTTTCCAGCCAGGCTTCTCCCAGTCCGTATCCCTGCCTCCCGTCGGGGGCAGGTAGGGCTGCGCTTGCCGCTCTCGGAGGTCTTTCCCAGCCCCGGGCCGGCTCCTGCGCTGCCGCCGGCGGTGCGGGCGGCTCCGCGGGGCGCGGGGGTCACGTCGGGGCCGCCGGGAGGGCCGGGGGAGCCTCGCCGTCTCGGCCGCACAAAGCCGCCTTTTCATGGCCGCCTCCGCCCCCGCCGGGCCCCTAATTGCCTGGGACAAAACTTCATTAGCGAGGCCGCGGCGCTCCGGCCGCTTCCCACCGCTCGGGGCCGCTAATTGGGGGGCGAGGCGGCCCCGGAGAACGAAACGGGGTGAGCGGGGTCGGGATGGGGGATGAGGGGACGCCGAGCTCCGCCGGTCGCTCGCAGGGGGAAGCTGCCTGGGCAAGAGAAGCTTCGCACCTTGTCCTTCCCGGCTCGTGCCGAGCCCCGAGGGCTACCGCCTCCCAGCCCTCGGTGGCCACAAGAGCCGAGCTCTCCCCGCTCCGGAGGGTCCACCGAGTCCGCCTGGCGATGCTCAGCCGCGTTAAAAAGCCCAACTCGTAGCCAAGCCCGGCCAGGAGAGGGTTTAAATATGTTTCTTATGGCATCGGAGGCGCTGAGCGTGTTGGTGTGACACCCAAGGTTCGCCGGCTCCGCTCCCGGTATTAGTTCTCCAGCAATCCCGGCTCCGCTTTTTAATCAAAACGGTATTCGGAATATGATTCCCGGAGATTATATTTGGAGAGATTTGCGACACAGATCTCGCTGGCCTGACAGATTGCAAGGCAGCCCTGGGCGGGCGGGTGGGATAATCTGCATCTCGCTCGCTTGACCTTTAATAAGAGGGGAGTAAAAGTAATAAATAATAATAATAATTTTTTAAAAAGTCTTGAAGGCTCCCTGGAGGTTACCTTCCCGCCTGCCTCGGAGAGACCCCAAAGCCTGCACCCGAGTAATTAACCATCCCCGGGGGCTCCGTCGGGGCTGGGACCGGGGGAGCTCGGGTGGGGGGGGGGGGGGGTCTGGTCCCCCGTGGGACGGGTCTAAAGCCACCTGAGGGCTCCGGTTGGTGTTCCCGGGGCAGGTGACACCGACGGGAGGGGAAAGTCGTCTGGCGAGAAACTTTGGCGAGGGCCTAATACTCTTTACTCCAAGCCCCTAATCCTTCCAATCCGACTTGAAATAAACGTTTATCTTTTGGCAGCTTAATTTCCCCCTCGCTCCCTCACCTCCCACCCGCCCCAAACCCCTTCTGGGATCGGTGCCGTTGCAGCCCCGACAGCCCCCGCGGCCGCGGGGGCTGTCGGGGCTGCAACGACACCGATCCCGGGGGCAGCCCCCCCCGGGTGTCATCCCCCGGGATGCTCCGGTCGCAAACCCCCAGGACTCCCCTCCTGCCCTCCCCCCCCCAAGCTGGTCTCGGTAGCCTTTGGTAAACATACAGAAGTCTACTCGATATTGAAGATTGATTTCCCTGATTTATTAAGGCAGAATCCATCGGACTCTATCGACCACGAATGACTTAATGTAAATGCTGACCCCGGTGAACTTGGAAAGAGCAGGTATCGGGTTGATCTATTAGGGCGGCCTCTTAATTACCGCCGCGATTCATTTAAATTATTGCCACCGCTCCTCGAGCCGGGAAACAAAGAAACATTCTTCCCTCCTCCCCCCCCCCACCTCCCCCCCGCTTGGTTTATTAGTCCGAACACCGAGTGTTTGACGACGCTTTTAATTAAACAGAAATAATGCGGAGAGGCGGTTTCCCTTTCTCGCTTGTCCCGTGTAAAGTGCAGCTCGGCTCTGGCCGGGGGCGCTGACCCGGGGCTGGGCCCCGCTCCGCCCGGGGTCACCGCACGGGCTCCGGCGCCTTCATTAGAGAACTCGGAAAAAAAAAAAAACCCAAAAAAACCCACTCGAGGCGGTGTCTGTGTGTGCAGCCACGGGAAAGGCGCAGCCCGACCGCAGCCTCCCACAGGAGGAGAAACGGCTTCGGAGGGGCGGGGGGGAGTAAAGGAAAAACAAACCACGGCGTGGGGACCGACGGAAAAAAAAAAATAATAAGAGGCCAGGTTCAGTTTTGTCTCGGTTGCAGCCGTCCCGGAGGGTGCGGCCCGGGAAGGGAGAGAGTGTCGCGGAGGCGGCCGCAGCTCCAGCGCTCAGAAGGGGCGGCCGGCCCTGTAGGGGAGAGAAGCGGAGAGACAGAATCATAGAATCATAGAATCATCTGGCTGGAAGAGACCCACTGGATAGTCAAGTGCACCTATTCCTATCAAATACTAAATCATGCCCCTCAGTGCCTTGTCCACCCGTCCCTTAAATGGGATGACTCAAGCACCTCCCTGGGCAGCCTCTGCCAGTGCCCAATCACCCTTTTTGTGAAAAATTTCTCCCCGAACCTCCCCTGGAGAGAACCATATAACCTGGAGAGAATCATAGAACCACAGAATCACCAGGTTGGAAGAGACCCGTCGGATCATCGAGTCCAACCATTCCTATCAAACACTAAACCATGTCCCTCAGGACTTCATCTACCCGTCCCTTAAACAACTCCAGGGAAGGTGAATCCTCAAGCTCCGCCAGGGGAGATTTAGGCTAGAGATTAGGAGGAAGTTTTTCATGGAAAGGGTCATTGGGCATTGGAATAGGCTGCCCAGGGAGGTGGTTGATTCACCTTCCCTTGAGGTGTTTAAGGCACAGGTGGATGAGGTCCTGAGGGATATGGTTTAGTGTTTGATGGGAATGGTTGGACTTGATGATCCGACGGGTCTCTTCCAACCTGGTTGTTCTATGATTCTATGAATCAACCACCTCCCTGGGCAGCCTGTTCCAGTGTCCAATGACCCTTTCCATGAAAAAACTTCCTCCTAATGTCTAGCCTAAATCTCCCCTGGTGGAGCTTGAGGCCATTCCCTCTCGTCCTGTTCCCTGTCACTTGGGAGAAGAGCCCAGCTCCCTCCTCTCCACAACCTCCTTTCAGGTAGTTATAGAGAGCAATGAGGGCTCCCCTCAGCCTCCTCTTCTCCAGGATGAACACCCCCAGCTCTTGTCCTGTGTCCTGTCACTTGGGAGAAGTGGTCACCTCCCTCCTCTCTACACCCGCCGGCCTGGTCCCCGCGGCCGCTGCCGACCCGCCCCTCCGCCCCCCCCCCCCCCCCGCCTCGGAGCTTGAGGGGAGCCCCGCACCTACCTCACCTCCTCAGCACGGGCCGGAAGGCCGTGCGCAGCCGGTCCAGGCACGTCCCGCCCAGCTCGGCGCCCGCCTTGGCAACCCTCCCGGAGCCTGCACAGACACAAGCGGCTCGCGGCGGGCTCTGCCCACCCCCCCCGCTCCCCACCCCCCGCCAACCCCGCTCCCCTCGGCGCCGGAGCCGTCAGCCCCGCGTCCCGGCCCCTCCGCCGCGGGTACCTTGTCCCGCCGCCGCGTACCGGCAGGGCTCCGCCGGGGCGCGGTGCGACGCGCAGCTCCGCGGGAGCGGCTGCAGGCCGAACGCGGGGCTCCGGGAGGCTTCGGAGGGCGAGGGCGGCTCCCCCTCCGCCCCGCGGCCCTCGGGGCCGCCCCCGCGCGCAGCGCCGGCCCCTGCCGTGCGCGCCAGCGACCAGATGCGCGGCTTCTCGGCGGGCGCGTAGGGCGGCGGGGCCGAGCCCTCGGCGCAGGGGAAGGCGCGGAAGGGGCCGGGCAGGCTGCAGTCGCTCCGCGGAGCCTCGGGCGGCGCCGCCGCGCCCGGCCCGGGGGCTGCCTGCAGGGAGCCGGCCCGGCCCTTCGCCGGCTTCCCCGCCTCCTCCTCTTCCTCCTCCTCCTCCTCCAGGTCGTCCAGGTCGCTGAACGGCAGCTCCTTGTCCTCCTTGCAGCTCCCGCGCTCTGCTCGGAAGGGGCGACAGGGCGTTAGTGTGGGATGGAAAATTTGGGGATGGAGGAGAGGGACTCGAAATCGGCCGCCCCCTCGAGCTCCTTCGAGGCCCCCGTCCCGGCTGTCCCGCCTGTCCCGCCTGTCCCGCATACCTCTGCCCTCGCTCTCGGCGCCGTATTCCTCCTCTTCCCGCGGGCTTTCTTCTTTCCTCTCTTCCCCCGCTTTGTTCTTGGGAGACCAGGTCATTTTGTTTTCTTTCTTCAGCCTCCGCCTGGCGTTAGCAAACCAGGTGGACACCTGCGTCAGGGTCATTTTGGTGATGATGGCCAACATGATCTTCTCGCCTTTGGTGGGGTAGGGGTTCTTGCGGTGCTCGTACAACCAGGTCTTGAGGGTGCTCGTCGTCTCTCGCGTTGCATTTTTACGTCTGGCCGAACCACCGAAATCCACCGTCCCGTACCTGCCGGGAGACGGGTAGGAAGGGGGAGGGGGGGGCGGAAGGGGAGACCCTCCCCCCGCCCAGGGCCCCGTCGCAGGCCGGTTTGGCTCTGCCCTTCTGCCATCGCTGCCCAAGTTTGATTTGAGTTGACTGGTGGTCCCGGGGCGCCTCGTTTCTCTCGCACGGCGTTTGTCAGGTCGGAGCACACACACACACACACACACAGAGACACCCCCACCCCCCCTCGCCGTTTGATGTCGGCCGCTGCCCCGCAGGGGGCTGCTAACGCCGATCAAAGGGGTTTTACCTGTCGTACTGGTACTGCCCCAAGGAATGATCGTAGGAGTAGTAGGCGGCTGGCTGCGCCATCCCCGAGTGCAAGGTGCCGGCGCCCTCCTTCATCTCGTACTGGGGGTTCTGCAAGGCGAGCGGCGGCGCTTGTCGTCGAGCCGTCCCTTCCCGTCCCTCCCTCGACGGGACGCGCCCCCCTCGCCGCTCCCCGCGCCCCATCCCGACCCCGAGCGCCACGGCACGAAGCCGCCGGCCCGTCGCGCGCCCCCGGTCGCGGCTCGGGCACTCACCAGGGCGGTGTAGAGCGCGGCGGGCTCGGCGCCGTAGGGCAGGCAGGTGCCGTAGCCCTGGGCGTACGGGGCGCCGTACATGCCGAGCGCCGCATTGAGGTCTGCGCGGGCGGGCGCCAGCAAGCGGCCCTCGTACGGGGAGCAGCAGAGGGAGGCGGCGGCCGGCGCCGGGGACGCATCCGCCACCGAGCGGGGGGCGGCCTCGCAGCAGGTCGTGCTGGGGCTGGCGGGCACCAAGAACTGCCGAGAGAGGAGGGGAGAGACGGCGCCGAGTGACTGTCGGGGCAGCGCCGTCGGGGGGCACTCAGCGGCGGGGGGGGGGGGGCGCAGGGCGGGGGGGTGTGTGGGGGGGTGTGTGTGTGTGTGTGAGGAGGGGGGTAGGAGACTGAAACAAGTAATTATAGAAGCCGGGAAATAAACGGAACGGGAAGGGGGTAGGACTGATCCAGACGGCAAAACTTGAAGGAAATCATCGCTCTCGAAAACAGCGCAAACCCCCCGCGCTGCCCCTTCCCTCCCGCCCCCCTTCGCATCGATTCCAAGTTGCGATCACAGTTAATCTGACCATAGAGACAAAGCGATAAACGTGTCAGCGAACGCGATCGAAGGCGTTTGATTTCGGTCGGTTCGAGGGGACAGGTAACTTCATAGAATCATAGAACAAGCAGGTTGGAAGAGACCCATCGGATCTTCTAGTCCAACCATTCCTATCAAACACTAACCCATGTCCCTCAGGACCTCATCCACCGGTGCCTTAAACACCTCCAGGGAAGGGGACTCAACCACCTCTCTGGGCAGCCTATTCCCGAGCGAGGGAGGCACATCTTGCAGGGATTAGGGTGTATGAACGATTCTACTCCAAAGAAACGTTGCCTCGAGGTGCGGGACAGCGGCGGCTAACGCGGGGTGCGGGGGGGTGGGTGGGGGGGTGTCCTGCGGCAATCGGATGGGAGAGAGAAAAAAAAAAAAACAAAACACAAACCAAAACTCCCGACAGATCCTAATAAAACACAGGCAAAGGACCGGGGGAGGGAGGGTGGAGGAATCGGAGCATCCCGATGCCGAGCGGCCGCCGCGCATCCTCCGCGCATCCTCCGCGGGCGCGGAGAGCGGCCGGGCTTGATGTATTATTTGTTTGTTGCGCTTAAAACTGAACGGTGGGAGACTGGGGGGGGAGTGGGGGGGGAGGGGAAATTACCGGTTTCCTAAACGCCTTTCGCTGCGAGTTATTTGTTTAAGCCTAACACGACACAAACGAGACATAAACACACACACGCACAGTTTTGGAAAAAGGGCTCCAGATGTGCCCTTTTTAAAAAAAAAAGACTCTAAGGGGAAGGGAAGGGGAAAAAAAAGGGAGGGGGGAACAAGACATGTGGACAGCAGCAGCAGAATGGGAACAAAAGTGAGTGCTGCTCACTCGCCTTACCTGCGCGGAGGTGCTGTAGGGGTATCCGAACTGAGAGAAGGACATAGTCGCTCCTTATTTTTGGACCATAGGCAATATTTTCCCCCCAAGATCGATTGGAACTAAAACCCTGCCGCACGATGCACCTTCTCTCACACACACATATTTCCACGTATGGCTTTTTTTTTTTTTTTTTTTTTTTTTTTGCTCAATTATAGATGATTGCACTTAAGAAAAAAAAAAAAAAAAAAGCAGCCAGACATCTGAGGCCGGGGGTGGGGGGGGGGCGGGGGGGGGGGGGCGCGTGGAGGGGTTTGGTGGCCGGATTAAAAAAAAAATAGGCTACCCCCCACCTCCCATCGCTCTTAATAAATATGTTTATAGAGAGAGAGTTGAAAAAGCCACCCCACATGGATAGAGTTGAAGTGCAAAGGAGCTTTTTTTTTTTCGGGGGGGGGAGAGTGGGGTGGGGGGGGGAGGTGGGGGGGGGTGTGGGAATCACGTAGGGCTTGCAAGATAACGGAGCTTCGCTTGTATTATTTTCTGGTCTCGAGGTCTGGTAGCGCTCGTCGGTGGGCGAGGAGCTGACGTCACGGGAGCCGCGCGGGGACGCGCAGCCTGCGCGCTCCCCCCCCCCCCCCCTTCATCCCTTCATCCCTGCCTTTGATTTCTTTAAACAAGAGTTGGGGAGGAAGAAGTAAAAGGAGGGAAAGGGCTCTGTGTGTGTGTTTGGTGGGTGGGGGTGTCCTGGCTCCTTCCCCATGGCCCTTCCCACTGGCCCAGGCGCTTTCCTACCGTCGCTTTCTGCCGTCCCCGGCCCCTTCCCACTGTTTCTTCCCACTGTCTCTTCCCTCTATCCCTGACTCCTTCCCGCTGGCCCTTCCCATTTTCCCAGGCCCTTTCCTACCGTCCCTTCCCGGTGTCACTGTCTTCTTCCCACTGTCCCTGTCTCCTTCCCGATGTCCCTGGCTGCTTCCCTCTGCCCCTGTCCCCCTCCCGCTATCTCCGGACCCTTCCCGGTGTCCCTGTCTCCTTCCCACTGTCCCCGGTCCCTTCCCACTGTCCCTGGTTCCTTCCCGCTGTCCTTGTCGCCTTCCCACCGTCCCTGTCACCTTCCCACTGTCCCTGCGTCCTCGATGTCCCTGGTTCCTTCCCGCTGCCCCTGTCCCCCTCCTGCTACCCGCGGCCCCTTCCCGTTGTCCCTTCCCGCCGTCCCTAGCTCCTTCCTGCTATCCCCTCCCGCTGTCCCTGTCCCCTCCCGCTGACTCTTCCCGGTGTCCCTGTCTCATTCCCGCTGTCCCTGGTTCCTTCCCGCTGTCCTCGGTCCCTTCCCGGTGTCCCTGGTTCCTTCCCGCTGTCCCTGCCTCCTTCCCGCTGCCTTTGTCCCCCTCCCGCTGCCCTCGGAGCCTTCCCGCTGTCCCTTCCCGCTGCCCCTGTCCCCTCCCGCCGCCCCCGGTGCCGCTCGGGTCGGGCTGGATCCGGGCAGTCGTGCCCCCCCCGCCCCCGGGGGCTGCCCGTGGGCCGCGGGGTGTGTGTGCCGCAGGGCCCTCAGCCGCGGTCCCTAAGGAGCCTCCCTTGTGGTGGTCGGGGCCGGTTCCCCGGGGGGGGCGGCTGAGCGGGGAGGTGCTGGCTGGCTGCCCGCGGCCGGCCTGCCCGTTCCCGCCGCGGCCTAATTGCATCAATTAACAAATGGAAATGCCCTTGTTTAACCAGCGACTTACATATTGCGGATTTGCCTTTGAGGCGAGATCCCCGCGAGGTAATTGGGATTCCCTCCCCCCTCTCCCCCCCCTCCCCCTCCTTCCCCCCCCACCCCGCGGCGGGGGCTGCCGCCGCGCTCCCCGCTCCGGCCGGCGGCAATTAAAGAAGACATGAACTAAAGAAAAGAAGAACGACGCAACTTTCCGCCGCTTGCCCGGGCGGGCGGGGGCCGTGCCCAGCCCCGACCCCATCCCCGCGCCCCGACGGGTGGCGCTGCCGAGCCGCGAGCGATGCTCCCGCACCGGGTACCACCTTCCCCCCCCCGGGAGCCGCCGGGCACAACCATTGTAAGAGCCTACGAGCCCGAGCACGGTACTCCTGGGGAGCTCCCAGCACCCCCTGGGGGCTCCCGGCTGTCCCACGGGGTCTCCGGTGTCCCGGGAGCGCCGCCCGCCCCGTCGTGGCCCCGCGAGCGCCCTCCGGCATCACCCGCAGCCGGACGGTGCCAACCCGAGCCCCCTCGCCCGCCCCACTCCTTGTCGGGGGGCGCCAGCTTATAAGAAAATTCATTAAAGGACACCTTTGGGTAACGTTATTGCTAATTATTTAATTGCGAGAATCCCTATGGGGGAAGTTATGCTAATTAGAAAGTCATAAACCCGCTTGTTCGAAAGCACTTCATTCAGCAAATTTTAGTCTCTTCACTCAGAACGTTTCTTGTGCTGTTTGGCTGAAAGGAACAACAAGAGCGGCTCTGCGCTCATCCTGCTCGGGTCCTGGGGGGTTGGACTAGAAGATCCGGTGGGTCCCTTCCAACCTGGTTGTTCTATGATTCTATGAGCTGGCGCTGTCTGTGGGCAGGCAGGATGCTCTCCCCCTCCTCGACGACGTGATAGGCACAGCAGCCCCCGAAACAGGGGCAGAACTCGCTGCGCAAAAGCTCTTTTTGAACAGACACAATGCAGCTCAACGCAAACATTGGGTTGTTTTTTTTTTTTGCCAGTCTTTGTCGTGCACCATCAACACGAAAGTCTTTCTGTTAAGTGGCACGTATGTTATAGCTGAAGCCAGCGTTGAGAGGTGGCCTTTTGCTCCTTGGCGCTCTCCACTTAGAGCGCTCTGCCCTGTGGAGATGTTTCCGTAGCATATTTCATTTTCTCTGTGCCCCAGAGCCAGCCACGCCACCCTATTAATTGCCCTTACAACCTGGAATATAAAGTGGTATCCCCCTTAATAAATACAAAGTCTACCTTGCTCCCTAGCTCTTCTTGCTCCCTAGCCCAAGAGCCAGCCACGCCACCCTATTAATTGCCCTTACAACCCGGAATATAAAGTGGCATCTCCCTTACCAAATACAAGGTCTGCCTTGCTCCCTAGCTCTTCAGTGGGTCACAAGCTCTGGCTCTTTGTGTTCTTCAGAGCAGTGCTACTCTCCACCCTGTCGGTCCCTCGGCTCACCACCTCAAAGCTGCCGAAAACATCTTTCTGTGATCTGTAAATATTGGAATAAACCTTCTATTAGCTGGTTCCTGAACTCAGCTCGGTGGAGGACAGCTCTGGGGAAAGGATGCGCAATTTGGCATTTCTTAAATCGCAGAGAAACGGCTTCAATAACCGGATTTCCATTCAGCTCAGAGCCTGTGTCTTGGAGCAGCTTAACTGATGCTGTACATGGTCACTGCAGATTTTTCTCTTTCCTTTATCTAAATCTGTGTCATCTCTCTCC
Organism: Coccyzus lansbergi; assembly: GCA_033558105.1. Taxonomy (NCBI): domain Eukaryota; kingdom Metazoa; phylum Chordata; class Aves; order Cuculiformes; family Coccyzidae; genus Coccyzus; species Coccyzus lansbergi. The sequence continues at coordinate 2,192,562 of JAUMJK010000426.1, read as the reverse complement.
GCACGGAGGAGCGTGGCATCCCACCCCCACGGCGCACATCGCCTTCGCCCACTCATCCTAACGAGGACTGTGTGCCTGTAAACACCAGCAAAACCAGAAAATGGTCTCGCTTGATTCACAAACTTTTGTTCTTGAAAGAGAGGAGTGTGAGGCTTAACTGTAAACATTTCTGTGAGCGGTTCCTCTTGAAGCAAGACAGGAGTTCAAATGCAGCCTACAATGAGATTTTTTATGCTTTTAAAATCAACATCATTTGGTTTAGCTCTGATATTGCTTTGCTCGGGAGGTAATTGCGAGGGGTGAAAGTAACAGTATGTGCTTCCCACCGATGCAAATGCAGCTGCCGATAACTGTGAGCGAAATAATAGGTTGGTTGAAATAAGCGCCTGAGTATCGTTTCTGGAAAGGAAAAAGAGTGTTCTAAGAGGGGTAAGAATAAAGCAGCTTCAAAAGCATGGAGCGGAAATGTGGCAGAGAAGAAAAGCTCTTTATATTTTAGAATATGGGGGGATTTTTTTTTGGCTGTTGCTTTTTTGTACTGAGAAAATGAAAATTCTTCAAGTCCATGCATGAATAAACAAGTACAGCTGGGCAGCCTAATACATAATTTATACTGATCAGTCACTGCAGATTTAACTGAATAAAGCCAAAATGAACACTAATTGTTTTGACAAACTAAAATAGTGTATATGATGGTGTATTGTGAAGCTTGCCGGTTACTGTCCTTATCTCAGTGGCTATTGTCAAGACTGATTTCTGCATGAGAGGCAGAAAAAGACGAAACAAATTAGGACAATATTAAGATTAATATCTTGTTGAAGATAAAGCATTTTAATTGCTTAACATACAAGCACAAAATAGAAGGAACTGTCTTCAGGACAGAGGGGAGAATTGGCACAGTGGAGCGTGGGACATACCGTGATTTAGGGGGCGAGGTATAATTGCTGAGATAACACGTGGTACCTTGTCAGCTGAAGGCTAAATCTGAAAGTAAATTTTTATTTTTAGATCGCTTTTGAAATATATCAGGAATAACTCTGATTGCATTTGGACACTGTCTTCTGGAAGGGAACATCCAAAAAGATGTCAGTGGATTTCCGGAGAGTTATGCATGCAGGTTAACTGCACAGTTTTGTTCGGGTTTTGGTATGTGCAAAGTGAAAGAAACACATGGCTAGGCCTTTAATTTGCTTCTCCAGATCCTTGCATTTGCATGGATGGATAAAGAAGAATCATTTCAAATTTTATCTGGAAATTAAGAGACAGATGAGGGTGATAACAATGTCCCTAGAGATCCCTAAGCACCACTTCTGCATGGATTCCTTTGCGTGACAGTGAGCTGCTTCTTCCTAAATGTCCTCTGCTGGGGTCTGACCCTGCCACTTCTTCCTCCTGCCTCTTCTCTGAGGACCAGCAGCTCCACTTGGCTCCCATCATCACTTTTATAATGACCTGTGGATTTGCTTAATCCCAGATCATCACCATGTTTGCAATGATTTCAGTTTCAGGGTATGGATGTAAAACCAAGAATCAGTGTTGCTGAAGCTGGAGGATAGTTGTACCCAGGACTTTAATCTGCACCATTCTGTGCCTGGAGGTGCCCAGGCAGGTGGAGGCTGGACGTGGATCTTCCCTCTGCTCCTGGGTAGGATTTCGTCTCTGATCTGGGGCCATTGCTAAACTCAGCTTCTGAAGTGATATTTGGCCAGTGAGGAAATAAGCTTCTTTTACAGGAGCACATTGCGTTGCATTAATCCAACACTTCTGTACCAGTTTTCTTAGGGTTTTCTGTAGGCTGTTCAATACCGCGTAAGTTTGTCCACTGAAGACACATCTATACAAAACTCACGAGAACTTCTCCTCTGAGGACGTGTTTGTTCTCTGCTGAGGTACGGGCTAAGTTAAGTCAGGAGGATCGGAGCAGCATCACAGCTCTCATTCAAGTGGATCCTCCTTGTGGGTTCAGTTTTCAGTAAAACAAATAGAAATTATTTTGAATAATTATTTTTTTTTTCTTTTAACAAAGTGATTGCTGTTCTGACACAGCTTGAGCAGGATGCTGGGCTCACCAGGTATCATTAACCACAAGTTGTGTCTGTGCTTTCTTGGCCATTATATGAACTGATGTGCAGCTGCTGTGAAGGAGTCACTTGGCTACCAAGCTGAAGGTTTTCAAGTTAGTGTCAACTTAGGTATAGTTTGTCATTTTTATTCCATAGCAGTGAGTGACAAGTGTCATGCCATTACCTATTCTGCTTGTTGCGCTTTCCAGGAACTATTTTTAAATTAGCGAATGTGTTACAAGCAACAGTGCCTTATTTTCCAAACGTTGTTGTCTACTTATGCACACTATTAAACATGGATATCGGAACTGCTTCCTAATGTACTTTCATTTGTAATTTACAAAACCTCAGTTGTGTTGGTTGTACATTAGAAATTCAGAGGGCTTATGGCTTGTTCCAAAATCAGAAGGTACGTATCTTGAGACAGTCCCAGCCCCATCAAATCAGTTGGCCTTAAACCACTTTTTGTTAGTTAATGTCTAAGTAAAAAGTGGTTCAGCTTGATTCCCCCTCCAAATCCTGTCTGAATTAACTCCATTTTGCTTTTGTAGAAGAAGGTGCAGAACGGGACCTGCTGGTTGGTTTGCCGAGGACACTGTAGGTGGTCTCCTTCGGGTAATTCAGTTTTCTCTCTGGTCTTTCCTTCCACTGGTATTTCAGGCAGTGCCGAGTGCTGGGGGGGGCACCGGGGAGGAGCTGCCACAGCAGTGGGCCATCTGCAGCCCACTACTCTGGGGAAGCTGGGACCACTTGTGATTTCACACACAAGCAGCACTAATCTACAATAAATCTCATAAAATCAATAAAAATATGGAAAGTATATCATTTTAAAGAAAAAAACACATGAGACATGGCCATTAAGGGCACAGCCATTCTAATACCTGTGTCTGGTTGAAACTGCAATTAAAAACATTCCAATAATAAATCTACTTTCAGTCTCGTTTAATGCTTTTAACTTTCTTGAAAGTTCAAGCCGGTATCCCAAAAATGTGCCAGGACTTTCACAACGTATTTTATAGACTCATAAATAAATATGGCAATTAATCTAAGCTATATTTCTTTCATATTTGATGACAATTTATTAGGACACTCACTCATTCAGTGCACAAAAACTCTAATGCACTTAAAATCGGATTTCAAACCAAACGTTTTATGAGAAAATATAGTATTGATCATCCATTTAAAGATATCATGTGATGATTCATGACCTGCTATAAAAAGGATCTTATGAGGACGTTCAGAATGAGTTTTGTGGACCATTCTCGCCACAAAATCCAATGTACGAGCTCTGCAGTTCTCAGAGATGTTTTATGTTTCTGTTTGGAGTTTTCACCTATAATGTTGTTGTGATTTATGATGGAGAACAGCTTTAAAATAAGGCATTTTGCACATTTAAACTAAAGTTAAATAAATAAGGATAGAGACAAGTTTGTTAAGTCTATGCTAGCACTTCTGTTCATTTATGCAAATTCACATGGAAAAATTGTTCTTTTCAAGGATAATTTCTACAAGTTTTGGATCTCCTAACTGGTCAGTTTGTGCAATACTCATCTGCTACTGCCATTTAATAAAATGTGACCCAGGAGTCATACAGCTTCATATACTGCACGTTGCTGGGTTTGAGATGCTGCCTCTGCCGCGTGCTGCTCAGGAAGTGCAGCGGGTTATGCATTGACAAACCAGCATCAGAAATGTGTGATTTGCTCTCCTGGAGATGTTTTCAAAGCTGAAAAGCTCTAGAAGATACATGCTGAAAATGCAGGCTCCTGAGGTAATTTGTTCGTACTTGGGATGGGGTGTAGGAAGAAGACAGTAGATTCCAGCACGTTGCAGGCTGCGCAGGGGTTACACATCTAGGCTGCACACGACAGGCTTCTCCAGACCTTCACCATCAGCCTGCTGTCTCTTTCCCCATGAGGACCCAGGGGGTGTCTCGGTGCCGCAATGGGGTGAGCAGAGCAGCCCCCCAGCTGCCCCTCAGCCCGTGAGGCTGTCCAGCCTCCAGCCCCGATGCGACAGACGTCCCGCGAGTGCCTGGGGTTCTGTAGCGGTTGAAAACAACCAACTTCTCATCTCATTCTCTGAGTTTCGTAATGTAATGATATTTTCTTGTTTGAACCAGCCTGTAGTCATTGCCAGCCTAATTATTTTCTGGATCTTTCCTTAATGCCATAGGCTTTGGATGGTGACACCAATGCTTGGAGAGACAGCAGAAGGAAATAAGTAGTGAAGGCTAAAGCACTTGGTTAAAGAAGAGTCTCATTTATAAATCAATTTTAATAACATATTTAAAAGCTCTCACATTTGCCTTTAATGTGTTTCCATTTCCCCCTTAGTCATTAATATTTTAAATATTTTTCTTTACTGATCTTTTTTCCATTGTGTCCTTTCTAACTTTCCTTTCTCTCTTTAATCTGCAAACAGTGAGTTTTTGAGAAACGCATAATCCATGAGAAATCCAGATAATTTGATACAGGAAAAGCCTTCTATCCCACGAAAGAAATTTCAGAGGAGTTGAGTTGTTGTTTGAAAGCTATTCCAAACAGTTTAACTCATAAAAGGGTGTATGTTTTCCCTGATGGATTTCCAAAATGAGAAGGCCCCATTATTTCTATTAGGAAGTAACAATCAGTGAAAAAGTTTTTTTTTGAAAAAAAAGATACCCAGTGGATAACAATTTTCAGCAAGCCTGGTGTGGAGGTGGCTCCATTTTATGGGCGATTTAAGGGTGTGAGATTTGCTGGAAGTCCATTGAATTTGCATATCAGAGGCCTTCTTTACTTGTGAAAATGGTATTTGTGTTCCTCAGCTGTGAGAGGCTCAGAGGTGGGGATCATCTCTCCCAACATGCTCTTAATTAGAAGAAAAGGGAGGGAAATGAAGGAGGAGGGTCAGTAAGTGGTCGCCTAAGAGAGGTTGAGTAAAAAGCTCCAGACATGTTCTTTGGAGGATTCATCGCTTCATAAAGAATGAGGATTCTTAAAGTGATATCAAAATGCAGCTATAGCATGGGTCATGGCACCCACAGGTGGGTCTGGGGAGGGCAATTGCAGCTCCTTTAAGGATGAGGGGAGAGGCTTCAGTTAAGTGGATTTGTTACACCTGGAGCAGGAGGGAGGAATGGGGCTGGTTGGAGGCAGGAGCATGAGCTGCGATTTGGTTTGAAATGGAAGCAGGAGTGCTGTGGCTGCAGGAGCAGGACTGCTGGAGGTAGGGGAGAAATGTGGTGGTGTCCCTTCTGTCTCTTGTGTTCCAACTGCATTTGTTCTCAGGCTGGGGAGTGCCCTGGGAGAGGCAGTGCTTGTTGAGGGCCTTCCTGGGCCATGGGGAAGTAGGGGGGCAAAGGGCCTGTAAAGAAGGGAGGAGTTTTCTTGAGGCTGCTTGAATAGCTCTGAGGTGGAGGCAGGAGTTACCTCCTAGTTTGGCTAAGGCATACAGCAGCGTGTAGTTGGAGTAGCGTATCCTCTTGGAGGAGGCATGGCAGCTAAACTTAGCCTCTTTTAAATTCTCTAGAGATATAATGGGGAAGCCTCCAGAAAATAATTCATTTATATATCATGAGGAGGCTCTATGGACAGTGAAATGACATGCTTTATTGTGGAACAGAATAAAGATTGTTCATCAGAGCCACTGGAAAGGATTTTGGACACTTAACAATATCAGTTTGATTTTTTAATTATAGTTTTACTACTTTAGTCATTAATTCACTGTGCATATGAAGGTTTTATTCTCTTCTCAGCTTGTGCTGGGTTTTATATTTTTATATATATACACACATATTATTCTCAGTCCATTATTCATCTATGAATTCTTCATGATTTGTAAATGTGCAATGAAGCAAAGAATACCAAAGTGTAACAAAGATGGAATAGAGACCTGCAACATTTATTATTTTTAAGGAAGAGTTTGATATGAAGATGCCACTGTCTGATGTTTTAATATGTGCTAGGGAAGTCCTCTAGCTACCCTGGATGATCTGTATCTTTCCTATCTTCTCATCCTTGTAAAATATGTGCTTTTTTCTGGGTGGATGGGCTTAGCACCAGCCATCCGCACTGGTGGTAGTGGTGGAGGAGGTGTTTGTGCATATACCTCCCTGTCTGTTGTTGGGAGCGAGAGATGAATTAGCTCTATCAACCGCAGAATCAATGAGTGGTGGCTCTGCCTGGATGCTGTGGTGGGGTAACTCTAGAAAGTGCTGATTCTCTTAAGTCTTAATTCAGTGTAACAACACAGGCTCCTACAAGGCTGAAGCCTAAGTGATGGACAAAGGCTTGTTCCTCTGCTCTGTTTGTTCCTTGTGAATCTACTCCCAGTGCCTCTTTGATTATGCAGAGATGGAAAAAGTCTGAGTAAATGTGCAGTGGGCAGTCTGCAGCGATGGCGTAACCTCACTGCGAGGTCCTTGCCCAGCTTGCTTGTGCTCAACAACCCTTTCCATGCAGTTTTACTCTGTAAAATTGCTCAGTGAAAATGTAGCCTTGTAGATTGTTATAACCACACTCTTCTGTTGAGCCTCATTTTGATTCAATCTCCTTCCATTGCTTGTAGCCTGAGCATTTTGGGGCTTCAGAGCACAAATAGCCAATTACCTCCTTTTTGTTGTGTGCCCAGGGGACCTGAGCATTGCAGCTGTGGGTGCTGGTGGGAAACACCCTTGTGACATCTGCCCCCAGCCCTGGCTGAGCAGCTCTAGGTTGCAAACACCTTGTGCATGGGTGTGTGTGTGCTTATGCCTTTTGTTTGGTCTGGTGTGCCACATAAGCACTGGGCAGTGGCAGGCTAAGTTGAACATATACCATGAAATGAATACTGTTTTATTTAAGAAATATTGTAAGTTACATCTTGGATTTGAACTTGGGTGGTATAATGCTGAAGCAAAGCCATGGTGGTAGATCTATGAGAACGAGGGGTTATGTTGAGGGTTATCTGGAAGGTCTTTAACATCGGAGAGATGCAGAAAGTGTGAAAACTCAGTATTCTTCCTAAACCAGATTTGCTCATTAAGGCACAGTGTTGTTATACTCATGTTTTCTGAAAGCCCCAGGAGTGGAAATCTCTTTGCTGTGTCACAGTCCAAGGCCGTGTGATCCAGCATGGTGAGTAGCCAAGGTCCAGGGCAGTGTCCTGCCTCGTAACAGCAGAGCCGACTGCAGTTTTCGGCGATGAGAGATGTTGTTAGGTCAATTGAAAACCAGAGCTTTAAGTCAGTGTAATTATGCAAATGTTGCCCTTGCTATTAGCACTTTTGCCCTGATAGTTTTAGCATATATTTTACAAGTGAAGTTACTGTCACATTTCATTATCCTGTTGACTGGCCCATTGCTTTGGAGATGCTGTTCTCACTCTCGAGTATTGGCCCTTCCTGCCATCATGGTGTGTGTGCTCTCAATTGGAGTGACACACCCCAACAGAGATCCAGCTCCCCTGGTCTTTGATGTGATGACTTTGAAGAGTTGTGTTAGTGTTCAATACAAGTTATGACTGCCACAAAGCATTTTTCTTTTCCCTCTCTTGAGTATTTCCCTGCAAATATTACATGTTCTCATTGAACTCCAATCAGCCTAATTTCTTTTCAGAGCCTTTCAAAAAAGAACTAGGTACCTTTAATTATTAAACCAGGAAACAAGAGGTGTTTTGGGAAAGGTAGAGGGAAGCAGAGCAGGTGACTGAGATTCATGAGTTTACCATTAGCTTAAAACTGTTCCCATTAATTGAAAGTTTTACCATTAACTAGGTGGTGGAGCGTGTGGCTATTAAAGAGAGCTAGTAAAAATCTCCCTGGGTTTTCACACAGTGCAGTGGAATTGGCCTCTTGGAGAAAGACCAGAAAAAGAAAAGCCCAAACCAATCCGTGTGTGATGGGAATTATTAATATGTAACAGTAGAAAAATACTGGACTGGAAAAATCACTTGCAAAATCTTTGTTTTGAGGCTGTGCAAGAGATTATGATTCTTTTAGACTTAGAGAAATAAAACCAGGGACCTCTTTTTATTAGATGCACCTCGTAGTCTTGCAAGCTTCCTCCCTGTCTTCTGTGGTGGCCACAGGTGTTAGATTTGGGGCGTACCAGAGGGGAAGCAGGGCTTCCAGCTCCCTGCAGTGAGACATTGTTCTTCCTTGGAGAAGGCTGAGGCTCAAGTTCTGCTGATTTAGGTTGTTTTCTAGAGAGCCTTTTCCAGTCTAAGTCTTTAAGGAGCAAGCAAGCAGGGAGACTGGCTTCTGCCTTCCCAGGGCCAGCCACGCATCGCTCCCTATGTTTGTCCGAGGAGTTGGCTGCTCACAGGGAGATGTTGGCAATGTTGTAAGGAGAGTCAAGCTTCAAGTCTCATAAGCAACCTGGCACAGCAGAATCCATCCAGTACCTTCACTGGGGCTGTCTCTAGATAATTTTTCCTTAAGGAGACCCTGCTTCAGCTATTTCAATTTTCATTTTAAACTCTCAGAGACCTTCTGCGTGTATTTTCCACATCAGCCTGGCTCAGGTTCACTTGCTATCGAACTTTAACAAGACCTAATCAGTTTAAATGCATCTGCAGTTGGGTGTTGCATCAGCTCAATGAGGTCAATTTAAAATTGATTTCCTAAAGCTATTGCAAGCCTTACCATATTGACAGGCCAAAGAATTATTGGACACCAACTTGGTAACACTTCTGTTTGCATTGCAGCGTCTTCATCACTACGTCAGTGCCTGAGCACTTCAGGAGCCCCCATTTGAGTTTGTAAATCAGAAGGGAGAAATAAATAAAAGTGAAGAGCCATATGAGTAACAGTCCCTTTCATGAATCCAGGCTGTTGTTGAAAGCGCATCAAGCTGTTGGTAGATAAATATTTTTCTGGAGTCAAGAACAGAGAAGCATGTGACATTGCAATTACCACTGTTCATATTTAAATGTAAATAAGTGGCTTCTTTACTCTGTAATTCAACAAACCTTATAATTATGATCTTATGATATTTTCATAGCACTTGCAGAAACATATGGCACTTCAATAAGCAAACAAGGCAAGAAATGGAATTAAGAATTTCTGTGATGTTGTTTGTGTATTTGTGGCTCTGTTATAACCCCTTTGTTTTAAATACCTCATTTCTTAATTTAGCAGTTTATATAATTGGAGTGAATTTACATGGAACAAAATTGAGCCTTGTGGTTAGGTTATTGGTTATGTCCTTAATCTTGATGTAGTAGTTTTCTGCTGGAAAAGAAAACAACTCCAAGCAGCTCAATAGTGCTAAAAAATATTGCCAAAGCTAAACGATCATTAAGGACTGCATGGGTCAGTGCCTTATTAGTGTAAATTATTTTAGCTCCTGCAAATCCTTCTGTTCAGAGCACTGGGCTGATAGTGTTTCAGGCTAGGATCTGTGCGAAGCCTATAAAATATTGATTTGACTTGTAATGTTTCTTGATATCTATGACTTAATTCACAAGACCTGTGCAATATCAAGGCTTGAACTGGAGGGAATGTGCACACCTTGACCTGATTCAGTGAAATGCCTCTTAACTGAATTTTAATAATAACATACAGTAAGAGATGTAGCAGCACCTGGGCTTACTGATCAATATGGAAAGTGTAGTAATATTGTATACCAGAAGATTTTGTTTGTAATCTGCTTCCCCAGCCTAGGACCACTATTCTGCTTTATGTACAAGTTGTTTTCATGTACTAAACTGCAGAATGGAAACAAAGCAGGCAACTCCTTAGGCAGCAACTGTGCTGCAGTGTGTGCCCCTACAGTGTGGTGCTGTTCTCTGCTGGCATCCCAGGGAGGTCTTGTCGGATCTGCTGTAGATAACTATCACTTGACATTGCCTTGGAGTTTGTGTTAAGTTCATTGCCTGTGCTGCTGTACGTGGACCTTGCTTTAGTGGGGAATGCCAGAGCCGGCTGGAATGCAGCAGAAAATGAGGTGGGCACTGAAAAAACATCCTTCAATTCGTAGGTGTGGCTGATGCTGCTCAGCAAAGGGTAAAGCAGCAGTAAGGTTGGCTTTGTACTGCAACATCCATAGCAGATCTTAGAAGAATAGGATGTCAGGGGTGTTAGATTTTTGCAGCATCAGAGCTGTGGGGAAGCTGTCCTGCCACAACACCACTCACCCTCACATCGTGGGTTTTATGTAAATGCTGCTGGGCAATACTGCAGAACAGCGGTTCTGGAGGTGTGTGCACACCCCTGGTGAGGGGTGGTCGCTAGAGTGTGGTTTCAGGCTTCTGTTGTCTCTGAGGAGGCTTGTGGTTTTCTGGCCACAGAAGAGCTTCCAGAGCTTTTGGGACTCTTATGTCCAGTTTGATTTCTGATGAGCAAAGAAATGGTAATTCAACTGAGTTGTGATTGAATAAATAAAAAGACAGGGAGGAAATCAAACTTAAAAGGGAGTGCAACTACAATGAGGCTTATATTGCACAGTGTAAATGATTGGGATGATATAATAAAATATTCACAGAGCATCTTGAAGTACCATAATATACATTTAAAAATAGCGTCGGGTGTTATTGGCTGAAAGCAATTTAGCATTCACAGTGAATTTTAGGTGTAGCTAGGGTCTTGCACTAAGCTAACGTTTAGTTCGTTCCTTTTACAGTCTGCATTTTGTAATATTGTCAAGAATTAAATCAACATTGCTATGTGGAAACTTTGAAGCCAATTTGTGTCCATGTAGCTCTTGATTTTATTATTTTTGGAGGGAGGGATAAGAGCTGATTTTGTTGAATGGGTCATTCTTTGCAAAGTGCAGCACTCTGAAGCACGGGCTCAAGGAAGCTGGCTTTGCAGTTGCTGCTGTTCATGTCAAAGCAAGTGTCGTACACAATATATGAAGTGTAGCGTAAATAATTTAACTAGTCTTTGAACATGGAAATAGCAACATGATAAAGTAGCAAAACATAACAGGTTTCTAGCCAAACACATCACTGACTAGTTAGCCTTGCTAAAACAGAGGGATTTTTTTTTCTCAAGTGAAACTGATTTAAATGCAAGGAAAAGGCTGCAGAAAGCCATGTTTGCAGATTAACAGCACCCTGGTTATTTGCAGCTGCAATAACTTCCTCACTGACAGCTGAATGGGGAGTGTGCACTTGGGAAAGAGGGAAGGCACAAGTGGGTGCAGTTGTGTGTGTGCTGGGGGAGTTACTGGCACCAGTGGCAAAGACCCTGTTTGACCCAGGTGGGATGTTTCAGCATGGTGATGGCACAGGTTGGGGGTCTTGGAAAATCCCACACGTTCAGCTGGAATCGTCCCATTGACCTCCAGGCATACCAGATTTGCTTGTTCACCTGCAAAATTTAAGGATAATGTGCTTTTGTTTTTTTGTTCCCCCTGACCCTCCCCAAAATATATAGAAGTAATTTTATATCCCTCCCAAGTAATATACTCCAGATGAATGAGTTGTCTGGGCTGCAGACTCTCTGGAGTCTATACCATGTAGACAGTCAAATTTTAAAAGCCTCTCTGCTATCACACCAGGGATTTTATTAAATGAAAATCTAGTTTCTGCACAAACCTGCAGGAGTGATGCTTGTGTGAGTCTGCAGTCTCCTGAGCAGCGTGCACCCAAAAAGAAGTGCTATACTTCTTTTCTGATCCAGAAGGGAGTGGCCCTTGCAGGGTGGCTCTCTGATGAATCTCGTTTGGTTGAATTGTTGCAGACTTGTGTTGTGTATTATCCTAAAAAAGCCTTAGGCACAAGATTATCTCCTCTTGCACATCTTATTTTGAGCATTAGCAGCAGCGCGTACGGAAGGCAAATCTACAATTGGAACTATCAATAAAACATAGTTTGTCTGTTAAATTAGTAATCATGAAAAAAAGTCTCCCAAGGTTTTTATCCCCCTTTTTCTTTTAATTATTACAAAACCACTTTTAAATCTTGCCATGGGTAGAAATGTGCCCCCCGAGGTTGGAGATGCTTGAGGGTCTGCAGGGCACCAACAGTGTCAAGAGAGGTCTAAACTAAAACCTAATAATGATTAAGTTAAATGACTTCAAGTACTGTTTTAGGCTTGCTCAGTCAGAGGTGCCCTTCTGTGGGAAGGGGGGCACTTTTCAGCCAGCTAAGGAGCAATAAGTGTGTGTGTGGAGTCTGGATCATGGAGGTGGGATGTGCTGATGATTTTATCCATCATTTTGCTCAATGTTTTGAGGACAGAACTAGGAGCAGCCTTCTGCTGTGCTGGCTTACACAGTTCTGTGATTAAGGCTGAAACTCCTTGATTATGAAGGTATTTTCAGTGTGGTTCCTTCTCCCTTCCTCTGGGGAAAAAAGTCATAATATTTTCCAGTTTGAAGCAGTATCTTCTGTGACACTGGGTGAAAATTGGGGAGAGTTTTAAAAATGTTACTTTAACTATATTTGCTGTGGTTTTTGTTTCTGAAATTTATTTTGATACTTTTGGGCCTATTTTTAACTCCTGTAGAGCTTGGCCTAGAAACTCAATTTGTTTTGTTTGGCTGGGCTTACTGAGAATAAGGATGTCTCAGTGTATTTTGGAGGGAAATATGAGGATTAAAGACCTGTTTTGGTGCATAAGAATATTGTTTATAAACTAAATGGTTAGAAATGGAAATGGAGTTGTTTCTGGCACAGTTTGTTGGAGCCAAATGAGCTGAGGGAGAAGAAAGTGTGCAGGAGAGGCACCTGGGGAAAAAATGTGGCATAGAAGGGTTGTAGTGGAGGTCTTTCAGGAATAGTATCACTGAAATGTGGACCTTGGGAAGTGAGGAGGCTGGTATGTTGCTCTCCTTCAGATATGCACTGTGTGGTTACATTTTCTTAGTTCAAACCACTGCCTGGGAAGCACAGTAGGAATTAACAGTCCAGCAGTACGAAGGTGTAAACCAAGAGATAACACCGAGGCCTACTCATTTTAATGTCAGACCTCAGGTCTTGAAATCCTGTTGAAGTCACTGACCTCCTGGGATGGCATTAAAGCTCGGTATGGCATGTTTGTGTAGTAACCTCTGAACTGGTGCTTACAAGAAATGGTATTTGTGGTGAGATGAGTTGTCGGTGCCTTGCATTCCTGACACCCAGCATGAAACCCAGCTGAGGACGTGGTTATTTTAGAGTACAGCAGATATCTTTTTTTTCTTAACTTGCTACATTTGACTCTTACATGCCTTTTTAGGAAATGATAGCTTCTCATCCATAGGTTGGTTTTGGATGATTGGAGTAGCACAAGTACTTGTATTCCCCAACAATTCCGGATATAATTAGATGCGTGTAGTGAAGAGCAGGCACGTGTATTTGTTGCAAATGCATCTTTTTTTGCATTATCTCTCTCAAGCACTTTGCTCTGGAAACAGAGAATGATTCTACTGGACTAGGGATTAGTGATTTCTTTAACTCTTCATGCTGCATATTTGGAGAGTATTGATGCTTCAATGGCATTTAAAGGTAGGAAACGAGACAAGTAAATATTGAAGGATGAAGTGATGTAGAGTAAATCTAAGAAAATGGAGTTGATACTTAAGTTTTGGCATCTCCCTGATGCAGGTGGTACATGGTGGTAGGTTCAGGCTTGTTGGCTGTGCTGTTTGCGGCAGCTTTCAGTGGGAAGCATGGCGAGGGGAATGAGCAGCTAAACCTCTTCAGGTAGTCAGGAGAAACTCTTCTACCTTGATGAGTATGGCCTTGTAATAACTAGTCCCCCATGACTTGGCACAAAGTCAACCAAATATTGGCTACAGAGGAAACTTCAAGCATCATATTGATTTGGCCCAAGATATTATATGTGTATTTATTTGCCAGCAAAGGTATACAGAAATACTAATGCTCTTTTTAATACCAACTCAGCTGTTTGCTGATCAGCAATGACTATTTAAATTGACCAATCTACCTCACCCTGGCTGGAGATCAAGGGATCAGTACTTAATTTCATTCCTTGAATAAAGATTTTTTTTTTATATATATATATATCTCCTCCACATGGAAATATCAGAACATGAAAGGTTAAATCAATATGGAGTTTTACATTGCTTAAAGGGCATTTGCATCAAAGCAGCCATGAATGCAATTCACTTGTTTAATGAATTTTTTATGCTTATTTAATGAATTTCACAAAGGTTTGGTGTTTTTCATAAAATGGATAAGGACTTCCAGTTTTATGAAATAATAAAAATGGAACTGAAGTTATGAAATGAGCAATCTCATTAGTTAGGCATGATATATTCATATGAAAGTGTACATGTTTCTGAATTATTGCAAGAGGCTCTATTGCTCGAACTGTAACTCGTTATAATAGTATTGCAAATATGCCTTTAGTTAAGATATCAGAAAGTGACAGAAAGAAATTAGGTTTTGATTGCTAATAATGATTTAATTAATACCTACTGTATTTAGCATGCTATGGATGACTTCTTTCTTTAGAAAGCATACACTTGTATTCTTCATTGGTAGATAGTGAAATGCAGTACTATTCCTAGTCCCTTTTTGCTAGAATTCTAGCTTAATTTTGTGTTTGAATAGCTTTCCCTCTGTTTTATTATCCTGATGAACAGAGGAAAATATTATGATGGTCTACCAGCAGTAGGAGCATGCTTGTACCTTGGTGCTTCTGCAATTTAGTGTGCTTTTAGAATTGCATCATCATGCTAAAAAGTTTTCCCAATTTTATGTCACTTTGAGTGAGAAGAGATGGTGTGAGCGTGCTCTGTAAATGACTTGTCTGGGTGACTGTATGCAGCAGTGTTGCTTGCTGGTGGGATGTTGTGCTCCTCTCCATCAGGAACAGCAGCAAGGCTGCTACTTGATCTTCTGTTTGAAAAGGACAAATGGATGTAGTCATCCTGTCTTACTGTGCGTCAGAAAGTTGCTGCCCTGATTTTAAGCACATGGTGTGACCTTTAAGCTTAATGAGGTTTCTCATGGGTGTCAAGCTACATGCCTGGACTGACCTCTTGTTTGTACTGACTGATTTTTGTTGACTTCTGTGTCTCCAGGATCTCTGACTGGCTGGGTTCCCCCACTCTGGTTCTGAAAGGTACCTCATCTGCCTTCACCAGCCTGGGTATTTTTGTTGTGCTAGAGTTATGGATGATACCAGAATCCAGTTCCTTCATCCCTTCTCTCTTCCTCTTCACCTTTCTCTTCCCTCTCCTTTCCCACATTGTAGAATGAGTTACAAGTGCCTTATCTAAAACAGCTTTTACAATATATTGTAACCACAGCATTATAACTACACTCAATGAAGCAGCTCAAGTGGAGTAAAGGAATCCTGCTGCTCAGCCCAACAGTTTTACAGACTTCATGCTCTGCCAAGGCAATGGGCAAAAATATTGCAGTAATAAAAGATAAAGCAGGACTTTGAAAATTTATGATCTTGCCTTATTAGACATCCACTGTGCTATACCCATAAATAATCTTGTTAAATATATACATTAAGACACAACAAGGCAGGGCAACGTGGTAAGATAATGGTCCATTATCAGTGGTTATTAGAGGAAAAGGAGAAATGAAAGGTCTTTTCACCCATGAAGTGTCCTTACACCACTCTGGCATACTTTGAAGCCTTCTTGGGATTGTGCAATTAGCCAAAATAGATGCTTAAAACCTGTTTGTTTTTTTAATTCTTTACATCTACTACTGTCCCACCTCCTGCAGGGCATCAGCGTGCACGTGAATTCTTGGAAATCAAATGGAACATGTGTCTTTTGCATATTTAAGGCTTGAAAGGATGTGTTGGGGCTCAGTGTTCTCTCACACAGGTAATATCAGTCCATGGATGGGGTACATGTAATCCAACATCTTCCAGCTGGAGAGGCTGCAGGGCCTGGAGAGTCTAGTCCTCTCCCTTTGCTGCGTTGGGTTCTCTTTTTCCTTCACAGACTTTGTGTCTTTATAAGGTAAAAAAGAAACAGTATTTTAGTCCTGAAGAGGGAAGCATTTTACAAAAGCAACAGACGCGTGGCAGGGTTAGGTAATTTTTCCCTGTATCACGAGGCAGATCTGTCCTTGACACAGACTCGGTACCGAGGACCTCTGAGGCCATGGCAGCAGTTGACTGATGCTCTGGGTTTGTAGGTGAGGCTCAGGAGCTCTCTTGGAGCTCAGCTAGTCTAATTACAGTGCACCTATTGTAGGCAGCAGTACCTGAGACTTCCATAGCGTTACACTAGATTTAATAACTAGCTGGTGTTTAATTTGTGGTGTGAAATAACATCTCATGTTATATCAAACATAAATATTTACTTGAGAGATTCCACTAAAAAAACATTTGGTTGCCTTCAAAGCCTATCAATTTCTCCTCTGTGGCTGACAAAGAAAGCTTTGACTGCTTAAATTCATTTATAAAAATTAAATTATAATTTTCAACACTAAACCTTCTGTGATTCCAGATGCTTTTCCTTTCCTTTTATTGTGTTTGACAGCAACTAAACTCTCATGGTAAGTGGTGGAGTGTAGTCCTATGTAAATGTAAAGCATAAAATGAAAACTGGGGGGAAGAAAAACATTTAAGGTAGGAAATTAGAACAGTTATTGAGTTCCACACTATGGTTAATGAGTGTGCAGAAAGAAAACATCTTCTTGGCCTAGTGAGCTGGAGCATTACAACTGTTGCAACACTTCTTCTGTTTTCAGAAGGAAATAAGTAATAACCCCGACACATGGGAAGTCTTCAGTTTGCATTTTTTAATGCCTCAGGGGAGTGCAGTGTTTCTGTTTTAGAATCTGTTAAAATTTTCTTTAAAAGGCAGGTTTTGTTCTGAAACCAAAACAAAAATTAGCATATTAAGCATATCTGTAGGTCAGGAGTGTATGGGAGAGGGCTTAGCTGCTTCCCTGGGACATGGCTTTTTCAGAATTGCTCAGCTGAGGACTGTGGAGGGAAGACTGAAAATTACTGTCCCTTACTGAAATAGATGCCGTGTATTTGGGGTTTATGCTGTGTTCCTCTGGGTATAATTAAAAGCAAGCCGTAATTATGCAGGAACGGAAGGGGATTGCACACAGGTTCTCAGTTTTGGGGTTCTTTGTCATTCTGCCAGAAAGGGAGGTTGGGACGGGGTGGTACTGCTCAGGTGGTGAACCCTCTCGCAGTTTACTTATTCAAGCCAGAGATGGTAAATGTTTTCTCTCTGTCTGGGAGCAGAGGAGGAAAAGACATGCCCACAGCTTGTTGGGGACGTGCTCTAGCATCCCATTGAAAGTCTCTTTTTATTGTGGTGTTAGTAAGCTTATACTGTCTTCACTGTTACACTTTAACTGGTCTTTTCTCATGCGTGGTTGGTAGTAAAATATCTGTGCTAAGTTTTGCTGTGTTGAACCAAGCCTGGAGATAAATTATGATTCAGTTAAGGTGTGTGCTACACTGTTGTGCAGTTTAAAGATAACAGAAATCGTTGTGAATATGGCCTTGTGATTGCAGCCAAAGCAAAGAGGTAGTAGACCTGAATTAATTAATGTTGCTTCTCCTCTGGGCTAATTAGCTGGTTTGGAAAATCCTGCAAAGACAACTATGCAGATTCTGGAACTTAAAGACCTTACAAAATTTACTATGAAGTACCGTATATCATTTTGCATAGTGCTGTGTTGTTTAGTTTAGGAATACTCTTGAACTTTTCACATGCTATTTAAAAATCCCTTTCATGCAAAGATGAAGTATTTTCACCTCCTGATGCAGTTACTGAGCAAGATTTGAAAGGTGTGAGCAAGCTAATCAATAGTTTATCTTTTGCAGGCTAATAGGGAAGGTCACCAAAGGGATTTGGCATCTACTTAGACTTGTGCCTTTGAAACTCTTTTTTGTCTTGTCTTTTTCTTAGTATCGTTCTGTCTGCACCTTATGAAAAAAAGTTACTGGGAGAAGGCAGGAAACATCTTGTTTTGGGAGGCCAGGGTGACCCAAGCTCAGTGTGTTACTGTGCACTTCACAGTCAGCATCCCTCTGCCTCTTCCAGTGCTGTGTTCCCACTGCAGCCCCTGTAGCCCCTCACTGAGAGACATTTGTGGAGAACTTTTCTTGCACTTGCAGTGAGCAGACTGCTTGTTGTCTCCAATGCTTGCTGAAGTAAACGGGGAATCTGATGGGGCCCCAGATGTTGAGTTCTTAGGGCTGCTACATATTTCTCTGCTTGGGGGAGAGACCAAGTGGTTGCAACTTTAGAATGTAAAATGTAAAAGCCCTTGGTTGTCACATGCCATTAGCTGTTTGAAGCATGACATCTCAGGAAACGCTTCATCGTAATCCTCCAAATGAAGAAATCTGAAGTGAACTTCAAACTGTTTGCTCAGTTTAGGTATCGCATTACAGGGTCAGATCGTGAACTCGGAGTTGTACCTACTCTCAAATTGGTTTAAACTGCAGTCAGAGTTCAAGTCCTGAAAAAGTAACTTTTACAGTTTCTTTTCTTCTTTACAAGTAAAACCTAGGAGCAAAGCCTACATGATAAAGCCTGTCCAGATACGCTTTGGCTGTTTTCCCAGAGACACCTCTTGCTCAACAGCACTGTTAGTTCAGCTTTATCATACACTTGAGTTTGCTTTCCTCTTCCTGCAGCTGGATGAGTAATGGGAAAAGCTGCATTGAAGGTACAGACGCTGGCCACATAGGCTTTTGCTGCAGCATCTAGTTGTATTTCACACCAGAAAGGAAAGCTTAAGTCTATGGTGCTATGTAAGGCAGAAAGTGGTTCTGATGTGTTTGGTTTTGTTCTTGTGTAGTATTTTAGTCATCTTGCTCTGTTTGTTGGTCCAGTGGAAGATGTGTATGGTATGTAAGGACTGGCAATCAAGGCTTGCCAAGGCAGCCAGTGCAAACAGCTTTGTAGTCAGCCTGATATGAAACTGTTCCACTAACAAAACAGAAATTACATAGTGTTGTGTGAAGCAAAGCTTATTCAACTGCAGTGCTCAAAGGTCCTGTTAAGCTGATGGTTTGGACTGCTTTGTCCTTGTTTCTGTTCCACTGTAACTTAACATGGTTTTAGTTCTCAAAGCCAAACCCTTCCAAACTGACCTGCCTCCACCCAGGCTAATGCCCTTAAAGATTTCTGTTACTTCAAGACATGGTGATTGTTTCTTTGATCAGGAATCTTTCATTCCTTGTTTGTTATCCTTTTTTTTAACATCATGGTCCATATTCATCTCTGTGTAACAGAAGGGAGGTTCATTTGCCTCTTACCTCAGATAATAAAGAGGGAGTGTATGTTTGTGGCTGGTGGGCCAATAGCTGCATAGCACATCATCTGTGCCTAATGTTATTCAAATGAGATCCAGGGCTGAGTGAGAGTCTTTACAGACAAATTCATGTGGATCCTTGTGAAAGAAGGACAGATACTAGTGGACTTGACAGTGGATTTCACGATGATGGTAGTAAGGAGAAGCATTTGATCATTGATGACCAGGGAGACTTGTTTCTTTAAAACATCTATACAGTTGAATGTTGTTTCTTTTTATAAAACCTTTTCCTATTACTTGTTTTGACACAGGGAAGGGATTACCTTTCCATTCAAGAATGTCGTTTGGGTAACTTTTGCTTCATTTCCACATTGCTCCTCTCCATTTTTGTTCAAAATAGTATTATTCATGTTGTTAGCTTGCTTCCCTCACTGCACTGAGCAGTGGGGGCCTTCTTCTTTGAAGAGTCCTCTGGTCTGGACATGGGTATAAACCCAGCTTCCATTCAATCAGGCTTCTTAGTGACTAGTACAGAACTTGCTTATCATGTTATGGGTATTAATCTTTCTGCTTCTCCTTTGCTTGTACCATAGTATCCTGCTTGGGCTAAGCCTCTTGTAATCCATCTTCACAAGATGAAACTCCCCTTAGGAAAGGGGAGAACACCACATCTTGCGAGACCAGCAATAGAATGCAGTGGTGTGTAATGTAATAGTACCAAGCGACTGTGTAAATCATCTGCTTTTGCTTGTTTTAATGTTGGACACCAAGGAGTGGGTGAAGGGATAAAGAGAACTATGAATTGTTAAGAGGTTTGCCTTAAATTTGTCAGTCCCTTGAACAACATCTTCGTGTTTTGCTTCCTCCCAACCACTTTAGAGTGCTGGATCAGTGAGGAACAGATAGCTCTGTTCAGAAAGCGGCGCTTCTGTAAACCATACACAGTTGGGGAATGTGCTTCTGGTGGATTTGTTCCATGAAATGCGAGGGAAAGGATTCATGAGTACATAAAATAACAGCCTAATCAAAGAAATAAACAAGAACAAGTCTGTAATCTTCACAAAATTGGGGGAAAAAGTGCTTCTGATGGACTTGCTCCTACTGTTTTCTTTGTAGCTGTTTCCAGAGCTCAGACCATCTGTTCCTTGTTGTAGGTTGTTAAGTGAAATGTGCTGCCAATACAAATAGCTCTGCTTGATGTTTGTTTGCATAAATTGTTTTGAAAGCTTCATGACGAATTTTAAGGATTACTTACAGGGGTAGGACTCTGGAGGAGGAAATATAAATTGATGATGCGTGTTGGAATCCATTAATTTGTTTGGAATTTATTATAAAAGCGAACATCCTCTGCATTTGTTAAAGGGGGAAGGGTAACTATTACATTTTGAGCCCAGAAAGTTATGGTGACAATATGCAAAATTGGCCACATAGCAGTAAATGTGATCAATCTGCCTTTGCATCTTTCTGAGTTTAGTTGCATTTACTTACCCACAGAAACTCTAGTAGGTATTTCTGACTAGTAAAATTTCAAAGCAGTAAAATCTACTTGGGTTTTGCCTACTTTAGGAGTCTTAAAATAGTGTGGGTCTTTTTCAGTCTCTTGGATATTAAACAGTTATGTGGGATCAGTGGCCTTGAAATGAGTAACAAAGATAAGCGAGGTGAGCGGAGGGGAATTATACTTGACTGTTATTGATTACATAGCTTGCTGTGTCTTGGGTTCTCCCCTGGGACCTGCAGCGATGTTGCACCATGTACACTGTGGCACATAGAATCGTACTGGTGATCTGAGGCTGAATAAAGAGGAGAGAAGAAATGTGCAAAGGAGAAAGGATTTTGTTAAAGCCGTCCAAGTTGGTGGCAGAGCTTGCACAGCCAGACTTCTTCATCTTGGCCCATATATGTGATGGTGCTGCCTGAAAGTGAAATGTTTTGCAAGCAGTGAACTTGAGGCAGGTTATACAGAAGCAACTCTTTCCTTGCAGCTGTGTATCACCTCTTAAGAGAGGTGAAATTTTCATAGTTTATCTTCAGCCTTACTGTTTGGGAACTTTAGTTGGGGATCAGTTACCTTCCTTCCCATTATACCTTTGAATGTGGATTTTGAATGACTGGGCAGTCAGATGTTCTTCTTGTCTCTCTGAAACTGTAGATTAAAACCACAACTGCACATACGCACACACGTACTCCTTTGCTGCTCATCACAGCTTCGCAGTGGTAATTCTCTGGTTTTAAGTGAATTGACCTGGCTGCTTTCATCTTCAGGTAATGCAGCCCCAGTTTATAATTCAGACCAGGAGCTTATGGAGATTTAGAAAGAGGCCCAGAGCTTTGCTTTACTGTGCCAGTTAAAGCATTTATACTGATGACAGTTAAATTGTTGAGGGCTCTGTTATTCATTTACATCACAGACACTAAGGTCCTCTGACGACCTACTGCAAATGTAAGCCAGATGTACCTAAACATATCTATTGTACATTTTACTTCGTTTCAAACACTTCTCCTGACTTTCAACTCAAACCTTCTGTCTGTCTTGTCATGCTACAGTGTTTAATGATATTTTATTGCATTAGTTCACAAAACCCTTGAGTTTTTCAGTTGTCCTAAGCTAATGGACTGGATCTGTACCCATTTGCTAATACAAGATCTTTTTTAGTAGGTAGCAGAGCTATTAAACATAAATCAAGGTTTCCGATAAAATATTAGGTTTCTGTTGCATCTTACAAAAGGATAGTCTGCAGTTTTACCTGATTATTATATCTTGCAAGCTATAGTTAAGCTAGTTGGGGGATTTACTTCACTCCATACCCAGTAATTTCATACAAATCCATAATGATTATTTTGTATGTTTCCTTTATTTAGCTCATAAAAGAAACTGTGTAGTTTGTATCTGTAGAAGTGAGAGCCATCCCCTATTATTCCCTTTGGAAAGATACTCTAAGCCTTCTTCTAAGAAAAGCTATTTCGTTAGTTAGCCTGTATAACGAAAATCAGGCAGTAAGGTGATATCCTGCCTTAGAAAGACAGAACTAGCCTGGCTTGTTACAGGGAGAAAAGCAACGTTTTGTTGGAGCACTGAAATCTTTATATATTCTTTTGAAAACTAAGTTAAAATTGCATAAGCTTTGGAGATTTATAATATTACTGTCATACCTTCAGGACTGAACAGGTGTTTCCTATTGACCTATGGAGCAGGGACTCTTCATTTTGGAAGAAAAAGGTTGATTACTTGGCATGTTCTCTGGTCCCAGCTGTGGAAAGCACTTAAGTGCAGACTTGGCTTAGCATTGTTCTTGGTACATCTTTCCAATTTGTCTCCACTCCATGTTGCTATTTTTAAGTACATGCCCAAGTCCTTCTGAAGTAAATATGATAGTAGTTAAGCTGTCCTGAGGTATCGCTCTCAATAGGAAAGCACTGAGGGATATACTTCAGAGCATATGCTTTCTTAGGGAGGGATGCAAAGGATGTGATTGAAGGCTTACTTTGTATTATGGTTAGCTAAGAAATACGCAACACAACTTGATCTCATCTTTACCTGTGTAAATCTGGAGGAGCTTTACAAAAAGCTCTTGGAGTTGGTTTAGAATTACTCATTACGAAACAGAGCACTATGTGGCTTCTTTCTTGGTCAAAAGGTAACTACAGTTGGTGGGAGCTTGTAGGGAACTTCTGATAAAAGCTTTCTTTAGAAATGTCGATGAGGTGAAATAGAATTTTAATGAAAATGGATTTGTCCAATGAGTACATCTTGGGCCTAAGATAAAGGAAGAAGCAAGATAGGGCTGTTCACCCAAAATAGCCATAAAGATGTCCCCTGTGGCATGGGAGTCCCAGGTTCAAGTTCCCTCTGTGGGATCCAGAAAAACCTAGTCTCTCAGGACTCGGGTTTGTGGTTAGCATTGCGGGTGTAATGGGGTGAGTGTGTCACATTTGGGCATGGCAGATGAAATGTTTTGAAGCTTTGTACTGGAATACAATGCAGAGAGAAAACCAGCTTGGAAACCTCAAACATTTCCTTGTGAAACAGGCTTCTCATTTGTAGCTTGCAGTACAGCTTTGTTTTCTTTCTTCAAACTTTATTTTACCCTGGATTTGATATGGTGTTACCAGCACTGTATTTCTTGCATTTGTTTGCTGAGGCAGTTTAGAAGCTGTTGTGCTTCTAAGCAACACGGTGTATTAAAGTGAGAACTCCATGGAGTTGATCTATGGTGCAATTACAAAGGAGCAAGAAGAGAATCACATTTTTGTGTTGGTTTCATGAACATGTTTTGCAGACCAACTTTGGTCTGATGATTTAGTTTGGGAAGGCTTTTATTAAGTACGTTTGTGAACACATCTGTGCGGTGGCTGGAGTTTGGCTGATGGTATCAGATGCCTTCACATTAAGTGACAACGCTAGGATGACCTTACAGAGACTCTGTTTCTCCAAAGAAAAACAACATTAATTGTTGACTGTGCACTATCATTTGAAATACAGTGCTGTCTAAACACATGGGACACGTCGTCCTGTATCACAGAAAAAACAGAAGCAACCATGGTGTTTTTACTGATCGGTGGATACAAGCGGTTTTTCTTTCAACATTTCCACAACAGAAAAAAACCCCACATGTAAGTTTCACAAGTAAGCCGCTAGAAATAACATGGTTAGAAATGTGATCTTAATGAGAATTTAGGAGACAAAATAACTACTGCAGCTGAAGGTCATTCAGGCTGTTACTGAAGTGTGCTACTGCCTGTGCAAAGAGGCTCAGAGTTTGTAATTCAAGGCATGTCCTACAGTCATTAGACTTCTGGGGCACTCCTCTCAACGGAGATGCTGACTTGGGGGTCATTGCAGTGGCTCTGGGGATGATCCCAGCTCTCCACTGGATGTCAGTGTTCCATAGGAATGCAACTGCCGGAGCACTTATCTGGCAGTAAAAAAAAAAAAGGCTGGGGGGGAAAGAAAGACTAAAGAAAACTCAATTACAGCACAACCTTGACTCTTTAGGAAAGCTGTTTAGGAACAAGCTTTATGACTGATTGAAACAGCCTTAATTATAAGGCAAACCTCGGCAGAAAGATCATGTTTATACTTAAAGACATTTTATGTGTCTTCCGGGTTCGCAAGCCAAGAAGAGTTGGATTTAGTTTCAGAAAAAACAAATGAGCATTCTTCACTCGTCTCCCCACAGTCTTGATATTTTGATATGCTGCAAAGTGAGTGATTCTGTTTTTGTGTCTGACAGTTTTCCTTTTTTCAATAACCACAAAAAAATATTTTCTCAAATCGGTGAAAGCATGAGTGTGTCACTAAATGATTGATTGCTTGCTGGGTTTTCAGCCTTTGATAATTAAGCTTAACACAATGTCTCCTCTTCACTAGAGGATGGTAGCGTGCCAGATTCAAACAACACATGAAAAACTGAAATCGGAAAATAAAAACCTTTTAAAACCAACTGCTCCCATCTGTTGTGCAGTTCAGAAGGGAGCACAACAGTGAAAGAGGCACAGAGCATGGAAAACTGGAGGAGTGATGAGGCTCCACCTTCCATGCTCACAGAAGTGCCTCAATGTGAAATTCTTGTTTCTTGAAGATCTGTCTCTCTTTTTATACTAAAATGGGTTCACAAATAGGGAATTTCAACAAGGATTTTCCTGAACAGCTAAGTGGGATTTGTAGCACGTGTGCAGCTGTATTTTTACAGATTCCAGTTGAGAATGTGTTGAGTGTGAAGATGTGATTCTTTCATCTTAGTCAGAACACGTTGCTCCTAGACAAAAGGGCAGATTTCTAAAAGGAAGTTCAGAAGATGTTTTAGCCATGATGGGAGATATATTTGGGGACCCTCTCCAAATCAGAAAAACCACTCCCAAACCTGAAATGTATTTTTATCTCAAGTTTGCTCCACAATATTAACAAGCCTTTTGTTTGTTAGCAAAATTGACTTCATCCAGGCTGTAACAAGACTAGCTCCTTTAGTCAAACTTCAAGATTCAGGCTGGAGTTTTTAACCTATAAAAACCTAACAAAAATCTGCGAGAGCCCTGGGTGATGTGAGAATTGTGGGGAAGTGGTGGATGTCCTGGTGTTTTGAGTTATAGATACCTTATCCTCCAGTTCTCAAAAATGTAGCAGTACACTGGGGACCAGCATTTGACGTCACGAAAACCTTTAAGTTCCCTATGCCTATTATGGGAAGCTTTACTTTCGTAAAGTCTTTTTTGTGTTATTTAGCTTAGTTTAGACAGTCAACCCAAGCTAAGGATGTGATCTCTTGCATTACAGAGCCACTTGCAGGGGAATGAGCCCCTCTGGGAACAGGAATGACTAGCAGTGACCTACCAGCCCATGAACTGACCTTGGTACTTGTGCCTCATGAGAGGTGGTGCAGGGAGAGGCACTGAGCAGCTCTGAGAGGTGGCTAAAGCTCAGGACTGACTGCCCCATGTGCCAGTGGCTTTCCAGAGATGTCTGTCTATATCTAGGGTAGGTTCTTATTGTGAATTCTTATTCCTCAGTTGTGCACGACACAATGTTGAAGTAAAGCTGTGCTGGAGTCATGTGCTGAATAGGGATTAAATACCTTCCCCTTGAAGCCGTCTGTGCTTGATGTAAAGCAGTGAGCCCAGGTCATTATTCTCTTTATAGTTCGGAACAGAGCATATGGCTCTGACTTCTGATCCGTTTAAGGACATGAGAGAGCAAACCACCTTTACCCAAAAGACATCCTAAACTCTCTCTGAGACTGGTGGCCAGATCCGATTCAAGAAAGAGACTCTGGACAAAATTGGAAAAACCTGGACAAAATTTTCTCTTGGACAAAATAGCCGAGTTTGCTTTTCAGTCTGAGAAACCAGAAAGCGAGTAAACCATTTTCTTCTTGCTTTTGGTGTAAGGTATGATTTTTTTTTTTAAGAAGCTCTGCAACTTCTGAGCTCCTGGAAAGCTGAACCAGAGGCTCACTGATCAACACTTCTGAGGCTTGGTTACTTTATAAAGCTCCTTAAGGTTATTAGCACTGTCCAAGCTAAGCTTCTATCTTGTCTTCCTCAAACTCCTATGAACTGTCATGCAAAAAGCCACATGGAAATGTCTGCTCCGTGTTTTTATCCCCTACTTCATTCATTACCTTTTTTTCCCTACTTAAACTGTCATAATATAGTGGGCCAGGAGTTATGGTGTTCAGTGTCTCATGAATGTAGGCAAACAAAACTGCAAGTAAATGGGTTACTGTGTTAGCCTGGTTTTTCTCTAGTGAATTAAAGCGACTTGTGCACATGTGACCTTTGAATTTCAGCAGAATCCACAGTGCTCAAAGTAGGATCACACAAAACTGAGTGGAGTTGCAATCAGTACAGTCAGAGCTGTTTTGAGTCGCAGTAGGGAAGATGTAGTGACATTTAGATAGGATGCAGACTTGATTTGCTCTTTTTAGTCTACTAGATTAAATTATCATTTGCAAGCAAAAGAAAATGGCAACAGAAATATAAAGTGAGATGCTTGACTCTATCTTTCACAATGAATTGTCTGACTGGCACTTAAGGTGACTGCAGATTACTAAAATACTTTCTGAATTGGATACAGCTGCAGAACTGTCTGATAGGAAGCTGAAAATTGGCCTGCTCAGTAGTGCCCGTGTGCCTGTAGCCAGACATGCTGAGAGTCTCTCTCCTCCTCCCTCCAACTTTTTTGAGGTGTCAGATACCTGTAAAGCTCAATGTGCCAGATCTGATAGGATATGAAACTGGCGAACCATACTGTATTCACTAAGTTCTAACAATAAATTGTAGGATCAAACCCTGAAAGGAGCAGATTGATGTAGCCTGATTGACTGCTGGGATGGATGCAGCACCCTGCCTGCTGAGTAGCCAGGCCACAGAAATCCCATCTAACTTACATCAATGGGGAACTCCTATCTGGGCTGCTAATTTTGTATGTGATTCTTTGTAAAAAAGTAATCTTTACCATTCATTCCTACAATGTGTTTTCTTTCCTTGTGACCACCACACAGTGTTTATTTGATCACTCTAAGAACTCGCGTCTTATCTGGTCTTTTAACTTCTTCCTTTTGACAGAGATAATGGAGAAAAGGGGGGAGATCAGAGAATGGAGGGAGAGTGGTATTGTGGATAAATATCCTACTTGCATCTGCATAGTCACAGTTGAATATAAAAGCTCACATTGTAAAGGCTGCTGAATATAAAGGAAGACTGAGATCCTGTTTAATTTTTACTAGACCTGTAGTTTTAGGTTTTTTCTTCCAAGAAAGATACTTAAGTGACTCCACACTGGGAGGTTTCTGTTCAATCATTGCATTAGTGAATTAGAAACAACTAAACTTAATTTCTGAAGGTCTTGCAGGACTGTTAATGGTTAAGCCTCGCTAAGCGATTGTGCTTTCTTCCTTTGCCAGTTCTCTCCCCTTCATCTGGAAGAACAACATTTCTATTTCATACAGTCACTAGAAAAAAAAAGTTACTTTTAAAATGACCCTTGACTATATTGGCTTTTGTAGCTGACCCTAGGTTAAGGGATATTGAGATAGCTCAAGCCTGCTTTTTGTCAGTGTTTCCACTCTACAGGAATTCCTGGAGATGCCTTGGTGGGAATCCAGTGATAAAACTGGAGCTCATTTCTCACTTACAGAAAGGAAAACAAAACCGAGGAAAGAATGTTTCCTGCTACTCTTTGGTCAGTCGATAAGCTTAATTGGCCAGGCTTGCCTGCGGTACATCGATTGTACCTACTAATAAAAGAGCTATTGATTGGCACTTTATTTAGCACTGGCTTCCATGGACTATAGTTCCTGCTAATGTTATACTACATCAACCTTTTCCTCTTCCCCAGCTCTTTAGTGCTATAAATTATGTCAAATGTCACCAGTGTTTTCAGTATTCTTGATCTTCTGGACAGTTTTCTTTTAGGTTTTTGACCTCCTTAGTACACAGTGTGTCATCTCTAATATGTGTGAAAAAGTCTAATGGGAAGTAGAAGGAATGTGGATGCTAACTTGTTATGAAAAAGTATTGGAATTGTTATGCCTCCATCTATGTTTTAATTCAGCCTCAGAAATCAAAGAAATGTATATTCCTTGACATTTATTTAATGCAACTGATTAGTGAACATTGGTGGCGGATTAATAGGGACAAACGCCTATATCTGGAAGCTTGCATTATCTTTGTAACCTTGCTATTGCCAGTAGAGGTTGGCATACAGGCTCCTGTCTAGATGTGAAAGCCCCAGATGATGTGAGGATGTGGACTGGTTAAATAAACTAGAGACTGAAAGCAAACATCTCCAGCCGTCCCAGGCATTGCAAGCATGGTTCTTGGCTTCTTTGCTATTGATGCTAGGGCTGTCCTGAAAGCAGGCGTGTAATTGGGATGGGAAAATGTCATTTGGTAAAGCACAGAGCAGTGGTGCTGTGTCCACCAGCTAAGAAATGCTGCTCTTGGTTTCAAGACAGAGGGTTCCAGAGCTCAGGCAGGTAACTGGCATTTCAGACTTTGCTTTAGTCCTCTGTCTGCCATAAAAAGTCCTATTGATATATATGAATGATACCATTTTCTGCATCCCCTTACACAGTGAATTTTGATAAAGCCTAGCACGAGAAGCCCTGCCTCAGCTGAGGTTCTGCTGTGCTGTAACATGACCCTTTAGAATGTGTTCTAAAGAAAATGTGTGGGCTATCAATAGAAGCTCAGAAACGAGTGAGAGGTACTGATCAATACTAAGTACGCAGCTATCTTTTTCTATGGATGAGGAAAAGAAACAAACCCCACA
The DNA here is from genome assembly GCA_033558105.1 of Coccyzus lansbergi. NCBI lineage: Eukaryota > Metazoa > Chordata > Aves > Cuculiformes > Coccyzidae > Coccyzus > Coccyzus lansbergi. Next base: position 2,163,609 of record JAUMJK010000426.1, on the reverse strand, counting down.
AAATGGTCAAAATATCCAGGTTTTGTTTTAGTTGTACATGAGTTTGGAGGGAGTTTGGTGTTTCTCTAAATTTCTTGATGAAGTGTCAGTCTTTGTGGCTGGGTGGAAGTTTTTCATGTGGGCATTAATTAAAAGCATTAATACTATTGAATTGTAAAGTTAATGCTTGATTGTTCAACTCGCATGAATCAACTGCAATGAATCTAATAACTGAGAGGAGGGATCTAGGTAACTGGGTGGAGGTTGTTGTTCGTAGCTGTTGGGCTTCACTGTTAAATCAGCAGCTGCAAGGTGGGATTCCTAAATCAGTAAGTAGTATTTTGTCCCAGCAATTTAGAAGTGGGGAAAATATCTCTCATGTTGTTTCTGCAGGTCCCAGAAACTTGTACCAACCTTGTGGGTGATAATAGGGGAATTTTGACACCTCAGGCCAGACTTACGGACTGTATTTCAGAGACTTGCCTGGCATTTAGGTGTTAAGATCATAGCCTAGCTTGGGAGTGGGTTCTCTGGTTGTTAGTGTTGTAGTAGGAACTGGAAGGTGATGAGGCCTCCAAACCCTGGCCTTCTGTTCTTTGAAAAAGCAGAGCAATAACTCACTTCTATGGACTGAAACAGTAATATAAAATACACTTTTGTGTTTGCTTTCCTGTACATTAACTGGACAGAGTTCATTGCACTTACCATGGCAGGTCAGAGTTGTGAGTAGCTCTTTGGAAACTTCTCTTAAGTATGTGTCAGTAAAGAATTAATGGTACCAAGAGCCAACATATGCAGTACTTCACAAAGTGAATTGTGAATTCAGGTATGAAGAAATTCAGTGTTCCCTATTTGTAAAACTTTTTATTTTCACTAAGAAAAACATTAAGGAATTTTGTTAGCATAGTTTTCCCAACATCCCTTTCAAATGTAGGATTCGTGATATCTGTTTGGTAGAAAAAATGGAATATGTTGCAGGAAAAATAGTTTTGAAGTGTTAACTCTCCAATTTCTTCTCTGGAATATTTGCTTCTACTGCTTTAGTTTATAATGCGATGTAATTAAATATTACTACGGAGAAGCATTGATATATGTAGGTAAATATACTGATACCTGCATTGCATTAAGATTAATCTCCAGTTGAGAGAGAAACAAAACTATGTCGTTATATGCAGATTCCTTACCTTTGCACCTCTGTTTATCTATTTCTTCTGACATGCAAGCATTTGTGGTAATTTATGCTGTAGGAGATTCTTAAATCCAAGTTAGAAATTAGGGCCCAGAAAAAGTATGATAGACCAACCTCAAATAAAAGTTCTCTGCTAAAAATGGTAAGTTAGTGAAGAACTTGGTAAAGTTAACTTCCAGGAGATGTGGCTACAATCATGCTCTCATTTTTTGTATTCTCCATGTCCATCAAATCATTTTTCAGATGAAAAACTTCTTTGTGGTTAATGAAATGTTGGAGACGAAGTGTAGCTTGTTTTCTCGTATCAAAGGCTATTTCTTCTAGCATTTATTTCTGACACCTTTAAAAAGAACCTTATATTTAAAAAGTGTCTTTAAAAATAAAAGCCAGTTTTAGATTCATGTGTTAGTCTTTATTTTGAGATCTATGTGACGTACTAGAGAAAGCAGCTTTTTTGACAGTTCTAGAGGTTTTACCAGCAAAACACCAATGTGTGAGGATCACGACTGGAGGCATGAGAGCACAGGGCCTTGGTTTCAGTGCAGTTAGGAGCTTCACAGACCGGTGCTGATTTATAGCAGGTAAGGATCTGGCTCTGAATTGCTTGTGGAATTGTGATATCCTGCGTGACTCTTGGGAGTTTTCGAACTTCAGTCTTCCTTCTCGCTCCATTATAATGCATGTGACGAGGAACAAAATACTTGTGCTTTGTCTAGCAGTGATCTGTTACAACTTCAGTGGGTTTTGCGTTGCAATGTTTACTTTTGGTTTCAGTGGCTGAACTTGTCACTGATGGGTGTTGCCCTGCATTGAAGTGCTTTCAGAGTGTATTTATATATATAAATATTTTTCATCTCCCCTTGTATTTCATGAAGTCTTCATTGCGATTTTCTTCTTGTATGACCTTCAGCACAGTGTCTCTAATTTTGGTGATGGTGCATTTGTGTGGCTGTAGTTGTAAATGGAATTGCATGGAGATTCTCAGTTTGTTAGATGGTAAATGTTACTTGGAGGAAACGCGTGTAAGCTTTATGTATGTGCATACAGAGGGCTATGACTTGCTCACGTGCTGCAATGCCATCTAGCCAGCTGTGACTGAGCTTTCTCTGCCAGACATGGAAGTTGTGTCCTGCTCTCAGCCTTTGGAGGGTGGGTGCAGCACTACTTGCCTGCCTTCTCGGGAAGGGATTTGGCACAACACAGATAGTGGGTAGAGTTTATGGTAGGAGCCTCTCCTGCTTCCCTTCTCTGGGAGTGCCTACTGCCATTAGCCTAATTGTAACAGACGTGGTTCAAAGTATGCTGTGCATGCTGGTTAAAAAAAAGCTTGGTAAAAGTAAAGCAAAATAAATAAATAAAGGAACATAGAAGCCATATTGTATGTTTTCCATAAATTAATTTTGTGTGCGATTTCAGGGAATCCATCCCTGTAATTCCAGCTTCTGCTTGCTTAGCATTCTTGCAGGGCAGTGGTGGAATGAGAGGTGATGCTGGCTGTGGATGCACTTGGTCTCTTCAGCCTCACAGTGCACTCTCAATTGAGATACCACAGGAGTGGTAAGAGCTGGCACTGTGTGTCACAGAGGGAGTCAGGCTGTTGCTGGAAACTTGAAGCAGTTGAGGAAACTGCTGTGCCTATGCACACTGTGACTCGTAGCGGTTTGTAAATCCGAGAGCCTTGCTCCCCTCTCCATGGAGAAGAGAAGGTGCTCTAGTATTAGCCCCTGCTGACTCCAACTGCTGAAACAGCTAAAGCCCATGTTCAAATATGGACTATAAAATATGCATGTGCACAATGGCCAGCTCTTTTCACAGTGCTGTCACTACTGGAGATAATGGGAAATCCCTGTGCCCTGTACTTGTATGAATGCTGGCAATGGAATGTGCGTAGGTATGCTTTGAGAAGTGCCTGTAACAACCCAGAACAAACTAGTGTATGATCTATAAAAGGGGAGGATAGGGAAACAAGGGTATAGCAGAAAACGCATGAAAACCCAAAAAACATGACTACAGAATGTGCACGTGGATTAGAAATTGATGTAGTCTTTTGCTGGTGCTCCTTCCTGCGGCTCTCCTCTGAGTTTGGCTCCTAATGGAAAGAGTCCATTCTTCAACTGCTTCAAGTTAAAAATCGACAAGCTAATTCCATAATTATTTTTCAAGCAGCAAAATGCAACTTTACAAGTTGCATTTGGATATACCAGGGTGTGTTTGACAGTGCTTCATACCTCACGGTGCTTCCAAGGCAAGTATTAATTGCCCCATAAAACATGCTCTGTCGTGTCTTGCGGCTCAACATGTTACATGTCTCTGCAAACTTGTTTTATAGCCCCAACAGCCCACTACTACTTCTGAGAAATGTTTTCCTTTTAGTGGGGGAAAGAAAAACAACATTTGAAAGTATTATAACGGTGACAAGGAAGAAAGAATGCCATAGAATTTCCACTGGCCAGAAAAGCTGTGGCAGATTAAACACCTGTTATAAATGGGTGCACATATATTACTTTGTTTTAAGGAGTCTTCTGTCTAAAGAACAAATTCTTCTCCTTTAATTTAAGGTACTACCTGATATCTGGGGCAAATGTTGTCTTCATTTGACTAGGGGCAGAAGCAGAAGTGTATGCAGCTGCAACCACATCCCATGGCTCAGTACTGTTCCAGCAAGGCTGTGCTTGCTTTGCAAGCCACGGCCTTCATAACCCCATTGCATGGGAAAGCCAGTTGCTGTGTGTCTGACTGTTGCTTATTTGAAGATGTTTCCACCATAATTATGGCAGCTGAAAGGAACAGACAAGGCATTTTGACGATTGAGAATTTTAATTGCCTGTCTTCTAGTTCCTGCTCCTGCATCTCCAAGGATGAGGAAGCCATGGGACAGACTGCAGCCTAGCCTAAAAGATTTACACTTAGTGTAGCATCACTGAAGTAAAAAAGGATTAATTCCAATGTCTAATCACAAGCATGTGTTGCTATGGGGTCAAGTTCCAAATAAAGGAGAGTATATTCCTGTGCTTACGCAATAGTAGGTGTATCCTAGTAGTGCCTGCAGGGACTTGTGAGAACACATCCTTCCGCTGGTTTTAGGTCCCTGCACTGTGTTCGATGGGAAGCCCTTCCCAATCACCTGGAAGATTACCTTAGGTTTCCTCGTGTATTCTCCCTCTCAAAATTATTTCTGGGGTTAATCCTTGTGATTGCAGCAAGCTTAGTTCCTCTCCCCATTCCTTTCTGATTTCTTCTGAACTGTAATTGTGAGCAGACTTGCAGCAAAGCCCTGTTCCTCTTTAAAAAGTATTTTTAGCCTGTTTCTCCCTTGTGAAATAAGTAGTTAATACTGGATTTAGTACCTGCTATGCTGTGAGCTATTATCTTTGTGATATGAGCACATTTTATAGCCACTTTTCACTCCATACTGCTGGCAGAATGATGTGTATAGATGTTGAAGATTCAGACCTCAGATTTGTCAATGTGTTGCCAAGTATCTAGCACAGGCACCTAATTAAACTGTTATTTAGTTTTTCTTGGTTTGTGCTTTGCTAAATCTAGATGATTTTTCTGCTTTTAGCTCTAAAGTGAGGAAAGATCCAAAGATACTCAAGTGACAAGTATCTGGCAGGGAGATACCACTGTAATTTACTCATTTAAAACCTGCGAAAATATAATTTTCTTTAACAAAATTAAACTGAAGTTCTTGCTGAGATTTGGGCTAGAATATTTGTTTTGCTGCATATGCTACATATTATACACAGAAGTCATATATATTAAGTACATGATGTTTTCAGGCATTGCTGCTACACAGTAGTTCAGCAGGAAGCTGTTTTTATTTGCGAATAATTCAATGTGAAGTGGAAGGATACTCTTAACTTCTGAATAAGTAAATCTTGCTTTTACAAGAGTTAATTCCATTATGTATAAATAGTTCTCATTTTAAAGTTGTAAAATTGGTTGTAGTTAGAGCCTAAGTCATATACAAACCTTTTTAAGATTTATGAAGCTTACTCTTTTTGTTGTCCTCAGGACACATGTGGAACGTGCTTTTCTCACCCATGTAAATTATCCCTCATGAAATTCATTTTGTGATTTATCAATCCTCTCTACCCTTGCTTGCAGGCTAATGTATCCAAGAGCTACAGTGGGTAACAGTGTCTTAAATCAAGGCAAAATAAGGAGGTTTGTTCAAGTAGATTAAGAAAGAAGTTGAAGGGGCTAGTTTCACAAGCCACTGATCACATCAGCATCCTCACTGCTTCCAAGAGTGAAAGTTATAGGAAGAGCTTTGTGCCGTCAGTACCGCGCTACCAGGCAGGCTGGCTTAGAGCAGTACCCTCTGCTTGCTTCTGCTGAAGCTGAGGGAGTCTTCTGGTCCAGAGTAGGGGTGGGAGGCAGTTTTGAAGTGGTAGAAAACGTGTCTTTTGGAAGAAAAAGTAGGGCCAGGAGAAAAATCTTAAGGATGAGGGAACTGCTGAGTAACTCTGAAGTGTATGGGCTGTGAAGTATTTGCTAGACAGACCAAATTTTTCATGGGAACATCAGTGGGCAGAGCAAGATTCAATATGCTTTAAAACAGGAAGATAAACCCATTATTAATGTCTGTGCTTGTTATCAGTGGAAGAAACTATACTCAGTTGTGTTGAGGGAAGCAGCCTGTTCGATTCATGCCTGTCATGCATGAGCTTGTGCAAAAGCAAAGTGTCCAAGCAAAGCAGAGGTGTTTTTCAGAGATGGTGTTTAGCAAACTGACTTACAATTCCCAATGATGAGTCAACTGTCTTACTATATACGCTGCCCATAAGAAATCCCTGTTAGCTGTGGGGCTGTGTGTGATTGCAGCTCACTCAGACAAGTAAAATTAAAGCTTTGGTTAAGTCTGCCGCGATACATAAAATTTATTAAAGCAGTAAAGTTAATTTGTTCAGTTTGGAAGTGTTTGCCTTTAGACTGTGGTTATTTTTGAGTATATGAAGATGCATCAATTAAGAGGATATTTCTTCCTAGTAGTGCTGTATCTATTAGGCATTTATAAATAATAACAATGCAATTTGCCTGGTAAATTATTAGAGGTGAAGCAGCCTCTTTTGAAAGGTTGTAGTCCAGTGTGGCCATTGATATGCTGCAATGTGTAAACTGCTGTTCGGATTTAGAAATAATTATTTTTTTCTGCTGAATAGACTTGTACAGCCTGTATAAGCACAAATCTGGTCTTTCTCTTAAAATAATGTGTCCAATAATATGGTGCCTGATGGCTCAGGTAATGCTTACAAGGAAAACAACTTTAGAGTAATAGTGATATAAAGTAGTGAACTGTAGAGTTTGTCATGAAGGAAAGGAGAAAGTGCATTTGAAATTAGTTACTGCAATTTCAGAGCTGCTGCTTATTGCAGTGGTTTTGGAGACGGGATGAATTAGGGTGTGACAGAAATCCCCACTCACTGTGGGTCCATCAGGAAAGAACTTTCTTTGGATACAACTTGTGACTTCAATGTTTTTTCATCATTAACAGCCAGTACCCAGGTCTACCGTTTAGTGATTATTTCCCAGAATGTTCCTGTACATAAAACTTACATAGGTAACTGTCCGTATGGACTAGAAAGTTTTTTGGTATTAAATTGGGAAATGGGTTCTTCACTATTAATGGGAAGATGCTGGGTAGCAAAATATTCCATCCAAATTCATTTACTGGGACAGAGGAAATGAGCAGCTAGCAGATAAGCATATGCTTGAGAATGAAGACATTTATTGACTAGTTTAAGACAACTCAACATTTAAATCATGGGTGGCATCTTTTAATATTGATTAAGGTAAATACTCCACTGATAGCATTAGTCAATATATATATGTGTAAATCAACACGTGATGTTTTTACTGTATGCTTAATGTTTCTGAGTTATGTGCTTCTGGTTCTGAAACAATGAACTGGAGGCTGGAAATCATTTAGGCCCTGACAAAAAGTGCTGCCTTTCTTAAAACATTTACATTTTAGGTAATTGGCTGCAGCACCTGACGGCCCCACTGTAGCCTAATTGAAGCCCTGTCTCAGCGCTGCCACCATATAAACCACACTTGCTAAAGTTCATAACCAGGGCAAACTTGGAGGGGGGGAAGGGAGGGTGCCACGTTTTTAAAGCTGCAATATGATACATAATGTCTCGGTAACTAGATCAATTTGGAAAACATCTCCTTAAATAAATCACGTCACGTTTAGGAAAGTATTTAGCTGTAAGAATTGTTTGGCCAGGAGTCCAAAGCCAGTCAGTCAGGGTAGCTTGATAGGAGCCAAATTGATGAATATCGGCCCATGTTCATGAAAATATAATGGATGGGAACTAATGTCATTCACGTGGCTTTGCTGCTTTCAACTCTCCATGCCAGCTTCATAAGTCTTGCCCAAAGCATCAGTGGTTCCACAAGGGAAATATCATGTATCTCCTGTCTCATGATGCTATCGCAAACATCACTTACCTACGTATCACACCTACTGCTCAGTATTACTCAAACTAATGACTACTTTGAAAAATGTTTTTTGGAATCTGTTCACTGATGTAAGATAGGGGTTAGGCTGAGCTCAGACTGCTAGTACATGGCTGAAGATTTTTGTTGCTCACAGTTCTTCTTCAGTAGTATTGCTGTGGAAGAATGTGCTCGTACCAAAAAAGTGAGACTTTTTTTTGTGTTGTTGATTCCTTAAAGAAGTTTCAACGTTCCTGTGAATAACCACAAAATATTACCGAAAGCCTCAAAACAGGCAAATGCGCCAAACTAGAGAAGAAATTCAAACCCCAGCAAGTCTAGGGCAGCTTGCCATTCATCTTCTACAATTATATGTTCATGTTCAGTGGCATGTTCATCTGATCTGACTCTCCATGGAATTGTAATTTGATGACTCTAATGATTATTGAGGAATAATTTTTTTCACTGGGGAGAAAAATGTAGCACAGCCAATTTGGATGATGGCGTAAGTGATTCAATGGTTTAAATACTGATAAAAATTGAAATATCTTAGCAAGGGTTAATGGGAAGGCTTTTTAAAAGCCCACTTAGCTATAAGTAATTAAAATGAGAGAAAACCCAACATATTTGAGGCTATTGGTATTGGTGAGGGTTAAAAAATAAAAAAAATGCTGTGTCAGTTTCTGTCCTTGGAGGGCCTGCAGAACCCTCAGGCACCATATTCACAGTCATTTCAGGCAAGTAAATAACAAAAAGAGAAAAATATCTTAGGCTGTTGCCTGGAGAGGGGCTTAAAAATATTAAGAAAGAAGGCAAGAACAATAAACAGTCCTTGCAGCTTTCCCTGAAGCAGGAAGACTGTCAGGAATAACTGTTAAAAAAAAAAAATCAGGAACTTCTGGGCATGAATGTGCTTAGCTCTGGTGACGTTTCAGTGACACACATCAAAGCTTGCCTTCTATGTGTAAATTTGCCTGACACATTTTTAAAGTCTCCGTGGGGTATTTGCTGCTGTTATCAGTTAAACCTGAGAACCCTAATTATATTACATTTGAAATTTGATGGTCTGTTTTATGCAAGGAGGTCAGCCCAGGCTGTAATGGCCCCTGCCAGCCTTCCCATTTATGAATGTAATGAGTGAAGGGTCTCATCCTGTAAGCATCTAGGCAGCTGACTCTCTTAGCAAACACTGGGTGACTTCAACAATACTAAACACATGGCTCAGTAGAGTTATCTCTAAATATTTGGAAACTCACACCCTGAGAATCCATCAGTTTTCTCAAATTGAAATATTCGCTGCCAGAATAAAAAGCTACAAGACATTTTTACATATGTTTTATGGAGAGGATGGATTTAAGTTACTTTTTAATTCTGATAATGTCTGTTTAGATGGGCGCTGTTAATGCCGCATGAATCTGTGTAATGAAGATGTCTTTGGACTAGAGAGAAGGTTTTCTTCTGCCACAATGTGAATCACCAGCTCTCATTTGTTTTATGGCCCATTAGCTGAGGCATTGGTACTCGTCCTCTCATGCTGTTATATCTACAACACTAAGAGTTACTAAAGGGAGAGGTGGTTTTGATGGTAGCTTATTTTTCACATCTAATCCACGGCTGCTCCCATCCCAATGAAACCATGAGACTTCAGATAGTAAGGACATTTCACTTGCATGTCTTGGATCTGTTCCATAAGGAACACAAGCTGAGACATCTCTGAAATGTCTGATGGTAAATGTATGTGTTTAAAGATACTGGAAGTCAGACCCATGAGCATCCCTTAGGTTGGAGGCTCCAAAATGTGGGCAATGAATATTGCTGCACTCGTATAGAAACATTTATTTGATCCTTAAAGGAACTTGAAGGTTGAAATGGGAGAAACATTCTTAATAAAAATAGCTATAGGAAAAGAGAAGAATAAACCTGAAACCAGTCGCCTACTTTCACACAGGAAAGATAGTGCTCACATTTGAAGTTTGCAACATTGAAATGCAAATATCTCATGTTCTGAGGAGTCACTTAAAGAGCAAGCATCTATTTTAAAATCCCCTTTTCAAATAGTAAAAATCTCGAAGGGCCTAGGGGAAATGGGGTTTGCATTTTTATATGGAGAAGGGAAACCTATTTACTATGTCACCTTATGGGACTATTTTCTTCAGACTTGTTAGTTCTCTTATAGAACTTATTCTTAATGACCATTGAAGATCAGAATCATTAATAGAATAATCAATGCCCCAGTAATGTAAGAAGAAGATTCAACTCCTTGTTCACTGAAGATATGTGCAGGCTATCAAGTATGATATGAAGTCCAATAATCCCTTACACTTGAGTTGAAAATGTGTAGTTCATAGGTGGAAAGGAAGCTGTGCAGTGCACTTAATAGAGAATCTCACTTGGTTGTAAACATTGAAGGATGAGTGGGTACTGTGTGCCTCTGCTTTGGATTTCCTTGTCTGCTCTTCCATCTGAAAAGGAATGTGAAGTAACTCAAATAGCAGAAGTCTAGATTTTATACCATTAAAACTGCATGTGTGCTAGTGCTGTCATGGCATGGCTTGAATTGCTCCACCTGTGCTGCTGCTTACAAATAGTCATATGAGTCAGTGCAGATTGTGTGTAGCTTTGCCTGTTTTAATGTGTAGGAAAGAAGAGAGATGATGAGGTGGAGCAAGAAGATTGGAAGCTGCAGGTACAAAATTTCCATTTACATGGAAATCGATTTGTGTTAAGCACATTTACAGGTCCTGAACTGAGTTCTAGTGAGGAACCGTTACAGGAAGAGCCTGAAAGGCATTGGCCAAGTTTGCTGGGATTAATGTGGGCTTTCTTGGAGATAATTTCTGTTACTAGTTGTCCCTAAGCACTGATGGGACACACTTTGAAATCATTACCCCTTGTCACATCGCAACAGGTCCTGCTAAAAAATTTATCCCCATCATGCTTGTAGGCCACCGTTATGTACTGAAAAACTACAGTAGGGTTTCTTTGGAGCTTTCCCTTCTCCAGGTAGAACCACAGTTGTCTCAACCTGTCTTCATATGAGAGGTGCTCCAGCTCTCCGGTTTTTTTTTTGAGGCCACCTCAGGACCTGCTCCAACAGGTCAGTGTGTCTCCTGTACTGAAAGCTCCAGAGCTGGACACAGTGTTCCAAGTAAGGTCTTAAATTCTCCTCAGTAAAGATGTGGACCTGCACCTAGGAAGGGAGGTGGGGACATGGTGTGTGTGCAATGAAGATTATGAAGTGCTGAAGAAGGCTAAAAAACATGAACTCGGAAGGTAACTTTCACCAGACTCACAACTGCTCCATCTCTGATTCTTGGATTGATGCCACAATCTAAGCCTGAATAATTTGTGATGGAATGACAAAAGCTTCTTTGGCTTTCATGTTACACTGCACCTTCTGAATTTTTTAAGGATTGAGTCCTTGCTGCTTTATATGTGGATGGTTTTACATTTAATGAGGTGCTGCTAATTTTCAGTTTAGTCCATTTATTCTTCGTTATGAGGAGCAGAAGCAGCTGCTAATTCCCCTTGAGACTGTTCACATAGAGTACCTGCACCCACCCACGTATCCTCATAAATTGTTTCCTGAACTAAAATGAGCTCTCCGTATTCATTTACTTGCTTTTGGCAGATTTAAGTGGGAATATAAATCTGCATCCGCTTTTTGATTCTTAAATGCATTTTATTCCATAAAGAATTCATGTGGCCACATATGAAAACTGCACCTCTGTTAAGTTATAGTATTTCCCTTCTGTCAGATTGTTTCTCTCCCCTGCCTCCATTTGCCTGCTCCCGCATTGCTAAATAATGGTAGTTTTAGTATTGCTGGAACAGAATATTCACTAGCAATTCTCAATTCTGACATCCTAAAGCCCTAGAGTCATATTTCAGGCCTGGATGGCACTTAAAGGCCCATAATCTTTTGCTGAATGGGTTTTGCAATACTCTAGCTGAGGCGAGTTATTCTGTTTAAGGACCTGAGCTGCTGCGGGAATTCAGGGCTGGAACGTGGTGCGCGCCATTGTTTTTAATTATTTATTTATTTAGAGAAATGTTTGAGCAGGAAAACCTGCAGGGATGAAACATTTCACGTATCGTTAGTTCCTGGCACCGTGACCTTGGAAAATAAAATGCAGCTAGAGCATCATCCTTGGCGTTCAAGTTCAAGTGCAGAGTGGGAAAACTTACCCAGAAAGAAACAGTGATGAAGACTGGGAGAGGAAGGCTCTTTTCCAGTCAGAGACAATGTGATTTAATAACAATAAATACAATCTGTAGGCCATACTGATGCTTTGATTTGTTTGACATGGAAAACATTTATTGGGGAAAAAGGACTGTTTGTGCTAGTGAAATCCTGGTAGCTTTCCCTGTATGACTTAGGAAAGACTCTTTCAGGGTCTCTGGTGCAACTAAAACCTGATGCTAGAATGAATATAACTGTTCTCTCCCCAGCAAAAAAATCTCGGTGATGGAAGACTGAGCTTTCATACGTTCTGAATTTTTTTCAAGATATTGCTAGGAGATATCTGAGTAGAGTTAGTCATTTTGTGCTGTGACTGATGAGAGTTTCCCAGTGCTGCTTCAGTAGGTGAGTTTAAAGATTCCCCTTGTGAACTGAGTCTGCGATTCAAAGTGGTTCAAGAATAGGTATGGTAGCCTTGCTGCCTCCTAGATAAGACAGAAAATAAGTCTTTGACTCTGGCAGAACAGGAAGCATCTTTAAAACTCAGTTTAAAAACCAAAAATATATATATTTTGTATACTTAATATAATAAATGTCTAAGTAGAAATTGTCCAATTGTCTTTATTTCCTCAGGTTTTAGAAGTTAGTCTGTTTCTGGATGTATTTTTATTTTGATGAACCCCAGTAATTATTTTCTGCCTTTGTTTTCTTTTCTGAGATGAAGTTAATGGAGTGTTACTTCAGGGTTAATGTATTGGTTACTCGAGGACCCTACCCTTATTACAATATGTGTAAACGTTTTTGGAGGTAGTACAGTTCTGTTAGGAAATCAGCCCTGAGTACTCAGATCTTCATCTGTGTACATTCATAACTTTTATTTCCTCTGCTGGAAGAGTTCTGCCCTGTAACGAACTTCTGCATTGAAAGCAAAATATGGGAGCATTTCGGAGACAGGTTTGTAAGCGTGTGCCGGCTCTCAAATCAAAATGCAAGATCAAAATTGGAGAATCTTACATTTATCACAGTTAATATTATTTTCACCTTGTAAAGGTAATCAAGGGCCAACATAATAGGCAAAAATAAATATAAGGTGCTTTGTAAAGTTAGGACGACAATTTGTTTGGTGTGTCTCTTGCTCAGCTTGCATTGATTTAAATGGGAACCACCTGAAGATATTTGCAGGCTGAATTCTGGCCATTAAATTAGATTTTTGCAATTTAAAAGGTATTTTTGAGAAAATATCTCTAACGTTAATGTGGATAAGAGAAAGCAGAGGATATACAGTAACTGTTCTGACTCATACGCAAGGGGACAAATACCCAATAGGATTTGCGTGTTGTTGTGTTGTTTTGCACCAGCCCTGAATCTGGTGCAAATTTCAAATCCCTTCAGCATGCAAGCTTTGCAGCTCAGTAATACTATTCAATTATATTATACACATCCATTTCATATACTCAGTTGTTTCTCTGTTCCGGAATTTACCTAAAATTGCGAGAGAAATCATCCTTCCTAGTCTTATCGCTTTCCGTTGCAGTATCCTCACCCCTCCCGGCATTAGTGCTTGCATATGCTGGATTTCATCAGCCTGCTCAGGGATGGACTGGTTGGCACGTGCTGCTGCTGCTTTCTGGCAACGCCAATGTAGTTTAACTTCAGCAACCTGAAGGACCAGTTGTGCCAACAGTTTGAAGGCATAGATTTCATTGAACATGAAGTATTTAAACTCCTATGGCTTTCTACCCCCTGGTTAGAAAGTGTTGGCAGCTTTCACCTTGGAGCTCTGATCATCTACTCTGTTTTTTTTTCCCCTCTCAAAGTTTGCACAGTTTAAGCTAGTAAGGCTTGAGGTACCTTCTTCATAGAGCTGCTAAGAGTTAATTCTTGCCAGATGACAGGGCTTCTGGAAAGGGATCTTTATTACTTCTCAGTTTTTTGTGATCAGTTTCTATAAACAGGTTTTTGGCAGTCTGGAGCAGTTTAGATGGGATAAGTGCAATTAAGATGTTGCTGTCCTAAAACTACTTCGAATTGACTTTGCTTATTTGCTCTAGAAGTCCATGTTTTTTTGGTAATTCTTTTGGCTGCAATTCTACTGAAATTCAATATTTAGCAAAGGATCTAATAGTACTTGTCAACATCAACGCAGCTTGTGGTCTGCACACAGGTACTCCATGGATTTTTAGCACACAAGTCTGCTGAGGTCTCTGCCAAGACTCGCAGCTCCCAAAACTGCTGGACTAGTGTGGCTCAGTTCATCTCAGTCTCTCAGAGAGTTTTCCTTAAATATTCTCCGTAAAGCATTGGTTGAACTCAGCCCTGATCACAGGAGTCATGAGCCTATTCGGTGTGTGGTTAGGAGCACCACTGTCCCCACTAAGGCTGCTCTCCTGCCACAGGCTCTTGCCTACTGCTCACCACCATCTAGATATGAGGTACCAGCCAGCAGGCAACCTAGGAGCAAGGTAGACATGAGCCAAAATGTTAAAATAATCAGGCCATCTATTTACTTAAGCCTGTTGAGTGTTTGAAAGAGGACTCCAAGTCCTTGCCCTTCATTTAAGGGCTCTCTGTACAAAGGCAGTAGTCTGATTGTGGCTGGTATGTTCCTCTAGTTGTAAGATTGAAGAAATTGATACCTGGGCTATCTGGCCCCATGATTTTTATTGAGTTAGCTGTCTTAAAGTGTATCTTTTTGCCAAGGGCTTCACTGTTCTCAGATGTAATTCACTGTTAATATATACATATGTTACAGCATCCAGCTAATACTCTGGAATAGTTAGTTCTGGTGATACCAATTTAGATATACAAAAGCAGCTCTTGTGGCTTATGTTGTCTACATAAAAAAAAGTTGTATGTGTATTATTGGACATATTATTCTTGGCATTTTGGCATGGATCACTGCCTCCAGAAACATTTTGTGGGTTTTATATGCTTTTACACTGCTAAGCTGTATTATATTTCCTATATTTGCATTGGCCAAAGTGGATTGAATTTAGCTAAAACCTTGGATTTTGTTCAGCTTGCTGGTGGAAATTTATTTTTATTGTATAACCAGATACATATAAAGTCTTGCAAAATGGAGGGTGTGGAGAATCATTTGCTTGTTTGCTTAGAGCATCTCAGGAAGAACACAGTGTTACAGGGCTTTGAAATACCTTACTTCTAAAGCCATAAAAGTATTGAAAATTACAAGCGTTGTAAAGAAGATTTTCCATTTAGCTTGGGCTTGAAGTTTCTAAGAAATTCTAAAATGTTTGCCATTTGCTTGATAAATCCCAAACCAGGGTGAATCCACCCTGGTTGGTGGTAAAGACTCATCAATGTGTTTTGGTGGGATCCTGGCTTCTGTGACTGCAAATCCCACCAGAGCATAGAGAGGCAGGAGTACTGGTTGGCTCAGAAGTTGAATGGGATGGACTTCCTATGTGATTCACAGAAATGTTCAAACTGTACTGGAATTACCTGGGAGACTTATGGATCTGGGGTGAATACTGTCTTAAGGCCCTGGATGTGTTTTAGAGTCTGGGTCTTAGTGTCAGCTTTAACAAAGGAAACGTTACATAGAGGGCAAAAAAAAAGAAAAGGAGAGAGAAAAAGATAAGGCATATGAGGAAAATCCTACTAGAAACAAACAAAAGGAGAAATTTTAAAGAAGTGGTAAAAGATGTGGAACATGTGGATACTTGGAAACTTAATGACTTTGAAGAAAAGTTTGAGTGTTTTGGTTTTGTCTTTAAATATATATTTATATTTTAAAGTTGCTTGATTTGGGGATTTCTTAAACTTTTTTCTTGAAGAAAGTGTCTTCTTGAAGCGCCTTCCTTCATACTTTGAGAACCCTTGTCTTTTGTGTTAGGATTCATTTGAGAAGAGTTACTTCATCCAATTTTGCAGAACTCATTAAATGTACTAAATTTAACTTTTTCAAAATTTTCCAAGTGGTGGCCTCCAGGAGAGAATTCTCCTGTGTGTGTGGTGGAGGTGTATGTTTATTGTAGCTTTGTTTTCACTGGCAGTGAAGTTCTGAGAAGTCATTTCCTTCAGGTCTGATACATCCCTGTTGTTTATATGAACTGTTTCCCAAGGTACAGGTAGATTTGATTAGCTGGAGAAAGATCTGACCACGGTACAAAAAGTAATTTTCTTATCTTAGAAAGATGTCATTATTGTTCATTCCTAAGATGCGTCAGCAGTACTGAGAGTACCTCTAGTAACGTTTGGAGATGGTCACGGCTGTTCTCAAAGGTCCAAATTGAAACTGAAACTGCTAAGATCTAAATCATGCAAAGATCACTAATGCAGTGATTTGGGGATTATTATTGTAATAAACCATAGGTCAGGCCTGTGCAGTAAATTCCTGTTGTTCTTTGGTTCCGATTGAGTCCAACTGTGTGAAACATTCATGTCTGTCTCTCCTTACTTTTAGCAAAATAAAAACATTTTATGCCTATCACCTTGATTGATGTGGAATCTCCCCTGGTGGAGTTTGAGGTCATTCCCTCTCGTCCTGTCCCCTGTCACTTGGGAGAGAAGCCCAGCTCCCTCCTCTCCACAACCTCTCCTCAGGTAGTTGTAGAGAACAGTGAGGTCTCCCCTCAACCTTCTCTTCTCCAGGCTAAACACCCTCACCTTACTTACTCCAGAGCCTCAACATCCTTCTTGTGCTGAGGGGCCCAGAACTGGACACAATATTCAAGGAGTGGCCTCACCAGTGCCGAGTACAGAGGGAGAATAACCTCTCTGGACCTGCTGGTCACATCTATAAATGAAGACGACCATCTGGAAAGTGAAGAAATCCTTATTTACAGATCATGGTAATCTGCAGTTCCTCAATTCAGCATAAACAAGTTTCGGGTTTATACTTGGTTTCATTAATTCTATATGCCAGAGTCACAGCATCATCTGGAATGTTCTTCATTAGTGGCATTTCATTAAACTATATTATGATGTTGAAAATGGTCATTTGAAATGCTTTATAGGAATTGGACTTAAAATGTGTGCATGAGTCCCTTTTTTCGCTTGTGCATGTGTGTGAGATGGAAAGAATGAGCCATCAAAAAAAGGAGAGCAAATGACTTTAGGAGCTCCGTCTCCTTTCAATGAATAGTAATTTAAATACAGGACCTCTTTAGGGGCTTTAGAAATGAGGCCACTGACTCTGTTTTGATCTGGATTCTTTACAGACAACAAAAGGGTTAACTGCCTGGAAGAAGGTGGGCATTGCAGAGCACATTTTGCCTATGAGATAAAGATCATATGAAAATTTACATGTTAATGGAACATTTAAGGGGAAAAAAATTGCTCTTTGTCAATTGATTGTATAAATATTTTATCTAGTGTAATATTAGAGGAAGGCAAGCGTGAAGGCATTCAGTTTGAATAGTTTTTGAGAGGAAAATTAGGACATTATTGTTGAAGAAATAATATAAAATAGGGAGTTACAAGCACTTGATCTAAACTGTAAAAACCTTTCATGCACTCTGGCAGAAAGAGCAGATTAAATCCATAATGAAATGGGTAACTTTAGGCCTGCATAAATTTCCAAGCGGTCTCAGTTTCCCAGGAATCTCTCTCTGCTAGATTAATGGCTAGCAGCCTGCCACATAATGAAGTAGTTTGCCTTGGCAATGTGCTCATGAATTTATTATGGTGTCCACAAGTGTGCTATACGGCCTAGACATCTTTATAAATCCTGGATTTAGAGCTGCAGCGATGAGCCATTTCGGTCCTAATGGTGAAGCTGATTTATCACTGTGGTCCTTCAGTCCACCCTCCCACCCCCTCCCTGACAGTTATAAAAGGAAAATACAGGTCATATCATTGATGGAAATGAAATGTGAAGGTAATTAGATAATGCCAAATGGATATGGGAAAAGGTGCACTGCTGAAATTTTAAATATGTTGGTAATTTTTTCCTTGGAGCAATTATATCAGGTTGATTTATTTTTACAGTTTATAATCACTTAACTACCTGTGGCTGATTTTAACCAGAGCTTGTGCCTTTGGAGACAAGAAGTAGAGCTTTTCAGTCCGTGATTGTTTATTGTAAATTCATTTATCTCAAAATACCTAATTTATTATGCAATTTACGCAAGTCACAGCTCATTGCTGATGGGGAATAATGATTACCCATTTGACTCCTTGTAAACTGTTCTCTATGGCTTTATAAAGTAATCAACAGTCAAAGCTGCAAGGATTTAAAGAATTCTCTGTTTTGAAACTGAAACCTCTTTTTTTCCTCTAAAAGTCACTGGAGAACAGTAGAATATAAAGCAAATTGTCTAGAGATGTTTGAAACTATTGCATGAGTAGTCCAGAAATTAATATATCTGATATTTATAACTCACATCTGTATTACAGAGGGATCAGGGCTTTTAATGGGAATTTGGACAATTCCAAAGCAAACAGCAAAGTGTTTTAGCAACTAAGTTAGTGGAGCTTCAAAGGCAAAAATGCTGCTGTACTGTAATAGTGTATGGTGGACCAGAAGAGAGAGATCCACCCTGGGATTTTCAAAGGAACCTAAAGGAGTGAATGGATTGAGCAGAGTGAGCGCTGCTGTTGTGCGTGCTGAGGTTTTTTCAACAAATCTTGAGTTATTTTAAATCTGAGACTTCCAACAGGTAGTTTGGTTCTCAGTCCTGAAGAGATGGCTCTCCTGAAGTGGCAATTGGTGATTTTTCTAATTTGTAATGTGGGGGAGGGTGAGTAGCCAAACTTGGTATCACAGGGTTTTGAACTGTTTTTTTGCTAGAGTGATAAATTGTTTTGTTGTTTTGGGTTTGGATTTTTTTTGCTTTTTTTTTTCTAATGAAGATGATAATGTGCAGTGCTAATGAGCTAGAGGCACAGACAGTTCCAGAAGTGTTATTTTGCTTTCTAGATGTTCAAGTTATTACCTTCATTTCAGACAGGATAAAAAGCTCCCTCCGGTCAGCAATGCAATTTTTCCTGTCGTCTGATTGTAGAACGAGAAATATCTGTGGGAGTTGCGGGACAGTATGACCTCTTAGCCATTTTTCTCAAAAATTTCTTTTCTGCATATTGATGATAATTTTTGTGATAATATTATAATATCTACTTATATGGAGTTGTACTTTAGTTTCCAGAAAATGCAGGGGAAAAAAATAAATCTGTGTTTGGGTTATGGTTTTCTTTTTGTTGCTTGTAACTTTTCAGATAGAAAACTGTAAATGCTTTAAAACTGAAGATATTTTTATTTTCATCTCTGGGCGAGAGTGTAAATTAAGTTTGAATTTCCTTAAGGTGTCTTGGTATAAAAGATGAGAATATGAGAAAAATAACTGTTGTGATGGTCTTCTGCAGCCATGGGGATTCGATCCCTAGTTTAAATGCTGGAAGTTTAGAATGGCTTTAAAATAGGAGTTTTCAGGGTAGGATGAAAAATTTGAATATACCGGAACTCTTATTGAAATACCTCTCCCCCCTTTTAAAAACAAAAAGGAAAAGAAAAGAACGGTTCTGCATATTTTGTTGTGTGAATGAGTTACCTGGAAGTTTTCAGAATGAAACATCCAAGGCTAGAGGTAAGAATTCTGCACCTTCCTGGAGAAAACTTGATAGTGATGCATATTTTATTAAATACTTGTTTCATAAGTTTGCAAACATTCACAGATCCCTTTGAGCTGGCTGGGGCTGGCAGTGTTCCATATGCTGGTGTAGGTAGGCCCCCACAATTACTTGCTTTTTGTCCATAAGTGAATTCTCACCTCTCAGGAACAGCCAGTTCTGGATCTTTGTAAGTGCTGTTGGGTTTTACATAAAATGAGTTGGTTTCTCCTGCAGACTAGCTAGTCACTGCGTGCCACGACTGCTGGGTCCAATTCCATGGTCTCTGTTTTTATGTCCCATGTGTATTCTGATGGTACTCAGCCCTATTAAGCCTATTTTAGTTGATGCTTCTCAAGGAACATGTTACGTATCAGTTCTAAGGCAGTCAAATAACTTGCAAACATCTGCTGCTTGTATCTTAGTTTTTCAAGAACTACCGTAATAATAGGAAGCCTAAAATTTCATTTAACTGAAGTTTAAGATTTAAAAGATAAGTACTGTTCAGTTGACTAATCAAATAGTCATAAAAGCTCTTTTCTGAACTATAATTACATATTTTCAGCTCTGGGTATGATTTATTTTTTATTTTAATTGTCAGCGCTGCTACACCATGATGCTAATAGAAATGTTATTGCAGCCAATATGGGCTAAAATGATGTCTGATGATTATTAATGAGAGCAATAAGAAGGTATCTTCATATAAAGTCAGCATTAAAGGAGTAATTCATTTTACCTGATATAATTGGATTGTAGCATTTAAATAGCCTGGGACTTACTCTTAATTGTGATTAGCTGTAGCTTCTTCCTTTTAGTACAGTATTTAACTCTTCCTCCACTACTACTTCTGTTTCTTTTATGAAGTAATTAAACATGAATTGCTCAGTGCCTTTTAATAAATATACCCAAGGATTTAGTACGTGTTAAACAGAATAATTGCCAGTTAGAAATACTTATGCACAGTACCCGTAGCTAGAGGTGTGAAGCTATCACTTCCCTACAATATTTTATACAGCACATCATTATACAAATACATCAATTGTTGCTTTGGTTGCAAGAATCACAGCAGATTTCTTTGTTGAGAGTGATTTTAAAGCTGAATATTAAGACAATCAAGTGAAAAGAAGGTAATTATCATTTTTACTTTACCAAGGGATAAGCAGAATCCATGACAGGTTGTTTGGAACTGTGGTTGTTGAATGAGCTGGTCTGAGATGTCAGTGAGCTGATGATCCCTAAGCCCCTGTGTTCTTCGTGTTGTAGGACTTTTGGTGACTTCACAGCATGTTCTGGGAGGTGAATCCTGTTCTCCAGTACTGTCCTGTCATATTGTCTCAGAAAAAATTAACTGTTCTAAGTGAACTCAGCCTGGCTGTGTTCTGCCTAGTTTCTCGTGGATAATTTTAACGTGAAGATTCAACCCCTTTTGAAAAACTTCAATTTATTTTGTCACCACAGAGGACAAGACAGAGTGAGGGTGGGGAACACGTGTAGCATTCCAGATCCACGGGTTTTAAGGATTTGAAACAAAACCTTTTTTTTTACGCTTCTATTAATTTAACTAGGTTTTGAAGGGCTCTAATGATTCAGAATTTAAAAGGATGGTCTCTTGGGAGCTGTGATATAAAAGTTAGCCTGTATTTATGACACTCTACTGTACAAAATGAGCATCTATCAGGAGGATAGTAATGCTGATACATAGTAGGGCTCTCTGAGGACAAGTTAGAATCGTTTATCCCTTACTGAGAAATGTACATATTTCTTACTTATGCCTACTAGTGCACCTAGAGAGACTCTCAGAGTCTGGTTGCTGCTGGTAGCTTCCAGCTAATATATATTGATTTACTTTTACTCTAGAGTACATGAGGATAGATAAGAATCTGCTGATCAGTCTTCCATATTCTTTATGTGTGCACCTCGCTTAACTCTTAAGATAGACAGTCATTTAGAGTGTAAGTAATTAATTTCTCCTCTTTTACAAACTCCGTGCTATTTTATAATGTCAACGAGATGTAATTTGGAAACATTTGGGTGTATTTTTACGCCTATTACTTTGTCTTCTGTGCAGTATTTTGACATGTGAGGGGAAACAAATACTGATTGCTTGGTGTCAGCAGTGGATGGAAGTGTCGTACTATTGAGGACTCCTCTGATGTTTCCTTCCAAGATGGTTTTTAGGGCATGTTATTTTGCCACCGTGAAGTCTTTTGTGCCAGTGGCACAGACAAAGCAGTTGATTTCTTTAATGTAAATACTATCAATTCTGTTTGGAGTGAGGCTTCTCCAAGCTCCACTTTTTATGCCTTTGACATTTGTTATTGACAGATGCGTGAAACCTTTCCTATAGTCTCTGTGTGTGGCACAAATTGAGCTGGTGAGAGTTACAAGAGTGGAGTGAGAATCCATCGTTGTACACAAGCACGTGTTCCCCTCGTCAACTCTGCATGGTTTTGCATGCTCATGAAAAATAATTAATGGAGTTCAAAAATGTCCAGGAAAAATAACGAATGAATTTAGGCTACCAGTAATCTATTCCAAAGGCTATAATGTGTTAAAATGAACTGCAGAGTTAACAGAAACTTGTTATTTTAAGGCTGGCTCAAAAGGTCCAATTAAACTAATGGCATTTTTGCATCCCGTGTAAGAAAAGAATGGATAGGCCTTAACACCAACCTGTGTTAGTTTTAAAGTAGAGATACTGGTCCTCAAAACTGAAATTGGCAGTTGATGAAAATTCATGTTTGTACAGTGTGTGAGTCCTTTTATATAATCAGATACCTTGTGATTACCGTGTTTCCAGAATTTGCAGTGAATTTGTCTTCCATGCTTATACTGTTGTTTGAAAGCAGGTAGAAGAGAACATTTAAGAAGAAAATAATAGAATATCCTGAACTGGGAGGAACAAAATACACAAAATGAGTTGTTTTAAGATAGAAGAAAGAGTTTCTAAGTCCTCAGCTGATGTTAAATTTGAGAGTCCTCTTGGAGAGGTGGCACTGTGTGTCCTGCAGAGAGGACGGTTGTCTTGAAAGTGATGAGAAAAAATCTAAATGTGGAGCAGTTCAGTTTTCAGAAGTGAAAATTTGGTAAGTTAAATGGCAAACAATAAGAGCAATGTGGATGTTGAAGAACAAGTGTCTAAGTAGTGTAGAGGTGAAAGCCCTTGGAAGAGTTTTGTTGTGTTTTTGTTTTTTGATTTTTCATTGTTTTCACAGTTCACATATTCTAGATGTCCCCTCTTTTTATACTTGGCTTGGAGGATACTTTGATACCTGGTGTTTCTATCTTCTTTCTCAGAACACACTTTTGAAATTAGAAGATTGCTGCTTGTTCATCTTGCTTTGTGTTATCCTTCGTTGCAACACATCTTGCGTTCAAAAACCTTTTCCCGAATTGGATGTGCTTTTAGGCAGCTTTGGTGGATTTCTGTCCCTGGGAAGCCAAACAAAGTTTTGCCATAGATTTAAAGATTGGGTTTAATAAACAGCTACAAAATAATGAGTAGATTGTGACTTCTCAAGCTGTTTTAAACGCACATTGCAGAATTCTCTCTTGCCCCTAACTTGAAGACTGGAATCTATAATTTTTCTTGTGGCCCATTTTCACACCCTGAATAAAAAGATAAAACTTTGCATCATCCAAGAAAACATACTCTATGAAGTATCACTTGTATAAATATATATATTCTTCATCAGAATACAACTGCGTGTTTTCTCCCTTTCTGCCTTGTATTTTGTCAAACATGCGCTGTATATTAATGTAGTGTTTCAAAAAATAATAGATTGTTTCTGCTTCATTTAGCCATGCATGTGTTATCTCATTTTACAAAGCATATGCATGTCTTTTAATCTGCTATTAACATTTTCTTCAACTTTGCCCTTTCTCTGTTTTATCCTGCCAGTAGGCAGGGGAGGTTTGTTTATCCTGCTCCAATTCTGGGGTGTTTTCATCTTTAATTGTAGGTCAGGGAGCAGGGACCTCTCCGGCACTTTTGTTTTCCCCGGCTATGTAAATGTGAGCGTGCCGGCTGCACTGGTGGGACCTTCTTTCCCTTCAGGGTTACTTATGCAGCAGATGCATTGCCAATCCTCTTATTGTACCGATATTGATCCCACCTCCCCATAATGAACTGTAACAACAACTCTATTATTTGCAGGTACCCGATTGGCTGAGGATAATATGAAATTAGCTGGCGTGCATCGGGCCTGTCAGTATCGATTTCCCTACCCAGATTACTTGTTACAAAAGAATAGAGCTGTCTGCACCATAATTGAACAAGTTAACTCCTTGTCTCATAAAATGTAAGCCCATATTGATTGCCTACTGTAGTATGCAGAAGGAGGAAAGTTATAATGGTATTTAATCGCCATGGTGCTGAGAGGCCTTTTTTTTTTTCTTCACCCGAACCAAGTGACAGCTGCTGAGAAAAGGCTTGAGGCTTCTATGCAGACAGAAAAAACAGCAGGATTTCTCCAAGTGATACATAACGAGTGGCTGTGGTGAATTAAGAGAGCTCCTCACTGCTCTTGCCTCACTTGTAGTGCTTTTGCCACTGCTAAATGCAGTAATTTTTTGTTTTAATTGCTTTGTATGACAGGGCACGTTATTACGAGGTATTGAGGGGCATGGTTTAGAGATTGGTGGGAATGGTTGGACTTAACGATCCTGTGGGTCTCTTCCAACCTGGTGATTCTATGATTCTAAGGTTAGGTGCACATTGGTTGGTTTCCCTAGGACACTGTATATCATCTTCTTAGGCATCAAGACATACAGCTCAAAGTTCAAAGCTGAAGTTTTGTGAGTGTGGAGGATCTCTGCCATGCAGTCAGGCCAGTTGTGAGAGGAAGAGGATGGCACATAGCATTTTGGGGAATGGCTGGGCTTGTCCTGTCCTCAAAATGAAGTTGGATATGTGTGCAGGCTGAGAGTAGCCTGCTGGAGGGACAGTGATAGTTGTCCTGTCTGGTTCTGCTGTAAGGCTGCTTGTTGTCTGAATTTGTAATAACAACTGCCTGTGTGCAGTGACATTTTAAGAACAAATTACTCTGAGTCCATCAAGTGTGTGTTTCATTAACAGCCTGTGTCACTTAAAGTGCAGTCTATGAGCAAGTGATGGAAGCTCTGTGTGCAGGGAGGAAAAGATGACTTCTCTCAGACAGTTCTTTCCCGTGTGGTGGGACTGTGGTGGTTTCTACGCAGAGACTGTGGCTGCAGAGTCTGAGATGTGCAAAGGCCTTATAAAAGACACATTGTTTTCAGGAACTGACTAGTCACTTGGCCTGCAAGATTTTGCTGTGCTATTGTTTGATTTTGTAGTTTTCTTTGTAGTTTCCTGCTCATACTCATTTATTCACATGCAGATAGCTTTCTGCCTCTCTGTTTTTTGTTGTATTTTCCATTCCCTTCTCTTCTGTTTCGGATGGTTTTGTTTCCAAAGATGTAAGAACTAAATATGAGGTCCAACACAAAAATACTGAGAGTCACTCTGTAGCTCAGGAACCAAGATTGGGAAGGGAGGGACAAAGAGATGCTTAGAAATATGTTCTAACCCATCACAGTGAGACAAGGCTCAACTCTATCACTTCACTCAATATGAGTTGATGTATGTTCAAATACAAAAGTTTTCTCAGCCTTGGTTGGAAAATGCTGGTGTGCAAGAGTGAACAGCAAGTTAACATCACGGTTCTTGTGAAACTGAAGAAATTAATGATGGAAACTTTTCAGTTATTGACTGAGGTGTATGGTGAAGAGATCCCAAAGATTCAGTCAGTGCTCAAAGGAACTCTCTTTTCTGATGGTAGAAGATAAGGAAGAAAAAATAACAGAGACCCTGAACAACCTTTCAGAAAATGATCTGCGGAATTTTTCTGAACATTGGCAGCATTGAATGTAGGGGTGTGTCAACTCAGAGGGGAACTATTTTGAAGGTGATCGTAGTTGATTTTCTTAATTTGTTAAAGTAGAAGAGTTACAGGTACATTCTTGGTTTTGGGGTTTTTTTTGTGTTGGACCTCGTACAATACCTGAACATGTTATGCTTTACTTTTCTCCCACTATGATATTATATTTATTCGTCCCTTCTTTAACTTGATAAATCTGACAGCTTTTCTTTGCTTCTCCCCTCATGGACCCCTAAGCATTTCTGGAATTGACTTAGCTGTTACTTTTCCAATAAATTCAAGGGAAGCAGCAGTTTGTCTTCACCTGCTTTCCATTCCATCATGCTTTCCCATCAGCTAGATTGGTTAGATTTTTCAGAAATGCCATGCAAGTTCCTCATCCTTCCCTTTCCAACCTTAATTTTTCATGACACAGAATTTATTAGATGGCATTTAACAGGGATACAAATGTGTAAACAAAGGCACGAGATTTACTGGAATTTATTACATTTCACTTTTTCTCAAGCAGTAGGGGATGACAACATATGATTCTATTTACTAGAAGGACAGTAGAAGAGATCATGGAAAGGAGAGAAATTGAAGAAGTGATGTAAAAGTGATGTAAAGCTGAGGGTGAGGGAGGAGTTGGGTGACTGGATGGAATACACTGGTATTGATTTGCAGTGACTTCCTACAGAGCTTTGAGGAAAAAGAATTCAAATAGAGTTTAGAAATTTGGGTGCCAAATGAAAGAAAACAAACCATAAAAACCCCCCAAACAAAGCACAGCACATGCCATTCTTTCAGAAGGCCCAGAATGTCACCAGAAATACCGAAATGAAGTACTCATTTTTTTGGTCTGGATTAGGGCTCAGCATGCATATGAATCCAGTTTTCCCTGCAGATTTTAACTGTATCTAAAAATCTATGTGTTAAAATACTTTATGAAAATTTACAGATGTATTTCAGTTCTGAAGTATATTAAAAAAAGGGAGTGTATCCTAGTCCAGAATGCTTTTGCATTTATCTCTGAGTGCCCTATTAGTTTCACTGCCTTAAAACTAGGGGTTTTTTTTGACTGAATATGTAACTTAATCTGACTATTTATACAACATACATGGGTACAGTAGCACTGTCCTGTGTCCATTTTCATGAACATCTAGGAGACAAAAAAGTAAATCAGTCCCCATTTACCATGTCCATGTAACTATCCACACCAAAGGAGATCAGTATGGAAACCACTATCTATTTGCCACCCATAGTGTGGTTGTAACAGATTCTGTGACATATAAGATATTGGAGGCTAAATTGGGAGAGTGCACGAGAACAAAGAAAAAGAAGTCATAAGTGTTACTATTTTCCAGTCTTCACAGCTGAATGTGAGCTGCTTTGCTGAGGCACAAGCTGTGTGTTCACTCAGGATTTAATGGAAATTCTAAGCTGGATCATGGGAGGAGGTAAATGCAAGGAGTTTCTGGCCTCTACCATGTGCCAACCTTGTGTGTGGCAAAACAGAAGGCAGGTGTTTATTGCAGCTTTTAACTTGAGAGTTGGGTTGGAAGGTAAGATTGGCAAGAAAGTTCAAATAGGCTGCTGTTTTGCAGCCATTAAAACAAATGGGCTAAACTGTGACAAGGCCTCATGTTCACGACTCTTGCGATGTGGCTGGGAAATGTGTCCTTCAGTGGAAAGAAATGCATCTCTTCAGGCTCCTAGGTGTTCATGTGACAATGTCTTTTGGGGTAATGTACATGACAACCACTTTTGTAGAGACTGTGTGAGTATGCTAACATGCAGGTTCTTCACTGCTTATTAAAACTTGTGATTTCTTGGACTCATTTTGCTACCACTTCATCTTCCCTTTCTCTTCCATAAATCCCTCTGATAGGTAAAATGGATCTATTTGAAACATTCAAAAAGCTCAGCAAATCGATGCTTACAAAGCTTTAGACGTTTTTGCTTTCTATCCAGTTAAGGCACATCCCTAATTTTTTTGGGATCCAGGCGATGGCTGGAACTACTCAGTGCTGCTAATGTACAAAAAATAAATAACAATAAATGGGGAAAAAACCCATTGAGACTAGGACATGACCTTAGTGCAACTTAATAAATAATGCATGTAAATCTGCCAATCAAAGAGAAAATACCCAGCATAGTATTGCAAGTATTTATTTGGCTGCAGACTAAATACACTGGGTGCTGTCTCTGCTCATACCCCTTTTCTGCACGTGCAACTCCATTGTCTGAATTCCAATCACAACATTTGCACCAGGGTAAGGAAGAGCAGGAGGAAGATTTGCAATTCGAAGCCCACTGAATTTTTGGGAACTACAACTAGATACAGTAGTAGAGACTCATCCCTCTCTACAGATAATCCTGATATGCTGCTTATGGGTTTACCCTGAACTGCTGGAATCAATGAAAGTTTAGCAGCTGACATGAGGCAAAAATCCACTGTAATTAGGTTTGTGATGAAAATGATCTTTGAAATTAAGTTTGCTTTCCAAAACTTCTATACAGAATGCCATGATTTTTTTTTCTCTAGGAATGTAAAAGCACAAGTGCTTGGATTCTCTATTGTCAAATAGGGAAGGAATATTGATTGGAAGAGGTAAAAAAAAAAGAGAGAGAAAACAGAGAATGTGATGAGTTCTGCAATAATCTCAATTTAAGGTCAGGCTGCCTTAATAAACACCTAAAGAGGTCACGGCTGATTCAAAGTTTGTAATGAAACATCCATTGATATGCTGCTGTCAGAGTTGCAAAGTGAAGGTGGAGCAGAACCAGGGGCATGAGTGTGTCCATAAAACTGGTGTTTACTCTCTTCAATGTGCTTTTTCTGCTTAAAAAACCTAGAAGCATGATTTATAAATTACTCTTTTAATGGAGGTTGTATGACTGTCCCTCGTAGGTCTCTCCCATTCAGTTGTTTGTGTGTATCAGCACCTCGACATCCCCAAAGCAGCAGTACAACATGTTTCTGGATTTTTAATTGCACTTCGAACATGGTCTGCCCTCACAGACCCTCATGATCTTAGCTTTTTAGTAATTTTTATGTATGTCTTACTTGCACCAGCAGGATTTCTTATGCTCTCCCAGTTCTGATTGTATGCAGGGGAGCTTCCAATCTCTGTAGCAAGCCAAGGCGAGCTCCCTCTTTATTCTGCCTATTGTGAATGCTCAGATCTATGTGCAATTGTATATCAAATAACCTTGCCCCTAAGCAGATGAGTATTTATTTCAGTCAGTTACCCCTTATAATTACTATATTGAACCTAGTTGTCTATAAAATGGATGGTTTGCTTATACAGTTTACCAAAATAGTTCATTAGGGGTTAAACAAAATTAAATCCCATTTGCAAAGAGTATAATAAATTGTTTCATCTGTGAATTTAGCTGTTCTCCCTAATGCAGACATGGATGTTACAGTGGTTCTCCCTTGATAGGGTTATGGGTTAATGAAATGCTTTTTCTGTTGCTTATTTTCCTCTCTTCTGTGCTGAGTGATAAGTAGCTAACCAACGAAGCTTGTAATTACAATCTTACAGAAACCGGGCCGATCTGTATATAAATCTCACCATCCAATTACAAGATGTAATAATTTTGCACTCAAGCTGGTAATGAGGTCTAATACTTGTGCATGTGATAATCCCCTCTGGATGCCGGCTTGATCAGATGTTGGCTTTGTAATTAGACGGGCAGAAAATCATTATTTCATGTTCAGGAAAAAATTAGGTTGGTGGGAAGTTAATTTTCTCTCCGCTCTCTGAAGCGTAGACAAGAATTTAATGATTTAATCATGATTGTTAGCTCTTTTGCAATCAATTTGTAATGATTGTGTAGCAACTCTCTTCAAGGGAAGCTGCATCGGGAAGGAGTATGCAAACAACTGTCTAGGAGGGCTGATTATAAATAGTATCACATGTCTCCAAAGCCCATTAAAATCTTCTTAATGGTGACGTATCGATTCTCACATTGCATCTGGGCAGTCCTGAGAAAGGGGAACCGGGCTAGGCTGGCTTTGCCACACATATGGGAGCTCTGGGTCATTTGGCAGTCCCTGAGTGTTGGTGGAAAGCAGAATGTGTGGACTGTGTTGCTAAAACCGTGATGGGCAGTGGTCTGTGTTAGCTTCTCCTGTGCATTGTTTTCTCTACACAGCCCCTTGCTTTTGTTTTTTCTTCTCAAATATTACACAAGTTCCTATGATGTGTGACTGAGGAGAATATTTCAATTGCTCAGCTTGAAATATGTAACAAACAGAAGGGGATTTTAGTTTTAGTTGTGAAAGAAGGATTTGCTTTTGTTTCCTCAGAGTTGCCAGAAGAGATACTATTGACTGACACAACCACCTATGCCTCACTTATTTGAGCATAGCTGATTTATCAGCTTATTAAAAATAATTTGCTTTTTCCTTACCTATTGCTCTGTAAGTGGAGTGAGGAGAGTTTTAGTGAATGGGGAATTAGCAAAACTAACAAGCAAACCCAATAAGCAAAATATTTTAATAATTCTAGGACTGTTCAAGAATTTACGTTGAATACAGCTAAAAGTTCATCGGAATGGTGGGGTACCACATGAAATGCTGAGAGTTACCTGGTGGAGTGAGTCATCCATTAGATCTTGGTCTGGCTCAAAGGACTGAGAAATTAAACACCTTGGACTTCCTACTTTTATAGGACTTTGTATTCTGACAGCTGCCTTGTGTTTACACTGGCAGGCACCAGCAAACAGCCTTGAGGGAGGGCATCTTCTTCACGCTGCTACTGATGTGCAGCTGAGGGATCCCTTTGAGCAGCAGCCTCTTCCAGCGGCTCCTTGGTGGAGGGAAATGAATTACTGTTACACTTGGCATCCTGTGTTTTTCTCTCTTCCCATGCTTGTACTCTTGAAATTAATGCTTTGTGTATTACCAACATTTTTTAATCATAGGTGGTTTCCTTCCTCCACGCATATTCCACGTGACACTGAATTGTCACCAGTACAACTTTTGCTTTTCAACAGGATCCAGGAGTTGGTCTTAAGCTTTTATAAGGATTACAGTATGCCCAGATCTAACGCTAGTTTACTAGACATAGTTTCAGGGCTGGCTTAAGTTGTGTCTGGTTAAACCATGTTTGCAAATAAGCTTCACTATGCACACATGTAGCTTTATAAAAGGGTGCATCAGTAACAGCACCTTTCCAATCAGGTTTATGAGGTTGCTTTTCCTTTTGCTTTTATTTTGAATGTTCGTTCAACATGTGCATTTTCTTTCATGCTGCGTTAGAATTTGTAAGCTGTCATTTTTGAGAAGAGGGGGGGAAAAATGGGCTATTTACTTAAATTCCATCCATGTTTCTCAGTTGTGGGTTTTGGATGATAATATGTTAATTTTACCAGCTGTGACAGACTGTACTTCAGATGCATGACAATACTGTGATTAAGAATAGGAATTACATTCAGGGAAAATCCCCCTTTTCAATTGCACAGTGCACTGATTTTTTTCCCTGACTGACCTTTTCTATAGTTGGCACAAAATTCTATTTTTCTGTAATTCGGCTTTGTCAAGAGAGGACTCAAAATAACAGTCAAATAATACTTAATTCCCTGATGTGTTGGTACTTGATGATGTGCTTTTTGTCATATTTCTTCTGGGACTGCAGCCTTTTCAGTTGAAATCATTATTACTTTGGCTAAGGGTCAGCAAGGCTAAACAGCTGTTGATCTAATTACAGGTTTTGCTGAGAATTATTTCCAGTTGTCTCACCAGTTCAGACCCATTCTGATTGCTGTTGCTACTCAGCTAAGCCAATATCCAAGTAAACCTCTGCAGGGGTCTGTAGGTAAATACTTCCACATGCATGTTTCTTGGCTAATCCTTATTCAGCAAGTCCTGCAAAATCTGTATGTTCTTGCGAGATTTGCCTTTTGGAAGATGAGATAACAAGACATATTTGCCATAACATACAAAATACAGTTGCATATAAAAAACATCTTCTGTGATATAAATTAGCTCCCATACTATCAAATGAATTTACAGCAAGGAAACCAAAGTGCTGTCTTCAAAGACTTTGTATCTTTCATTTAGTTTTGTTAGTTGAACCTTCTGTTATAGAAGTAGAACATCTGAATGTATTTTTGGTGTTTTCGCAAACAAGGATTTTCTTTGAAAATAAATAATTGCATGGAGGATTATATTTATTATAAGATCTGAGCAATGCCACGAAGATAGTCTCTCTTTTTTTTCTCTTTTAGCACTTACATTGTTTTGTTTCTGAGCTTGATGTGCAGGGAAGAGAGGGATTGGGAAAGGGGAGGGAAGACAGTTAGTGCTTTCCTCATAAAATATACAATGAGCTGTGCTTACAGAAGTGTCTCCATGAATCTGTTTATGGCTCTTTTTTTGACTGACTGGTTAAATTACAGTTTCATTGTTCTAAATCCCTGAGGACTTTTCCAAAGATGTTTCAACTAAAGCTGTGCTTGTTGCGAAGCTCTTCCTATGTGTCACTATCAGCTGAAAATACAACTAATTTACCTATTTTAGTAAACCTTTCAAGGAACAATGTAATTATCTTTTTAAAAAGTAGAGTTCTCATTTGGGAAATAATATGGGATTTTCAGATATTTCTATCAGGCGAGCTTACAGTGGCTTATAGCAGGTATGGTGCCCAGCAGTGCTGGCATAGCCTTGGAGCTGTGTTGTGGTTAGGAAGCGGATACCAGGAAAAAAAAAAGTGTAGAAAGAAAAGTTTCCGTTCTTTAAATTGTTCCATGGATTGCTTAAAGAGAGGTATCCCGCCAGGCAGCTGTGCAGGAATGTTCCTCCTCCCAGAGAAACCTCTCTGCACCATTACAACAGTGCAAAGAGGACACTCCTAGGACACTCCCAGAAAACACAGCCAATTGAAGTGGCTGGCAGCCTGCATTGGCTCCATTTGGACAGTGACAGGGATTTGGGGTCTAACTGGTTTTGTCCTAATGGGACTATAGGAGAAGGACTGTATTCTGAGCTGGTTTCCTTAGTGGCAGACTAAAAATCATTTTTAATATAAAGAAAAAAAGAAAAATAGCAGTGCTGTCTGAGGTATATTGAAATTATATAAAGGGGTTTTGATGTTCAGCTTTGTTCCGAGGACAGTTAGGTCCATCCTTGCTTTTTTCTGTGACTTCACTCTGTTCTTTCTGTACATGTGCAATTGTAAGGACACCTCTCATCTGACATCTCACCTACGCTACAAAACTGCTGGCTTTTATTTGTACAGTTGACCAATTATGGGAAATAAATTCTTAGGAAAGCTTTTTTTTTCAAAGAGAAAAACAAAGTTCTGTTGTATCTCTTGTCCCATGATTGCACAAATCTCGCACGTGTATTGATTATTTTGGTGCCAATGGGACCTTGCAGCACATCTGCATCTTCAGGACATTAAACATCCGGCATTTCTGACTGGTTTGCACTTATACAGCAAGTTCTGGGACAGGAGAGCCTCAAGGAGAGTCTTCTGTCCTGTCTTGGTCCTTTCACTTCTGTTAATAACCGCTCTGTTGTTATTTTATGTTTTATTAGCAGTAGAGAGATGGCTCCTTAAGGTTACTTCGAATTTGTGCTCTTCAGGACTACTTAAAAATAAAACTGATAAATCTTCAGTGCTGTTATTATGGGAATATGACTGATACCTCTCTCGGAGAGTTTCCTGGGAATATAAGGAAATGCTGTGGGCCTTGTGCAGTGCAGCATCAGCATTTGTTTGATGTATTTTTCAAGCATTGTTTGGTTTCAGGCACAATGACAGCGTTTATTTCTTTAAAAGACCCAGAACAGCAACAATTGTCTTTGGACAGAAGGTAGAACTTCACTAATTCATACTAATGACTTGTTTTATGATAATACTTTATAATGTGCAAGTAAATGACAGTAGTATATTTTGTGAAAATAATGAAGTCTTAGCGGTGTGAGATCACTTTACAGCTTGCTGCTATTAAATCTTTGCTGAGAAGTAGGGAGGTGTCTATATTTTTGTACAAAATCATAAAGTTGGATGGTGCAATGTAGTTTATTAATCAGTCTGAAGGAGAAAAACTGTGCTCCCTCATCCACTTCACAATTCTCCATTAACAGATTTCCCCATCCACGGCAGTCTCTGGGTAGCAGTTCCTCTGAAGATGACACAGGGATCTGGGAACCCTGCCACATACCACCTCACACTGAGGTGTGAGATTTCTAAAATCTTCACTTTAGTAACTTGCTTAATGGTTAATTTTCTTATGAAGAAAATAATACTGAAATGCACTGTTAATTGGGTGAGAATGCCTCCCACTGGTTAAGGCAAGCGCTGAAGACCAGGCACCGCAAGAATTCAGCAGTAAAGATGACTTGAGTGGCTCACAGATTGCTGCTTTGTGTTAAGTGGAGAAGTTTTTGCTGTGCTTCTGGAGAGACTGGAGTGTTCCCTTCCTGGAGAATGCTCACACTGGTTGAGAGCCACTGGAATGGAAGGAAATGCAGTTTGCTGCCCAGCAGGTCAGTGAGTTACTACATCCTCTAGCCTCTGTTTTCTTACAATGCAGGCAGTGGGATCTACATCACTCGGTGAGACCATCTTTAAAAGCTTGACCAACATTGAAGTGCTTTCTTCTCATCAGTAGGCTAAGCAGTGGCAAGGCAGATGAGATCTGGAAACAAAATATTTGCCTGTGCAAAGCTAAGTTGTGACCTGTCATCATCTGAGTGGAGGACAGCAAGCACTGTGGGGGCTGGCAGTGGCAGCACATTATTTGGTAGCATTGCCCCAACTCCTGCCACAAAGACATTGCGATAATTGCAGATTAGCTGTGAAAACTATGCGTCTAGCGAATTGCATTTGTGAAAATAGAGTGATGTTGAAAATGAAAACATTTTAAGTATTTTCTTTCATTTACGTGCTTATTCCCACACAAAGCTGTTTCTTGGTGGTCTCATGCGTGGTTGTGGTGAAAATTGTGGACTGAGATTTTTTCCTTTCTCCATAGTTAACGCTATCAGCTTTTTGTAATGGGAACCCAATAACTCTGTGATCATCCTTTCTCTTCAAATTTGACAGTACTCTGCACTCACTTCCCCAAGTCTTTGAAGATTTTTTGGCATCCCTTGTTCATAGGCTGCATGTTAGGGTCAAGCTTTTGAGTCTCCTAATCACTCGGTTCTGGCATAGTCCCGTTGCCACTAAAGCCTCTTTTCATGCCTATTTAATGCCTCAGAAGTGCTTTCAAGTGGTCTTTGATAAATCATAGTAAGTGTTATTCCAGTCGCTCAATAGCAGTACCTGCTAGAGTCTTTTTTAGCTCCCAAGGCAGCCGTTCCCTCTTGCCTTATTTTACCAGTGACAGTAATTCATTCCACTTGAGCTGACTAGCTTATTTCACATTTATTTGCACATTATGAGCAGTGTCATTCTACTTACCCTCCAGACAGTAAATGGTTTGAAAAATGCAACTGTAACAAATATTAGGCGTGGGGAAGGGAATAGGAAAATGGAACCTTGGCATTTGGAGCCCAAATAAAAACATAATGAATAAATAATATTTTGAAATTATCTCAATCATCGAGTGTATGCAAAATCAAAGGTGCTGCATAAACTTGCATTATCCCTTTGAGAATACATTTCTCTTTCCCACCAGCTAGTTTAGCTTCCCTAGTGTGGAGTTAAATAAAATATTACCCATCAGGTCAGGAAAATAATTAGTCCGGCATTATTGCCTCCTTCCTAAGCAATCAAACTTGACCCATATGTATTATGCATGTTTGCACCCTGCACATCTGAGAAGTGGGATCTATATAAGCAGATGAATTTGGGCTCAGTGTTTGCATCCCAAGACTGCATCCCTTCTCCCCTCACAGAGAAGGCAAGTTGAAAAATTATTGAAGCAAAAGCAAGCAATTTTTTGGTGTCCTATAGTAATTCCTTTCAAGTAATCTTTTGCTGTCTGTGGCAAGTAGTTAGAAAACTGCCATAATTTAACATGAAGACAGGTTTTCCCCTTGCACATGATGAATTGCAGAAGTACAAACAATGATGCTCTCAGCAATTTAGAAATGTGTTGTGCTTAGCCCTTGTAATGGGGACAGACATGAGACCCTCAGATAGGAGGGCAATAAGTTGAGAGTTTTCTAGAGATCAGAATGTTTCTGGGGAGAAATCAGGATGGTCTTGTGTAGTTCTTAAGATAATTTCTTAAGATCCTGGTTCTAGGAGTCAATGAAAATGCAATATTTTTCATTTTCATTCATTAAAAATAAAATTTCTAGCACTGGTAGCTTCCAAAACCACTTAAGGAGTTCAAAATTTTTATTAAGTGGATTTGGTTATGGCAGTGTTGTATTTTGGTTAATAAAGCTCGGCCTATCTCATTGCCTCCAAGTATTGCAGTTTTATTCTATAGCAGATAGAAGCCGTTCAAAAGGAAGACTGAAAAGAGAATGATGGAGGCACAGGGAAGTCACTGCTCAACACTAAGCTCAGGAGGTTGAACCATTTCAGCGGAAGTTTTCCTTGTTAGGTGTGAGCCATGTTCTCTCCAGCTATCTCAAGCTGCCTTTGTCTTAGCAGATCAAGTGTTAAAAGTTAAATGATTTGCATATAAAGCATGATCAGAGAAAGACTCCTAAATGTTTCTGTACTCTTGTGTCAGAACTGAACAATAATTTATAGCACTGCTGTTGTAAAGTCATTTTCTGGGGGGAGAAAGATCTGTGATTACGAGGATGTGGTGAAAGTTTGAAGAAAGAAATTGAAAATATCCTAAGTCTATAAATAACAGAAACCCATAGCTTTGTCTCTATTGAGTACAGCCAAAGCAGAAATCACTGGTTCCAACATCCTGTTTGTGTTTCCAACTTTATTTTCATACCAATAATGATATTCATCAAAATAACATGAAGGTAATTACTGCAGAGAAAGTTAGGAAGACCCAAAAGCCTGTCTTCAAAATTTTCATTTCCAGCAGGCAGGGTGATGATGCTAAGCCTGATTATGCTCCCTTCAAGAACTTTGCTGCTTACTGCTTGTATTGGTAATTGGTGAATTGCTCTTGTGGCTAGAGCATGTTCTTTTCAGTTAAAGAATTTCAGGAATTGTTCCTTTGTAGTTGTATAACAGTTAAAAAGGGCTGTATCTTTGAGTTGGGTAGGATTTATGACTGGTGCATCTTCTGTCCTGTGCTTTAAAAAAGAAAACAGAATTATGTATTAGTTGGACACAGATGTTTTATAAAAAAAAGTCTCCAATGAAAATTTGCAGTGTCTTGTCTTGGCCTAGCACAGTACATCTGTTGTGGTTCATACAGAACCTGAAAAGCAGCAAACAAGCTGTGTTCCAGGCTTGCCTGCACAGTCAACAAACCTTGTTCCTCTTCCTTGATCTGCTGCAGACCACTTGCTTGCACGACTTTGAGCAAGTTCTGCAGCTTCGCCTCTGCTTTGTGCACAGTGAAGCAAGGCATGTTGTACACCCTGAGAAAGCAAAGTTTTGAAGGGCAATGGTCCTTAGAATTGTGATGTGACACTTTGACCGGAATGAAGCAGGATGAGATGACGTCTGCCAATAAATGCCTAAAATCTAAATTGGATGCAATTATATTTCCAGGAATTGAATTGTTAAATGCTAGACAAATGGGTATGAGTTTAGGAAAAAAAGCAGGGTTTGGCTCATTCAAATCAATAAGCACCGTGGAAATGCCTGTATTTAGGGAGAAGTAGGAATTATGAACACCAAGTGTCTCTGCTTGCTCTTTGTAAGTGATAAGAGCAGGGCATGGTGGGTGATGATTGCAGACTGCAGTCTATTTCCTTGAGGTCTGCGTATGCCAGTGCTTCATTTACTTCACACTCTCCTATCTGAGACAAATTGTCCTTGATGCGAATCTCTGTTGTGGTGATTATTGTTGAACCTGTGTGTTTTGGTGTCATTGTGTATCTTGGGATGTATGTTAACAGTGTGGAATCCAAAAACCAATGTAACTGAAAGGATACACGTTGGAGCAAAAGTCTTTTCCAGCCTTGGGAGAGGCTCGACTCTGCTTTCATAAATCCTTCATTGTGGCACGCAAGCTTCTTGACTGTCATTAAGTGTGCTGTGTTTCGGAATGTGCACTCAAAAGTGCACACAAATATATGAAACATTTCTTTTGTCTGTTTCCCATATGGCTTAATTTTTCACAGCTCTGTAAAAATCTCATCTGCAAATTCTGTTTTTATATAGTTTATTTTATGTTAAAAGCAGAATTTTGAATAATTGTTAAGAAAATTCTTTCCCAGTCCTTTTTAAGACAAAATCTTTGGTTGTTAATGACAGCGCAGGGAGTTGTTATGGCTCTTGGTTTTGAAAGTATCTTTACAAACTTTTTGCTGTTAATGGTTTATACTTTAAAAGCAGAGGGAATGATTGTTATGTCCCTTTTAATTGTTAGTTTGTTTTGCTGTTTTCTGATTTCTGTCTCTGGAGTGTTTATTCTCATACTGAAGTTATAGCAGCTGTTACAAACCCTATGAGCCTACTGAAGCTGTGACTTAGCTCCTAATTCCAGTTCTCTTCTCCTCTAATCTTACATATCACTGTGCAGTTTGTACCCCATTTGTTATTTCAAATACAATTGACTCTTTACATCTTTTGAACTCCATAATCACTAACACGCCAGTGTTTCACTAGGTAACTTAGTATTACATCCGTGTCCCGAGCCACAGCATCAGCTGGACGCATCTAGATATAAAGTTTTTCTTTGTTTGAACCTTTTTTTTCCCCTTAACACAGTTCAGCACTGTTGGTCTCTTGTTTCTCTGAAGCTCAAAGTCAGCAGGTTGAGACAGTCGCTCAATCCATAGGAAAAAGAGTGACAGATACAAACACAAAAAATAATTAGCTTCTTGTTTGCTGTTTCCAAATGTAATACCACACTTCAAACAAGACATTGCTATTCCATAGATCACAGTGATTGAGTGCAGATTAAATTGTTGTTTTATTATTTATCTATGGTAGGTCTCTGTATGAGCCGAACTCCAAGCATTGAAAAGAAGTCCTTGCTGTGAGCGTTGTACATGCTAAAGATAGAGAAGGAGACAGATACAGGAGAAAAGGGAAATGAGGAGGATAGGCAATTTTTATGTAAGTTAATGTAATAAGCATTGCTGTTGCAAAGGATTTGAAATACGGAAGGAGTGAGAACCTGTCCAGTGCATTCAGATGAGTCACATCTGTGACTGTAGCTCTTATTCTGCGGTTGTAGCTTTCAATACTTCAGGCACAGAAATGATGAGGGGAGAATCTGACAAATGAGCAGACAACTGGGTCTTGAATAGAGATGTAGATTAAATCCTGCTCTGCAGAAAATACATTTGTGTGGGAGAGCAAGAAATTCATGAGGATGTAGACGGTGAGGGTACAGTGTCTCATCAGTGCCCCTCAAAGATATACTAATGCTCTCTGCTTTTTCTTTCATGCTGTTTTTAACCCGAATACATCCTTACCCTTCATCTGCCACTTTGCATAGATCCTTATTCTCCCTTCCACACTCTGATGCCAGCACTTCGCCATTTGTTCAGTGTATTGTTATTATGAAACACTTCTTTTACTATAAAGTAAGTA
Organism: Coccyzus lansbergi; assembly: GCA_033558105.1. NCBI lineage: Eukaryota > Metazoa > Chordata > Aves > Cuculiformes > Coccyzidae > Coccyzus > Coccyzus lansbergi. The sequence continues at coordinate 2,124,765 of JAUMJK010000426.1, read as the reverse complement.
AAGAAATATGGGAAGACTTAGGAATGAATAGGTTTCTTGCAAAGTACATCACTCCGAAATACAAATTTCCATTGTCTCTAAAACCAGATAAGCAAAGACTGTGCTGTGAAGGGATTACTGCAGAAATTTTTTTGATTTTTCCAAGTCTGGTTCATTGGGATTTTTAAAATCCAAAAGCCTAATGGAAATGTTTTGAAGAATAAAGTTTTTTTTTGTGTGCATGTATGAACATATGTTCCAAATGCAACACATCCCAAAATATTATTCTTGTACAGTGTGTTTCCCTGTGATATCCCTTTTACAGACCTCAACAGAAACCTCCTTGGAATTCAACTGAGACAATTCTTTTTTCAAATGAATATTAGATTTTTTTTTTATTTCTATTGACTATAATTAAGTAATGAAAAATGTAGGGAAATGTCATGCCTGATTTATTTTCATATTTCTTTTTCCTTTCTCCTTTTTTGTTTTCCAATTTAACTGCTTATAGGCCCTTTATAATTGTATTATCAGAGTGGTTCAAGACAATAGTGAAAGATGACAAAGAGAGAAAGGAATGTTCAAAATCCAAGTGCGTAAATAGGTTTTCTGGGTAATACCACAAAGGCTCTATTGTGCTGTTATGAAGAGGCAGAAAGGATTCGTGCCCACCCTCTACCAGAAAATGCTCCAGACTTTTCTGCAGGTCACTTGCTGGTGTAATAAAAACTCTGAAAATATTCATGGGTACAGAAATGTTACTTGTAATGTGCCACTATGTTTGTTCCACTCATAATTCAAATAATTGCCTTAGGTAATATTTGCATATTGGTATGGTCAGACAGCACTATCTGCCTCCTGCAAAGTACTTCTGGCCCAAGAGAAAGCATTCCCACTGTGTTCATTGTGGGCTGCGACAATCAGATGTCGATGCCTGTTCTGGAACTGTGTGGTGGTTTCTCAAGGTCAATACAAATATTGGGCTGTGGGTGGGGGAACGGAAGACCACCGACCTCATTTTGCTTGTGGCTTCATCTCAGTTCAAAACTCTCCTGACACATTATCTGAGTGATTTTCTTGGGGAAAAAATATATTAATGCTCTCTTACTCAGTGCTGTTCTATTAGCTATTCATCAAAAATATTGCTTTTGTGCATTTTTCATTATAAGATTCAACATTACCAATGTTAATAAAGAGAGAACTCCTTTTCTTTTCTTAGAAAAAGAATATGTAAAGACATTGTCTCTTTGATGTTTCTAAGCCAATACAATATGTATTTGAATGAGGATAAAAGTCATTCTTTTAACAGAAGATCATCCAAGTCATTTCTGATGAAACTCAAGAGAAGCTTCTTTTTTTTTCTTTAGAGATTCTTAGAAATCAGGATTAAAAAAGGGAGGAGCACCTCCTTAGAAGTAACAACTAATGGAAGTAAGTCGTATATTTGACGGTATTTGTCAGGCTGCTGTTTCATGCAGGCCTGTGGTGACCTCAGCCTCCGTCACTGGGCTGAAGTGTTCCACAGTAGGTGCCTTTCGTTCAAAGGGGTGAGACCTTATCACAGGTAGATAATTCATGTGAAGCTATCCTGAACAATGAATAGACAGCAGACTGGATTTTGAGAGTACCTCTGAAAATTTCTCATGCTGCCAGGGAAGCTCATGTCACATGTGGGAATTTTGACTGTGGATTTTCCATGGAGAATTGGGCAATACGTGGCTTTCTGTTTAAGAGCTGCTATAAATTTGCAGCTAACAAATTTTATGAGACCTATGAAGCCTTGAGACTAGGATGTTTCTTGAATATTGTCACAGCTCACTACTGTCTGGCTGACTGCCTGTGTACAGGCATAGGACAGTGTGGTAATTCTCCTTTATTGAATTATCAACTTCTGAGTTTGCAGAAGGTCTGCACTGAAGGCAGCATAAGGGATTTGACATGGTTTAGTGTTTGATAGGAATGGTTGGACTCGATGATCCAATGGGTCTCTTCCAACCTGGTGATTCTATGATTCTATGACACTTCCTCCACTGACTGTCTGTCCTCTCAATTTCCACTTGGAGTTTGATCTTTTGGCCAATAGGAGTCCTTCATACAATAAAGAGTGGAAAAGCTTTCTTAGACTCCAGCAGACATGTCTAACGGGAGAGAGGTGACTCAAGTGGAATTACTGCTGTTGCACCAGTATGTGCTCCTGTTCAAGTGCTACCCTGTCAGTGGACAAAGAGCTGTGCCTCGAGTCTTTCCCTTAACTCTACACTGTTCAAGAAGATGGATCTGTGATGTGTTAGACAGACTTCCTAGGAGCACTACAGTGGTGTCTCTGAAATTTAGATGGATTTAAATTCCAGCTGTAGCAAGGGGCTTCTACCAGCTATCAGGGTGCATGGGGACAGTGATGAGGAAGATCAATGCGGTAAAACTGGTTTTGCAGGGCTGCTGCCTTGCTTTATTGCTGTTGGGTTTGAGGTTTTTCTTAAGTTCAGAATGAACTTATGAAAATGGATGTGTTGTTATCAGGAGAATAAAATTCTGTTCTCTCAGTACAGATATGTTTTCTGAGGTAAACTAGACATCAGTGGCCAGACATAATAACCTCTTTCCTCATATCCCCATTTCACAGCAAGTTGAATGTGTTTCCTCGGCTCGCAATCCTGTGGTATGAAACTTGAATGAAGTGAAACAGAGTCCCAGAAGCTACGGTGTTTGCAGGCTGGCTTTGCAGCCTTACCGGGGTGGCACGCAGACTCCTTTGTTGCCGGTGTGTTGCTTTCAAACTCTGACCTTTAACAAACTGTCAGCCTCTTCAAGAAGCCTCTGTATTGACAAAGTTATTGCTAAATCAAAGTGGTCTGACCACCCTGCCCCAGTGGCTAAGGTAGACGTGTGCTTGGACTCCTCAGGACTGTTTGCAGCAGGTGGTGTTTCTGGGAGTGTAGCTGAAGGGGTAGGTCTAAAACTGAGTTAAAGAACCTGGGGGTATCCCTGAAAAAAAAAAACCCACACTTAAAATGTTGTATGTAAATAATTATTAAAATAATAATAATAAGAAGCAGTGGCATGTGTTACCTATCTCTTCAAATGCTATTGAAAAGCATTAGTCGCTGTGGTACCATAGATTCCCCAGGCTGCTGTGCGAGGTTATGTTGCTTCAGGGGTATTTTCAGGTAGGATATTTTGCTCAGCACAGCTCTTCCTGAAGAGCAGAAATTGCACTGTGAGCTGAGGGAGCATCGGTGTGGAGAGTATCAGTGCCTCGCCTGATGACAGGACTGAGGAGGAGCACAATCGGGAGGCTGTTCAGGAGCTATCAATGCTAAATATTGTTCTTATAATAAGTACATAATGATCCTACTATCATGAAAAAAACCCTCATTTCGTTCCATATATCTAAACCCACATGAACACCGGATTAAAAAAGATCTGTAGAAGGAAGATGGGATCTCTCTCATTTTTGAAACAATCACTTATCTTTGGACAATACCAGGCAAGCAGTCACCATTTAGAGAGACTGAGATGCAAAACTTGATTGCTCTGAATATTTATCTAGAAGATATATTGCTGCAGCTCTGATGAGAAACAACTTACTATTCTGCATCTTACATAAATCAAACATGCTTGCCATTTGCTAAATTATTACATTATAAACCATGTTGTAATTACAAAACTTTAGTTGTTCCATTTATGATCTCTATGGTTTATTGCATTATTGGTTGGACTTGAAAGCTGAGACTTTGAATTTATGAAGTCCACTAAAATATTATATTCCCCATCCCTTTCTCAAGCTGATCAAATGACAAAATCAATTGCTGGGGCAATGCCAATGGTATTAGGATCAATAGGACTGTGAAATTTATTGTACATTTTTGTTGCTGTATAAAATTAGATTGCAGAGTTTATGAATGTTTATTCTTCTAAACACTGGATTTCTGGTTTGCCTGAAACATACGTTACAGTGGTTAATTTTTTGCTTGTTATATAAACATTTCAACAGCAATAGTTTAAATGTATTCTCTTTAGAAAAATATTCATATATCTGTGGTTCTTGTAAGTCTCATCCAAATTTTCATAGATACTGGGTCTTTTTCAGGCCCCAAATTGACTTTGCTGCATGTGTACTTAAATGTTTTGCTCAATTTGGCCCACGCGAAGAAAGCAAAAGCTAATCAAAACTTTCTTGATAATTTTTCTGGACTTGGGCATGTTCTTACGCTCTTTGTGTCAGAGAAACTCCTGCCTTTCTCAGCCCATCTCCTTCAGACGGTTTAGGCATTGTATAGCGAGATTTATTTTGATAATTACTTCAGCCAACTTGCTTGAACTTTGGAAGAGAGATGCTTAGATTACATCCTCGACTTCATGCCAAGTGGCCAAAATTCCAGGAATATTTGTCGTTGGCTATAATCATAGTGCTGAGTGAGTGCTCATTGTGCAAGGCCGCAAAGGAAGTATACAATAGCAATCATAGGATGAACAAATCTAAATGTGATATTAGGGACAATACAAACTTCTCTTTAACAGTCAGTAAATATGTACAAATTTTTCAAAAATGTGCACAGTTCTTTAATTGACTGAAGAAGTGCTAATTCATCATGAAGGGAGATGATAATTCTATAACCAACTTTAGCCGAAAAGGCTCAGAAAATCTATTTATCAGGTTTGTGTATGTTTGGAAAAACTGTGGATCCTGGTTATTTACATTTGCTGCACAACTCAGGGGGTCGATATTCAAGAGGTATGTTTTAATCCTCGACTGGCACATAACCCTAGGCAAGGCAATTCAAATCACTCTGAAAAACAAAGATAAACACACAGCTTCCATTATAGAGCTCCTCGCCAAAGATAACAAAAAAAACAATGCACAGAAAACGGATGTTACAAACTCTTGATCAGAATTGCTGGTGAGGTACCTTATGTGGTTTTGAGTTTTCTGGTGTCTCTCCTTTTTTTTTTTTTTTTTTTTTTTTTCCCCTCCACAGACTGGCAGAAGGGGACTGTAGTGGTAGAAGAATACTCCGCTTAAAGTTTTCATTTTAACAGTCACAAAATATCGAATCTTAATTAAGCCAAACATTTAAGCATGTACTGCAGGCTAACCTTAATGAGAGGAAGAGGAAGGGCATGATTGTGCTGTGCTCAGTTAAGATATAGTTAATGCTGACTATTTGAATGTTCTAGTGTTTATAAACCTCTTTTTGGAAAGACAGAAGTAAGGAGACTCTCCAGGAGAGTGGAACAGGTGTGACTATACTTAAAATATTGTGAAAGTAATATACTAAGAAAATATTTTTCTTCTCCACTTTGCTATTGAGGTGTTCTGCTTCAGCAAGAGTAGGTGTAGGTAGCTTATTCAGAATGTGGTTTTCAGGCTAGAAATGCCTCTTTCATGAAAATACACTTAAAGCGCATAAGACTAGCAATATCTGTCCTCACCAACTGTAGAATAAAGAAAGCAGTTTTTTCCACTAGACTATCAAACTTTTGTTAGAGGCTACAGGGACCTAAATATATTATTTCAACCAGAAGAAAACTTTAATTTTTCCACTCACGTAATAAAAAATTTGGTCAAGTGTAGATATGAAATAACTTTTGTTGAAGTCAGTTTCAGTTGTAGAAAATGGACCCACAGATGGACAAATGTGCGTGAGCTCTGCAATCTGCAGGTTTCTCAGCCCTCTGGGAGGGAGCTCGTGAGCTTGTCCTGATGCTGTGACATAGCCAGGTCAGCAGCAGCGTCTCGTAGGATGGCAGCCAGACAGGTGGACTTGGGGAAACCCAAGCAAACCTGCTGGAGATGCTTTAGGGAGGAAGAATCTCAGCAGAATGTTTCGGTTTTGATGAACTATTAAGTGTTGCACTGCCTTTTAGCTTTCTTCCAGACTTAGATGTATATTTGCACATCCATCTCCTTACAGGGAGGGGAAGAACTGAATACTTTCTCATGTTTCAGCTATAAACCAGCAGAAAGACCATTCTGTCCCAATTGCTTTGCCTTCAGGCTTCAACTTCCACACTGAAATGTAAGGGGAAGATGTAAATATTTCGCTTAGATCCAGCTAGTGGAGAACAAGGTGTAGGCTGCTGTTTTCTTCATACAAATGCCTTGTTCCTTTGTGGAATTGGATTAGGGGCTAGTAAGCATTGGTGGGATTGGTGATTTTTATTTTTTTTTCCTTTCACTGAGAGTCCTTTGCCCAAAGCCTGGTGGTTGAGGCAATTTGTCAGCTCAGTAGAGGTGTATTAAACAGTCTCATTCACTTTCTTATCTGCTATGTAGGATTAAATATGAGTCCAAGAGGAAGAGGAGAGACACTGTTTAAGAAACTGTAGGCAGCGAGTATCCTATTCACAGTCAGTTTTAAACACAGCAATGAGTTTTATAGTTGCTTGGGTTTCAGCCTGTGTAGGGTGGACTGATTTTTGACAGGGAAAAGTTTATCTGTTGTCAATCAGTGAATGTGTTTTAATTTCTTCTTGAGCTCTATCGAGGAAGGATGGGACAGTGACCACGGCAATTGCTTCACGTAAAAACCTAACATGACTTCTGCAGATTCCCATGTGCTTTTAGATAAGCCTGTTGGCCATGATCCCATCTACCAACAAGAGATTGGAGGTCTCAGTTTTTTTCTCTGTTAAAACTGATCTAATATTCTTTACAAATGTTTCATGACTACTTAAGAATTCCAAGTCTTTCTAATACTTCAATAATTTAGAGCAGTTAAGCTTCCTAGAGTCTTGTGTCTCTCATAAGGTTTAAAACTTCTTCCTTTTGTGGTGTTGACCTGAAGACAAGTGTGTATATTTTCATTTTAGTTAAAAAATAAAGTCATCGAGCAGGAGGGGAAAGGAAAGGTGGATAGAATCTATATTTTTTTTTTTTTTTTGTGTCAAAAATCTTTTAATGTAGCTCTAGGATTCTTAATCTATAAAAACTTTTCACAGGTCCTTGGTGTGTCTCTACAGTTAACATACTTAGTTACAGGTATGTAAATATAAATAGAAGTTGAATTGGATGGAGAAAAATATGCTTCTGCTACTAGCTGTGACAGTAACATAAACAGACAATGTTAAGATATTTTGTTTTGGTCTTTCTCGAATGCAATATCTTTATTTTTAAAATTGCATTGAAAATTCTTTCTGAAATATTTATAAAGCACAGAGATTGCATAAGGGGAAGAACCAGAAAAAGGAGTTCTTGATATGCAGCTCTTAAAGTAGAGGATGTATTTCTCCATTTATTTTTCAAAAAATAAGCATTTCAGAGGCAATATCTGTTAAATCCAACTAGAACTCCTCCCCATTACTGAAATCTGATTTTTGAAATCCTTTATTTCAGAGCATTAGCTCTGCCATTTGTATGAAGTGCAGCGAGCTATGCAGTAACAGCTAGTAATGTGAGAGAGGAGAGCATTTGCCTGGAATGGGGGAGACAGAGGACTCGAATGCGAGTTTCTTACATCCCAGAAGAGCCCTTACATGGCAATAGGTTGTTATTGAATGCTTCTGTTTCCTTTCCCTTTTTTACCTAAAAAACCCCCCAGATTTAAAAAAAAAACAAAAAACCAAGACCCCGAGAAACTCAAAAAGGAGAAAGAACAGACATTGAAACCTCTCTGTACTTGATACTGCAGAATGAAGTTAATCACCTCTCACTGTTATTGCTTGATGAAGAATAATGTTTTTGCTTATTGTTCATTTTCTTGTGCGTAGGTAACTTGTTACAAAAAAACCACCTACATCATTCAGATGCCTAAATCCTATTCTCTATATACAGTTGATTATTCAGGACAGTCAGCTGAACTGGGACTACCTGGGAAACTGAAATGCTGTGGTAAAATATCTAAGCCAGCAATGAAAGCTTGCTTGCATACCAGCGGCTGCAACCTGCAGTTTCCAGGGTCCTCTGTGAGCCTATTCACCAGCATCTGCTCCTAGAAATGGGTTATTCTGGAGGTTACATCAAGTGCCTGCAGTCTGTGCACCTTGGTGCTTGCAGGTCATCTTGCTGCAGTTACAGAAAAAGACTCAGTCTTAGAAGTCAGTCAATGATCCTCCTCAGCAGGTATCGACTGAGGATGTGGACCATGAACATCTATCATATACAGAAGCAGAGACCTGAGCTAATTGATGTGTAGCTGTGTCACTCCTTTATCTGTAGCTGCAGGATGCTGGAGTGTATACGCAAACGTTGCTGTAACAGAAAACCAATGTATTACATGATAAAGATTAGTTTATTGATGGAGCACAGGTTTGTGTAAAGCTGTGGGGATAGCTCTTCCATGATGTACCAGTAAGTATTCTACAATGTAATAATTTAAAACCATTAGCAGCATGTTGTTGTCGTCTTTCATTTTAATTGTCTTACGTCTTCTGCTGTGTTTTTTAGCACTGGCACATATGCCAGACTTTAAAGGGTCTATTGTGGGATGTTTGTCGCAAACAACCAGGACTAAAAGGCTTGAGGGCATAAAATAAACATAATTTACATTAAAAAATAATTGACGAAGGGTTTTGCTTTGTGTTTTCCTTTTTGTGTTGGAGGAAAAGATGAACTCATTCTTGCATTTGGTAGGGACAGAAACATGCAGACATTAACCTTAAGAAGTGCAAGCAGGATTGCTGAGGTGTTGGGATGAGAGCGAAAAGACCTTGTCCCACCCTGCACAACACCTCTCACCTCTCTTGCTCCACTGATTTTAATGCTCCCCCCAGATAGGAAAGGCTTCAGCTGCCTGACATATGGTACCACGTAATCTCTGTTTCATTTTGACAGTGCCAAAACCCAACAGCCTTGAACAGCAGCCTTGAAATGTACTAGGATGAGCACACAATGCCACAACAAAGCTGCTGTGTGGGGTGTGTAAATCTGTCCATCAGTTAACAAATTCCTTGTGATATTTGTTTTCCAGCAGTTGTTCTGAGCTTCAACTGGTTTTCTTGGATAGGGTTTGCGTGATTTGGTTTTCTTACTTCTAGAGACCAGGCCCTTGCTTTTGGCTGTCAGGATGCTGTATGTGCAGGATTTCTATTTCCAGCCTCATGTTGCTGTTTTGCTGACCTCTTTCTCGCTCCACAGGGAAGCACAAGTTAACACAAAGATTACAGTAAATTTGTTCTCTGGTGAACTTACATCAAGAGAAGAAGCAGGAAGGCACTTCCACAAACCAGTAATGACTGCATGTCACTGCAGTGTGGCTCGTGTATCACTGGAAACGACGAAGTGGTTTGAAGTGCATAAGAACATCAAAGGCTCCTTGTTTATTCAAGGTCACAAACAGATGAGGTTTGGCATATGGTGAGCCTGGATGAAAATTAGTTGTTTGGAAACGGAGTGGATGAAACCAAAATTGGGACAAGATGTAGCCATAAAGGCAGAATATGGCATTAAAAATATTATTAGCTCAGCATGGTTAATTGAGAGAAAACCAGTTTAGTTTAAGAAGGGTGATACTGGAAAATGTTTGGTTGTGGTCCCCACCCCCAAGAATGACTAAGTTTACTTTTGATGTCTAGAAGAGTTTTTTTCTTGTTTGGTTGGAGGTTGTTTGTCTTATTTTGCATCTTTTTGAGAACAAGTCAACATTTATAAAAAAAAAAAATCAACTTAATATTACCTTTTTCTGTTGTAAGTTGGCATTCTGATTGCGTAGATAGCATTTTCTCTCTGCTTCTGGGAATCCTACCCTTGAATATATTCTAAACGTTCTCATTGTAAGGATAATGAAGAAACGTCTCTTGTGTTTTAACTGAAAAAAAAAATACATCCAGCTTAGGTTAATACCAGCACAGAAATACTGCAGTGGCCTTTTTTTACCTTCTCTTTCCTTCTTCTGCTCTTAACCCAATAATTAAAAATAAATGTTAACATGTTTTTTTTCTTGAATGTCCAGGCATAAACTCCACCTCACCTTTATTTCCAAAAGAAAACCACAGCCATATTCTGAAAATAAATTTAATTATCTCCTTGTGGTTGAGCAACACTAATGGTTTGGCTTAGCTTTGCTCCAACACAAGTGTCAATAATTACAAAGACTTGTTTTCCCAACATTTACCAGTCTCCTGCTATGGGGAAAAATTTGCTGCAGTCAACTCATTGTTCATTGTAATTTATGTTTTTCCATATTTTTTTTTCTTATTTGAAGATGGCTTGACATTTGAGTTTTCAAATTCTCAAGTGTACTCTTACTTCACCCCACCCACAATGGAGTAGAGGGGGAGAAGGGAAAAAGGAGGCATCTACCAAAAATGACCTGCAAGTTTTCACATCCAAAACCCAAAGGCAAGATTGGTATCTGCAAAAACAGTGTTGCACAGATGAAATAATTTCCTGTACAATTTACAGAGTGAATCTAGAAATCTACCCCCAGTCCTCATGTTTTCTGTAGATACAAATCATGCTTCTTGACTTAAATGTTCCCAGATAGTTTTATAGCTACTGAGTCATGCTCTAACTCATTCATCCAACAATCCCTGTTCCTATTTTAGGCTGTGAGTACCATATTGTCCGTAGAAATGTTTCCTGATTTGAGCTTTCCTATGTTCAGAGAATACTTCCCATAAGCTTGTCAGGCCCCTAATTAATGCACTGGACCCCTAGGCATATCAAACAAATTACATCATTTTTTTGTATATGTCACAGATTCTGCATTTATTAACTGAGTTTAATAATGGCTGAACTTGAAGTTATTTTGATTAATACAGAGTTTGAACTAAGTATACTGGCATTGTCTATTTGGGGGAAGAGACAAAGTCTCAAAACAAATGTTACTGGATTCTAAAATTGACGGGAATTGAGTTTTTTAATGAGACTTGAAAAATCTCAGGGAAATAATCTTTACTGTAATTAATTTGCAATTTCTGTCTCCTACTCTCTATTCTGCTAGTTGGAGGAAAAAAAAAAAAGATGACAAAGTACAGTTTAAAACAAAGTGTGTGTTTCCTCTAATTCTTCTATTGAGAGTTAGCGGAAGGTACAGAAAGAGTAACATTTTTCTGAAGATTAATTTGACTTCAGATTTCTATTCACCTTTTTAGAATAGGAATTTTCTGATTTAATGAACCAGCCCATCTTACTTCTATGTGAAATATCCTTAGTCCAGCTGAACTCCACTTTAGTTGCAGAGTTTAGAAACAAGAATTTTCATTCTTGTGTTTCCGTTTTTTATCTCCTTGATGTCCATGAGAATTTAGGGTAATGAGCAGAGTCTAAATTAATAGTCTAAATACTATTAATGGAGCAAGGTAATAAAGTGGGTCAAGAAAAGTTTATTTTGCAGTCAAGTTATTTTAACTTTGACTTTGGGACTTCAGCTAATTCAGGAGGTGTAACTCGGGTGTTGATATCCTTAGTTAGCTCTACATGGTAACATTAATGCTTGTAGAAGAGGACCAGCATAAAATATCCATTATTCACTATGTCCTACCTAAATCTGTAAAATGCCACTTAGTCATGGGTAATCACTGGGTAAATCTTGTGCTGATTCTTTACACAGAGGGTGAATTTCATCCTTATGCAATAGATCTCCATGGATCTAACATATCTTTTAAGCTGCACTTTCATATTACAGAAAGCCATCTCGTCTCTTTCGAAATGCAGCTATTTTTTTTCCAAGTTGTGAGTGCTTTTTTCGTCTTATATTCTATGGTTGTTGAGTGATTCATTTCCCAGATGTTTGCAGAGAACATCTAGTGGAAAAGGGAGATCATGACTTTTTAAAATACCTATTTAAAGAAGATGTCTCAATAGTGCTGTGTAATCCACTACAGCTTCTCTCTCATGGCCAGAGCCCACGGCGGAGTTGAGTCAGTCTTAGTCAATCACAGTGAAGGATTTTTTTTGGCAGATATATTTGACTATAATAATTCCAAATACTTCTTTATTACAATGTAGTAGAATTTAATTTAAGAGGCTAGAAGGAGTATTTTATTTTTACTCATCTTTAGTATTGTTTTATGTCAAACTAAATCATTAGACTTCATTATTTTAATTTATATATACTATTTAATCATTTTATAAATACCTAACTTGATATAATTCGACTGAGATACTGGAAAATTCATGCTTTCCATGCTCTTACATTCTTCACATTAAAAATATATATAAAATATATATATATAAATATAAAAATATAAATATAAAAAATAATTTCAAAAGACATTTGTTTTCTCAGAAATAGATTCTAATATTAAATTCAGACGATACAACCCTTATATAAGTTGTGATATTTAAATCGTGAAGTATCTTTGTATCATATTTATTTCATCTTTTGTATTCAAAAGTTGCAAGGCAGAAAAAATTAGAAAGATTAAGAAAATGTAAGTCACTTTAATAACAAATCTTTTAAAGTTTGGAAAGTTTAGTTGTATTTAGCGTGTTCAGGAAGAATTCCTCATGCAGGACAGAGCTGGCATGTGGTGTGTGTGTGGGTTTTTTACCTCTTGTGTGTCAAAAGAGAATTCTGCTTGTAGTAGAAGAAGATTTATGTATCTGTAGCCACATCTCTTCCTCCCTTGAGCCAATTTTTACAATATGATTCTTGTGCAATTTTGCAGTTTTATTCAAATGGTAACAGGCTGTGATCTGAAAATGTAAGTGTACATATGGCACACATGTGTGCTTCTATGGTGCCTACGCAGAGGATAATATGCAAGCTAGTTCAGCTGGTAACCTGTGCCTCCAAGTTTTTTTGTGTTCATACAAGAGTAGAATTATTTTCCGAAACTGTGGCGTCTTTCTGATGTGATGAAATGCTGGAGAGATAAAAATCTCAACGCAAATCAGCTGTGCAACTTACAAATATCTGTGGCATTCCTGTTTCTTCCAATTACTTTCATACTGTATGCAGCCAGTAATAAATTACAGGTGTGTTTGCTGCCAGCCCTGTTCCATCAGTCTGGGATCCAAAATTAAAACTGGGTGCTTCACAAGAAATCGCTGTTATTGAATCAGTTACAAAAAAAAAAAAAAGAAGAATGTTTAGAAATCTGAGCCAGACTAAAATCCAAATCGCTCTTTTATAGCTGCACAGACTTTGCAGAATTAAGGTGAGTGGAAAATAATAAAAATGTGTTCCTGTCACTAGCAGTAAAGAATTATAACTCTGAAATGGATTTCTTGCATGAGATAATTATATCCTAATCACAGCTGTGATTTTCAAAGCTGAGCCAATTTTAGAACATTCATCATTAAACACCTGGGTTTGTGTTTTGTGATAGTGTTTCTATGTTGTATTTTACATATTTGATGAACGCTGTAAGAGTGCCTCCCCATTCTTTTTATATATTGTTTAAACCAGCTGAATTTAATGCTTGAAAGATGATTAGTAGCCTAAAGGCATGAGGTTGCCCATACTGATCCAAATTACTTTTTATTGAAGCATTCCGTAGATGTGAATGGATTTATATCAGGCTCCATGTGCAATACATATATATACACACACATCCACAGATAAGAAGAAAGCATTAAGGAAGATTTCAGAGGGGTGAAACTTAAAAAGATTACTTGAGATCTGTAAAGTTTGTTGTGCCAAGATATCAGGCTTTATGAATTCAGAGAAATGGTTGCAAATGTGTTTACAAAAGGCTTGACACTGCTCTTTTCCTTGTGTGTGTTCTGTTGTGTCTGTGCCCATGAAGATGTGTTGTTCTAAAGGCTGATAAGGAAAAGTCCCATTTACATACTTCTAAATACCTACTCAGTTTAAGTGAATAATCTAGAATATGGAATGAGACTCACTGACTTGGCACTTGGGAAAAAAAGATACAGCAGTATTTATTATTTTTCTTCGTGGTCCAAGTTTGATTTTAAACATATTTAGGAAGAGATGAAAATGGTTTAATGCTGAAACGTGAAAATGCTTTGAAAAGCCAAAACCTAGATAACATCTTTGTCAATTATCTCAGTTTCTGTTTGGTAGTGGTAGTTAACACAACCTCTCTTCCTTTGCAAAGGACGTATTAACCTTCCATATTTGCAGACAAGAAACAGAGGTGGAGGCGGTAAAACTGATTTAATGAAAGTTCTAAAGAAAGCGTAAGGTAGAGATGGAATAAAATCGCCATATTTCAGTCTGACCTTGCTGTTGCAGCTACAAAAGCTCCATCTGTATGTAATACATATAGTGAGAATTATTTAAAGGGTGTAAGTCACAGTCTTAATAGCTGAAGGCAGTTCTGTAAGAGGTTCAGGTGACGCAGGACCATCCTGTAACAGTATGTAGTTCCTTGTCTAAGTCAGACCAAGGAATAGCTGTATAGCTATGGTGCCAGAGCTCCTTTGTCTTCCACTACATCTCAGGTAAAATACATAATAAGAGAACTCATGCAGTTGTTGACCTTTAAATGTATATTATAGTCTTTCATTTCATGGTTTTAAATAGCTATTTTCTTATTATAATTTAATACATGTTATGCCTACAAACCTGGAAAAATTGGCTTGTTCCGTCAATTTCAAAGGAACACAAAGTACACTCTGTATTCTGTTGTAAAAGTTTTATTAAACTTGATAGCATTTAAAATAGTCTTTGAGAATTGCTGACACAATGACTCTAGGTTCTTCTTGGCTTGTATATAGCCCTAGCAGCGCTTGCAATGAGAAGCTTATTTGCTGAACTAGTGATTATTACTGCAGTCACACCAGTCTCTGACCATAATGCCTTTTTAGGTCTCAGTGCATTAGATTCAAGAGAAGGGTAAAGATCATCTCGGGGAACAGTTTGCCCTGGGGGATTTCAAATGTGTAGATAAGAGCATTTAAACTGTTCTGCAGCTGTTGAATGACGGGCATATTTGGTAGGGAAGCCTGGAGTGGTGCTAGAATGGATGCATTTATATGAAAGACAAGTCAGGCTCATAGCTGTCAGCTAAACCCATCTGTAAAGCAAGGTGAATGGACCTTTGAATATCTTCTTGCATTAAAGCATATTGTAGAGATGAAATCCCTGGGAACACTGTAGAGGGATGGATCCTCATCCAGTAACCTAAAATGAGCTCAATTTTCAGAGTGAGGATTGCAAATGGCAATCCCTACGTGAATAGGGAAAGCTAGTTTTCAGGAATGGGTGCCATGTTTTAATAAACATTAATGTCAAAGCCAGAAAAATTTGGAATTTGCACGAGTTGTAACAGTGACTTTAACCTAAAAATATTCCTTCTTCTTTTCAATGACTTCTTGTACTTGCCTTGCTCTGTGCATTTTTGGGGCTGCAGGGATCCTCCTGGCATCTATAAGAGTTAATGTGACTGATCAAAAATTGTAATGCAGCTGGGTTTTATGTTAGATCTCAATGAATTCTGCTAATGCTGAGAAGGTAGAAGAAAGGAGTAAAATGCTGGTAGGCTCCTTTCTCAGAAATTATCCAGTAGTCGATTAGGGTTTAGGAATAACCCTTTTGAACTAAAGGGATGTCTAATCCAGACAATTTTTCACATTATTTGTACACTGATCTCTGTGGGTAAAAATAAGTACCTGCACTAAGAAAAAAAAAACAAACCAAAACCAAAACAGATCTCAAGAACTGCCGTTAAATTTCGTGGCATTTCTCTCAGGCTTTCCTAAACAAAGAATCAAATCTTTTAATACCTGCCATGATACAGATATATTACATTAAGAGGGCAGCGATGAAAGAGAAGGAGACATATTGATATCAATCTCTGAGGAATTTCTGAGGAATGGAAATACCACTGTGGGTGCATTTGACCAATCCTCTTTTAAGCAAATGGTTTTTAAATCTTGGTTATAATTGGTAGTTGGGCAATGTGGAATATAACTATGCATTAGAAAACTATGCTTATGATTGGCATTGTTTTTAAACCATCATTTTACCTTGGATCAGTGGGACCTAGGGCTCATAATGGAAATGCTTGAGATTTTGAGAGTCCTGCTGCAGTCCACCAAGCCCAAGTAGCATACTTCAATGATTGATGGAATTTTTGGGGTGAAGAGAAGAGTGGAAGATGGCTTTTAACTTATAGCCCTGTGGTAACCTATCTATGTGTGTTGATACACACCCAAGGGGTCTCTAAAAACCCTAAATTAATAAAGCTGTGCGAGGAGAGAAAAGCCTCGTAGCAACAAACCAGTCAAAGCGTTGTTGGGGGCAAGGGCGAGAAGGAAACCCCAAGAACTCATCTCTCTTTTGCTAAAAGACCACAGTAGCCAGCCAAATGGTCATGTATTCTGTGCATTCCTTTTATTTTTCATTTGTTTTCCTGGTTAGCGTACAACAAAGAACAGCAGTGATGGACAGAGCCACAAACCCACAATGACTATATACTACAAAAATACAGACAATGCTTACAGGAAAGTGACACAGCAGATTTAAATCGTGTGGTAACGTTAAAAATGTCTCTGTTTATTCTGGTTCCCTCACTTGTGGGAGTTAGAGGCATATGCTTTTCCCTTGGCATGAATCTGACAGAGCACTTAGTGCCTACTGAAGGCTAAGTCAAGTACAGCAGCAGGGCCAGCCCTGAGGCCTAAGCAGCAGACTTCATCATCCATCATCCCCTGACAGATGATTTTCTGGCTCTCTATTACATAGGGAGAAATTGTTTGCACGATGCACAGTAAAGATAGGCACAAGGAGAGACAATCTCCATCTGAAAATACTTTTGTTCTTATCCATTACCAAATTGTCATTGTTCTTAAGAGCATTCAATTAGCTTATTTAAGAAAAAAGATTAGGGAAACATTAAATTGAAGTGGCCACAAGAAATCAGAGCTTTGTAGTTTCCTTGGAGCACCCAAAGTTGGGTATTTTTGTAAAAATAAAGCAAACATAGAGGAAGGAAGAAATGAAAGTTACTTGTTAGTTTAGGGAAATAAATGCCTGTGCTTTTTATAAACTGGAAGGTTTGTTTTTTTTAATCCAAGTGCTGGTAGTTTGAGATTTGGAGGTATCCTATGTGAGAAGAGCATATTTGAATATTGACACTTTTATCTCTGCCACCCTCTGTTTGGGAAGGGAGGGGTTTACAGTGGTAACTGGGCTGAATGGGCTTTATGGAAGAGCATGAAAGGGTAGCATACCTAACACTGTATTTGAATTTATTTATGTCGGAACAAATATCAATACAGGGACACTCTTTGTAATCTTTGCCAGACTTCATAGTCCTGGCAGAAGAGACACTGACAGGACCCAAAGGCTGGAAACCGGCATAGGCAGATTAGAGGAGAGGCCAGTTTGCATCTGTGATCCATTGCTGGAGTGGTCCAGGGTGTGGCAACTCACTGAAAACATTCTTAGTTGAAACAGGGTAAAGATTTCTTTTTTTTTCAGGGACATGCTTATTCATACAAACTAGTTCAGGAGGTCTGAGAATAATGCAAAATTTGTTGAGTTTTCCTAGGCTCACAGTCTAAAGCTCTGTTAGCAATATATCTAATTTGTTATCATAATTTGTGAGCCCTCCGGAACAGGGATGTATTTCGGGAATATTTATATGTCTCTTTTTCTAACAGAAGAATAGCTTTCTATATTTTTTAACCACTTTTCCTCTTTTGGGGCTTCAGAGACCATTAGCACAAACTGTGTCGGCACTGTCAGAGCTTTGGTGTTATTTTGTCCTGGCAAAACTCTGAAAACTCGGTCAACATGCAGGCTTATTGACTATAGACATCACAAAAATGTTTGGATCTGACCCTTACTACCTCTGGATTAATTATTTCTTCACCTCACAGAGCAAAAATACTTAAAGAAGTGTTAAATGTTATTGAATTTTGATAAAGGAGGCATCTAAGGAGTCAAGGTTTATCTTGTAAACTCAATGTTCATTTAATATTTGACACCATGATGATTGCAGCGTTTTTGCACATTGAAGAAAAACATTTGTTTAATATTCTATCTTTTACATCATCTCTGGGTACTTATTTATGCAGCTAACCTGAACAAATGGGTACTTGCTGAAACGTGCTATTGACACTATAGCAAACGGAAGGGATTTTTTGGCATTTACTGAATGTCATAGTAAATTCAGATCAGATCCTTATTATTCGCTCTTCCTATCAAGGTCATCCAAACCACTAAAAAGTCATGAGCTGTGGAAGGAAATGCTGAGTTCTCATGTGGTCATTGCTAGAGGAATAATTTCCTTTAGTATCCATATGTTTGGCATATTTGCTTTGTTCTGTCTCTGGTAAAGTTGTGACATTGCTTTTTGGGGAGAGGAAGAGACAAAATAAGTCTTGAAGATGAAAGTTTTTGACTAACCTATTTGAAAACAAGGCAATTGAGCCTTTATTTGTTGTATTACCTTTCCAACTAGCATATAAAGTTCGTGAAAGGGCAACCTTAACCTGAAGTGATGTTTTCTAAGCCTCATCTAAAGTGCCAAGTAAATGCAACTAACAACTGCTAACCCAACCTCTGCTAAATATGGTGCGATGGTCCCATCCTGCAGCATGACATAACAAACACTACTGTGTTTTAGAGCAGTGTAAATAGACTCCTCCACCTGCCTGGTTTCAAATGTCTGGCGTTTACAGATGTCTTTTCTACTTTTATGTCTGCTAAACTCTGGTGCTCTAGCCACATATAAGCAAGGGTAAGGTGTATAATACCTACAGACCTCACTGAATTCCTTAGGTTTGTTTGTTTTTTAATAACATTGGATGTATTGAAGCCACATTAAGTATTTTTGCTGTGGTTGGAAGGAAGCATGAGTCTCAATTTGGCTGTGAACAGGATTCTTTTTGTACTGTCTTCTTTTTCTATTTGTCGTGTTATAGGTGCTATAGCTGATGTGATCTGAAATATCATTAGGGATACATATGTATTTGGTGCCTGGTGTCCACGTCTCTAACACAGCTAATTACTAGGTGGCCCATCCTCAATTACGTAGCCCTAACCTTATCCAAGTCAGCCTAGATTTGAGCATGAAATGGATAAGATGAGCCTAGAGGTGTCTCTTGGTCTAAGTTATTTTAAGATTTTGTGATTCTTTTTCCCTTAACTAGCAAGGTCTCGTAAAGGCAGGTTGGTCTGTCCATAGAAGCCCAGCAGCCTTGGGAGTGCTAATCCACCCATGTCACTTTTTGGCAGAAGCACAACCTCTGGTTCCCATTTTGCCTGCTTTTGTAGCTTTTTCTGGGTCTGGTATGGGATTCTGCCATGGTGCAGAGGATTGATCTTCTGGGTAGGTACTCGTTGCTTCTGTGGTTGAGTAATTGGCTCAATAAAAGAGATGACTAGTTGCTTTGAAGAAGCTTGCTGCGTGTCCTGGCATGTTAGGTGGGCATAATTATAATGTAGGTCTTACCACACTGCCTCGTGGTGTGCTTATTTGTGAAATCAGACCATTCCTGGCAGGAGTGGCCATCCAGAGAAAGAAAACAGAGAGAATAAGCTGAGCTGCAGACAGTACCCAAGTTAACATTTTGTACTTAGGTGTTCACATGTTGAGCATGTTGAAAAAGTGATTTAGAGACAGGTGCTCTGATGTTTGAACCCAGAGTTTAAACTGCCATATAAAGGAGAACCCCAAGACAGTTGTAGGAAGAGATTACAGTTTAAAGCAGGCTGATTGTCAGTAGTTAATCCCATCTGAGAAGCTTCTTATGCTGCCTTGCCCTGGCTTTCTGCAGCCTTAGATGTGATTGCAACTGATTTGAAATGTTTTAGAAAAAACCCTTTTTATAAATCACATTATTCTGTGATAGCTTCCAAGTAAAGGGCCTCATGCACAGGCACAGCCACGTATTCTTTCTAGAAAGTGGAAAGACTTGACAGCTAAGGCCCCAAAGATGTAAGGAGCTACTCCAGAGAGCAGATGGCCAGAAGGAACAGAGTGTTCTTGGCAGTAGTAGAAAGAGAGGTCTAAACCACCTCTGCTTTATATTTTGTTTTGCGTATTTGGGGGTAATTTTTATTTATTTTTTTTTAAAAGTATAAACCTGATAACATTACATGCTTGTGATGAAGCAAGAAAGTCTTGGTAGTCCAATACCTACCTGTGGTCACTGTGATGCAATTGGACTAATCTAATCTAAAATCTAGTGCTTAAATCTTGGGGGTGAAAAAACCTTCTAGATTAAAGGGGATGGGGATGGGATAGAGGTTTTCGTCAAGAAGGACCAGTTTCTTAACCAAAACCTCATTGTACTTGTGAAAGAATAATAACTTGATTAATTGTTACTACATTTGTGGGGAAAAAACAGCTATTCACAGATTGGTTTTGGGGTTTTTTTTACCCTCTCATCCTCTGTCCGTCTAATATGTTATGCTTTTTTATTCACTGGCAAAGATGAAAGTATCGTGCATGAAACACTCAACCAGTTTGGTTTAATTTTCCTAGGTTTCTGAGAAAAGAGCCAGAGATCAAACCTGGAACCCGTTGCTGCTGATCAAACCATAACAGAAAGGTAAGGAATTCTCTTTTCTCTTTCCTAGAGTTTGGTCTGTGTCCCTTCTGCTCCTCACTGTTGCTCACAATTCTGTTTCTGAAACTTTGCATGTCATCTCACAGACACATTTTCCTGGGCTTTGAATATCCATCCTTTCTTTTTTTTTTTTTTTTTTTTTTTTTGAAATGGTTCAACCAGCTTTTTTGACTGTCAGAAACTGGAGAAAGTTCTCTATGTAAAAGGCATATTGTCACCCATGTATTCAGTTACTGCTGCATGGAAGACTTGGGTTGAGGCCAGCAAGACCATTTATGCAAGAAGATCAGGGGTTCACATGTATTTTTTTACAACTTGGGAGCATTCAGACTGTGGTGTGATTCTGGGATTAGTGTCACGTTTTATACTACTTGTTCTACCACAGGGAGTTATACTAGGATGAGTGAAAATGGTCAGGCAATTCCAGCCCCAGATTTCCCTGCTTTGTCACTTTTTGCATTATAATTTTGGGTTTTTTTTCCACTTTTCTTTAATTTATCTTGGGCTGATTAGTACAGATATTCCTGAGGACAATTCACAACAGCTATTCATATTCATAAACCTATTCCTGTTTGTTCCAGCAATCTCAGCCAAGACCATCCCAGCACTGACATTTTTAAAATCCTTTTGTTTATGGGAAATTTTATGCACTGAGTTTTCCAAACACTCAACTGGGGAGTGATCACTGCAAACATCTGAGAATACTTTAGCTCTTCTAATTCTCTCATGATGTCTTACTAATATCCAAAGACAGAACAACTGCTTGTTTTATAAACTAGTCTGCCAGGTTTTTTCAAAAGTTGTTAGAGTCCCAAATTTTCTAAGCAGACATTTGTAACTTAAAAACATTTTGCTTTCTTCCCCTGTGGCTAAAGCTAATGTTTTCTTTTTGTGGCATGTGTCAGGACTAGCTTTTCCAAGCTTGTAGTATCTATTGCTGGAGGTTTTCAGTAGATAACTTAATCCAAGTCTTCTGCAAAGGAGAGTTTTTCGTTCTACTTCACTGTCTCTTTAAGTATAAATAGATATAAAATGATCACCAAACTTGGAATTCAAGTTTGTCTTTTAGTTCTGGCTAAAAAAAGAATTTTAGAGTTCAAATGTTCATTAAAATGCATACAGCACTTCCCCTGGGGACCATACCTGAAGTATTTGTAGATAAGAATTACTAATACACAATTTATAAAGCAATAAATCATATCCCAAATGAGAAGGAAACTCTGTGAAACTAAATGGTAAATAATAAATACTGATTAACAGGGACTCTGGAAAATCATAATTGGAAAAAATGGTAAACCCCGTGGTTTTAGTTGTTTTGCTCTTACTTATTGACTTAGGAACAGAGTTTGTTTTCTGCTGGTGCCTTGAGGGAAAGGTCTTTGTCACTTTAGACAGAAAAGTCAGTTTTTCAAAATGTTACCAACGTGTTCTGCCCTGTTCCTGTTCACCCATACTTAAGAAAAGAAAAAAAAAAAAAAGAATTTTTGGCAAACAGCAGATACAATAAAAGAGAAGCTTCTGTCTATTATTGGCAAATATTAGTAATAATTAGTTGCTAGATGCTGCAGGAAAATAGCAAACCATGGTATTCATTCCTTTCTTACTTCATGGTATGCTTGAAATGCATAAGAAAATGGGCAGGATTTTTGGTTCTACCAGTTTTGAAGCAAGTCTTTCAAACCTTGTCTGGCAAGGACTCTATTGAGTAAAACACAGATGTTTTGAATGTATGACACTGCCCACAGACTTAAAATCAAACACAGGTAAAAGTGCTTCTTGGAACTTTTAAGGGCCTCATTTTGATCAATGAATATATCCATGACTCTTAGCAGAGAGACTGCAGTGCAAGAATGATGCCAGTGTTTTCAATCACGGTGCCTCTGCTGAAACAGTGATTGCTATCTGACCTACCAAGAAAAAGGTGATGCAAGCCAGAGAGCTCAGAGAAGCCATTGTTCTGATGTTACAATATAGTGAAGTCGCTAGGATATAGAAACGCTAAATGATTGCAACCTCAAAGCAATTTGGTGGCTAATCAGACCCTGACTTGTATGGGCAACTACAGCCTCCTTTCAGCAAATAATTGAAGTATTTGGGGTGGTTTACAGACAGGGACTACAGTATGCAATGAACGTGTGTTCTTTGAAATTGAGTGTTGTGTCTAGTAAGGAGTTCTCTATTAGTTTAGAATCTGGCTGGACAATGAGCTGTATTAATAGTAAGGTCTGCCAGAGAGATGAGAGGGCAGAGCCAGGATGGTTTGTGGCACAGATGACTTAACTTTGCATTAGTTCCCTTCCAGCTGATTTTGCTTTTTAATTCTGTGGAGGTGTGTCCTTTGTACTGGCAGATGTAGGCAGTCAGATACTAAAATTGCCTTGTAGGTACATAGTTAAATCACCTGAGTTGAAGAAGGGGTCCCATGGAGTGGCATCAGACCTACTATGCATACACATCTGACTCTTAGACTCCTTTTCAAAATAGTTCTGACATCTTTTAGGTTTCTGGCTTCAGGTTATGCCTGGCAGGTGTGATCTCTGATTCCACAGCTGCAAACTCTTTCTAATCTTCTAACAGTTTAAAGAAACAATTAGTCATTTTACTCATTTAAACCAGGTGAAAGGTCTTGTTCTAGGGGAAGTAAATAGTTGCAGCCAAGTTTAGGCTTCTTTCCCCCTGTTTTCTGAGTTGCTTATAGGACTGCAGGTATGGAAAAGTTCTGGAACATTCAATGAACTGGTGAGTAATAAAGAGACATTTCTTGTGCTTCACAATATCTGTTTTGTTTCTTTACACATTTCTAGGTTAGAATATCATATGATTAAACAGTTAAAGGGAACTCTTTCTGGATGAAGGTGTAATTTCATATATTGAGATTTCTTGCATTTTTTCCCAGACAATCTTGTTCTGTCACTGTTAGAGACATTTGGTTGAGCAAGATTGGTATCTGATCTGGCACTTCCAATTCATCTTTGTACCTGTGTTGCACTGAGATCGAGGATTTAGGGGAAGAAAAAATGCTTGCTGCTTAGTGGATGTATTATCTCTATTGAAACTAGAAACAGTTCAGCAGCTTCACTCTGTTTTGTTTTGTAATTTATTGATGTAGGTTTCTAGTGTCATGCTGTCTTTTTAAGAAGTCTTTAAGAAAATGTAGATAATTGTGTTGATGTTTTAGATTCAATGAACTGTTTATCTTGCTTATAAGTGAAGAATTTTTATGTAATTATATTTTTATTAATACACACAGAATGGTTTGTAATATTGCTTCTGTCTTCCAAAAACCTAGTTGCCTAGAAAAGTAGAAGATCTGGGAATGCAAGGACAAAGCAATGAATTTATAGTTAGAGAGTCGGCTGATAAAACATAGTTCATGTTATCACTTGGGGAATACAAATGAATATTTGAAAAATATATTAAAAACCTAAAGTCTCATTGCTTTGCTTCTTTTGGCATATTTGTCAAGGGACATGGCTGGCTGTTAGGAAAGAAAATGGTTTCTGGTTTGAGAGCCTATTCAATAATCCCTTGGTTGATTTAAAATTTTCTCCAAAACCAGAACTTTCAACCTTGCCATGTATTTATATGCAAGTACAGGGGCAAATCTACCAGTGCTTACTCTCTAGTACCATTTTTATTTGGAGTTTTAATATTATTGTGTGTACATGCAGCCTTACTACTTACTGTAGCTCATGGTACTACTTAGGATCCAATGCTGAGTTGGTCATTTTATTTCTTTTCAATGTAAGCTGTTTTCATGGCTAAATGTGGATCTTTTCACATGGAAACAATTGTGTGCAGAAAATTGCTGGAGCAATTTTGGAGGCCATTTTTAATTTAAAAATTTGCCCATGCACAGTGTGCCCTTGTTCCTACCTGAAAAATGTATTTTAACAGTCAAGTGACAGAAGTTCTTTAAAAGTGGCTTTTTATAAGGGAAATGCTGATACAATCTTAGCTAGTGGCATAATAGTTTTACAAACAGTCCCTCCTGTGCATTTACACTGACTTTTAAAGTCTTTTACTTGTCCCCCAGCTGCAACTGGCTGGTTTTGATGGTTACTCTTTTTGCCATTGACTGTTCATGCATTGACAAGAAAATTCTTTGCTGTTTCCTCCTTTTTACAGTAGTTTTTCTTGAGAATTAAACCCCAAGCTAGTTATAGTGGTGAGGGACTATTTGAATCCTTTGGTCAAAATTGATCAAGTTACTTTAGATTTTCAGAACTTCCATAATTTAAAATTTCTTCTTTCACATTTAATACTTTTTCTCATCTAAATGGTGTTTCTGCCATATTCATTGATTTTTATGGTACACTGTGAATTGTTCCCAAGTCTTCTGTGGTGATTTACGCAATTTATCTCTTAATAAAATAGTACAAGAATATAGAAATTTCATGCTGCATGCTGTAAAATTTTCAAGTATTCACTTTTCTGTCAAAGATGTGGTGACATCCTAGAAAACAGTTTAAGCTGGTGTTTTACTGCTGTCGATTATAATGTTTCAGGAGATTTTTCAGTCAAGTCCCTAATTAAGCAAGGAAAGCTTCTTAGTATCTTTTAGAGTTATTTAATCTTAAATCAGAAATCAACTGAATTGTTTCCCAGACAGAGTAATCCTGCTCTTGAATTTAAATATGTATTTCCTTCTTGGCTGTGCAACAGATTCTCAAGTGCTTCATTTCTTACTAACTGCATGGTTAACCTTAACATATGCAGAGGAAATATTCAATTTTGCTGTAGTAATTAGTATGCACTTTAAGGAGGGGAGGGGAAGGGAAGAACCAGTGTGCATAGCAAGGGTTTGGTATTATCATAGATATTATGCATGTCTCGCAAAGAAGAGATCACAGATGTAAATAGACCCATTAGCAATATAGATTATTTGCGTTATTTCTGTGAAGTTCTAAAATTTAAATGGAGAAAGAATCAAAGGACAAAACAATGTCGAGGGAAGTTCAGGTAATGCAATGTGAAATCAGAAGTCAATGAAATGTCAATTGATTCATGATTTTAGGAACAATCTAGAAATCCCATAGCCTGTAAAACTCGTCACAAGATTTCACAGAAACAAGAAACAGTAGAAAAAGAATTAGATACTAAATAAGTCAGTAAACAGGGCTAAGAAATAGTAATTCCACAGAGTTCTATGGAAATAATTGTGCATGTGTATTTATTTATAAAACAACATGTGCCTGTCAAAAAATCCCAATGATGTATTACAGCTTGGGGGAGGAGTTGGGGGAACTTGGTGGAAAAGATGTCTTTCTGTTCATCAGTGATGTTGGTTTAGGAATTCTTCAGGAGGACAGAGATCACAAAATTATAGAATTTACTTTCAACCAGAAATAAACATATGTAGAAAGAGATAAGGATGTAAAATAATACTGGGATTTAGAAGGTATGTAAGATTATCTGTCCTGGAAAGGCAGTTTCAAACTGGTGAGGTGTGTAAAAAGATTTTCCTTGTATGCAAGTTTTTCTCCAGCTGCATAATGCATGGTTTGGTTTTTTTTTTTTTTCACCTCTCTCTGAAAGAGCCAGCAGTAGCCTTACTTTAAGGCTAGACAGAGAACCACTTATTTGACCCATAGGAACAATTTCTAATCTGCTGACTTCAAATTTACTAGAGTACGATCTACTGGCATCAGGAGAATTGTACTTCCATTGTTCAAGTGAAATACAGAGGGAGTTTTACAGGCAGCAGGGCTGGTGTGGTGTACTTCATCCTGTTGTGATTCTGGCTCTGGAAGCGAAGCACATGGGTCACATTCATGGGTCACGTGAAATTGTTCCTACAGGTTTGCTGGTTACTTAGAATCATAGAATCACCAGGTTGGAAGAGACCCATTGGGTCATCGAGTCCAACCATACTCTGGTAATAATTACCACCCTAGCTAAAGGTATTCCGTCTCCCCACCATTGTTCTTCAGGGTTTGGAGGTAACTTGAGTCATATACTGGGTTCAAAATCAGAAGTGTGATTCATTATGCAGTTATTTGTGCCTTAATAAAGCTATTAGTAAAGATCTCACTAAGAATCACTTACATTTGCATGGCCTTGTCTCTCCTTGACCTGAAAGCTCTGTATAGCAAGATGTCATGTTCCCTTCATCCAGTCGTCTGTGTAAGAAGTAGAAACACTTTATAAAAAGACACACAATTAATAAGTGCATATTTGTTTGTGTTTCAACATTATTTTCATTTCTGGGAATAGAGCAGCAGTTGAGTAATTTTTAACATCAGAGAATGTAGTCAATGAACATTTTGACTGACTGAGGATTTCTAGATTTTCTCTATGAAAAAGACAGTTGACATTCATTAGAGCTTAAAAAAATCAATAAAACTTCTTTTATTTTTTTTTCCACTTAGAAACCAAAAAGTTAATCTGAAGGATCTGGCATAGAAAAATGCCGATGCTGCTGAAAGCTCTACATTAAAAAGAAGTGAAAATGAATTGTTGGCTTTCTAATTTTACTTCAAGATTGTTGAATGCATCACTTTGCATTTACTGATGTATATTTAATATATAAACAATACACAGTGTACTTCATATTTCAGTACTGTGAAAGTTAATATTTTGATTTCACTTTCAAAGGAAGTGTAAAATGGCATTAAGTTGGTTTTTTTTCTCCTTGTGTTTATTTAGAGGAAGAAAACAGGAAAGAAAATGCTCAGTTTGTCGAAGGATTCAGATTCTAGATTATCAGCTCTGGCTGTATGAAAAGATGGTGTTTTATTCTTAGTAGATACATTGGAGGGTACTAGCTCAATTTTTATGATAAATTAAAGAAACAAAATGGTGCAATTTTCTATTTATTTCCCCTGACAATAGCATAACCATGATGACAGTGTGAGGGTCTGCTCTTATAAGCTGTATAGATCTTCCTGAGTACTGAGACAAAAGGAGGAAGAACTTTTAGATCCTTATGCTTCATGAAACTTGTTCAAATAGTTAGACTTGAAGCTTTCACTTTATCGGTGTCTACCATTTATCAGAGGAAGTTCTCTAAAAGAAGTGTTCTTCTGCCTGGTCCCTTTCATTGAGAAATGAGAAGAGCCAGGCAAGCCCCTACCTGTATTCAGAGAACTTCCAAGCAGGAGAGGAAACCTAGATTCTCCTGCTGTTGCACATGAGATCATCACTCCTGTGCTCTCATTTTCCTTCTCCGTTTGTATGTAACACCTACTGGTTCTTGCTTTCCATCTTTTCTTTTCTCTCACATTTCCGTGTGCTACTCAGTTAAAAAAGACTTGTCAGTTAATCTATGAAATGTGTGTGCTGTTCTCTCCTTCAAAGAAATTCTTTAAAAACCAAGCATATTTCAATTGTAGTGATTCCATACTTCTATTTCTCGGTATCATGAGTCATAGAAAGAATTATTTTAAGAAATGATACAGCAGTGAAAAAGGCAGAGCAACCTTAAGATGCATCAGGCTGGTATATCAAGAGGGCTCAGGCAAACATTAGCAACATGTACAAATACCTAATGGAGTAGTAGGGGAGATGGAAGCATGTTATTCTTGGTACCCCCTGGTAACAGGACAAAAAGCAATGGGTGCAAATTTAAGAAATACTATTTAAACAAAATTTTAAAAAGTTTTTTGGTTTTTTTTTTTAACTTAAGGCTGATTGAACACTGGAGTGGGTTGCCTAGGGAGGGTTGTGGAGCTTCAACTGGATCTGGTCCTAGGCAACCTGCTCTGGTTGACCCTGCTTAAGTGAGAATGGGAGCTGGATTAGATGACCTCCTGAGGTCCCTTCCCACCTCAACTGTTGTCTATGATCATTTGTGTAAAAAATAAGTGGAAGAAATTATAAAATTTCTGGAGCCGAGTGTATTTTTATATATTTCATAGGTACTGTTAAACTAAATTCAGTAGGACAGAAACCTGAGATTTAATCATTCCTAATAACTCTCTGCTTCCTAAGTGCATGGCAGCTTGAATAAGGTATGAATGGTCAATTTTATACTCTAGTGCCACTTGGACTTTTGCCATTGACTTCTGTGTGATCAAGGTTTCAGTGTAAATGACTTCAAGCGGAGAGCCACTGTTGTTCTTAGAGCTGCTGTTTTCTTCTCTTTCTGGACCAGTACTGTTTCACTTCTAAAAAGGAAAGGCTAAAATCTGTATACTATAGAATCTTATAGTGACATTTTTGTTTTATGCTTTGTAAAACAAAAAGAAATGTACATCTTCTAACAGGGATCGGGCAATAAGAAAAGAACTTGTGGCTTTTACATCAAGTTTTAAAAATAAATTTAGTCTCACGTTGTGCACTATAGAGGATTAAGTTTGTCTGAATTTAAATTTTCTGTACTGGTAACCCAGATCTCCAAAGCAGCAGACTTTCCCAGTGCAGATTTCCTCCTGTTTAAGTTACTTCACAAAATGAAAGCCTTGCTCTTCAGAATCCTAAAGAAAAATCATAAATATGTTGTTGTTCCAGCAAGGTAATTCTTCCCCAAATAGTAGAAACATAGACAAAGACAGCCAAGAGACACTTCCTTCATGTCTCCTTGAGGAAGTGTTTTAGCTTGGCATTTGCTTGTGAAGGAAACATTCACCTGCATCTGAATGATGAACCACAATGTGCTAGAATAGCTCTAGTCCTGGTTTATCATTTCAGAGATGTTTTCTTTCAAAAAAATTTTCTAATCATGTTGTTAAGGCAAGATTCACTGTTCTTCTTCATCAGCAGAACTATCTAAAAATGAACATCAAGATCTGTCCCAGAGAGACTTCTTCCTGGACATAGCTTTTTGTTCCCTGATGAGAGACAGAATCAGAGCTGTCCAAATAATAAAAAACAGATTCCTGAAGCGGTTTATGAGGCATGAGGGAATCAAATGTTATTTATTACTCATTGTAGGCTCTGATTATCTGTTGTGAATTTTCTTATGGCCACTGGTATATGTCAAAATGTTGTGAAAGTTTAATAAAAGTTTGAATGTGAAGTGCTCTTACATTATTTATTGTTCTACTCCATTTCTGTTTAAAAAGTAATAACAATGTGCTATCCAGTCAGACAGCTTAAAATGTATTCAGTAACTAATCACATGCCATTAATAGCAAAATTTGAAAATGGAATACAAACCAGTTCTCAGAACTACTTACAGACTGATTTTAATTGGCCTGATTAAGATCTGTGAATTCAAACACATTTACAGAAATTAAGAGATGCTTATGAAATGTTTGTAAGAGATTGCAATCAGTTTGGATTTGACTTATCCAAAAGTATTATGTAGCTAACTCTCACTAACCTACATTAACTGATCATCTCTCTTATAAAAATAATAATTTTTAAAAAAGTTTTATGTGCTTTCCTTGTCATTTTGTAAGGCTAACCACAACAGGATTTATTCAGAATCACTTGTCGGTCATTATAAAACAGCAGTGTCTTGTAAGGCATTAGGGTACAGACCAATTCTCATAATGTAAAATTAAGGTTTATATGTTGTCAAGATGGACAGTGGCTCCAAAATAGCATCGATAGTTCTACCAATGAGATGTTGTTTCTCTCTCTAGAAGATAACTGTGATTTTTGTGACAACAATCAAAGAGCGTTTCTGTGACCTCATTTGTGTTCGTTCCTTAAGAGGTGATTTAACTGCCATGGTTATTCAGTCTGAGTTACCTCCAGTGCATTCTGCAATTGCAGTAGTAAAAATGATAATGCTTTGAAATGAGGTGGGGTTTTGTTTGGGTTTGGTTTGGTTTTTTTTTCTTGGCTGTCAAAATATAGGAGCATGATTCTCCTTTACATGTTTGCTTAGGCTGCTACCACACAGCAGAAAGATAACAACTGGAGTATCAAGATTACTTCTCAGACTGTGCTATCATACTGAATTATGGGAAAGATGAGTTGAGAGGTAATGGAGTTGCAGATGAAAGTATTAGGTAATTTGTTGAGGATTTTATGGAGTGGCTGTTTCTCATGGAATGGAATAGCTTCCATCTTCTCTGGGCTTCTGAGGGGCTGCAATGCCCATGCTTTCTTCTGTCTGCATGTTCTTATTTTTTTAAAATAGTAAGAAAGGTCTTGTAAGAACAAAACAGCAAGATGAAGAAATATATAGGCAATATGTTGACAAATGTATGCAAAGTAATGTATACTGGAGGGAAGAAAAAATTCTATCACTGTACTTTGCACTCTGCTAAATTAACTGTGTCAACTTCGGCAAGGGATTCTGCTATCAAATTAGGCAACTCTGTGTTGACTTTTCCTCAATGTGAAGCTGCAGATAAAAAATTAAAGAGAATGGTGAAGTTGTAAGAAGAATAGGTGACAAATAACAGAGTAAAGCCATGGGTAATCCTATCTGGATTACTATGTGCAGGTACTGATCACGAAACTGAAAAGGGTGTTGGAAAAATGAGGGAAACAAAATGTTGAAGGACTGAAACCAGATGGAAAAGGTTGGCTAGTTTGCCTTGGAAAGAAGGGGTGACTGCTTAACCAGGGGGAGGGCTTGGCAGCTCTGCCTTACATATGCAGGATCCGAGCTGAGGTGTGTTACTGCCCTGTACAGAACTCGCACCAACTGTTAGGAGGAAAACGCTATGGTTTTAAATGCCATTCTCTATAGTTTTACGTCCCTCAAATTGACTACTTTTAGATTTAAGAGTCAGCTTTATTATTTTAACTAGTTTACAAGGAGACAATAAATGTGGCTGTATATTTTTGTCCAGCGCAGTTACTTTTCTTCCCCACTAAGTTTGCTCCTCTATAATGTTGGAGGCATGAAAAAAAAAGTTTATTGGAAGTTATTGTATTTGAAAAGGGCCTTAGCTATTCCCCAGAAAGAAGAAAAGCGAACAACGGGTCAATTTACAACCTGACCTGAAAACACAAAGTTGATAATCGGCCATCATTGCTTATTGTATCTATGATCTGATTTGTTGAAATGCTCAATAAATCCACTATTAGGAGAAAAAGTGCTTACATGCATTTTTTTTCTTTAAAAAAAAATTAAACAACAAAATAAAAGATTGATTGACAAGACATCAATAAAGCTTTGAGCATACACTGCTGACCTTTTTTTCTTTACACTGCAATCTGTGTTTATTAGAATTCAGCTCCTATAAATAGGTTTCTGTGGATAAAAAAGCAAGCAGCTTCTTAGGAGTTTTGTTCAATAAACTTCTGTGAAAATTCTAAAGACTTAATATATGGCTTTCAATTTAATTCATTCTGTCTTCCCTTCTTAAAAATAAGATATAAGTGAGGATGAAATAGGTTTAGCTGGTGGAGTGGTTTTTTAAAGCTATATTCTTAAAACTCACCTTTCCTTTTTTATGTCTGCTACAGCAGTTCATTCCGAACAGACAGGATATATATCATCTCACACCTGGTACTGTCGGCTATTTCTTCTCTTTAAATAAAAACATATTATGAATCTGTGCTGTGCTTGAGTGTTGTAAGCCACTCAGGTTAGTGACTTCAAAAGTAGCCTGGGATGAGGCTTTGGCAGCCACTAAAGAATACTGACCGAGTCCTTGGGCCCTATTTTCTATTTGAACTTCCCAAGAAGAAAATCTCTTCAGAGCCTTTCAAAACAGTAAAGGTGGCACAGCAGTGATGTCAAGTATTTTAATTTTATTGCAAGCCTAGTGCTATTCATGTATTAAGGGTTTTGTTCTTAAAGCCCTGCCTCCTGGAGTCCTATGAGAATCTTTCTTTCATTTTGTGTCGCTGAAGCAAAAGGGTATTGATGTTGCTCTCAGTGAGAAAGTGAAATAGAAACCTTAAGTTGAATGGGTCAAAAATTGAAGCCTGATGAGTAAGGTCTGTGGATGGAGACTCATAATTTGCTTGTCTCCTTGACATGTGGAAGCTGAGTGGAGACTTCCAGACCTGGCAGGTAAAGGATACCTCTGTTCTGATATCAGAGTAGGCGTGCGTTTTACGTGACCTGCTTCGTGGCGGAATAAAAGCCAGTGTTACCAAATTGTCTTAGAGTTTCCCTCTTCCTTGGTCCTTAATAATCAATTATTTTTTCTCTACCATTTTCTATTACCTTTTTCAAACACAGCAATTCTGGCTTAAGCATCTTTCCTTTGAGTGATGATAGTAAACTTTAATTTAGGCTATTTCTTCCCCTTCTCTCCCTGTATTGGTTGGGGTTTTGGTTTTGTCTTCTAGTTTTGGTATGGTGGTTGATCTTTTAAGAATCCCTCTCTGTTGTGTTTGACAGGAAAGTCCGTTTGCTGGATCCTGAGTGTTTTAGGGGTTCACAGAATGTGAAACAGGGAGACAAAAATGCTAGTATTTTTTTGTAACACAACAACTGAAAAGCATCTGCAGTGCACCTGAGGTAGTCCTATGTCACCTGAAAACACTCCCAAAGTGTTCAAGCTCATAGGTACCCGGACAGTTGGACACTTGCCACATGCCAGCATTAAAAATTAAAGGAGTTTTCTTCTTTTGGACTCTGAGTGGGAGATAGACTGACTATCTGTATTAATTTGTTCATATTATTTTTTAAATTCCTGTTGGTAATTCATTCTCTTCCTCTATTTCCCTCTCATCCAACCCGAGGCAGAAATACTGAACCGTCTTTAGATGCTTATAGTTGTTGGTTGAGATGGACTCATATGCACAGGGGGTGTTGTCCTAATTTTTCTCTGCTTGTACTAGAACTGGCAGCTACTGAGAAAATACATTGAACATTATTGTTTCTCTCAATTTTGACTGTGCTATGTCGTGATTAGGGTAAGGCTGCACACAAAGCAGGCAATACTACTCCTGTAAACCAAAAGTTGCAAAGGTATGTAGTACTCTGAAAAGATGATACAAAGCAGAGATTCTGTGTTTTGTAGTCTCCTAGATCGGCAGGTCTATAAAAGTGCCTTGCAGGGGGTTTTATCAAATGCAAGAATTCCTAATTTTTACTGCTGAAAGAAAGGAAGGAGGTGGTACAAAATATGAGGCTCTTTTAGAAATTCTGTACCTATACCTCACATCATTTCCACTTCTGCACAGTAGGTCCAAGATAGCCATGTTCCAGTCACATTTTATCTATTAAATACAGCACTTTAAAGAGACACACAAGCGTTACTTTCAGATACCAGAGGACTACAGAGAACTTTAATTCTGCTTATTCAGTAATAATTTATTTCACATGCTCTGATCATTAGTATTATTATTAATTACTGTGCCATTCAGCTGTGCTGACAAAAAAAAAAATATCTTTCTGATATAACTGAGCACATTAAAAATATTGGATTAAAGAATTAGCTCTGCCAGAGTTTTAATAGGGCAAAGTAAAATGGCTAATCAAAATCTGAGCACATACAAGGTGATCATTTACCTACTTCCACTGCACATTGTTTGAATAGTTTGTATTATGGATGTGAAATTGCCCTCAAGGAGGTTAGTTAAAGTAATAAAGGCTTCCCTTAGCCTCAGGAGCCACTCCCTTTGTGATATGACCTTTCTGTGACTTCTGAGCTCAAATCATTATGAAGAGAGACAAATGCTTATTTTAAGTCTTTTGGAAAGCTGTTCAGGCATTAGGTTTTACAGCAAGACCTTTTTTCTCTCCTTCTAATCTAGTTGCAATCTGGGTTGGGGGAGAGAAGAAACAAGCACAATGAGAGACCTTGAATTTGTTGTCTGTGCCTTATTTTGGGAATTTTTGTTAGTTTTGAGGATGGAGAGTATAGTTTAAAACTAGAATGAGGCAAATCTGTGCCATGATCTCAGTGCTTCAGAGCAGTGCAGGTAGAGTTTACTTGCCCCAGCCTTACTTCAAAATAAAGTTGAGTTGGTGGCCAGTGCCTGCCAGCTGCTTAAGGGCAATTCAGCAACTAGTAATGCTCAGGGTGGAGTGCAGGGGCATTCAGCATCCATAAAAGCCTCCTTAGGTGAGTAGCCCTTGGCTCTGGACTCACCATTGCCGCCCCGAAGGGCACAGGAGAAGTGAGGAGATGGACCCTTCTCTGAGAAATTCCTCAGCAAACATGGTGGATAGATGATTTTTCAAATGAGATATGAATTTCTTATGTTTAATTAAGGTTTAAGTTTAACAAGGAAACTTTCATAAGCTCTGAAAGTAGCTATAAGCTTAGAAGTCTGTTTAGCAGTAATGCAGAAGATATTTTTATACCCACCTGGAGCAGGTAGGTCACTCTGCCCGATAACCTTCTGTTATAGGGGATTGTTAATGGAAACCCAAATATTGCTGAACTACAACTGGAAATGGAAGGAGAATTGCTGTAAAACAACCACCTCATAAATATGCTCATTTCCTCATTCCAGTTTTGCAGTGATGGATGATTTTTTGAATACGTGTGTGCAGAATTACTCACTAGATAATTTCCGCAAGCTTCCTTGGTTGAAGTGGTTCAGGAGAAATACTTCCTGAGTGTTGGGGCAATGCTGGAGGGATGTGATAGGTCACCTGTGTGGTGCTTTCCACTTGATGTTCAGGCAAACAGAGCACTCATTCTTGTATTTTAAGGAGATGTACGGATGATGAGATTGATTATTTTAAAAGTTGTTGTCTCTAAGATTCAGTAAAAATTCACTATTTGTATGAAGAAGTGTTCTGAAGAAATCTTTCCTAGGATATTTGTTAAAAGTAAAGACAAAGTGCAGACAAACAATTTTTTCATCTGTGCAAATATTTATAGGAAATTGTATGTGTTCTAGATGTATACTTTGTTTGCCCTGCAGAATTTACCAGGGTGCACTTGGGATTATTTCACCCACTGAACTGTAATCTTAATGCAAAGTGTAGAACTAAGTATACCATTTCCATTTTAAAAGATTGCTTTTCTGCAAATTTTCTAATTTGTTTAATTAAACTTAGCACTTCATTCCACTTCATTAGATCTATTTAATTTTCATGCATCTAAGCAGTTTTTCAAGTACATAATTAAAAGAATAGTTTTATAAAATCGGTACTTTTTGTACATCAACATGCTCAAGAACAGGAACTATATGTGATAACAAAAGTATAAGCATAACTAATTGGTTGGAAATAGTCTAGTCCTGTTTAAAAAGAATCTTCCCTGAAGCTGGCCACCGTGTATTTTTAGAAAATATAAGATCTGTATGCTGTACTGAAACCTTGCAGGAGAAGAAAATGCAGCGATAACCTTGATACTAATTTTTTTCAGACAATAGGGAGGGGGTCTTGAGGAGAAGTGTTATATGATGTACAATTAAGAGTTCAGTTCGGCTACCATACAGAGGTGGATTTCATTAGGCCATGCTTTTGCAAATGAAATAGCTGGGATGTAGGAAAAAGTGACTTGCATATGGTCACTTAATAAACTGAAGTAGAGCTAACAGAGCTCCTAGCATTTTTCTTTGTCAGGCTTCCTCTGAGAGGAGACAAGACTGGTGATTCTCGTGTTGCCTGGTGGCTATAGCCTGTGGACGTCTGGCGAAGGAGATAATGCTTTAGAAATTGATCTTTGTGTGGAATGAGGATTAATTCCATTTGCATTTTCTTCTGGTAGGCTTATGTTATGACTGAAGGAAAGGAAATGCTATATACCTTGATCATCATCTTAGCAAAATAAAAAATGCTATGTGGATATGTAATACAGAAATTCATTCTGTAGCTACTTGAGAAATGGGCATCAAATATAGATAGAAAATATGAGGAAACAACGTCTGATCTGACAAGAGCCACATATAGCTGTCTTACACTAAAATGCCCACAGGATTTGTCTAATGAACACTAATATACAGTATACCAACAAGATGAATCTGTAATTTGGTTCACTGAACTCACACTAACTTCTGCGGTCTGATTTTCAATATATGCTTAGATGCAGGTATCATTTTGTATTCTAGAAGACAAACGATATTGACTACTGAGTAAATAGTTTGCTGGTGTATTTGGAAGATTTGTGTCTGCATGTGCTTACGTGTGTAAATGTTCGAGGGTGTTACTTAAAAGGAAATGTAATAAGTGGAAGCATACGTTCCTGATTTAGTCCCCTGCTATGGGAGAGAGCTGTCTCCCAGATCTCTTCTTCTAAATGCTTTACGGAAGCTGTGCCATGTATGGCACTAAACTGTGGCTTTAATATATCTTACAAATATGCTTTACTGTATGCGTTATAGAATATGCATTATGTGTTGCCATAAACATGAGGTGTTTTCAAGGAGACTAAAAACCCCTAAATCTTCCACAAGAGGAAGATGGGTGAGATTTGTTACAGAGCCGAGATCCACTTGAAAGTGTAGATGTCATTTTAGTACTATGCAACTTCAGAATGAAACCAAAGTAAATGAAACTTTCAAGTTCTTATCTGCTACAGGTAAATGTTAGCAAAGCTCTTGCAATGCGTAAGCATTATATTTTTAACGTAGTGTTTTAAACCTTTTTTTATGTCTTTATTTCTGGAAAAGTTTGTGGAAACTCAAGCTGTATCTGACAGTTCAGCTCTGACTGATGCAATTAAGCAAGGTTTTAATTAAATGAGATAATTTTTAATGCATTTTCATGCATTTTATGTAGAATATAAAGAACTATACATGGCTCAGTCTAAAGGCATTTGAGGTAAATGAGACTCTTTGGGCCTCAGGTCGAGCTCTATAAGTTTTTCCTGTAAAAGAGAGGATCCATAACACTAGAAAACCAATAGGATTTGTAGCTCTGTTAATAAAACTGTTAACCAAAGCTTCTGTTTTCTGAAATGTCAGCTTTAAGGATACTGGTAAAAGCTGCCAAGGTTAAAGGATCAGTTATTTACATGCTTTCTTCCTGGTCTTTCTCGATGCAGCCTTTCATTTGTGTGTATAAGGCTGCTAACTGTGTTAGGGAATGTCTTCTCCCTAGGCTAAGCCTTGCAGCAGTACCAAGTGTGCTGATAGCATTTAGTTGTTTGGTTCACCTGAATCTTGGCACTCGTGTGTTCTCCCTTGCAGGAAGCTGTGGCAGCTGCTGTGCAATGATCAGACAGATACAGTCTGAATGTGTTGATTTGGCAAGGGAACAAAGCATTTTTGTGAAGAAAGACTTGACAATAAGCAGTTTACATGTGGATCCATTTGACATAAAACCTGATCAGCATGAGAGGGGAAACCAAATAAATCTAACTTATGGTCGTATGGGTACATCTAGCCTGCTGTATGTGGCAAAACTTGGGCCTCAGCTTGTTCTGATGTCACCCATTGATGAGCCCTGTTGACCTACAGAAAGGAGGAGCAGCGTTTATCTCTTGTTTTGGCTTGTTTATCTTTAAAACTTAATGTTGAACTAAACTGATGGAGCAAGTATTCCAGTAACCAGGCTAACCTATCATCTTCATAAGCTTTTGCAGAGCCACTCTGGTGCTCCTGCAGCTCTATTTAGAAACTTAGTCCCTAGTTGCCTCTGCAGAGGAAGAGTATGCTCTTTGGACGACACTCTGAAAAGATCTGTGTGTTAAATATTTCAGACTTAAATAGGAATTAGCAGAGTTGTTCCATCTGAATGTGATTCATTTTGAGAGCTCCTCTGGCAATCGCTGTTAAAAGTCTTTGTATTAAATTTGCCATATTGCAGTCTCTGTTTCCATTCCTTGTTTGAATGGCAGTTCGTTCCACAGGCTTGGGGCAGGGGAACTAT
This sequence comes from Coccyzus lansbergi, assembly GCA_033558105.1. NCBI lineage: Eukaryota > Metazoa > Chordata > Aves > Cuculiformes > Coccyzidae > Coccyzus > Coccyzus lansbergi. Next base: position 2,086,834 of record JAUMJK010000426.1, on the reverse strand, counting down.
GATGGTATTCAATTAGCCAGGTAGCCTCTGAAGATTTGCTAATGTACGTATAAAATAGAAATCCACTCTTAAAACTTATCTGACATGCACATTCATTTCAAGAGCTAATGGTTATGTAATGTATGAAAGGCAGCCCCTGTGGTGGCATTCCAGGGATGAGGTCTGTCCCTTGTATACAAGAAACATTTTGCAGCAGTGAGTGAAGATTCAACTCCAAATTTCAAATTCCAAAGATGGGAAATAATATGTACCCAATGATTATTCATTGATGCTTTTTCTTCTTAGACAACATATATGTCTATATGAGGGGTACCGGGAGGTTGGACTCACTGACCTTCCAACCCAAACCATTCTATGATTCTGTAATTCTGTACAGTTGTGTTAGAGACAGGTATTCTATACGAGGAAAGATGCTTTCAGGATGTGTGACTTTCATTGTAGATAAAAGGAACTGACAAAGAAATAAAAGAACAAAATTAAAACTCCAGGAGAGAACAGAGTATGCAAGAGTCCCTTGTTAACAACAGACATCTGCCAACATACAGACAAGCTGTGAAGGGAGCTTGTTTTATCCTTAGGAAAGTTACATGGAAAATAGTCCTACCGTTGTTGATCTGTGTACACTCCAAACTGGAGAACTCCTTGTAGGAAAGTCTCCATCAGCTTTCACATAAAACAATCACACCAGTTTATTCATACTACAGTTTCTTTCTTTGATCATTTCTTTGTTTTGTGGTTATGGGTTTTTTTAATGAAAGTTACATTACAGTTCATCTCTTCTGTGTTTAATATGAAATGTTGATAAGAAGATTGTATGTGGAATCTTAATAGACTGTAAATTCTGCCAGTTTCTGGGACTAGACTGTTTTTATCTTGAGCTTCACACAACTGAAACACTGCAAGGCAAGAAAAAAAAAGAAAAATGTAATCTATATCTAATAGGTATTATATATTTCAAGCAAATTAGAACAAATTACTCACTAGAAGAGATCCTAATAAATTAAAATTTGTGTAAAGCATTCTGAACAAAGCAATTATACTATGCAACAGTAGAAATGCACAATTTGGGGCAACACTTAAATACTCGATTGTTGAGCAACGTTTTTCTGGTGTTTTAATAGTATTCTTATTGCTATTTAAGCTTTCAGGCAGATGATGTGTTTTACTCTAACAAAAACTAGGAAGCTGTTAGAGTGAACAGATGAATGTGGGTATGCAAAACATATGCTGCAAAATTCCAGGTTTGACCTGACTTTTTAAATAGACCTTGAGGTTTACAAACGCACACACACAAAACTAACAATGAAACACCCTCAAAGGATTTTTAATGTGTTATAAAGGACTCTATTAGTAATGCCAAGTTTTCTCTGTTTCGAAATGTTTGCAATGAGTTTTTATAGTCACTCTCTGATTTTGCCATCCTATGAAGAACGACACTAAAGGAAAGCTCATGGAGAACATTTTGATGCAGAAAGGAATGGCTTGGAAGTCTGTATAACCAGGGCTATTCAGACTTCTTATTGTTCATTCTCAGCAGGTTTTCAACTGAATGTTGTCAGGATCATTTTTACAATCCTTAATTTTAGTTGGAAGTTAATACACACATGCTCTGCCATACACGACACTCTCCGATTTCAACTCCATTGTTTCCTGACTCAGTCTCTGATGTTGCTGTTGAGGCTCTGACCTTGCATCCAGATAAACAAAGCTGGACAAAGACAAGCTTCAGAAGAAGTCAATTTAACTTTTTCCAAGCTTCATTTAGCCAAAGGTGCCATTTGCCAAGCTGTTAGGTGATGACATCTCTCATTTGGCACTGAGAAACTGAGGGAAGACTGTTACATACTGTGAAATGTGTGAACAAATAGTTTATCCTCAATGAAGGAAAACCATCTTGTAGCAGTGTTCTGGCATGCAAGTGGATCAGCTTTGCACCAGCTAAAACTAACAGTGAAAAACCCAAAGAAGCTATCTCAGAGTATGAAATAAGAACCAGAGATGGATGAGCCATTTCGGACAGTGACTTACTGCAGCAGTTAAAAAATAACACAGTGATGATTTATAGAGGAGGAGTTTGCAATGAGGTAAAACTTGAGCCAGTTTTTTTACAGCTTCAGAGAGTAAGAGTGAATTTGCTTTTAGTTATAGAGTGAATGTAAGTCTAGAAACTGTTTTTAATGTCTATGATTTGTCTTTTTATTAGATAATGTAATTTCAACAGAGGATGCATTTGTTGGTTTATAACATTTAATGATATCTGTGTTTTAATGGGGACTACTTATGTATTGAAGTTAACATCGTGAGACAGAGAAATATCAATATCATGTCTCAGGGTCTTGCATATTTCTTTGAAGAACCATACAGAGAACTAGTTTTCTCTGCGAAACAGCCATGCAGGTTAAATTGTGTCTTAAAATGTATTAGCCATGCTTGGGGTGATGAGCAAGGGAGCAGTGGAGTGGAGCTGACTTGAGGCATTTTTGACTTAGGAGGGTGGCCGGAGGCAGCCTGCCTCTGGCTGGCTGGGGGCAGCGTAATGTCCTGCGCTCCCTACACATACAAAAATTCTCACGTGCTTCTTCTGCACCTACAGCCAGGGTCTAGTGCCGCGTGCCTCCCTCCCTTAGCTGGACAGTGCTTTGTGTGCTGTTGGCTTTTTTTGCTCCTTTCACATCACATGCCCTAAGCAGTCATGGGGAATGTCATGTTTCCTTCACACTGCTTAGTAGATCAAAACAGGCAAATCTCTCAGTCTCTAGAACTTCACCCTCTGCATTATTCCACCAGCACAAAAGAGTCAGTGGATTGATCCCAAACATGTAGGACAATATTTGTTTAAAGAAGAGGGGAGTTATATTTCAGCATTTTTTTGACAATTATAGTAATCAAGCTAAATTATCCATAAACCAGAAAAAAGCATCAATTTTACATTTGGAGGAAAGTTTTTTGTTAAAAGATAGTTTTGTTTGGTATTTTATGCCTGGGATAGAACCACTTTAGCCACCCAGAAACCAGACTGTGGTTTGTTTTTCCTCTATTATTACTTGGCAGAGTTAACAGGGAAAAATATTAGAATCTGAGGCAATTCCAAAAGATGTTTTCTTGCCCTGACTCAGTAACTCTGCCTTCATGAATTCGTGCTGTCTCGTGGATTGTCACCCTGGTTATAGATCTCCTTTAACCACAAAAAGCCTTTTAAAATGGGGAATAAGCTCAAGTTGTAGAGCTGGAATCCAGTTTGGGTTAGCAGCGAGGTGGCAGGAGGCTTTGAAGGACCAGATGCTTTGCCATCCCCAAGTTGCTAGGGGAGCAGAAAGACAGGCAGCCTGTCCTTGGGGCTGTTTCTGTAGAACTGCTCCTTGAAGAGGACAAGCTTGCATCTCCTCGCAGCTCCTGACTCCCTCTTCAGGTTTGCTCCTGTTGTCGCACTGGAATTGTGCTTGTTCCCATGCATTTGAATCCAATAACGCGTGCACTGTGCAGAAATTAGATGTAGAAGCATCCATAGTATTGCAAATTTATCACTCTCCTTTCTTTTTGTGAGTGGCTAATGAGACTTGCACTTCATCCTTATTTTCCCTGAAGTTAATCATTGTGACAGTCATCTACAATGTCTGTTACCATCACAGTGTATTTTTGGAGATTTGGTTGCACAGCTTCCTTCGTAACTTATTTGCCTAAACTTTTGTTCAAAGAAATGAAGTATTTGTAGACCCATTATGGACAACAATATTCTTGAGAAAATGTTCTTTCTGCATACTTTGAGGAAAGTCAGAGGTTCAAAACTGAACTTGCAAACAGGAAAATTGACTGGTTGAACTCTTCCAATTTATTTTGCTGAAATTTGCTATTTTGAAATTTGAGTTCATCGCCTGTGCAAATAACAGTTTCAAGTTCCTTTTTCCAAGCATATTTTCAATGGCAGGATTTATTGCAAGGATTACATTGTGTTCATTTCACTTACAAAAAAAAAATAATTCCACTAAAATCCAAAAATAAACCCAAAGCAGCGTAAATTATTTTTGTAACATCTATCTTCAGTGCTGAATTAAAGAATGAAGTCTGGAATAATTCCTGCATTGAAAATTAAGACATCTAGGTTCATCCCTGGCTCCGCTGTTGTGTTTTGCTTAAGGAAATTGTATAATCTGTCTCAGCTTCAGTTTGTAAAACCAAGAAATGTATAAAAGTGTCGTGAGAAACTGGTGTTTCTTGTAAGAGATAAGTACAACGCAAGTTAAGAGCAGTACTTTTAACTGCTTATAGGGCTGTACTTAATGATGTGTCTATTTATGTATTGTGTGTGATTTATGTGATGCATTTAGCTTTTTCCTTCTTCATGCATCATTCTGATTTCTACAGTTGCATTCATGATTGTGTAAGCATCTGAAATACAATTAGAGAACAAAGTTCAGCCTGTGGATTATTAATGAATGACTGTAAATATTATTTAATGGGTAGTTCTTGCCTGTAAATGGTATGTTGTCTAAATTGTGTGGTAGTTTTTTCTGCTCATTGGTTAGATTAAAACCCAAGAGACTAATAATTACTGCCCAAACAACAACTTTCAGTTACTGAATCCTTTCTGAGATCTATACAGCCAGCTGAATACTTGTGAGCAATGCATTGCACAGTCTTTCAATGACAGCTCTTGCAAGTCTCGTGCTTAAAAGTGATTAATTGATTCTTTATTTGGCTGCCTTGCATATCAGATTTATTCTGTAGCGCTCGATATCTGAAAAGTGTGAACTTATTTTATAATAGTAAAGAGCAGCTCCAATTACTCAGAATTTTGTAGTGTACAAAGGCAACCAAGAAAGCATAAGGCCAAATATTTTAAAGGAGGGACACGTGGTAGCCTGCTCTGCTGTACCTGCTGGGTCTTGACTTCATTTGTTACTACTCGTGCTCTGCTTCCAGCACAATATCAGAAATGGTGTTCTCTTGCATGGTTTGAAACTACATGACGAAGATAGGGGGTTTTAATCACCTCGCTCTTATGCTATGTAATAGCTTATTCCAGGGGATGCTACACAGATGACTGTATCCAAGTTGTAGTTTTGGAGATTCTTAATAGGTTTTAATAGATGTCACATCTTAAACTTGCTGAAGTGTTTTTCTTATTGTTTTGGGTTTGATTCATACATTTTATTTTCATTTGCCTTTCCGCTACTTCTTCCCTAAACAAAGTCTCTTGATTATGTTTATAGTCTCCTTCTCCAAGGAGAGCTTATTGATGCCTTTTCTAGTCTCTAAATACCACTTCCCACCTGTTTTTGCTTTGCCTGGCTTTAGTTTATTAATTGAGTTTGCATATTGAGGTTCTCATGACTGTTAGCGTCACCACTGTACTGCATTTTGTCCCTGGAAATTCTGTCTACAAAGTGAGAAAGCAATTTCAAGGTGAACTTCTATGGTCCTTTTTCCTTGCCTTTATGAAAGATTTTAGGCATACAAAGTCTTAACTGAAGCTGGGATTTAGTCCAGTAACTTCAGGAATTTCACTTCAATAAAAATCTAAATGTTTGGCTTGGAGTGAGGTATATTTCTGTTACATTCTGTACAAAAATCACAACATGAACTTGGGGAGAGTTTGACACACCTCTTGACTCCGCTTGCATTCTCTGTGTTGTCTCTTGTCTTTTGTTGGTAAACTAAAAGAGAAGAGTTGGCATCAGGAAGTGCTCATCATTGTTCAATTAAAAAAAATTACTAGTTTTCATAGATTACACTAGTACCTATTCAGAAAAAAAAGATCTTTTTGCAGCCAAATATCAAAGAAGCTTTGGGTAGATGCAGGCAAATTGCTAAAATTTTCATTGGTAGAAATTTCTGAGAAGTTACAAAATGTTAAGATGTATAAATATTATATAGTGTACAGGATGTATCAACTTAATAAAGTATGTAGCTGCTCATTGAGGCATATCTAAGCTTCTCTTCCTCACAGCTTTACTGACCTTGTAAGAATTTTCTATGGCTTTAAAGTACAAAAAAAACCCAAAGCAGATCCATAATCTCCAGGGCTGTGAGTCAGTGTTGAGTCCAGTAGGTTTTACTCACTGTATGTTTCCTTCTCTAGGATAAGTGGAAGCATAAAATCTGTGCTCTCTTGCCTTGCTGGGCTGCTAGAAAAGGAATGTGGCCTGCCCATAGGTTCTGTGCTCTGGTCACTGCAGATGCTCAGCTCTTCTGTTTTGTTACCCCGGATACTTAGCAGAACACACCCTGCATTTGCTTTTAAAATTAGGAAAAAGCAAAAGCAGCATGGAGTAGGATTCAGAGCCCCTCTGGATAGACTACCCATACTCTAAGCCATTTGTCAAAGGGAAAGGGTTCTTTCTAGTAATGCTTTTAACCAAAAATTTGTTGGTGTGCTTTTCAAGATGTCTTGGAATGCTGGCGCAATAAGTTGACTGTACAAATCTAATTATCTCAGCTTTTTTTTTTTTTTGGCAATGCTACTACTTTGATTTGTTCTTGAAGCTCTTAAAGAACTGCATTGGAAAGAGATTACATGATTTATGTAACATTTATTTTCTTTTATTCTTTGTGATCTGCCTTGTTATAATCTATGAATTGTTTAAGTGCTTTTTTGCTTTGAACTAGCAAGAGAGTGGCAGCATCTCTTCTTGGGTTTGTTCTTTTTTCTAAATGAATGAAACCCATGACTATGGACCAGTTTGGTAACCTCCCGTCCTCACATGAAGGACACCTCTGTGGTGATCCTCTCCTTTAGAGGGTGAAAGAGTAGGTCTGCTTTTCTTGCCACCCTCCGCCTCACTAGAGAGAGCTGCAAGAGAGGATGAATGTCAGTTTTTACTGATGGTGTAAATGACAGAGTTTCTTGACACTAAACTATCAACTCTGATGTTATTTAATTGGGGAAAGAGTTCCAAAGGAGTGAGACAAAAGGTTGAGTCCAACCACAGGCGTGCATGCTCAGCTTGAGGAATGCTTTTTTTCCAGAGCTGTGGGTTTTTTTTCCTCTGAGTAGACATTCAAGATAATCTTGATTCTCAAATGATATTTCTTTTTCCTGTGGGAGAGTTTTCCTTTGGCTATTGAAAGCCAACATGCTTATGCCAGTTGCTAGAGATTACAAGAAAGTCTTGTGCAAGTTTGGAAAATCCACTGAAGAATTAGGTACTTTTTTTTTTTTAAGTGACCCTAGGAGCTATGGCTAACTTAACAAGATAGCTAAAAACAGTATTGAACTTTGTTTCTGAAGTTGTAGTGATGTTCCAAATCTGATGGTTTGGAGCCCTTTCTCAATGGTGAATGAATTGCTGTGCCAGATCACAATGTTCTAGAGCAAAACTTCAACTGCTCTTGCAATTACTTTCTGTTCTTGCAAGCAGATGACCTTAGTGTTTACTGAGGGGTTCAGCCATTAAACAAATCTTTTTTATTACCTTTTAATTGCCAAAATACTAAATATTTTCTGTCTGTAAACAAGGCTCAAATTGTTAATGAAGCAGCGAGTCCTGTCACTGGAATTACTGCAGGAATATTTCCTAGTATTTGTGACAACAACTATTTCAAGGAAAAATAAAATCCTGATCTCAAGTAGTTGACCACTTAAAATAGAACAGATGTATAAAGCATGTAACCTTGTACACCCTGTGTATATACATGCGTAAAGTATGCATTTTTATGTATAGGAGAGGTAGTATTAGAAGTCAGAATTCTTTTGCTGGTTTTGAACTTCAATTAGTTTTCTAGCCTAAGAGATGTTTTCTAGACCCGTTTTCACAATAGAGACCTTGTTTTCTGCCTTTAACTCGCATTGGAGGAAATGTTGATCTTTACTATGAAGGAAAGAGGGGATGGTGTTTGGATTTTCTTTTCCTTCCACGGTAATCAAGAGAAAGAAAAAGTTATTCAAATGTTAATTGAGCAATTAGTTCGTGTAAAGGGTCAGTAGCTGGGGTTAGTACTTAAAAGTATTCCTTCTCTTAACAAAATTAAATACAATGTGCAGTTAGCATTAAATAGTGTAATTTCTTGCCTCGAGTACTTTAGTTGAAGCATTTTCCCTATGATTTTGTGATACTGTAATGTAATATTAGCAGTCTCCAAATATTCAGCAGGGTTTGAAAGATGACAATGTAAACTTTCTTTACTCGCATTTCTGAGGTCTTGATTGTACCAAGTGCCAAGCCTCTGTCTCCTACTTAGGCAACATGAGTTGAGAGCACCTCAAACGTGTGCTTAGTGTGTCGAAGCATGCCTTGCTTATCGAGGGAAAAAAGAAAAAGACAATAATGCAGAAGGGCTAAGGTGGGATGTCAGCTATCTGCTAGATAGTTCATATAAATAAAAAGTTTACACTTTTCTCAGTGCTGACTGAACAGTGTGAAATTTCTTTGTATCTGGTTTGCAGGGTATCGAGGTGTTGCTACATTTACCTGTTTTAAAAAGAAAACACAAACATCCCTGATTGTTGTGACTCAGTTCAGGCCCATGTTAACAAAGTGTTGGGTAGTTCTTTCTAGAGACAGCTGAAGAAATATTTGTTAAGTGGTGGAGGGCGCTTCACAGCAACCTCGCAGAGTGCTGCTGGGAGGCACAGAGCAGCATGGAGGGACGGGGGTGCATAGGTAGCTCAATCAAACCCCTGGAGCTTTGGGCCAATTTCTGGAGCTTCAGAAGCTGAGCCCTCCATGCTGTGGATGAGGTAGCTCCCGTATACCCACCTTCCATACTGCATTCTGTAAAATAACAGAAGTCGCTAACACAAAAATCCCCAAACAAACCCAACAGTCATAGAATCACCAGGTTGGAAGAGACCCGCTGGATCATTGAGTCCAACCATTCCTATCAAACACTAAACCATGTCCCTCAGGACCTCACCACTAAATTTTCTGCTCCCTTGCACCTGTAATACAAGTTTTGATTTATAAGAATGTATTTTTGACTGAAAATGTTGCTGCCCTTTAAGATGTCCGAGAACACAAATTTGATCAAGAAACCCAAAATCTTCAATCCAAAATTCATTTGGGTTAAGCGAGACAGTGAATTTCTATATGTATGCATTATATTTAGTCTGTTATTCCACACAGCACTGGCCATCTTTGAACATATTCATAAAGAAACTAACTAATTTAATCTAACACACTGTGCTTTGCTGCAAATTTAGCATTATCCTGGATTTATTTCTTCTTTGTTTGTTTACAGAGAAATCTACCGCAGGTGCCAGAGCTCCATGATTTCCTTCAAAAGGTAAGAGTTACTTTGTTCAAAGATACCTGAATGATATTTGTCAGTTCAATATAAATCTGGTTGTAAAAAAAGGGTAACAATGATACATAAAAACAAAATTTAATGAAAAGAACTCACATTATGGGTGAATTTCATGAATCATGTAAAGGTGTGCATAAAAAATTGAATATGTACACTTTAGATCTCAGATCTGATAAATATTTCATTGGATTAAGAAATGCACTCTTGAAGCTTACCTGTATATAAAACATAAGAATGCATTATGGAGGTAAGTAAGGTGCTCTGTCAATTAACACTGGTGTATGTCTCTGTCACTAAAAAAAAAATAGATCTTTGAAATTATTAGTCTTAAGGTGGCTGTATCTGTAAAATTTTAAAATGGAAACCTTTGAATGAATGGAACTGCTGAGGTCACTAACTACTTGCATAAAATATATAAGATTGACGAGAAGTATAACTATGGGATCTACTAATACACTTAAAATACAACTTTAATGTTGTAAATTTTCATTGTACGCTTTGGGGGAGGCTTGATCACTGAAATCAGAGCTAAGATTACAACTGACTTCAGTGAAAGCAGAGTTAGTTCAATGCCTAATGGTTTTGACAGGCTTGCCATCAATCCCTGAATAAGCCCTCTGCTCCAAGTTTTAGAAAATCTCACTGTTTCATGCCTTTCTGGATCAGCCTCATGCTTGAGATGGCATACTGAGAATTTTGAGAAGGGCCTTGGACTGGACCGGGTCCTTCTGAATGTCTGCATCATGTTACCTATTCAGCTTTCTCTGTGTAGTGTTTCTGGATGTGGCTTCTTTGGTATGAAGTTGTTTTTGCTTTGGGTTTTCTGTAAAGTTGCACCTTCTGGGAGAGTTTAAGACTGTTGTTTTTCTTCAGTCGCACAGAAGAGTGTATGGATGGGAAGTATCAATAACATATTGAGTGTTTCTATGGAATGGATTTGAAAAGCCTCAGCACCAATAATCAGATTTTATAGAGAGTGCATTAATAGATGGATAGTTCTTTTGTGGTATGTGATATGCATGTGTGCGAAAGTGCTAGCAATTCAATATAATGGCAGGGAAATGACTCTTCAATAAAATAAAAGAAAATTTACATCTGAGCAAACTGAATGATAAACTGACAGTGAGTTATCAGCATATAGGGCGAACTCCTCTGCAATAGTTCTTCAGGAACAATGAGAAAGAGTCAAGAATGGAACTGTTTTCTGTAATTTCAGAAAGAGAATAGTTTTGCTTGTTTTGAAATAGATGTTCCTGTTCACTTTTCTTTCATCTGTCTGCTTATTCTTTTTTGTGGTTCTATTCTTTTGGGTTCAAGCGGCCTTCAGGTATTGAGGGATAAGCATTTTCAGTGACAGAATCATCTAATAACGCAGGCAACATATGCCTTCTAAAGAATAGGTACCTGTTTCTAAGAAAATCTTGCTGCTGTAGGTAGAGTTTTGAACAGTGGAGCTCTGTATGTATGTGACACTGCTACAAAGTTCTGCAAGTATAATTAATATCAGAATTTGGCTCATGCATTCTGTGAAGACTTTGTGGCTGTGTTTTGCATGGAAAATTTGTATGTGGTTGTTGTGGTTTTATACTGATGTGACTAAGATCAGAACCTACTTAAAGAATCAAAAATCTTGAATTGCGTTGTGATTATTAAGGTGTAATGCATGCAGATCCTTCTCCAGCTTTCATTCCAGGGCAAGCTTATTTTGTGTATCTGTTACCAGTTCATAATGTAGCAGATGTTGCATGTTTTCTGTGCTTTTTCTTGCTGCTGAACAGAGCTGTTTCCTCCCCCCAATTCCAAATAAAAATGCTCTCTCTCAAAAAAAAAAAAAAAGTGAATCTAGTTTTCTTACTCACTTTGTAACATCCAGTATTGTTGAGTGTTCTGAGTTTTGAAGATGAAAGAAACGGGCCATAAGTTATGGAGCTAGAGGACAATATAAACAAAATGACCTTTGGTATCATGCTTGCCATATTCTGATGAATAAATTGAGTTCATGTTTAACATTCAGATAATACTCCTGGCAGAGAAAAACATTGCCACATTAAATGTTCAGATCAGAAATATTCAATGCAGACTAAATTAAGTTGGATCTTAGGACAGCAAACTTAAAATGAGTAACATGTGGCAATATTTGATTTAACAAAGAAATGTTTCTTTTTTCTTTTCTTTTTTTTACTGTAAGTTTAACAGTATAAAGATACACATGCCACAATGGAGTGCCAGGAACATTAACTGCTTTTGATCTCTCTCCTCAGATATTAACGTCTCCCCCCAAATACACCCCTTGTTTGGCGTCTTAAGAGCTCATACCAATAAAGATGCAGAGAACAGCAGTCTTTGCTTCTGTTTCTTCAGCTTGTTTTCTTAGTGTTGCATGATCTATGCCCTGGAGAGGTCAATTTTAATCAGCCCCCAGGCACTGCTTAACATTTAGGGCCAAATTTTCAAAGAAGACCTCGGTTGGATTTTGATTAGTGAGCGTACGATGGTTTCTTGGACTGCTGAGGCTCCCAAGCACATGTATGTTTTTGCCTGCCAAAGTACAGTACTAAACTCTTTGAAGTGAAGACGCGGTCGTCCATGCTACTGACATGTGTGTCCTTTGTTTGCAAATTGGATAGTTGCACATCTGTGTGTATCCGCCAGTGATTGCAGTTGTACTTCGGCACCTGTATTTGATTGTGGGAATGAAAGGGTAGGTTTGGAACTGGTATTTATTTTTGGAAATGCAGTACCAGTTTTCCGTGAGATTAGTAGGATTTTCAGTCATTACCAGCTTGCCATTTCTGCAATTTGATCTTCTGGGAAGTATTCTACTCTGCAGAAATCTTAGTTTTGCTGGTATTCAGAGTAAAATGCAACTGTATTGCTAGTATTTAAATAAAAGGTTTCTTGGCTTCATAGGAGCATCGAGTTCACAGGGAAGATGCATAAATCTAGTCATCCTTGAAAAAGACCATTAGTCATTCAGGCTTAAGCAGCGTTTAAGGGAGCAGGAACTTCATGCACAAAAGCCCCTTTAGATGTCCGTGATGATTTCTCACTTTTATAATTCCAGTAGGAATGCCAAGCATAAGCGTAGAAGAATGCCTTTTGCAAGCCACAAATGCTGTTGCTAACACAGGGAACTGTGTCCAAAATAGTAATGATTTACTTAAGTATTCCAGAGCAGCAATATCCAGTACTTTGATGCCACTTACAAGTACTTCACTGAAATGGGGTACTGCTAAAATATATCCCCAGTTATTATTTATGCATGTGGCTATATTCTGAAAGATTCAAAATATTTTAATCAAGCTCAGGTCTCCGTATCTCATTTGCAGAAGAGGAATTCCTGCCTGCCTGAAGGATTATTTTAGTTACGTGCATTGGTGTTAGACTAATAAAGTCAGTGCTGGCTCAAAATTGAAGAGAGGGGTTTTCCATGTTGTCTTGATTGTGTCAAAATTATGTTGTTGTGACCAGCTCAGGTGTAGATTGTTTTTGGTTTTGTTTTTTTTTTGTGGTTTGAGAAACCCCTTTGTAGCTCTCTATGCAAAACCCCCAGAAACCCCACTTGGGAAATACATTAGCATCTGGGGCATCTTTCATAGAATCATAGAATCACCAGGTTGGAAGAGACCCACTGGATCATCAAGTCCATACATTCCTATCAAATGCCTATCTTTGATGAAACAAAGAATGTCTTAGGTGCAGAATTTTCAGTGGGAGCAGCAGGACCCCTTTTTTTTTCCATGGACCTTTCATCTGCTTGCAGTGTGCACTGAGGGTTGCAGTTCTGCCCCACATGCCAGGAGCAACAGTTGGAACGTAGCCTTTTGGCTTCAGTGTGAGCAGAAACAGGCCTGCGATGATTTAAAAAATGGGCAGGTTGGAAGGGAGCAATCAACTAGTAAAAGTTCATAACCGTGCAATTATGGCATAGTGACTGTGCAAGCTGAAATTCATTGGCCGTTTGAGGCTCTCCAAGACACATGCAGCTTGAGAATTTCTGTATTTATTTTTAATTTATTTCAGTCTTACTGGAGGTTTGACTTTTGGTGTGCCTAGCATAGGGCTTCAAAGAGCACACAGCCGGTGACTTTGAGTTACCTTAGTCTTCCTCTGTATGTGTTCACATATGTGTGTACAAATTCTCTCATAGCCTGTAGGATGTGCACTTTAACTTTCTAAGTTAAAGAAAAATATTATTTGTTTGAAAAAACAGTGTGTTTGCATGTAAAAATATGGAACACAATTATCATGAGATAAGTAAATGTGTAGCCATGAACATCACAGCCGCCAGCTGATCTCGATGCCTCAGCTTATTCTGGACATTTTTAGGAGCTGAAAATAGGATGTAAAGAACTTTTAGTTTTGGGAATGGCAGTAGTAGCATCCTCACTCATGGCCCAGCCTCACAGTATCTTTGTAAAGCGAAGTTAGCTTTGGAAATTGTCTGATGGTTGGCAATAGAAAGGAATTTAGGAACAGAGAAAAATAATTAGAATTCTAATAACTAGCAGGAAAAGGTGTTTGTCATAATTGCATAGCTTTTTCACATTTGTCTTGTATGAGAGGCTCTAAAACGCTACACTGCACACTGTGCTTCTTTTAAACTTTCTCAAACTATGCCGAGACCTCGGATGATCTTTCAGGCGCAGGAAAACCATTGAGATCTTGACAGGACGGTTTGTTGTAAAAACCAGAAAGTGAAACAGAAAAAAAAAAAGCCTTCAGTGTACCTTATTGACCTTTGTTTGGGATCATATTATTTTCTGTCAGTTTTAACTGCTGCTTATCCTTTGCAGCATCCTGCACTGTGCCTGAGCAGTAGCAGGAGAATCAAAGGGAGCAGCTAATAGGTGCTGCCTTACAGAGCTTCAGCCGGGCACCACGCTGTTCACACCGCGCCCGCCTGATTGAATACCTGAGTACCTGTCATTTGGCTTTACTGTTACACTCGCATTCGTAGAAAGAGAATAGAAAGGCTGAAACACTTCTGTCATGTTGTTGATGTTCAGCACCAAAACACAGCTCAGCCACAACAAAACCCATACTGCTAATGAATAATGCCTACTGTACAACAGAAGGAAATTGTGTTTATTTTATAGGCCTTAAAGTTATTCTGTCTACGTGGTATGAAACACCCCAAATTCTCAGCACATTTTTTTCTTTTAATTGTCATTTGTGGTGACTCTCAAGTTCTAGCTTTGGTACCAAAGTAAGCAGGCGGCATTCTTTCACTCAGGCATTTGGGATATGTACTGTAGGAAACAGCTCTTCTGATAGAGAAGGTAATGAAAGGTCTCCCAACACTGAAACAAAAATGTGTTACTAGAAACAATGACAGCTTGTCAGAGTGAAAAGTAGGATAACTTTTGGAGATGTGAAAGAGCAAACGCCATGTGAATTGAAATATGTACGACTTGCCCTGACTTAGTGCTAGAAATGTACTTGGTGACTTGTTTTTTTGTTTTGCTGCTCTTGTTCACCATTATAAAGCTGCATTGGATGGCCCTGGGGATTTTGTGAGAAATTCAGGCAAGTGCAGATTGGATTCTGTCATGGAAAGCCCTTCCCAATACCAGAAGCTCTGACCTTGGAGAACATTTTTAAACTTTGATAGAGCAGGATGGATCCCATCAGCTGTGAATCTTTAGCAGAGGTGTCTCTTCTCCTGTCCTCGCTCTGTTCATCAGGAACAGAAAAAGGCACTTCTATGTTTATTAGCTACTAAGCTTTGTATGATTGTATTGTGATGTCAAATAAGATACTTTAATGTTAAGATAGTCAAGTAGGTTGCTTCATTATTTCTTTGCAAAGGTATATGTAAACAAAACAATGAACTTCATTGTAAATGTCAATCAATTTCAGTTGTTGTACTCTCAGCATCCTCCTCTTGAGAAAATGTAATTATTAAGTTATTGAAAAAAATCAATAAGTATTGTGAATGGAAATATCTCTTGTAATACTACTTTGACTACTCCTCTGTTCTTGAAATGCAGATCACCTACGAAGCAAAACTCTTTTAGCATTTGACGTTGCTGAAACAATCTGATTTCTGTCTCTGTATTAGCTTGAAGAGTGACAGAATGCAGCAAATTAAATTTGGAAGTGCTGTATAATATCTGTGTTCTGGTTTCACCACACTGCTATCTGTTTCGATTGATTTCACCATTGTGTTAGCAAAACCTTTATGTTCCTTCTTGTAAAAGAACTATAGTGCTTTAAGATAATTGTAAAAAAATGTTGTACTGAGAAAGTTCCTGAACTTTTTTTCCAGTGGCCCAAATGAACACTCTGTCAGATTTTCAAGTGTGCTTTTTCAGCAACAGTAACACTAAATGCAAAACTGTGGGTATGGTGGACTCTTTCTCTGAAATTTCCCGTTAGTGTTCTCACTAGCTCTGACCATCCTCTTGCTGAACAGGGTCAAAAAAGACCAGAAACAGGGCATGTGCTGTCTCTTATGTAGTCCAGAATACACATGGTGTTGCAGGCCTTGACATCTTAAGCATTTCTCTGTCTGGAGCCCTTCTTCTGTTGATGAAGGATTTGATTCTATATTCTTTCCCTCTTTCTGCTAACAGGAACCATCCCCATGCTGAGCCCACTAAATGGATGGAGGTTGAGTTTGGGGAAGGTTTCCTAGATGCTGGTTTTGGTAAAGGTCTTTTTGCCTAATCTGCCAAGCCCCACAGCTTCAGATCAGCCCTGAAGCTCTGTAACAGGTGATCTGCTAAGCCCGAAGCCATTGTAGTAAAGCTGTCAAAACGTACAGCAAATTTGGACTCCCTACAAGCAGAATTTGAGAGCTGTCATCACACTGAAACCTTTGGTTCTCCAAGTCACATTCTATAATGTACAGTTCAATGAACAACATGTTAATGTTCTGTTTTCTAAATGTTGTTTTGACATTTAAATGTTCAAAACCATCTTGAGTTAATTAAATGTAGAAGCTTTAAGTGAATGGATTATGCTGACAACTCATCATCTAATTACCAATAATTAGGAGTAAAACAACATTAGCTAATAGAAATAATAAATAATTGTGATAGGGAAGAAAATTCCAATGTGCTGCCCGGCAGTGTGGCCATATTTTCCCAAGCAGAATTCATACACGGAAGCTCTGAATATAGTTATTTAGTTACACGCTGTACATGTACAGGCATTTCTCACTGAATGTTTTAAGTTAATAAGAGCTGGTTGGAGAACAGACAATATGAAATAATATTTCAGGCTGATGAATTCCAGAAGCTGGGGCATGCTGTTGGCACAAAATAATTTAGACAAAATAGATGAACAAGGGGTCTGAAGAGTCAGAAAGATATTTTTGTGTCATCTATTCATCTTGTCAACACCATTAAGAGAGGGAGAAAACCAAAGCAACTCGGAAGTCAGTTTGGTTTGATTTTTATCTGTGTTTTCTGCCAGTTGTTAGCTTGGCAGGTTTCAAACTTGGAGAAATCAAGTGTAGGTAAGATGAAATTTTTCAGTGTTTTTCAGGACAGTTGTGGAGAGGATGGTTTTGGTCATCGTACCTGAATGTTTATCACCAGGAGCAGTTTCATTTTCTGATGGAAACGTTAAGTGAAAAGTATCTGTTTCTTGATGACCTAGAAAATAATGTAGTTGAAACCTAGTTTTCTTTTTTTGTTTATAAAGCTTGGAAAACTTTTAATTTCTGTGCTTTCTTCAGATCTGTAGTTAGAAAAGCATTTGTCTTACCTCAGGCTAATGAGGCATAGACTCGTTGCAGGAGTAAGTTCTTTACCACAAGCATCATTAGTTGCTGCCAATCTTTTTTATTTGTGGTACTTAATCCATTTTTAAGAAATGAATTATTTATCCATGTCTTAGGTGAGGGAGGAACTCATCCCTCTGTGTTTATTATGACTATATATGTAATTTATTTATGCATATGTTATTTAGGGTGCTTTGGAATAATAAACATTGAAACAAGTAATAGGTTTTTCAAGCTGGTAACACATCAGTTGTGTTTGTTCATTTTGATGTGTGCTTAATGTGCATGTATTTACCATAATTACTTACACAAAGAAAATGAGGAAGATAAATATAAATACAAATTACAAGCCAGTACTTTAGTTGTGGCTAATGCCTTGCTTGGGACTACACCTAGAAAAACATAAGATTTTTTTCAGGAAAGTGTACAGATAAAAGTGACAGCAGCGTAGGTGTGAACATGGATAATGAGGGTGTAAAAGTATGTAAGGAAGGTGTGTATTTAATAGGCCTGCTGGACTGAGAAACAGACCACAAAGAACCTCCAGGAGAATTATCGGCGAAGGAAAATAAGGAAATTAATAGAGATTTTTGTTTTTTTTGTTATTATTATTATTATAGCTGATTTTTAGTAAAGAATCTAAATTTGTGATCACCTTTGTTATGGTTCCATAATTATTCCGGTATTTTTGTTCTTACAAAAAAAGGAAAATGATTATTATAAGGTGTTCTGGTTGAAAGATTTGAAGACAGCCTTTCATAATCATGTTTTTATTTCCTTTACAACTTCTCATTTTCCAAGATCAATTTTTACTTCAAGAACTGATCCATAGATACCACCATGAATATTTATATTTAGAGAATGAAGCGGGAGCATTTGTAAATCCATACCCTCTTAATTAACGCCAGTCTTCAAGGTTGTGTTTCCCAGTGATTGATAATAAAAAGGTTTCAGTGTGGCATGGTATCCTTTGCAGCATGAATCATACAAGACCATAAAATTGTTAGCTACATCATTATGGCTGAGAGTATTGTACTAAACGAGCAGATGCCAGAAAACGAAATGAATGTTTTATGTGTTCTCTCAGCTAGATTCACATACTGTGGAAAACGTACCTCTCTGAACAAATCATATCCCTAAATGTGTTTTTAAAGTTTGCATAATTAATTTGAGTTCACTTTTTACTGATTGAGCACAATGAATTTAATTCCATATGTCTTTATTTTATGTGCTGACTGGTAGAGAGCTTGATTTGGCAGTCGCTTTAACAGAGATAGAAACGTGCATGTTTTGCTGATAGCACTACCATTATTTACACATATAAAGATCTACTTAAGTGCTGATTAGGCAAGAAATTTTACAGACCAGCTATAATAAGATTTTTTTTTTAAAAAAAAATGGGTAGGCTTTCAACTATATTGATTTTGTTTTTAAAACAACTCAGCTTTTTTTTTTTTCTGGAGGGGAGAGGGGTGTGAATGGGCACCCAGAAACCTTTGGTTACAAAAGCTGCAGTTGTATCTCACAGGAACTGGTATTTCATTACTCTAAGGTCTCGTACTCCTTTAGTGACCAGACCTCCTGCTCAGATGTTTTGCTTGATGCTCTATTGGTTTTTCTCTCTAGACATGGAACCCTGTTGCAACATGGGACATGTAGTCCAGGTAGAAAGTTTTGTTTACAACAAAAGAGCGTATAGGTAGTCCAAAACAAGATATTCTATTAATTGGGTCACTTCCGAAGCACCAAGAACAGACACAATACTTTCTGGATCACCTTTCTTGGAGTCTGATCTAACCTTTGGGATCTGTACAATACAAGCAGGAATGATCTTACTAAGATAAATGAACAAACGGATGACCCCTGAGAATCCTTTTCCCCCGATGCTAGTGGCAAATCAGAGTAAAATCACTGCTGCAGATATTTTTTACAACTGTATCCTTACAAAAGGCACAGCTTTGCTGATGTCACATGGTTGTAGCATTACATGCCTATTTCTCCTGCTGTGTCTTTTCTTAGTTTCAGTGAGCATATAGGATCTTTGGCCATAAAATACTGAGAACTGGACTAATCACCTGTTTTGACAATTAGGTGATTTTTTTTCTTAGTATGCTGAAACAGATGAAAACATGTGTAAGTGTTTTTCTAGACTTTGAAACACTGTAGAGGTACACCTAGGTCAGCAGATCCAAGACTGTTTGGATTAGTCTGCAGTATTGTCAGTTCTGTAGTTCCAGTCTTTAAAAAATTCCAGCACGAGAAACTTGAAATCTTCACAGCCTCAAGGGATTTGCACTTCTTTTTCTAGTGATGTGGAGGGTCTAAATGTACTAGAGCTGAATCCTGGAGGCAGGATGAGATGAATCCACCCTGTATCATGAGTTACACAGTAGAAAACCAATAATCTTTCCTTGGAATTAATTCTATGCCCTGTATGCTGAGCTGAAAATATTTCTGGTGTTGACAGTTCAATATCATCTTCTGTCCCCTTTATATTTGGAGCAATAAGGCTCCTGATGGACAATATTCCATTTTATCAGCATTGGAAGAAAAAAATGAAAATCCTTCAACCTTTCTGCATAGTTATGATGCATTTTGCAAGGGAACAAAGACCAAAATAAAACTCCACAGAAAATTGAACATATGGAGAAGGAAGGGGCAACTGTGTTTAGGTAAACTGATTTTGATTTTACTCTAATCTACCTTGTTTTGCCCATAAGTCAATATGGTTGCTGTGTCAAATATTGCTATAAGTATTTCCTCTGAGTGTATGGAAACAGATGTTACAAAAATCCCTCAGACCTGTTAATTAAGTTTCACTGTTTACCTATGGAAAATTCTGAGGTTTACTTGGTATTGAGGGTACCCACAGATTTGGATCCCTCCCCTCCCAAATTACCATGACTTAAAACCTCCTTAATCTTGAAAGGATTGATGAAGAAAGAATTGGAGACTTATATTGGAGATTTTATTTTTACAGTGTAATCCTATCTGCTATAGCAGAATCCTCTGGATAGAAATTGTTTACTTCCTGTTACTGTAAATGGTTTTTAATAACATCTTCTGTATCATTGTTTCTACTTTTCACTTGGTAGCCAGAAATTTATAATTAGTACATTAGCAACAACTGTACAATATTAATTCCCTTCTATTTGTTTTGAATTTGCAAGGAACAGATTAGTACAGAAACTCCTTGTCCCTTTAAAACAGAGAGAGAATTTAATTACCATATCATTTTCTTTCTTCCCCGAGTCTTGTTTTGCCAAACGGAGAAGTGGAAGAGACTGGGGACTGTTGGGGGTTTTACAAGGAAGGGCAATCTGCAGATTAATACAGGTTTTTTGAATGGGAGGAGAAACGTAGCTAAGCTAGGCTGTGCTGACCTGTTGTAAACAGTGACAGGAGATTGTTGGTTTGTTGGGTTATCTTTTTGCCAGAGCCACTTAATTAATTCTTGACAAGCCTGCTGAAGTGTTTGTCAAATTAAAACAAAGAAACTCCTGAAGGAGAACTCTATTAGAAAAACTGCTGGGAAGAAGCACAAACTTTGGACTCACAAGGTTGCCTAAAGAAAGATTTATGGACTGAAGAAATTGTCTATTTTTCTAACTATATTAGTCCAATACAAAAAATCACATTTGTCCTGAAGCTTTGCTTTGTTTGGACTTGGACCACTGCAGAGGAGGTAGTAATAATGCTAGAGAAGTCCAAGTATTCATTACTCGTAATTTTGGGCAAGTGTTTCAGAGTGGAGGAATTCCTCTTGCAGGGCCCTTGGGAAAGGGGAGCACCACAGCCAGTGCTGCAGTAACAGAATGAGAATCTCAAATGGGTTGTGAAAAAACTGCTGCATATTGGATCACTTCACTGTGGAAAAGTCAAGCTGCTCTTGACTCCCCCCTCTTTTTGTGGGGAGAAAGGACAAAAAAAGGGGGGGGGGAGGCGAGGGAGGATAAATAACTTATTCATCAGAAGCACTTTAAGGAATTACCTGTGAGGCTTTTGGGCTGGTTCCTTTGCTCCCATCTCTGGCAAGAGCAGGGCTGGGTCAGCCTCTCCTAGTTTTACACCTGGAATAGACAGTGGATTTTCATCTTCACGAGGTTGGAAATGAGAATGGGGGAAATGGATGAAGTTAGTATTCCAGATCCTCGTGTGTTTAGCAACCAAGCTAAGCAATCGGGTCGTGCAGCACTATGTAAGAATTGTCATACCTGGTCAGACAAGAGATTTGTCTTCCCAGTGTCTGTATCTGAGCGCGACCCATCGTGAATATCACAGGGAGAGGATAAGAACAGAGCGAGCCTACAGTATTGATTCCTTGGGATGCCTTCCCTATGTGTGAGTTAGTTTCATGAATTTCCCAAGTAATTCTCAGTTTAATAGCCCTGAATGCACTTTTTTCCCCCCCTCTAAGAATTCATCATCTTGCTTTTTGAGGCCATGGAAATTATTAGCATCCATGAAGTTCTGTCACAGCCATTGTGTGACTTAGGTCGGGAGAAAGTAGATGTTTTACTATAGAAAATGTAGAGATCTAAGGGGTTGGGGGGCGTCCTTTGTAAAGATGCGTCTGTTTCAGATTTGCTCTTTTCCAGCAACCTATGAGCTCATTTGTCCCAAGTCCTTTGGAAATCAGAGGGGAAAAATAAGTCCCTCACAAGGACCTGTGAAGACTCTTCTCAAGAGTGTGTCAAGTTCAACTCACTACTCACTGCAGCCGTCATTGTTACACCCTTGAGTGAGACAGACGTTCAGTGGAAATGTAAACACTTGCTGTTTATTTTTCAGTGAAATAAGCACACTTCTAATCTTTGCCTCTAGGTAATTACACCCAAATTGAACTAACTTAGAACGTGGCAAATTTCCAGGCACTTCCTTTTTCCTTACTACTTTCCTTGAATATATTTTCTTCTACCTAACACATGTTTAATGCTTAAAGAGAAGGAGACTTGCTTGCAGCAGTCATGGAGAGGTGTCTTTCAGGAAATGATTCACCTTCTGTTGGGGACAGTCTCAGAGAGACAAATTGAAATAGAAAGAGGAAAGATTCTAGTTTACAGAGGATGGGACTCTGATTTGAAAATTAAGGAGTTTACATTAGAATTCTTACCAACGACGTTGGAAACTGTGAACATGAAGAAAGAAAAATAAGGAGGTGAACCTGGATATAGCAATGTCATCTTCAATGTATTTACATAGGACTCGTAATTTTCTATAGGCAGCTGTGCAAACCTTGAAATACGTTCATTGGGTGCATTTTTATGCATATGAAATTAGAGCAATTTACTTCTGTTTAAGTTGTTTGGTTTGTTTTTGTTATTTTTTTAAATTTTAAAGATGTGCCAGGCTGCTATCAGTTAGGTAATCCAGAGTGTTCCCTCACTGAAGAGAGGTGGTGACCTTGCTGGGAGCCCCAGGGCTGAGGCACTGGGGTCAGCTTGCCACCCTTGTGGGCCTGTGGCCACGTGTGGGCTGCAGGTTGCAGCGCAAGAGAGTTTCCTCAGCAAGTGGATGCAGTGCTGCGCTCCTATCACTAACACAGTATGAGGCTCAGCTTTGCTAATTATTTAATTCAGAGTTTTGTTATATTTGGTGATGTTCCTTGAAATTGTATCTTGGAGTGAGGTGAATGTGACAATTCCCATTTTTTTCCCTTTTTAAAGGGAAGGCAGGAAGAAAGGAGTGAATTTAAATGAGAGTTTCTGACTATCCTGACTGTAGTGATGATTCAACGTAGAAGGGCAAAAAGATACTCCCCTTAGTATAACTCCTCTAATTTAAGTGTTCAGACTTTTTCTCAGCAGTAATATAAAGGCAGAGAGAAAGTTTCCTACTTTTATTTTTTCCCCTCTGGGCAGTGAGGGGTTCTAATTACACTAAAACCCCCTAGTATTGACTTTATAATAACTTCTTCCTGCCTACATAACTGCTGTATCTAGAAGGCTGAAACATCTCAAATCATTACAATGGGAATAAGCTGTTCTTCGAAGGAACATCCAGGAATTTCCAACTTTGACCAGTGTCGAAGTTTTATGAGAATGACTGTATCTGTTCAAGTTAATTTCTGTGCTGCTCTTTTCTGTGTTGCCAGCAGAGTGAATACTATTACAGTACTTTCTTAACAGGAAAGCTCTGTGCCAAAGGTTTTAAAGTGTTTTATTTTAATGTCACAGATGATTAAATGCTTTAGTGTGACTGACAAGCTTTAGTAAATTCGTACAAATTAGATATACTTGCTCTTAGTAAAATAGATTTTCTAAACCTGTTTTGTGTGAGAGGAGAAGTAACAGCTAATGATAGTAAAATACATTAAGATGCTGGCAAATTAAAAAAGCCACTTGAGCTTAGCTGTAGCAGTATGACAGCTCTCAGTGAGGGTGAGGTTAGAGACTGTCAGTACAACAGAAACACCGATGGGATTTGCTGTTGTATCATTATTATTGTTGAACAAGCTGAACTGATGCTTCTGCAGGATCAGAATATCTTCCAAGTTGCTAATGGGAGCAAAACAGCTGCTCTGCTCCCCCCTTGTCACTTTTGAGGTTGCTGGTACCACTGGAGACACAGATTGTCAACAATCTTGGTGTCCAGACTGGCATAAATAGTATAAGTTGGCCACAGTAAAACATCTCTATTAATGCTTTTTTGCTGCATTAACTCAGGTGAACATGTGAGTGCCCACTGAAGACCCCAGAAGGAAAGGGTCAAATAAAGCTTTTGTGATATGGTTGTTGGGGAGAGAGGAGAATGTAGGGGGGAAACAAGGCATCCCTACAATAATGCCAGAAGCTGTTCATGTTTAGATATGTTGGTAGTAGATATTTTACAGCTAGTGAAGCTGGATGTGTGTGTTCTACCTGGTATCACATAATGCGTGGGTGGCTTTATGTTTTCCAATCTCCTGACTGAGCTATTTAAGAAAAAAAATCTTAGAAATTCACTAACTTCCAATGGAACAAGCCAACTTCTGGTGCTGAGGCATACGGAGTCATGGCTTGAATATTTCCAGGTGGCAAAGGCAGTTGAATGGATTTCTTTTTTTTTTTTTTTTTTTTCAATCAAGAAAGTTGTCAAATTAATCACTTGGTTTGTACCTCTATTTCCCATCATTTCTGTATAAAAGGTGAAATAGAAGTCTTTTGCAGAGGAAACCTTTTATTGGGTGTTTGCGCTGCATTCAGTCTTAACAGTGTTCCCATCAGCAGCCACAGTTGCTGTACCAGTAATAAAATATAGTAGATAAGTTTCAGGCTTGAGCATTAGTATTATTAATGTGATCATTTTATGTTTGATACATCATTATGGTGTCAGTCATATATATTTGCCTTTAAAGGTAAGCATTTTCCTTAATAATATCACAGTTTAGAGTTAGAGTCAGTCTCCCTTGAGGATGAAAGCTAAGGGAGTACATTTTATCACTTAATTGTGATGTAAGAAGAATAAAGAATTGTTAAGAAAAAAAAATGTTATTAACAGCATTGTGGTTTTGATCTGTGAAAAGATAAGTGTCCTCTAGTGGAGGTAGTACCCTCCTATTCTTCTCTTATAAACCTTTGTTCTCTTGTGATGCATGTTAAGCACCAGATGAAAAATTCTGTTTGTCTGTGGTCTAACAATGAAATACCTTGTAGGAAATGAAAAGGTCAAGCTTTCCCTGTCAGTGATTTATTATAAACAGTGCCTCCTTCTTTTATTTCCTGATACTTTGCATTTGGATTAGTGATGATACATCGCCAGCTGCTAGATAAAATATGAAGTTCGGAAACTATGGTCAAACATTTCTGCTGAGGAATGACCCTGTAATCAGCTCCCAGCACACACAGGTCTCACTTGATTTATCAACCCAAACCTGGGATTCTAGAGAGGGATGAATTAGTTTAAAGATATCTAAAGGATAATAGCTAAAGCCAAAAGCTCTGTAGGAAAACCGTTTGTCACTGGCCTGCCCTGCCCTCCTTAATTGCAGAAAAATTGAGAGTGTATACGTTAGGCACCTGATATAAATCACTGGTCAAGTAACCAGCGATGTATCAAGTCAGGGACTTTTTTTTCTTCCCTCTTTGCGAGCAGGACACTTGCAGTTTTGACACCAAGAGGCTGTTGGACAGTGTGGTTTAATGTACATCTGCCTCTGTGCTGACTTCACATAGTCCTTCTGTATGACTTCATGCATTTTATTATTTAACCAGTTTCCAGTGTTCTATTTTAA
The DNA here is from genome assembly GCA_033558105.1 of Coccyzus lansbergi. NCBI lineage: Eukaryota > Metazoa > Chordata > Aves > Cuculiformes > Coccyzidae > Coccyzus > Coccyzus lansbergi. The sequence continues at coordinate 2,061,647 of JAUMJK010000426.1, read as the reverse complement.
ATGTCACTTTCTGGAGTTTTGCATTTCAGGACCATTTGTCCTAGTTTTTTTAGCTGAGTGTGTAACAAAAAAGGAATGTGCAATTGCTCAACACATGTTGTGAGTACTCTCTTATTGCAGAACATATTTGAAATTTTAGTGCCTGTGGAAGCAGTGTTACCAAATGAATTAAATATCTGCACACCACATTCATATTCTTCTCATTCTCATATTACTGTTTAACTACGTTTACCTCCCCAATAAGTGCACACGCTTAACTTAACCAACTTTGCACACAGTTTGGGTAGAGCTTAATAATATTTGCTTTCTAACATCATGTCTGTGGTCTAAGGCATCAAGCACGGGAATATACACAAGTTGACACAGTAGAACCTTCTGCTAGGAGCATCTTGCCTTCCAGTGTGCATCAAGGAACAATTAGAAATTAATTCAGTCCATGCAGTTTGTACATTTGAAAAAGCTGTGAGAGAATAACAACACTTTTTTTTCTCTCCCTCAATTTAACTGTAGTTATGAGGCTTTTCAGAGATATTGGCCAAGCATGCATAATGGTACATGCCCACACCAGTACTCATTCTTATTCCATGTGGCTGTGACTGTGTTTCTTTTTATCTATATAGTGTAACTTTGCTAAAAATTAATATTGCAGCCTAAATAAAAATCTCGTTGATAGCTTCTCTGTTTGCTTATTTATTGCTTGGGTGGCATCGTAGTGAGCATGGTGCAGGTTGTAATCCTGTAAATGAATTAGCGTCCTGCCAATTGCCTCAAATTAGCAGGTAGGAGAGCACACAGAATCAGAGAAGAGCGTAGGATGGAGGGCACATCTGTAGGTCACACCCTCTTACTCTGGACCTGGTCAGTACCTTGTTAATATGCCCTTAGCTAGAAACTCTAAAAATATTAAGGTAATCCAGGTACTTGATTACTACCTACTTAATGAACCTTAGAAACTTAATTCCCTTAAAATGCTGCTGTTTTGCTCGTTTTCAGTTTCATCGTTGCACTGAAAAGTTGGATGTGCTAAAGGACATTGCTGATTATGGATCAAAATGTCTTTAGAATTGGGCTTCAGTGAATAAGACATTAAAAATATTACTTTCTCAATGTAAGTGGTATTTTTCAAGGCCAAGTTATGTTAGCAGAATATATGTTATTAAATTGTGTTGTAATTCTTTTAAGCTAATGCATGAAAATGACCTCAAAATCAGATCTAATCTAGTTAAGAAGGTGATTATTTAAGTCCCTAAATGTCTTTCATCCAGAAACTCTAAAAAAATGAGTAAGACTTTATCCAATCTAGAAAACATGAGCATAAAACACAAGGAAAATCAACCTAAGAGAAAAGATGGGAAAAACCAACAGCAAATATTTGTCTGTGTTAAGTGACTCTTTCCCACCATTACTAGGATATATTTTCTGTTGTATTGAGCCCTTGCTTTCTTGTGTGACTGTGAACCACTACTGAACATGGCTATACCAGGAGGAGACCCTTAAGATTGAATTAGGGGCATTTTGAAATTTTTGGTTGGAAATGCTTGTCGACGTGGTGTAGGGGATAACGGTATTTGATTCCACAAAGCATATTTCACACTCAAGGTGTCCCAAACCACTCTTCAGATGGACGAGTTAAATGCTGGAGAAGCGGTGACTGTGTAGGTAAATGTGGTGCCTATTATGTACTCAGTGATAGCTCACACACAGCTGTGGACAATGGAAACGGGTTTTTCTCTTTTATTATTGAGGGTCACCCAGGTTAGCCCCTGTTCGTTTTGAAAAGCACTCTGGGATTTCTAATTTCCACCTGGATGATCACCAGAGACAGACAGAAAGGGCCACAGTTTAATGCTTCACCGAAAGGATGGATGAATGATTGTTGGATGATTAATGGCTGCTCTGTGCTGAAAGATGACAGCCTGTTATAATGGAGATAGCTAACATGTAATTTTCTGCATACTGCAGTTTTCACAGCCTCAGCATTCCCACACAGCGGGCATTTCATGTGGGTGAAGACACAACAATGAAGACATAGTTTTTGGTTAGAGTTTGTCCCCTTCCCTCCAGAGAGTAATGCATTTTGCTCTGCTAGCGCTGGGTTTGTGCTACAAACTGATGCTCAAGAAGTCAGCACAGCATCTAGAAATAGTTTAGAGTGGACAGAGGTATCTTTCATCACATATCCAAGTTTCTATCTGCTCGCCGTGTAACTTTTAGAATGTTATTTATCAATATCAGCCCTGAAGTTTGCTAAGGGACCAATGAAGCTGTCTTGGGCTCTGTAGCTAGTGAGTTGTAGAACCATATGGGGAGTGGACTGATAGTCATTCACCCAGTCGCATCCCTGAACAACACCCTGAGGCTTTGATAGTTTGGTCAGTTGTTCCTGTAACTGGTTGATCGATTACTGCAGAATGGTTGTTAGGGTAAAAACCAACCAACTACCAAAATTCACATATGGTTTTCATGACAGAAATGCATTCTTCTACGTTTTGTTGTTCTAAGTGTCTTTTGAACTTAGTTCAAAGTTTAGTGACTTTGGGAAAGTGGAAATAAAGGAGAACTTGGCTTATAAGATCTGATCCTATTGTTGCAAATATATAGAGCCATATGTAATAAAAATACTGAAGTGCTGTTATGAGGTAGAGACAAGTCACATCGCGTGGGTGTTTTTAACTGAGTGTGAAGAAATGAAGTATTCATCATTTGTAAGAAGACTAGATCTCTATTTATGGGTTGGGTGTTTTATTAGTGTTACTTGGTATTTTGCAGTGGTTTGCTTAATAGGTAAGGACAAAAATAAGGGGTTTTTTTTTTTTCCGAATGTTTCATTGACTTGAACAAAATATATTTATGAATTAAGAGAATTTTCTGACTTTTTCTTCTTTAGTATCTTCTCAGTATCTTTATTGACTAATAACATCTGACATATATTTTCATTTCATTGAAAGGATTGTGAAGTGCTTTATAAACTTAATGATGTACTTTCAAATCACTGCCCTGTAATGAAGTGTTTCAAGTTGTCTGTTCAGGAAAACGGAAGCTTGGTACTAGAAACAAAGACTACTACAGGCATTAAGACTGCAGCAATAATGTAGGTCAGTAGAATGGAAATGTGTAATCTGACTGAAGCTCCAGGGTTAATATCCCAAATGCTCCTGGCACACTAGAAGACATATCAGAGTCTTTAACGTAGTGGCATACTGCCACCTAACATCACATAAAGCATAAATTCGCTTCATCTTCACCATGGATCCAGTCAGGATTTTTTCTTATATTTTAGACTATCCATATGAAGTATTTAAATATATTTGGTGGGGATCATAGGTCAGAGTCACTTTTACAAGTTCTAGAACCAAGCAAGCTCTTAGGGCAAACATAGTCCTTCTGGGAGTGAATGAGCTCAGAAGTAGATTTAAATTGCCTCAAAATGAGTCTTAGATCACCTCATGGCACAGACTTGTGAGAATTGCATCTCTCTGTTGCCACAATCTCTAAAGTGCCTGGTGAGGGCAAGCATTTCACTGTGGATGCAGCCAAAGAGGTCCCTGTTTCCCTGTGGTTACTCTGCCTTATATCTAGTAGCCGACTTCCCAGTGCATGAACTTCCTGCAACATTTCAGTCTCAATGATGTTTCCAATTTAAAGTAATTAATAAAACAGGTCTTTGATGAGAAACCTTATCCTGATGGAAAGGGAATAGTGTCTGTTTATGAAAGCAGCTTACCCAGCTGTTAAAAGAATGGGTGGATGAAGTGCTGAGGAGCGTGGTTTTGTGATTGATAGGAATGGTTGGACTCAATGATTCTGTGGGTCTTTTCTAACCAAGTGATTCTGTGATTCTGAGGGTAGCAGTCTTCAGGAGTATAACCTAGAGAAGATGTGAGAAGTATCAAAGGGGAAGAAGCATTTTTTAGCCTTCCATGAACAGAAAATCCTCTTAGAGCTTCTTGCACCATACCTAAGATAAGGGGAATGTTTGGTTCCAAGCAGATATCACACAGGTAAAGCCCCTAAAGATTGATGCTCAGAAAATGATGGCCATACAGGTCCCAGTACCTCTTTTTCCACACATTTAGAGGTGGTTTGACAATCTCCCATCTGTGTATTGACACGTCCTGACCCTGTTTACTTGTAGGATCTGATAGGATCGTGAAATTAATGTGACAGACCGCAATACGTTTAAGACAGAAATAGATTCACATTTCTACTTCAGTGCTCAGGTCAATGGAGTCACTTCACAATTACATTTATGTTGCTTAAAGAAGAATTTGGCCCATTGCCCACCCTGTCCAGCACATTAAATTTAAAAATAATCTAGATAACAGTTGTGAAGACCCATTTCCTGCTGAAAACTTTAGAATACTCCATTACTAGGAGGTATTTCTTACCTCACTTTGTGAGTCTTACCTTGGTATGGTAGTAGCCAATAAGCCTTTCCAGTGCTGCATTGTCAGTACTCAACATGCTGCCTTTACTGATGGCAGGTTTATTCATACATGTGATGGAGAGAAGAAAAATAAACCCTCCCAAATATATACTGCTTATAAGAAGTGAGCTTGCGTTAGTGGAAGATTCTGAGGCTCTAGGATTTGTTGTTGATTTTTTTTCGAAGTAGTTTTCAAATATCCCTCTGTATCGGTACTGCATTACACAACATAGGTTTAGGCACACTACTGATCTGCCTGTTTGTATTCTTAATTATACATTTTCCAGGTCTATATTTTTTTCTGTAAGTTGTTCATGCCACATTAAAATGGCTGTGAATTACATATACTTAATTCTGTACAGAGAATATACTGCATTCCTCTTTCAGATGCAGCATGAATTCTTTTAATTTGCAATTTCCCATCTGGTTCAGTGGGAACTGAAACTTTAAAACTGAAACCGAATATACTGTGTTAAATTTGGATTCATAAATTCAGTAGCATTATACTTATGCTCAGCTAGCAAACAGTTCCTGCCACCTCAGTTGATAATATAGTTTAAATTTTGTTATAAATATAAATATTTCATACAAATGTTTTAAATGTCTTCATCTTATTATTAATGATTTACAAGTTCATTATTTAAAAGAAAATGCAAAACAAAGAGGCATTATAAATTGAGTTAGAATTATCACGGCTTTTATGTTTTAATGGTGAGATTCTGTGCATTACAAAATTTCAGTCACTTGTCTAAAGAAACCGTGTTCCTTTGAAGTTTGCTTTCCTTAAGTCAAAGATTATATATCGCTTGTTGCTTGAGAATTTCTAACCTAAGCATTGAACTATTCAACTATTATAAAGATTAGATAAAGAACTGATCATCACCCACATTGTTTCTGACACCAGTTTTACTTCCCACAGGGCATCTTACTAGGTGTTAAGCAGACCAGTTTCTTTCCCCCCTAAAATAAGTGAAGATTGGACCTCTCCTTTGATGAGCACAGGCAGATTATGTATTATACATTCAAGCTCATGGCTGACCTTTGGAGATGCATAAATGAAAAAAAAAAGCAGCTGTTTGAATTGCACTTTCCAGACCCTTGGGATTCAAAATTGGGATGCCGTTTAATACATGCTTATTTAGTGGCTGTGATTTTGTTAGGCCCTTTCTAAACATTGAAGAAGAGAGAATCCTTCCTAGAGGATCTTACAGGCTGAGAGGAGAAAACGGGAGTAGACAGAGGTTAAGGACCAGGGAAAAACAATGGAGACAGTTGTATATTATTTTCTTACCCTCTTCAAAACAGTAGGGGTTTCGTGAACAAATTATTACACATGTATGCATTACTGTGTACGTATCGCAACGTCAAGTGCTTTCTGCTCTCTTGTGCTTCCTGCTTCTGAAAGATTCTGGATCTTGGGAAACTTTGTAGGGCTTCGCTCTATAGCTGTGTAAGCATTCTGTAAATATTGCAAAGGGAGATGTCACTAGTGTGTTATATACCCTGTTTCTTAAATCATCAAGAGGCTTGTGAGACCTAACCTAGTGTAGGTGCTGTGTGGCTGGATATAGCAGGTCTGCGTTTATGTTCCCCTTGTGTTCCTAGGGCTGCAGGACACCCAGGCCTTCCTGGTATGAGGAGGGCTGTCTGGGGTTTGGTACTTTGGTAAGAGTAAATACTATGGGTGGAATTCAGGTGTGTCATCAGAGGGGCTCACAACAGCACAGGTTGAAGTGGTTAGAGAAAGGTAACTGAAAAAATTCCAAATGGAGAAAATACTACTGAATTTGTTCCCATATACAAAGCACCCATTTATAGCCCGCTGTGTTATGTCACATTTCTAAACAATCCTTGCTCTCCCAAGCAAGTGTTTTTGGGGACTTGTGGTCTAATCACTGGATTTGCTCACCCTGGAGACATAGCGGGATGCTGTCTGACCTTTATTTCCCAATGACATAGCACAAATATTTATTTAAATGCCGCTTTAATGCTGAAAATAAGATAGCTTGTTATGATGGGACATGTCAAGTTAGCATTGCCCACATGTTGCCTTCATAATGTGGACACACTAAGCAAACAGAGTTGGCGACTCTGGTGGTGATGAGCGGTCACATAAGTTTCTGCCACACCTTTGTGAGTAAAGTGGGCTCAATTTTTTTTTTTTTAGTCTCACACAGTAACATTCTCAGTGGATCATCTTACTGAAGTGCAAAGGTTAGAAACCCAGTGAAACCATTTGAGTTTTTCCAAAGGTACATTACAGAGCCTCCTCAGCTATAATAATAGGAATCCAAAAACATGGGAGGGTGACCAATTATACTTAAATCTGGTCAGCGTTTTATTTTATGTGGTTGTACTCTGGCTATTTTTTGACTTGTTTGGATCATATGGGCTAAGTGTTCCTGTCCCGTAATACTCATTTTACCCCAACCAGCTATTTAAATCATATATATGCTGTTTTTGCTATTGAATAGAAGGACAAGCACTTCCATTATGGTTAGTTGTTTTGTGGATTTTAGTACCCACCCATTTATTTTGGTTTCTCCTAATCTATATTTATCTATGGATGACAAGATGAACTTGAAAAAAGAACATGTTTAAAGTTGCATACCAGCTCCCAGGGTATAAATCATTTTGGGCTTCCAGCTCTTTCAAGCTTTCATAAACAGTGCTTGCTGAAAGACTGAATCATATTTTTCTGTGACTTTAGTTCATGTCAAACATTTAATTTTTAACAACAGTGGTCAGTTTCCTGATGTGAATGCATGACGCTAGCCCCAGAGGCTTCAGCTTTCTTTAGCTGTCATCATAACAATTTTTCTTTTTAAAGACATGCTCACAGCTAAATTAGAACTGGGTTAAAGGCTTTGAAATTAGTTCAGACCACAGTGGTCCTAAAGCAATGGTCGACTTGCAGTGAGAGTGGAAACTGTGGACTGAGCCCTGTTCAGCTTGCTCAAAAAAAATAAACTAACACGTTAGAGTTAGTCAATGACACACCACTCCGGGCAGCGGTAAAGGCAAATGTTGATCTCTTGTATGCTGTTTAAAAGACTAGATTGTCACCTGTTTGTATTAAAACTTACTGTAGAAACATAATGAGCTGGTGAAGAGCACTCTGTGGGATCCAGTGCCTCATGGGGAAGGTGAAGTGGTGCAAGGATTTCATTGTGGAGTTCTCCTCCTGGTTCTCCCTTTAGGGAAAAAGCTCTAACTTGAACAGAAATTATTTCAGGCAGGACTTTTGCGGTCTCTGTTGCAAAGGGAGGTCAAGCTAGTTTATTACAGTGGTTCCTTCTAGCCCTATATTTAAATATACAAAAGGGAACAGAGCAATACATTAAGCATGTTTGATTCCCAGATTTCTCCATCACTTCTAGAGCCCCTTCACAAATTCCTGTTTGCTCCTTGGTTTTGTGATCCCTAACTTATGATTTTCTGAGAATCCCTTCTAAAACTCAACTCTCTCCCCATGTTAATTTTTGCAGAGCTGGCAGGGAAATGGCATTTTTTCCCTTCACTTGCCAAAAGCCTATTTGCAAACTCCCTGCCCTTCAGGGATAAAGGGATGATGCCATAGCAATAAAGCACTGTTCTTATTCCCCACCTCTTCTTCAATGCAGATTCAAAAATGAAAACAAACGAAATAAAGTGGGTGGTAGATGTCAGTTTTGGGGTGATTTAGTAGTAAAACTCACTGGGCTTTTTTCCCCATCAGAGTCATAAGGATTGCCAATAATAGATTTAGGAGCTTGATACAAAAATCTGTTGCAACTGATCAAAAGATGCCCAATGGCTCCAGTATTCCCTACACCACACCAGAGTGCGCAACAGGAGCAGCTTAGTTTAAGATTTGTGGGTTTCAGAGAAGAAAGAAGTCTTATATATGTATATAAATGACAATAAATCTTTTAAGTGTGTCTAACTTGAGACTTTAGAAAATACCGTTGTTTCTCCTGTGAGTAAAGAAACTTGAGTGTAATCTTGCATTATTTTATTTTCATGATTATTTCCTTTGCAAGCTGTAAAAATGAAGCTCTAGATCAAATGCGCATTTGCATCTTCCAGTTCTCAGTCATAATTCAGGCTTCTCAGTCTGATTTCATGCTAAATTAGTCCAAATTTCTATATTTTTTTCACCACTGAAAACATTTCTGTAAGTGATGTGGAGCCTGATTTACCCTCTTGCAATTCCAAAGTGACTTCAGTAAATCACTGGATTTGTTTTGGTGTCTTTGCAGGAACAGAGTTTAGCTTGTAATATAAGGTTTTCCATTTTAGAGCTATCGTAATAGTAACTCGTCTACCTCCTCATGAGGAGGTGGATTTATTTTGAGTGAGTGAAAGGACACCAGTACAGAGAAAAGCAATAAATAGACGGTGTAGCAATAGCTCTGACTTTACTTTTGCAAAGGAAAACCTGTAAGGGAGGGAGAAAATGGGGTTTTTCCAATGTGCTAATTTAGTAATCAAACATTTATGTAAAGACATCTCACTTTATTTTGAAGTCGTGTCCTCACACTGCTTTTTTTGGTCTCTTTAGAACGTTTTACTCAATGGTTTTTCATTTGCTGCTTTTTCTTTTCATCTGAGGATTCCTCCAAATGCTATGAGGTACACTGGAGAGTTCCGCAGTTCCCATCATTGCATTAGCAGATTTCATTCTCAAAACAATTACTTGGCAGCATGTGGCAACAGAGTCATATCTGAAACCTTTTGTCACTGAGCAGGCTTGTTAGAGGCAGTCACTTCTGATCCTGACTTGTATACTGTATTTGGCATTTGAAAGTGTTAGTGGTGGGTTGGGTTTGGTCTTTTTCTCTCCCCCCCCCCCTTTTTTTTTATTCTAATTGTGCAGCCAAAGATTTGATTGTGACATTTTCATGTCCTTGAAGGATTATATTTCAATATTATAAATTCACAGTAATTTCCCACAATGGTATTTAAATGGTTAGACTATTATTTTATTCTTTATTTCTCTTGAGGATGGGGAACAAAAAAACCCAACAAAATTCCCCAACAAATAAAAAAAAAATGTATTCACCGAGCCACTTTTCTGGTGAATACTAGAAAAACTAAACTTTGTGCTACTGCCCAATGTGAGACTTGATTATTCATGTGGATTCATGTGGCTGTTTGATGAAGCTGATCTTCCTTAAAATAATATTTTGGTCATTAGGCACACCTCCTCTTATTCATCAGTATATACTTCCCACCCACCTAGGAGATCTGTGCGAACAGGGTCCCCATTTTCCCCACGGATTTAATTTTCTTCTAGTGTTTGAGATACTCTTTGGCCTTTGTTCTCTGAGACCTTGCTAGTGCAGGTAAAGGGGGAACTAGGTAGTTTCATGAATTGCACAACTGCATATGTACTAATGGGTCCAGGCAGCCCTTGTGTCCAAACCATTATGGCTCAGGAACACAACGGCCACGGAGCAAGCAATTACACGTAAATGTGGGTTTTCAGCAGGTGAAGTGGACAAGCTAGTAGGGAACTGAGATTTCCATTGGAAAACTGTTGGTCAGGTGGGGGTCCTTCAGTATATTTTTGAAATTAGCGTACCTAGCCTCAGAATGTTTTAGTAGTGATAAATTGGTATTTTATCCCAGAAACATGTTTCACTGGAAAATTTCTGAGCGACTATCATTATGATTTATAAAGCTCTCAAACCAGGCTACCCAGGAGAGCACCTGTGAGTTTGTGCCACAACTGAGATGAATGGAAACACCTGACCTGCTCAGCCCTTGTTACTCAGTCTCTCCCCTGCATCTCTGTTCCCCTCTCCCAGACTGCCAACATCTATCAGCCTTCTGGGCACATTATGCATTTGAATGAGTGCTGGTGGAAGCTAGTGTGCAGTCTAAGAAGTGAGGGATTTGAACTAGTGGTCTCCTGAGTTGCGATCAAGCTGAATGTAGAAGAATAGGCCAAGAAATTGTAGATTTTTGACTACTTTTGTGAAAGGTAGCATCTTTCTTTCTTTCTTTTTTTTTTTTTTTTTTGTGTGTGTGTGTGTGAATCAAGGCTGTTTAATGAGGAGAGTTTGTGCGTTTATACATACACGATTTACAAAAGTGCAGAAAACCCTTTTAGTGTGGTGTAGTACCTTATAGTGAAAATAGGTGGGGTTATAGTAAAAAATCATCAGATGTGATTCCTGAATAAAAGTATGAAGAACTTCCTTCAGCTTCAGTAGTGACTAAATGTGCAGGATTAGCCCTGGGAAGCAAATCTGTTGAGTAAGCGTGCATCACTTTTCCGTAGTCTGCTTTCATGTCACAAGACAAAATAAACAGAGATACCACAAATTGGTCAGTCTGTCTCTCTGTTTAATTTTGTTGAGGTAATGTTTGTTCCAGCCTTCCTAGCCAACCAATTTCCTATTGTTTTTTCTTGTACTTCCTTCTACTTTTGATCTTCTTCCAGTTAGCATCCAATTCTGATATGGAAAAACTCCATATCCTTCTCCGTAGATGGCCACCCACAGCTTGCTGTACACAGAGCAGGAAGGTTCACCCATCCCTTCAGTTCAGTCTCCTCTGGGGGATGGAGCAGTTATTCTCCAATAGTTCAGTTCAGAAAGATTTGGACCTAGCACATGAACATTCATTGGAAATTATGGCTATGAAACTGTACATGATTACAATGTTGAGATAAGTATTTTTCTTTGTGGAAAAACATGGCAAGACCACTTACAACAGTAAGTGGCTTGTGTTTGGATTTAGATCTGCACCAGAAGTTCCCTCTAATTACAGAGTGCCCCCTGCTGAGATCTTGCTCTATGCTAAGGCAGGGAGGAGAGTGCCATCTACTGCTCCTTACCTATAAAATAAATTATTCTCCATTTGTGTTTGAAATGCTTCAATGTTACTATTGTGATGTTGAAGTTTGGGGTCAGTGGGTGGACTGCATGTTTCCTACCCTTTCATCTCTGTGCTGGGGTATGAAGGTTGCATCACCACTGAAGGGGAAGGATATGTGTCCCATGGCAAAGAAAGCTCCAACAAATAACTCCTCAGCAGTGCTCTGTAGGTGTGGGAAAGCTGATGCCCTGCATAAAATGGCATTTTCATCATATCGCAGGCAGCTGTCAGTAATGTCAATGGTAGTTCTTCAACCTATTTTCCTGCAGATGTTGATCTGCTGTGGTTATTAAGACAGAATAACTTGCTAGTGTGTGCGCTGGGGCTATATACTGGTGATAGGACCTGAAAATTTGGGAGAGACACTTTTGTAAATTCAGGGTTGAACAGAAAAGAAACTAAGTTCCACCATTACTGGTCCCAGAGATTAGAGCCTCAAAGGTTGATTTAGTGGTCACTGTTCATGTACCTGCAATGCAGAACAAGCTACTCTGGTATAATTTGTACACCTCAGGGTGTGCATTTCTCATCCATAAACAGCTGTATCATGGGTTCTTGTGCTTTTTTTTAATCACGCGCGCAAGTTTGGTTCTTTCTTAATCCTGTCTTCACCAATCTATACTCCATCTTCTGCAACCTCATCCTTAGTCCCTCTAGAATGGAAATGCAATGCCAACAGCTTGCAGTGTCTTGTAAAACCTTTCCTAGCTTTTCCAAACAGGGAGCTTTTATCTACTTGCCTGCCACTTGAGCAAGGGCTTTAGCTGCTTAAACTGGCTGCTTGTCAAATACAGCTTAAAAAAAAAAAAAAAGGCACAAGATTCAGCTTGCAAGAGAGGTTTTATTGGTTTCTTCACTAAAGGGAAAAAGAATATTTCCTACAGTAATACAGATGTTGTATCACATTAAATATCTCTCTGCATACATGTGGGATTGCAACATATTAGAGAGAAAGTGCTCTTGTCTCGGCTTATGTAAGCCTAGAAATTAAAAGTAGAAAGTTTTGGTTGGACTCTTACAGGTGTGAATTGCTAGTTTTCCTTCATATACGATTTGTAATTCTTTATCTTATCCTTTTACTTCTCTTGATAGCCTCAGCCTTTCCTTTTAAATCGGAAGCAGCAATATACTAATCTCTGTGGCTAAAACCCACTTCCACCATTAAACAATGCATTTTCCTAGACAGAGGAAGAGTGAGAACAGTGACTTTATATATTGCAATAAGTGGTTTTGCACCATAAATCAAGCAATTAATGAAACTGAGTTCTTGACTTCAAAAGCCAAGAGGTTGGCTCACTTTCCTGAAAAGCATTGCTACCGTCTCCTAAGGTGTAAATCTTCATCATATTAATTAGCAGTGGAGCCACTAAGACATGGGATAAGAGGAGAGATACCTACCTGTTGGGGGAAAAAGGAGCTCTGCCCTTCTCATTCTTCATGGCCTTATAGGAGAAAGTTCTTCTTGTTGAGTTCAGGCAATTTGTTTATACCTGCACTCGGATCTGTTGCTCAATACAGTATTAGTAAGACCACATCAATTTTCCTGTGTTATTTGGATCTCACAAATATTGAAACCCAGTTTCTCCTCTTCAAAGAAATTTTGAAGTAATTTGTTACTTGTTCATGTTTTGGATGAAGGAGATTGGTTTTGTTTTTACATTTTAGGCAAAAGATCCAAAGGGCATGCAGGATGGTGTAAAGTACTAGAGATCCATATGAGTGACCATAAGGCTGGACTAAAGACAACATTTAAGAACACAGAGAAATTGGTTTTAATTATGGAAGCATATATTCAGCAAAACCAATATTTATGCTGTGTTGTCATATCACTGCAGAGCTGTTGATGTTTAAACTTCACTTTTTGCCTAAGCATGAATGAATTAAAAAGGCTTTCTGAAGCATTACAAAGACCACAGAAGAATTCTAATGCATGGCTCTACCCTTTTACCATTTTAAATCATATATAATTGTGCTCTAAAAGTGCACTAATGCAGCAGTCCTTCCCCTTCCTTTCGTAGATTCATTTTAGTTTGTTTTGTTGAATGTGTTTGTATTTCATTGTTTCTGCTCTATTTAAAACTATTCCAAATAATTAAAATTAGAATACTGCTCTTGGGCTGATAATTCTGGAAATGAGAATGAGAACTACCTATTGCTCAGTAAACAAGGACTTTATTTCTACCTGCATTAGACTGATCAGAGATGCTTAATTTTACTATTTCTTCTTTCATAATGTTTCCTTGTTGTGTTTATAAGTATGTGAGGTTACGAGCGACTATGAAAAAGCTGAAACGTACTATTACAAATACTGTGACCATTTTCTTTTGTCACATAATAGATATGACTGGCCAGAAAATGATCCTTTGTCCTAATAGAGTAAAGCTTTTGAAATTTTTATTATGGTGCAAAATATGAATGAAAGATCAGGTGCATGCAGCGTGTCTCAATCTCTCCTCTTGGAGTTGTTCCACTTGGTATAAATAATTAAATGTTTGACTGGCCACGTGTGGGGGTGGGTAGGCAGAAACAGAGCAAGTGAGTAGGAATGACAATATAGCCCAGTGACCAGAACAGTCATATGGGCTACAAGGAAACCCCAATTCAGATCCTTCCTCTGAATCACATGAAGATGTCTGTATTCTTGCTGGTGTGTCCTAATCATTAGACTAAAGACTATTTTGGAACTGCTTTCTTTCACTTGTGTGTGTCTGATAATTGGGCAACATTTCTAGTCAGAAGGTTACGAGGACAAACCTTTCCTCAAGAGTCAGTATTTTCCAATGAGGTAACAGAGTTGTGTCATGTTTTTGGCCACATCTAGTAATATACAAGATTTATAATATTTGCTTGTCATGGTTTCCAGTGTACATCAGTGTTAGTCAAGCTTAAGATAAATACAATGAAATAACTTATAGGGAAACTATAACTTGAGAATTTAATTTGCGAGAGTAGGGTATAATATCATCCATTTCCTTCAGCTACTTAGTTTCTGAATTTGATATCTTAAAACTGTCGGAGTTGCTGTAATTTCAGATAAAATGTCTTCCCACAGGCAAAAGATAATTTTTCATAAGCTTTTTAAAAACTAATAAAGTAGTAATCTACAGTATTTTATTATTTAGAACCCCAACCTTGGGGATATGATTTGCAAGGATTTTTTTTTTTTATATCTCAATTCAGGGTCCACTTGCAAGCAGCCTGTGTGAATATATCTGTCAGTCTTTTCTATAGGTTTTTTCTTTCTACCAAATGCTGTCTACATTCAATCCATAGAAACACTACCACCTCTTTAAGTGGTAATGCTCCCTGCAGAGTTTTTAGCCTGTAGGAGATATGATTAGGGGGTGATAGTGTTAAGCACTCCTCCTGTATCTGCTGGCCCACTATGATAACCTTAGGGTTACAATGCATGTCTGACAAATACAATTCCATTGTGACTAGCGCCTTATGGCAATTTAGGAGGCTTATTCATCATTTTACAACAGACTTCTGTCGAGGATTTTGCTTATTTGCCCTTCACTGGTGTACAGTAGTTGTAGGTTTATCTCTAGGAGTCCAGCCCTAATAACCAATAACAAAGTGCTTAAGCTCTAAGCTTGTGAGAAATGGACTTGCATTATACTCCAACTGCACCTTAGCTCTCGACTGATAAGACAATGTGTCTTTGAGAGAAGGAAGGATTTGTAAGAACTGATCCTTTACAGTGCGGTGTATGCATTGGTAGAAGATACGGGGAAGTACATGGTGTTCTAAGCATCCGGATCCTAGCTTTTTACATATAAAATACATCCTTGCTGTCGTTAGAAATGTTTCCTTTAAAATATGAAAGTGAAGAGATATCTTGCCTTGGAAATTGCACTACAAAGTTGTTTGTAACGATGATGTGGGATTTGGAAGGACTGGCTTACTTTTGATGAAATCCCCATGATTATGGTTTAAATTACACAGATTTATTCAAGGAACAACAAAAGTTTTTTTTATTATTATTCAGATTCCTGCTGGGTTCTGGTTATTAATTAGGTAGTGGTTCCAGATGAAATCCAGGAGAGAGAGAAAAAATGCTGCTCACATTTTAATAACCTAGAGAATTTTAAGTGGCTAACCATATTGTTTACTATATATCAGTCTGAAGAATAAAGAATAAAAGCACATGAATAGACAGGCACACAGCATGGAAGAATAGCACCATACACCCTAGCTAAAGTGCATTGTATATTCAAGGTTTAGATCTTCCACCCAGCAGATTTAAAGCGTGAGGGGGCAACATTTGAGAAGTGTGTACTGAACAAACACAAACATGAGGATTGCCTTTTTCAGTTTTAAGTGTGAAAACATTAGCTCTCCCTCTACGCCTTTGAAGTCTCCTCTTTCTAGCAAAGCTCTGGCAGGAGGGAGGTCTTTCAATTAGTTTCTTGCCCATAATGATTTCTTTGAGAAATTTTAATCAGGTTTTCCATCACAGAGTGCATTTGTTGCTGGTACTTGATCTCTTGGCCAGCAGAAGCTTCTGTGGTCCTTTTGTCTCTTGAGAAGCTGGGTCTTTTATAAACTTTCTGGAGTAGTTATTAATCATGGAACTTTTCTACCTTTTTTGAGGTGCAAAACTGTGCATAGATTGAAATACCAGTGTAGTGACATGAGCTAATTATCTGCAATGATATGAAGGTAAGAGATCGCATGTCAGCAGTAATGCCTACAACAGCATAGTTATGGTCTGTTTCCATTATTTTGTAGTAACTGTATAATTAACTCACTGTACCAGAAGCTGTCTGCTTTTTATGGCAACCTGTATCGCTAATCACCAGAAAAGTTTGTGTAAGTGATCTGTAGCCTTTGTGCTCATAGAATAGCACCAAGTAATTTGAAGGGGTGTGCTGGCCTCTTCTGTAGAGGTAAGAAGTGAGAAAGAAGGGACTGACAAAGCTGTTGGAGCAAGAGGACTGAAAACTGTGCTACAGCTTCACAAAAATATTTAGTTCACCTCTCCATATAGCTTCCTTTGGATTAAAACATACATGTCTGTCCTTATTCTCTTGAATCTAGTCTACGTTAAAGAATTTAGCATGATTCAGTAAGCGTTGATTCCCTTAAACAATATAATTTATTCTGACTCTCTGATCTTCAAAGGGGATGCTTTTTCATAAAAAGCAGAACTTTAAGAAGGAAAGGGCTCAGCAGGACCAGATTCTTTGCTGTGAAAAAGACGCTCTTCTACAGGGTGTTTTTCAGGGGTGATGTCCTCTCATGAGGAATTCCTCTACGGTGCTAGGGAGCTCATTATCGCCTTCTGCAGTTCCCTGTGTCATTCAAAAGGCAGGTCGTGGTTGCACCTGTAGGCTCAGAGCTAGGGCTGCCATACCCACTGGGGCTTGCTGGGCAAGGAGGTCAGGCTGATGCTTGGGAGAAGTTGCTGTAAGGAGGAGGAAGGGTAGAGCCAAGGTGGGTCCCTGCAGAGCTGTGGACTCCCTACCCAAGGTCACAGCAATGGAATCGTTTAGGTCAATGCCACTGCAGACAATGGGGTAAAGCAAAAAATCATTTGGTGCTGTTATATGAAATTATTTCTGCGATTTCTGCTCCATAATGCTGGCTTTTGAGGATATGACTGAAATCTCCCATGTGCATAGTACTTTAGACTAGCAGGAAAGAAGAAAAAAAAAAAACACAAGTATTGTGCACGCTTAGAAGTTGGTTTGGGAATTTTTGCTTCTGTATTCCACCCCCCAAACCTCCTTTAAGTGCAAATTCACTAAATATGGGGGATAAAGAACATGCTTTTTGTCACCATTCCCTCCTACTTAATTCCAATCCTGTTGTCAGTTAATTATAGATGTTACTTTTCCAGATAATATTGCATAATTCAACGGAAAACAAAAAGGCTCTGTAAAAAGTGGTTATTAAATTCAGCTTTAGATATTTGATACGGTTTCCAAGTACCTTTTTATTTATTTGAAAAAAGGAATCCTCTTGAAATGTGCTCTTTCTTCTTCCCCTCTGTGGCCTTAGAGCCGGTCCCTCTGAGCACTGCTTGTACATTAATTATTATGGTAAGTTGGGGAGATCAGGTGATAACAAGAATACTCTTACCACACACCACCAAGGCTTGAAGGCAGGCAGCAGTGCTACATGGTTGTAAGCTATATGCTGCCCAGTTTATTTATTTTTTTAATGCACAAGTAAAAACATGGCATTCTTCAGCTCCTGTTTGATCCATCACCTTGGTCCTGTCCTTGTGGAGAGCCCCCTCTCACTGCAGCTGCTACTCCTTGTGCTCCATGAATTGCCCTGTTGTGTGCAAGAAACAGCAAACTCGGGACCTCAGAGTGAAAGCCCCCTCTGCGCCACTGATGGATCGTGCTAAAAGATACCTAAGCTTAATTCAACTGAAATTAATGAAGGTATACTACGTGTTATTTGGGGTCCATTCTAAACATTGTATTGCTCACCACTTTATAAAGTGGTTAGCATGTGGTTTTTATCCCTTAGGACTAGTGTGTGTTTGAGCAGGAGTTCTGCAAGCACAGGGAATGGGGAGGCCTCCAGCACAAGCTACTTGACCTTTTTTCTTTCCTCTCAAGTGCTAGGAGTAAGGCACTCTACCCTCTCAAACAGAGGGGATCCTGTTGCTGAGGCAAGAGGAAATGCATGAAGACTAAATAATTCAGCCCTTTAAAGCAAGATTATTAATATTCTCGACGTTTTTGGGTGTTCTAAAATTTCAGACGATCATGATATTCACAAGATGCATCTTTTTCACTGGCAACGTTGAGAAGGTTTAATGGTGTGTCACAAGTTCAAGTAGTGCAGCAATAGGAAATTTATTCCTAACACTTCCTTTCCAGCCATTGATTAGAACAGATTCCTCGCAGCTAAAAGGGTCGGATAATAGTTGTTGGATGAAGCAGCCAAGCTGCGTTAACTTGGTTTTATGGACTAAGATCTCTGGTTTTCTTCCTTTGGAATTCAGTTTCAGTGTAGTTCTAGCATAGCAAAATTTATCACCAAGTAAAATGATTCAAAAGCTAATCAACGGTTTTACCTGAGTTTCCTTTTATCACACTGTTGGGTCTCCAGATCAGGTTAGTTTCTCACTTCCATCTGCTGTCTGTGATCAGGTGGTGCCTAACAGATAAAACCCCCACAAGTTTCCACCATTGTTGGTTTCAGGAGTGTCGTGTACTCGTAGAGCTGCTGTTCTTTGCCTTCTTTCCTTCTTTCTAGATAAATTACTATTCAAAAGTGAAGAAGAGAAGGTAAACACGCTGAAACCTCTGTGAAGTGTTCTGTCTCTGCAAGACCCGGATGCTAGGCTGCGGCAATGCTGCTGAGTTTGATATTCATTAGCTGTAGACTGTTCTCTGCCACTCAGAGTGGCATGTGACTGTGTTGGATCTATTCTAGATCTCTCCATTTGATTTAAAAACACAAAAAAAATAATTTGGCAGAGCAATAAAAAAGTGTCAACAAAATCCATGGGTTTTAAAAGGTAAAATATTTACAAACCATTTGTAGATGATGACTTGAATACTGCAAATATTTGCTCTACTTGCAAATTAGCTACTTGAGTACTCTGCATAAAATCACATGGAGCTACATAAAACATGGGAGAATGCAATAGTTTGATGTATTTTGTTGCATTTATAAACCCGAAAAGTATGTTGGATAGGAAAAAGGATGAAGCAATACATAGGAAAATATAGGAAGGAAAAGTATCATTTGTCACACTTGGAGAAAAATGATCAATAAATATACCTGCAAAGGACCCTTTTTTAATTATTTTTTTTTCCTGAAGAGGTACTAAAAAATTCTAGCAGGGGCTGCCTTTCAAGTAGTGTATCTGTAGGTGCTAAAACACCTTGCTTGCAGACCTAGTACCTGTTCCTTCCATGAGGCACAAAGCCAGCGCTCAGACCTACTAATAAAGTGAGATTCATTTAAATGTGTGTTTTTAGGGAGTAGTTTAATAGTGAAGTTGACTCTTATTAAAAGAGAACAACCAGGAAACAAGTTAGTTATCTGTGATCTTGCTGGCCCTTCTCCTAAAACAGCAATTAAACCTCTGCTGATACGCTAAGCTAATCTGCATTTTCAGTTTGTGTTTTGAAAAGTACATGTTTGGTTCTGGGATGTTTGTCTGTGTGGCCTAGCTGTGGTTTGGCAGAAGGTGCCTGGCACCACCGTTGTGCTAATTAATCAGCTTCACAGGAGGCAAAAGCAGTGGCAGCCTCCACAGCCGGGGTGACCATTCCTGCTCTCCTGCCTGCCCCACTGAAGTGTTTCCTGCCTCTGGTAGCTGCTGAACAGCTGAGGGAAACAGGGACCAATGACCTCCAAAACCCAAGTTTATAATTCCCTCCAACTTCCTGAGGATAGCCCTGCAGTGTGCTTGGAGATCAGTTAGCACAGGGCACAAACCTTTGTCTCGGGTGGCTTTTCTTAGCAGAAATAGAATAGAAGTCTTCCTCACAGCCGCTTATGGCTCAAGGTCTTTTATTGTCCTGCTAGACCAAGCAAATAATATTAATTGAGGGTCTTTCACAGACTTTGAAGAGCATTGTTCTCTACAACTACCTGAAAGGAGGTTGTGGAGAGGGGGGAGCTGGGCTTTTCTCCGAAGTGACTGGGGACAGGACAAGAGGGAATGGCCTCAAACTCCACTAGGGGAGATTTAGGCTAGAGATTAGGAAAATGTTTTTCACGGAAAGGGTCACTGGGCACTGGCAGAGGCTGCCCAGGGAGGTGGTTGATTCACCTTCCCTGGAGGTGTTTAAGGGACAAGTGGACGAGGTGCTGAAGGACATGGTTTAGTGTTTGATAGGAATGGTTGGACTCGACGATCCGGTGGGTCTCTTCCAACCTGGTGATTCTATGGTTTTGGTGATACCTGAGGTGAGTCAGGAAGGACAATGCAGATGCCAGGGTTCGGTAGTGCTGCTAGTGAAATTGATAACATCAGCCTTGAGAAAAGTAGGATTTGATTTAGCTGCATGACAGCAACCACCTGTGGAGTGTCCAATGCCTTCTTTGCTGACATATAAAGCATGTCTTAACGAAGAGGTGGAGTGAAGGAACTGCAACATGAGGGTTTCACTAGTTCTTAATCAGTCTTCTGGTTTGAGAGTTGAAATAGATAAACTTTTGTGCTAAAGGCAAGGTGACTGAAAAATGTGCTGTTTTCCTAATGATAGTGGGAATGTAAGAAAAGAGCTAAGTATATAGAGTGATATTGCTGTATATTATTCTGTATTGCTGTTGTATAATACATCTAGTGGTATATTTGTGTGTATAAGAACAAAGGTTTGAGTGGAAATATTACAGAAATCTTTTAAGAAATAATGAAATTTCACATGAGGAAATCCTCTCTAAAAGCGAAAACAAACGAGAACAAAGAATTAAACCCAAACTTTTCCTAGAAGATGTCTTAAGGAAGATTATACAAAGTGCTTTCATCATAGGGAAACCTTCTAATATGCAAATATATTTGGAATAAATATTGGGTGAAAGAAAAGTAGTTTGATTAGTGGAACCTGTCCTTTATAGTTCTCTTGCAATGCATAAGGCTGTGTGTTGTGCTTCTGTGTGTGTGTGTGTGTGTGTGTGTGTTTCAGCAGTAGCATAGACATGCTGGCAAAAGCCACTGCCAAGTCTCATTAATTGCAACTCCCGCAGACTTATTCAGCCATAGAACTCTTATTTGTGGTGTAGTTTTACATTAATATGGGACGTGGGTTTCCTTTAAATTTCAAGCTACACAGAGGAAAGTGTATTCCTATTTGAAGGGAGAAAAAAACAGAAGGTGGCTAGATCTTAGCAGAGAAGCAAGATGATTTGCCCCTTAAATTCATTAGGATTACTAAATGGTCTCATTTTTGTTGACAAGTGCAGTCCAAACCCCCCAATAAGTTAGAAATTTCCTATCCAGCGTACTGTTTCAGCCAAAGCTGTGTAATTGCCCAATATCATAGGCATAAACAGCAGGAGGGCAAAGAAGTTCAGTCAAGACCCCCCAGTGTTTGTGTTTGGTATGAAACACTCCATACAAAAATAATGATTTTGGCTCCTTGAGCCTCCCCCCAGTAGTATTTTCAAAAACTTTGCCAGTTGCTGTTGTACTTTGTTCTCCAAGAGTACTCTGTAGAAAATGCAGCTTCACTAAAAAGTGGGCAAAGGTTAGACGTTTGTGGGGGAATGTGGGAATTTTTTTATGCATATCAAAGATTTGTGCAAATACATTAATTTATTTTAGATAATATTTGTTGTGTTTCCAACAAGGCTGAGACGTCCACCACTTCTAAGAATGTCATAATTTCTGCCTGGCTTTAATTTTTTCAACCCTTCTCTGAATAGCAATGACTGCTTAAGACATTTGTTAAAAGTCACTAATGTTAATTTTACACATGGAAAAAAAAGTCTAATCGAGTGCTTCTGTAGATTCTCACCATTAAGTTAATATTATGGACTTTTAATGAATGTTTTAATTAAGGTTTCCTATTAATTGGGAGATTTCTCAAAATGAAACCAGATCCTTTGTGGCCAGTATTTCCTTTTGCACTTTTAAATTAAAACTTGGAAATATTAACCAGTGATGGACGAGTCATAAACGCAGGCAAGAAAAACCTTCACTTTTTATGTTGCTATCACTTGGAGATGAGCTACTCTGATGGACGGAAGTTGTCTAAGTGCAGTGGGGGAGAGGAAACAAGAGGTTTATAAGGTAGAAAAAAAAGCATGCATTTATTGATCTTTCCATCTGTCATATACGTATGCTGTATATCAAATCAGCAGTCTCCTAGGATTTTCAGTATCCTGAATGTGGACACCAAAGTGCCTCTAATTTAAATACTTCTCTGGATGTATTTAGTTTCTGTAATTTAGTCTTCATTTTTGAACTATTAAAATATAGCAGAAAAGGAACTGATAGACCTCGAAGTACATCAAAAGACTCATCATTTCTCAACCCAGTGACATAAATTCTTATTTTATTTTATGTATGAGGAAAACTAGACAGAGTAATTGTTAGTATCTTATCTATGTATTTGGGAACAGAATTTGACTTGACCCCCTGAGCTAAGTGCTAAAAACACACACTTCCTAAGGAAACCTAAAGCAGAAACAATTCAAACAAGTGGGAGAAAGGAAGGGAGGACTGAAGCTGTGAAGTGACTTTGAACTTTCAAGTCCCTCAAATAGCAGCTCAGACTGTTGTCATACACAGTTGTACAAAGGCAGGTTGAAAAGGTGTTAGAAAGGTTTCAGACAACAGTCTGTATTTATCAGAGTGAAGGTCTGTATTGGAATTTTAGGTGTGTGCATCATGTGTATTTTATTTCATATATATATAATGACAAATATTTTTATATAAGGAATTATATATATATTATTTATTGCTGAGACTAGGAAAATAAGAACTGTTATCTGGGGTCAGCCCAGTGGCCTGTGTGGGCAGTTATCCTGTTTCAAGCGCTGGCCGCTCTCTGATGATCCAGCAAGTGCTTATCCCACTTGATGGGAAATGAGTAATTACAAGATGATGCAAGAAGTTTTTCTAGCCCCACGGAGACAGTTGTTGGCCTACATTCTGACACATGTGGATTGATATCCTATGCATCTGTGGGTCTAGCTAAGAGTTACCTAAGGCTTTGAGAATGGAAAATAGGTCCAAAGATCATGAGCTGAATCCATCCCAGCCGTAACTTGATTAATACTGCCTCTATACGTTCAAGAGGTGGCTTGTGCAGGTGTATATACTCTCCAACAGATTTCTGTGCAATTTCAACTGGAGTTTTTACAAATTTAGTATGGAAACCTGCATATCTTACGTAGCACCTCTGGGACCCCTCTTTTGAGTAGGCTCCTCTGCAAATACAGGTTTTGAGTAAAAGCCAGGGTGTCAGAAACCCCCAAGGTGTTAAATCCCTTTCCCTGCATGCAGCAGGTATCATCAATGAATCGAGTCATCCTGACTGCTCTTTGCGGGCAGAGAGCTAGGGCTTCCCCTCCAGAAGGCTTCACTGTAAGTGCGTTTTCAGAAGGAAAATACATTACAGTCTCTTTATTCAAGCTGCACTGTGTATGTACAATTTCACTGAAAGTATAATTTCACTGAAGAGAGTAGACTTTGGTCTGAACCTGTATGTATGTCAAGCTTTGGAACCAGCTTCCCAGGAAAATGGTGGAGTTGCCCTGCTTGGAGGCATTCAAAGAATGTGTAGCTGTGGCAATCAGGGACATGGTTTAGTAGGCATAGGGATGTTGGGCTGACAGTTGGACTGGAAATATTGGAAATCTTTTCCAACGTTAATGACTCTATGAATCTATTCTAAGATTTTTGTCTTTCTAGTTATAAGTTGTTAAAAGAGCTGAATATTATTTTGGGGGTTTTAGTGGTCTTAGTAGCTTGGTAGAATAGGATCATTACTACACAAGAGATCAAGTTCTTTCACCTTCTTGATCCTTTTTGATCTTGGAAAAAGGTCAGAAGAGTAAAGGTCGTACTGGGGATAAAAACCTTAAGAAAGTTCTTTAGTGGCAATTTTTAATGTTAGTAGCTTCACAGACACATACACACATTGTTGTACAACTCAGGCATGGAAGAATAGATGTGGTTAGGTATGGGCTTTTTTATGCAGCCATATACTTAGGAGCAGACCTGAAAGATAAATCTTTATTTTCTGCTGACTATGTATTTCTCCCAAGGTCCCAGCTCAAGTGAGTGTTATCTTTGTGGCTGCAAAACCCTAAGGGGGACCCCCACGTACACTCAGAAGTACAATTGCAAAAGGCTCATTCCTTTTTACAGCGGATTACTTTTAGATTTACTTCGATGTGATCTGTACAGATTCCCTTCATCTAAGGGGAGGTCTGATGCTCTTAGCTGACTTAGGCAGCCACACACCAAGAGACCCTTATTTTGTGAAAGCCAAATCTCATTAATGGCAATCTGCTGCCCATCTTTTAATTAGCCAAAGAATCAGTGACATTTCACAACCACAACAGTGGCAATGAAGTACCATTGTAATATAAAATAAAGTGAAATGTCCACCAGAGTTGAAAGCTTCCATTTATCTACATTAGCCTACTGACTGGAGTCTCATTTTATATGGGGAATTGATATATCTATTTTTATTATGTCACAAATACACAAAAAAGCCTCTCTTTTTAACTTCTGAAGTATCCTCAGAATTAGCTTACTTGGAGATTTGGAAATGGTACAGATTTCAAGGTAAGGGTAAAACATTATTCTGCAGTCTGCATTCCTCGAGTGTGGTATAAACTCTAACTGATCTTTTAGTGAAGCCAGGAACCTTAAGAAGATTTATCAAATATTCCCGATACTTACAGTTTAAACCCTTTACCTATTTTGGTGGAATTTTCAGGGCCATACACAGTGGGTGTGCATGGCTTACCTGTTAACTTAAATTCTGTGGTGTGTTCTTCCTATTTGTGTGTTGATTTTATCAGCTGCAGAAAAATTTGTATTACTTAGATTGTATACTGCTTGGTCTAAAGGCTTCTCTTCCTTGTGGTTTATACAACAGTGTTTTATAGGGATTCATAAACAATTTGGGCTGCAATCATTTTTCCATTTATTTTTCTTTGTTTTATGGGATACATTTTATACTGCAGTTTCAGCATGTGTCTCTGTGATTCAGTAAACCTGCCTGGCCCACAATCAATACTTAGATATTCCTTCCCCATCATAGTAAAGGGCATATAAAATACATGAGACAAAGTAAGCTCTTTCTAAAGATCTGAATTAAAATTGAAACTGCGTTTAGATATGTGAAAAATTGAATGAAGACGTTTGAGTTCGGGACAGTTGTCTGTGATACGGAGGAAATATTGAAGACTGTCAAAAAGTATCAGAGCACTTTGCTGGCAGCACTGATCAGTGCTGCTGCCCTGCTTGTTTGCAGATAATTGCTGCTGAAGAAATTGTTTATTTTGTCTGCTGTTGACTTTAGAAGCGTTTCACTGTTAGCAGCACGGAATAGCATGTACGTAGAAACGGGAGTCAATGACACATACTCTTTTACTGAGATGGGGAATAAACTGCAAGAGGAATGCTGCCCTGTTTCACAGTTGTTTTCCATGAACCATAAACAGTGAAAAAACAATAGTGCTGAGAGCTCAGACTCTTGCAATAAATCCAATGCTAATGGCATCTGAACTGGAATGTGTGGAGTTTAATGGTAATTCATATTACTGCTGCTGTGGTTCACCTGCATGTTTGCTGTATTGACAGTATGGGTAGAACAGTTACTCTTCCTAAACAGTTGCTTCATCCTAAAATACGACAATGGAGAGATCTTAGGTTTGAAAAACTGTAAAGGTAATTTCTGGACTGGAGATATGTATTTCCTTAAAAGAGTTTGAAGGTGTTTTATATGATGAAGCCTCCTGCTTAGGATCCATAAAAAGTATCAACAGAAAAATAGGTATGGCTATGGCAATCAGACATCCTGGGATATGACACCACAACGGAAATCATCCTTTTGAACTTCATTTTGCTTTGTAACTAATCAGAAAGTAAGAAATTAGGTGACAAAGATATACACCAATCTAAGTAATGTATCGTGAGACAAAAACACTTGCTAAAAACATTTCTGATATGGGACTGGCAGATGTGGTTCTTCTCTGTTGTGTCCCTGCACTCACCTCGTAAAGAGATCTTTTGTTCCTTTTACAGATATTAAAAGGAAACTGAGCTTACTACAACAGCTGTGTGAAGAGTTAGGGTCTGAAGGCTAGCTAGTCCTCAAGAGGGGCCAAGCCTAGTCACAAGAAGGCAAGTCATAGGAACTACTGGAGAGACAGTACTCAGTTCTATGCTGCTGCTTTAAAACACTATTTGGATTTGTTGTGTTGATTTTGATATGAGTGGGCAATAAAGGGTGGCTTTAGCAGAGGAAAAAGTTCTTGTAAAGGGAGCTGATGCTCACTTCACTTGTCTCTGAAGATAGCAAAGATGGTTGCTGAGCTGAAGACGTGCATGCTGATATAATCCTGTTTTATTCCGGTCATCAGATTTTTTGTTCCATGAAAAATACCCTAGAATGGCAGTCACTATCTTTAGTCACTGAAGCAATAGCTTTTCTGGCTTATTACCATGATCAAAATACCCTTTCTTTTCTCAAGTCAAACATACACATGGACAACTGTTAATTTTGACTATGTCGAGCTCTCACTAATATGGTTAAAGAAGCCAGGCAATAGCTTCAAGCAGAGACTAGTTACTCAGGATAATTCCTTTTAACTTTCATCATAATGTCTGCTCTTTTTTTTGTGAAGTTCAGGCATAAACAGGTATGTTCTCATCAGATTGGTCAGGTGTGTGTTGAGACACAGATAATGGTAAAATTTGCAATGAAAAGGGGATATTTCTCTGTGTACACACTTCTGTTCCATGTCCTACATGCTCTGGCGTGGTATCGTCTTCCAGAGTTACATCTGATGGACAGGATTAGGGAAAATCCTTGTTTCTTCGGTGATTTTCAAACACTATCAGACAATGATGCCAACTAAGAGTGAATTAATGAGATATTGGAGCCTGGTAAGTAGAAAGTGGCTTTAAATAACCCTGATTAGCCTTTTCTCAGTTCCTTAGAGCACAGGCAAGGCTTGAACAACAACAAAGACCCCACACTCACACTTTTTATTAGTTTGGTGGAAAAGGAGTGTGCTTTTCAGAGGGTGTTAATTAAAAGATTTAGACTCCATTCACACTGCCCATATCCCTTGTTTCATCTTTCCCTCCTTTTTGTGTAGTTTGTTTGCAATGTGAGAGGAAGAACTGCTGTTATGACAGATAATGTTGACTTTTAAAGAGTTCGCTCAGATCTTATCTGTGAGAAAAATATAAGCCCTAATTGAGGATACAAGTTTCACTTTTTACACGACGGCTTCATTAGACATGAACTTTTATTTTAAGTCAGCTAAAATGTCTTTCACTCTTTTGAAAACAAGTTTTCACCTCTCTTTGGTCTGTCTCAAGGGATATCTCCCCTACATCTTTGTAGTTGCTACATTTTGCCTTTTCAATGAGTACATAAAATAAAAATCGTCGGACGCTTTAATCATAAAGTTGTACTTGTATAAACCTTAAGCTTATTAAAATTATCATATCAGCCTCTTCTAGTGATATGAAATTCATAGCATACAGATCATGGTATCAGCCAAGATTTTTTTTCAGACTCTGAGACATATATATAAATCTGAGACATATATATATTTTAAGTAGCTAAAAGATGAGTAAATGATTCAATCACAAATCAATCTGGTGCATATCAGGACACTTTTAAATAATATTTACGTGTACATCCCCATAGCATTTTCCTCAAAGAAGACAAACTGATGTTTATCTGTATGATTCAGCCAAAAGTCTGCATTTTACCAAAGATACCCCAAACAAAATGGTGGAGACAGGGGACAACAGAAAATTTTTGGTGATAGTCAAATTCTGAATCTGAATTGTTGTCAACAAAACCACAGGGTTGCAACAGAATGAAAAACAGATTAGATTTCACCATGACTTCTGGCTAAAAATTTATTTCATTTTAAGGCTTTATTTTAGACTTGCGTGAAACATCTCTAATTCTACTGTTGAAACTCATCACATGTGCAGAGAAAAATCTTTGTGCTCACTTTTAAAATGTAACTATACAAAATGAGGTAAAAATCTAAATAAGGGCTTCTTATTAGGAATTATATTTGCTGGGCGTGACACTGCAATACTGCAATGCGATGTGCGGTCCCTCTCTAATAGCTTGGAAATATTTTTTATAAAATTGTTTGGCTTTATCTCTTGGTATGGGAAGGCAAAGGTGCTAGTGGGGCATTCGGGAGGGAGAGAGGGAATCCTATTTTTTATGTAGAAGCTAATAATTAATTATATTGCTATGTGCTTTCACTGGCAAACATCTACAGCACACTCTAAAAAGAAAAAAAAGAAAAGGAGGATTGCTGCTTGTTAATGGACTCTGCTGTTTTACAGCACTGTAGTTGAGCAGCCACCTACAGTTCATCCTTATGTTAATACTAACGTTACCAATTTTAACATTATATGCCTCTTTCCATCGGCCCCTGTTGGAACCAACAGCCTACGGCAAGTGCTGTATTGCCTTTTACTTAATTGCTTCTTAAAGCTAACAGTGAATTACATTAAGTGTAATTTCATTGTCGTTGGATCTTGGTGAGTTGGAGGTGGCACGTTTGCCATGGGAGTTCTTTTTCTCTGGTTCAGTGGCTATATCCGGGTGGGATGCATTTCTTCTGGAGTAATCCAGGAGAATCTTTCCTTTGAAGAGGAACAGATGTAGATTTACATATCTGGAGGTCTCTGGCCTCTGATGAGATTAGTTGGTGTTTTTAAACCCTACTGGAAGGTGCATATTTAATAAATGCCTAAAGCAAGCCTGTGTGAAATGGCTGGGCCCGGGGAGACTTTGAATGAGAGGAGAGGAGGAGATGTCAAGTTGCACATTGTGGTACCATCATAATCACTGCTGAAAATAGGCCAACACTTGAAATAGCAAATAGATTCAGACTCTGCTGTAAAAGTAGAAAAGAAATAATTTCAAGAAAACCGCCTGAAAAGCACTTAGGTTTAATTTTCAGCTGGTTGGTTTGTTTCTAATTTCCTAATAATCAGAGAGATGAAAATACACAGGTTTAAAAGCTGGCAACTTTCCTTGCCCCCTGCCAAATAATCTGTGCTTTTCTAACATGCTTATTTGAGGTATAATAGCTGCTTGACCTGCAATAGAAATTAGTATTTTTGCTTCAGTGAAATAGCGTATTTCGAGATGGAGGGGAAGGGTGTGTGGTAAAACTAGAGCTTAAACAAACTTCCATGAGAAAGGCTAAGCTTATTTGACAGCAGCCTTTCTTTTATGTTAAATAGAAAATAAGTGTGACACAGCAGTTAAAAAAATCTACACTGAACACTTCTTTCGGTGTGATATAGTTACAGCTTATGTGTTATCATGGTAAAACTACAGTAACACATTCTTGTCACTTCTGGTTTGGATCCTGATCCCACAGTGACTTTTGCATTGGACTCACTGCATTGAAATTGTTTGGGAGCTTGTAAATACATTATAAACTCATCCCCCTCCCTTTCCTTACGCCTCCTTTCAGTTGGTCACAGGACTTTTTCATTTTTTGCTGACAGGCTCACCATTTGTGCCAGGCTCTGCCAAATCTTCCAACCTGTGTTGCGCAGCAGATTGTGTGATACCACTGCCTGAAACCTGGGATGTCAGGGCAGAGCTGGTGCCTGGCCATCCTCATCTCCTGCAGCATCCTGCCCCTGACACCCTGGCACTGACAACATCCCTTTTTCATCCTGTGAAGGGGCTGGAGAACAGGCCTTAAGAGGAGTGGCTGAGAGAGCTGGGGGTGTTTATCCTGGAGAAGAGGAGGCTGAGAGAAGACCTCATTGCTCTCTACAACTACCTGCAAGGAGGTTGTAGAGAGGAGGATATTGGTCTATTCTGCCTAGTGCCAGGGGACAGGACAAGAGGGAATAGCCTCAAGCTCCGCCAGGGGAGGTTTAGTCTGAACATTAGGAAAAAATTTTTCACAGAAAGGGTCATTGGGCACTGGAACAGGCTGCCCAGGGAGCTGGTTGATTCACCTTCCCTGGAGATGTTTAAGGCATGGGTGGACGAGGTCCTGAGGGGCATGGTTTAGTGTTTGATGGGAATGGTTGGACTAGATGATCCTCTTCCAACCTGGTGATTCTATGATTCCCACCCTCACCTACAATGTCACCCACTCTCTCTTGTTGTGTACAGCGTGAATACTTCCCTGGCAGTGCCTACAGCTCTGGTTTGCTCCTGTCACCTACACTGTGCTCTTGGCACACTTTTTCATTTGTGTAACATACCTGTGCATTCACTCCTGTCCCTACCATCCCGCAGAGATTTGTGTGCTGGCCTCTGTCATCTGCATCTATAATTGGCCTCTCTATTGCCACTACAGTGTCAGTGCAAATTAAAGTTTCCTGGGCTTGGGAATTTATTATTTAAGAAAACCTTGCAAAAGCTGGATGCCACAGTGAGGGCAGCAGCCTCCTCCGAGGTACAGGCAGGTTTCAACTGAAGCCTGTAAGTGACAGTGTTAATCCCTCACGTGAAAGGGCAAAAAGCTAAAAGAATACAAGGCTCTGCTGAGATTAACAGAGAAACAAACAGAGACCAGTGTCACAAAAGAAGGTGCTCAGATCTCTAGATAAGGAGCTTTCAGAGGCCTCTGAGCAAGGACCCTATTTAACTCCCTGTGGAGCCCCAAAGGCTCTGCAGGGCTCAGGCACAGAGTGGCAGGGGAGACGCAACAGAGTCCAGACAAGGAGACTATTTCCTAACTGAACTGCATTTTTTCAACTTCTAGCCAAATTTTACTGTGCGGTTAGAACTAGTTCCTGTTCTGGACCTAGTTTAGTTTCATTCTGGAAAAGCCGCCATCTCCTATGCAGACATACTATTATTACTTTCCTGCATCCTAGTGATAATTGCCCAGATGGATGCAAACAATGTTTTATTGTTACTTATGTTTGGTTAAATTTAGGAAAGGACTGCTTGCCATCAGGCTCAGAGCAGGAAAGCAATTCCTAGTGTTTGTAAGCTGTATCTTTGCCAGTGATGATGAAAGCAACATAAAATTGCTTTGGGTGGAAATTTATTCTTGGGTTGAGGCTCAGACCAAGGCCTATATATCACTTGCGTTCTTTTAAACTTTACTTTTGAGGTCTAAGTGAGACTGATGGGACACTGGTGTGGACTTTGTGCAGTGGAAAATATTGCTTTGGGGGTTCAGTCCTTGGCTGTTTTTCAGGTATAACTCTCAATTGTTTTCAATGTGCAAATACCACAAAGACCCTATTTTGAGTTCTCTCTCATTAGATTGTAAAACTGTTTCAATTATATCCTATGGATTTCACAAGCATGAAACTTCCTGAACACCCACATTGAGGAAAGAAACCTTTCATATTTGTATCTCTGCTTTGCTAACATACCGGCAAACAAAACCCCACGGGACCACATAGGACAGCTACAACATGAGTATTATTCTAAGAAATAGTCAACATTGGTTAGTCCTGACCACATGGTGACATCTGAATTTAGCACACTTTTCCGTGTCCTTGGATTGAAAAGATACTTGGGGAAACCTCAGTTAGTAAATGATTGTTGACTTTGCCTTTTTTTTCTAAACTTTCTTATTATGGACAGCTTACTAGGCAAAAAATAACCCTCTGAGATTAAAGTAAATACAAAATTCAACAAAGTAACTGGAAGAATAAATTTAAAAGCCTCTCTTATCAGCATGGTGATACTAGATTGTCTGTTAGATATAAGATGAGCATCAATAGTGGATTGGAAAACAGTTGCGTTGATAGTACCTGTCAAATGGTCAATGCAGTGATGGATACACAAGGTGGTTAAAACACGCTCATAGTATCTAGTCTCATCTCTAGATATTCTAAGTCAATTGAATACTGCTTAAGTACTTCAAGAAATCTGAACCAGTATCATGTTCAAAAGATCATTTGTTTTAGGGGTGATTACACAAGTTCCTGTTCTGCAGATACCACTATATTATCACGCATTGGCCCTTGGATAGAAATCTCAGTGATCCTAGCACAGCTTCTTTTGTATGTAGTTAGCTACTCTTTTTCTTCTCCGAAATGTATAAAGTACTTTTACATCCAGTTATCTATAGGCTTTCGGGACTTCTGCCAAGTTTGTGTGAAGGCAAAATGTGTTCCCTCATTGGTCCCTGCACAGAGGGTTGCCTGCTCACCCTCCTGGTTCCATGGAACTCTACTTGCATTGTCAGTTCAATACCAACCTAAATGGCAGAACCCCCTTTTTATCTATTGTATTTTCACGTGACTGCTCTCATCGCTATTAATGGTTTTAAAATTTTTCTGTCTTATTCCACTTAAACCCTGCTTTTAAGCCTGCTCCTCCTCCTTGCCAATAGCTACAGGACGAGGGCCAGCAGCCCTTCAAGAGGTACTTTCCACAAACCCCTTACTTTGCATAACTTTTCTGCCTTTTTCTTAGTAGTGGGGCTGGTTGTCTTATCAAACAACATAACTCTTCCACTATCTGTCTCTCTAAATGTGCTAAGACCGATTCCTTACTTTTATTTTAATATGTAGGTCATAATTTTGAAGAGTTGTTCTGTCTGTTCAGGCTCATCCATCTATTTTTGGGAGTCTAACCTTCACAGAGTTCTTTTCAGTTCTTTAGTTCTATTTTTGGCACTAATCACAACCAAAGAGGTAAAAGAGTCTGTGTTATAGATAGTCCCAGATCATTCCCTCTCCAGTATCGCTAAAAGCAGTTTTGTGGACAAGCCGTCCTTCCTTTGCTCTGTTAGAAGAGCAGTGTTATTTCTCCTTGTTTATTTCAGGGAAGTATAATTTTTCCAGATTTTTATCCTGGCTAGATTACTCTCTTGTGATAACACTGAAAAGAAAAATAGATGCCTGTCACCATTTTCTTCTTTATTTCGTAAAATTACAAAGAAGTAAATGTTGACACAATATTTAGCTTGCAAGATCTGCTTTTTGGAAACTTCTGAACTGCAACATTTAAAAGTTTCTAGCAAAGTTATCCTAGCCATGTTTGTCATCTGTGGTATTTCTAATTCTTCTTTTGTTTTGTGTAAGCTGATGCTGCCTTGTTTCTCATTGGTAACACACAATGTATCTGCAGAATGATGTGACTGGGTTGGTTTTGCCAGAGCAGCTTTTTGATGTTTCTTGTCTCTCTTTAGCTTTTTATTAGGCCATGACTATTGCATTTAATATTCTCATGCCCCATTACTAGCAAATGCTGTGCTCTCTGTCCTGCTGATATTTCCTTGGGATGTTCCTTAATCAAATCACTGCCTTGTGGCAGCATAAGACTGTTTTTTTCCCTGAACTTGTTTCATAAGTTGTAAAATGTTTACCTTAAGTTATCACAGGTTTTGCTTTTTACAAATGTTTTTCTTCGTGTCTTGTCCTTCTCTCACTTCTAAACTCTTTGTTGGTTGTAATTAGACTCTCTCCAGCTTTGCAGAATTTTTAAATTAAAAAGCCGTGTTTGCTTGCACTGAACACGACACAGCGCTCAGTTCCTGTGAATTTATCATGTGCTTTGCTTGTGAAACCACCACGTGTGTCTGTCTAAATTAACCCTTCTTATAACTAGTCTCTTAAAATATGTGTCTAAATATGTCCAAAACACATGAGTTTTTATATCATTTTATAGTCCTTTTATTACAAAATATCTACTATTCTTTTTGAAAATTGTCTACTCTACTACCTTTTGCATTCCTCATGGTGGATGAACCCCCACCCCTTGCCCAGTGTTCAACCAGAGATCCCTTCCTTGCAAAACTGCTCATGGAGACAGGGGAACCAAACAGTGACAGCACCATTCAGGACCATTCAGCACCAGTGAAAAACTGGTTCTACCAGCTGAAAATTTCACGGACTGGGCTCTGGAGCAAAATGCTATCTGAATTTCCATGGAAAAGCAGCAAACTTGCAGATCTTTTTCCTTCTTCTCTGCTCAGTAGCACCCCTGCTCTGTTGCTCGGGGCCCGGTTAGGTCTGTGTTTCTAGATCTGGGAGGAACAGTGGAGGTTCTGAATTGTTCCACTTAAACTTTAGCTTCAGTTCTACAGTTTGTTCTGTTATTTTTGTGCTTACAAGGTGGTGGTGAACTTGATCTGTATCAGTATAGTAATGAATAATATCTCTTTGTATTACATATGAGTATTGGCTTTCTTTGTCCTCGAAACAGGACACACAACAAGGCACTTCCTTGTACTGAAACTGTGAGTTAGTGCCAGGTCTTCCACCTAATTCTTGGAACAATTCCTCTTGCCTTTTTTTTTTTTTTTTTTAATTGACCATTTTGGTTCTTAGTAAGCAAAAGAAAAAAGGTGAATTTCCCCTTTAGAAATAATAAAAAA
The DNA here is from genome assembly GCA_033558105.1 of Coccyzus lansbergi. Classification (NCBI taxonomy): domain Eukaryota; kingdom Metazoa; phylum Chordata; class Aves; order Cuculiformes; family Coccyzidae; genus Coccyzus; species Coccyzus lansbergi. Next base: position 2,027,380 of record JAUMJK010000426.1, on the reverse strand, counting down.
AAGGATTTGTTTCTCTAATTAAAAAAATAGGAAATACTAAAATAAAATAAACCTTTTATAGTACTTCAAAAATATTTTCCAACTACTTGTGAAAAAAAGGTGGGAAATAGTATTTTGGCTAAGCCATTTGTTCCAATTTTACTGGTAAGCAACTCTCTTACTTGTCCACCTTCCACTGTCATCATTTAGTATGTGGCCATGTGTAGGTTACTGAGTCATCCTGTTCTGAATGCTTCGCTCTTGCTTTTTTACAACCTGCAGAAATTACTCTGGAGTGAAAAACTGAACATTAGTTTATGGAAGCTCTTTTCAGCTGTCTCGTTTTGTTCTGCTTGTGTTCCTTTTTTTCCCTGTCAGTCTCCTTCCTAAAGCACCTATTTCTTTCTGTTGAGTTGTTGACTTTAACATTTTGCTCTGAAATATATGATGGAAATTATCCGAGGTTGCTAATTTAAAAGCTCCTTGGTTTGCATTTACTGGGATCATGTACAAATAGTTCCATAGGAGTCAGTGGCAAAAGCTTTGTCAGCTGGAGCTACACAGAGAGAATCTATACCTGTAAAAACCAGATGTGCAGAGTGACTTCTGTTGGGACAGAGGAGAGAGGGGTTTGTATTTTTCTTAATACAGTCAATTATTTTTTTGGTAATTATAATAGGGATAATATTGTACCTGAAGATCATAAAATGAAATTTTTGCTATTAACTGTGAAATCTGCAATGAATCACTGACAGATGAATCATTTTCTCTTTTTTCCTGCCAAAACCCTGTGTTGTACTGGTGGCCACAACCAAGAGGTAGCCACAGTTCCCACCCCACAGCTGGTACATGCAAACTCCCTAACCTGTTCCACCCTTATACTGTTTCATGTATATCAGGAAAAACATCTGGAAATTATGTTTCAGCAGCTATGATTCCGAGTACCCTCTGAAAGCAGAATAAACGGGAGCAAATTGACAGTATGGCAAGAGAAGTGACATCAATCTGGAGGGATGGTGGCAGTGCCGTGATGAGTACCTGCCTGGCACGTGCAGTACTCTGAGCATCCAAGTTGTGGAAGACACTTGGAACTTTTGAAGACCTGTAACTAAATTAGGGCTAAAAGCTGACCTGGTCTTTATCCACCCCCCGACCTCACCCTTCCGGGTGGCAGGATGCCTCTGTGCAGGCATTCTGCTGGGTATAGATGTGCTGTTGCAAATGCTCTCTGCGAGTGCAATTTCTTCTTGTGGAAATTGCCTCATGGTGATAGTTCAAAGGATGAGCACGCTCTGCTGATTTACTTTTAAAGCGTATCTGTTAACAAGACATGTTTAGTAAAAGTGGTAAGGTGGAAGTGTTTGGGTCTATTAATAAGGTCACTGATACTTGAATGAAATGCAGTCAAATGCAAAACCATCATGAGAGCAATGAATCTTTTAAGTCTTCTAAATAGGTCTTGAGCTCCATTTGCATACATCTTTATGGAAAATATGAAGTTCCATGCAATTACAAGCCACTTTAAGGAAACTGTACCTGAATAAATGATATGTGAAAAGTGGTTGCCATCTTCCAAAGTGTCTGCAATTTTAATCGAATCCAGACACCTTGGATTCATGAAAGATAATTTTGTATTCAGTTATATGAGTAAATGCAACTTAATCGTATTTGCATTGAATTCATTCAAACATCCAACAATTATTGCTCCTCAGAGGAAGAGAGAGCAGAGCTGACTCTTTGCAGGCTTAGAGTTAGGAGCTATCCTGAATGGCACATGGTTAACCTCTCTTTGTGTTTCCCACCTTGTTTTTCATACTGACAAACAACTTGTACTGGAGTGATGTCCAAGAATGAACTAGAAGAATGTCATTCAAAGATGAAATGCAGATTTTATGCAGGCCTCTTTTTTTTTGTGTGTGTGTTCCCTTTGCAGAAACTCCCTCTGTAAGTTTTAACTTGCATTTCCTTCCTGTATTGGCTTTGGATGTAGCTTGGAAGCCTCTCTGTGTACCTCTTCATTTGAAAGATCATGATGGGAGGAGGTGCTAGATAAAATGTCAAGTATTTCCCTGGGCTGTGTGGACAGTAGTCAGTTCATGAGTACGTTCTGCAGCAGAGTAACTATATAGTACCTATGAATCCATACCACACTTTAATGAAAAGGATATAAAATCTATAAAAATACAAAAGCAAGATGTGTCTTCTTCTCATTGTTTACATTTTGTTGTCATGATTAGCTCCATAAATAATTATAAATGCAATGCATACTTATGAAGAAATATAAGCCTGACGTAACCAAAATATACCAAACTGCCTATCTACTAATGCATGGGTGATATTTTTCTAATTTTATGCTAAGTAGTATGTATATTGTTGAACTCCCAAGTATCTTTAATGCAACATTGTTGGCCTGAATCAAGGTTAGTCTTTTTTTATGCCACTGTTTTACATCTCAGTGTTTGGTGTGTTTTATCAGTGTTTCCGTCTGGACTGTAATTCAGACAAAGAATATCCAAGTTTTCATTTAGTCACAGAACACAAATGAATTCCTACCACTGCTGTCTCCACTCCAGTGTTGGGAGATGCTGAAGCTCTGCCTGCTTGAATTGTACTTTTTTTCTCCAGAAAACAGGTTGTTAGAGTCCAGGAATGAATGAGTTAAAGGCAGCATTTGGATCAGTGTTGTGAAACTATATATTATCTATTGTATTTCCTTGGCCTTAAGTGGATTCTAGCATGGGATGAATTAGGTTGGCTAGATATTTTCTGCTGACTGTGATATCCCTGTTGAGCAGCTTTCCCAGTACGAATATATTTGGCCCTTCTTTTTTTTCCCCACAAGCTATATCCCTGTATAAAAACAGCTTTATCTCTAAAGAGCAAATAACACCCAGTGCTCATAACAGATGCCAAGAAATGTTTCTGTTTTGATTTTTGAAAATAAAAATTCAACTGTGTTCAATAAAATTCAGAAGCTGTTTTCCTCTGTGGAAATTAAAGGAATCCAAGGAAGTCTAGGAAGATAGCGACCTTCCTAATTAAAGCGGTAGCAACTGCAGGAATCTGGTTTTTACAACCACCTCTATCTCACTGTGCTGAGAACAAAGCAGTCCTCCATTAATATTTTATTTTGTCTTTTCTTCCACTATAACAATGCTCTATGTTCTGTGAGAGCCCTGGAAAGACATGCAGAGCTATGTTAATTATGGTTTAAATAATTGACACTCTGATTGTGTTGTACTTTCTGAATTGTATGTGGCGTGTCACTGGTTCTACATATAATTACATCTATTCACTGCCATCATTTTTCCCACTTACATCATAGTATACAGTAGTCTACATTGCAAAATCATATGCAGTAACTAGTAACGTCTTCACCAAACGACCTTTGTTTTTAAACACACAGAGCATGTGTAGCAGTGGGGACTGATTACCATCAGGGCTAATGCATGCATTCGGGAAGATCTATTATGAAACAGTTCATGTCAAGGGAGTTGGGAGTCTGCATCAGAAGCTCACTTGGAGTCTAAAGAGTGGGTGTTAGGAAATTTCCAGTGTGATCTGATGGTAATCCCTTATTTAACATTGCATCTATCTTCTCGGCTTCCGAGAACCCAGATATTTGTTGTCTGCTGTTTTATAGATCTGTGTGCTAACTAGTGGGATTGTTAACTACGTCCAGCAATATTATGCACAGCACCCTGAAACAATGTAAATACTCTTTCAAGACTCATCTTCAGGTGTTGACTGAGTCATTCCGAAAGCTTAAGTGTAGGTACATGTTTGGAGAGTGAGTAATCAGCTACTTCTTGGAGTACCTCATTAGTTGACATGACTGCTGTACAGCCGCTTCTAGTTCAGTGCTTGTCCAGTGAGCAGCTAAGTTGAAAATTAAATCCTGTCTCTTACAATGCAGCCTTAATGAACTAAAAAATACTTGTGGCTTCTTTGAAAGCCTGTGTTCTTAGGCGTGATTGCAGAGTGTATGAGTTTGCTAGGAAACAGCGTGAATAACGCCCTGCTTAATTGTACACACTCTGGGGTTTGTTTCTGTTTTGCATGTTCATTCTGCTGCTTGCAAATAACCTTCTGCCCAACGGGAATTGATAAGGGAGAGGGATTAGTGTTTGGAAAGGCTATGAGCACAAGTTATCCTCAGGCAGCCTGGGAGGTTTACAGCGATAACCACTCTGTAACAATTACCCCTATCTGTGTCCTTATTTCCCAGTAAAAGTGAGGCAGCTCTGCCCCTCAATGAAGGTGAGGAGATAGGCAACTTCATGTTTATTGTGGAATAAGGATACGTGCAAAAAAGAAGTTATTGCAGGGTAGCTAGTGTGCTTATAAACCCACGCCTTAGCTTACATTGTAGTAACTTGTCCATAGAACCAAACATTTAATGCTTTCGTGGTTTGTATTCTAGTGGTGATTAACTGATAATGGTGATGTGGAAAGGATCAGTAGAACCTGGTTTTGGATCAGCAGCGATATTGTGTCAGTATCAGATGCACCTTCAGGAAACTGTTGGGTCATCCTACCAAAATATATTTTTTCAAATTTTTAAACAGAAAATAATTAAGGCCACTGCCATTTCTGTCATACCTAGCAAACATGATGATACAGTCCTGGAAGGACTGAAGAGTGGAAGTATTTGTAGTAGAAAGAGCAATTATTGGTTTGGTTTTTTTTAAAAGTACCGTGCATTGCTTCTTCCCATTTGGCCTGGAAGTTTATTCAAAATGTAGGAAAGTTGGGAATCGTAACCATTATGTGAAGCAATAGCACGTTGAATGCTATTTGGATGAAAATGTTTTCTGTGACAGAGAAGGAGCTATCTGAAAGTGCTTTGGAAGATGGATCTCACGTGATGTGATGCCAGGTACCTGATACAGCCCAGAAACCTGAAAATTTTACCAGATGAGTGAGAGCAATGGGAAAGAAAAACATTTTCTAGAAATGCAAGATGGGATTTTCAGTAGAATTAAGCAATTGTCTGTGTCTGGTCCAGCTCAGAAAGCTGTCCCTCTCTAGGACATCTCTTGAACATGTGGTTCTGAGCTGCTGATGCTGTCGGAGCAGAAGTGTTACATGAAGCTGAGCATCCCACATATGGGTGGGCTTAGGAATGTTTGGAAGTGCTTTGTATGAATTAAAGAACCTTTTTAGATGTTTCCACTCATTGGCAGAGGTTGAAAAGGTTCGTCTCAACAATAAGGAATGTAACTTTTTTAAATGATTTTTTTTTTTGTGTGTGTGTATTTTAAAAGTAATGCTAGTCATATTAGTAATTGTTGAATATTAAACAAGCTCACATACAAAATACTTCCTTCTTTTCCTCTGCTGTGCTGGAGTTTCACAGCTTTTCTTTGAAAAAGCTTTTTTACGTTTACACTTTGGAAAGCAATGAATGCTTTTAATCAATATGGACAGTTGTGTGGAGGCGCAAGAGAAGTGGTGCTGCACTGAAAATACAAAGAAGTGCTTTTGTATTTTAGGAGTTTAGTAGACATGGTTAAAAATTTTAGAATAAGAACTTGGCAGAGCTTTCTTATATCAAAGATGAATGTAGAACTGCACTGTAAATTGAAAAAAAACCCACCTTGCTTGCATATCAGGGATAAGTATAAGTCTTGTTTTCATCTTGTTTTCCCTTATTCCTTGGTGTCATTACCAAAACATTTATTTCAGTGTATTAGAAAATGCAATTTGAGTCAACTGATACCTGAGATCAATTCTGGGATACTATTCTATGTAGCAGAATATAGTAGTATTCTATGATGTTGAAGAGAGAGAATTGATTTCAAATGTATATTTTTTGATTAAGATGAAAGGATCAAATGGGAACCTAACTCCTATGCCTGATGATTGAATTTGACTTGCTGGACTGTCAGAGCAGAATACTGTACGATCGTACTTGTGACTCATAAAAACCATGTCTGCATATTAATTTTGTCTGACTAGGGAGACCTGGGTGGGAAAGTAGTAAATTAGTAACAATCAACATTTATGACACACGTAAAGACATTACCAGAAATTTGTGGCAAACTGTTTCCCTGTATGCTTTCCCATATTATGTACATATCTGTACTAGAATGAAAAACTATTGTCTTTTTACAATAACAATAGATAATAACTCTTACTGCCTGATCCAGTTATAGCACAGAACATGGAAGGAACTTCTCGCTCACTGGCTGCTCACATGCTGAAAACTCCTGGATATGTTTTGTGTCCTGACTGTTTGTCCAGGGAACTGTCCTGAGCTGTCAAATCATTGTAGTATATCACAGTTCTTGCTGCTGTCATATTCTGCAACTGATTCTCACCAGTGTTTGTTTTAAAACACAATCACAGAATCTATGAAATAGTCTATGTGGATTAAGTTTTGCTTTACTAGGATATTTAGTATTTCCTGGAGCAGACCTTGTATTTGAGACCTAAATTGAAGTCAATCTAACCCGTATCTAGTTTGACCTTTCCTGCCCAATGGAGGATGAAGGTCACTGCAAAATTGTATTTTGGGTGAATTCAGATCACAAATACACATGGATAGAACTTACAAATTTCAAAGCTTAAGATTTTTCTTTTAAAACTTGTTTCCCAGGCTAATAATCCAGATATGTGTATATGTAGTTCTCTACCACCAGTGTGAAAATGTATATTTTCATATGTATTTATTGCTTACATTGTAATTTTTTGTATATTTTACATGCGTCACACTGAAATATATTATAAGCATGATTTCTTATTTGCTGCATCCCTCAAGTCCATAAATATATTATAACTATTGTCCATCTGGATTAAATATTTTCATCTTTCAGGGGAAAAAACTTCCCTTTCTTCTCTCCACTCTTCCCACATCCTCCGAGCATAGATAACAGCAGTCATGATTCAGAAAGTATATTTGCAGCAAAGTACTCTCCAGAATTATCAGTTGATCACAAATGTTCTTTGATGTGTCTTTAGTACTCAGAATTTTCAGAAGAGACTAATGGTAGTGATACCCTAGGCTGTGGATATTTGAAAGTACCATGGTCTTTATTTACTGCATAACCTTCTCTCTGTAAAAATCAGGATAGGCCTTTGGGTTGCAGAATAAGTGTGGCTGAGTAGTTGCTTTTAAAAGCTTTAGAATGTGTCTGTAATCTGATTACAAAATGCTAATTTTATTTCTATTCCAGCATCTACTGTGGATGTTTTATTCCCAAATATTGATATCAACTAATTCTTTTAAGCAAATTTTCCACACAAATCATTCTGTACAGTTATAATGGGAGGAACACTGAATTTCCTGAGTTTAGTTGTCCCCTTCTTTAAAGGATTAAGTCTTATTAACGTTCCAGTGAGTAGTGGATGATTGTTCATTTGCCAGAGTCTTAAATGGAAAGCTTTCTAGATCAACTTGGTATCTTTGCACATCCGGAAAATGTTTCTTTCTCTTCATTAAAATGTACTTTTCAGCATTTATTCTGAACATGCAAACAGTTTCTAGTTATATTGTTTTAATGGAGAAGCAGCCATGAGTGATGTAATTCTACATTGTCATTTTCGTTTTCTATGCAGCTGTTGCAAAATTAAAAAGCTGTAAAGTTACAAATGGCTTCACCTGAAGCAATGCGCAGCATGGAATTTCCTGCTGGTGGTTGAAATAATACAGTTACTTTTAACAGATGCAAACAGTTAAGGGTCCAAAGCAGATCCCTATTTGAAAAAAGGAAACCCATTTCTTCTGAAAGTATCCTTTTAAAACATTTGTTTGAAAACAAGGGAAAAACAATCTTGGTGTAGAATATCTTTATTCTTTTGGCATTTTGGCACACAGCATGCATCAAGAAGAATAAACACACTGGCAGGTAAGAAGCCAGTAACAGAACAGCTTTATTTGAGCACAATTCACCAGACATACATCTTAGCTTATTCTTGTATCCATCTGCAGTGTAAACCAGCCATATGCTTAGAGACATCATTGTCTTTTTGCTTTTTTCTCGCCGGCACCAAAAAGCAAAGTCATTAGGTTTGACAAGAATGGTACATTTTTGTAGTAATTACAAGGGAGCACAAAACAAAACCAGGCCAGTTTCACAATGTCCGCAAATGTCTTAGTGCACCAAAGAATGTTTTTACATTCTGTTAGAAGCAAGCTGATTAATTGGTTCTTTGTAACTCCAAATTGAAATCACAGTGTAACCTGGTTGTGCTCAACACAGGAAACCTTTGGGGATGCCAAAATTTAGACAAGAGTGCAGGGCGCAGAGGAGTCCCAGAACTATTGTGTTCAGTGAGCTGTGAGAAGTCATTCAGAAGAGAAACACTCAGCATCCTTTATTTATTTGCATTGAAATATTTATCTGTGATGTGAGGCATTCATAATAGATTGTCAATCTCTTGTGCCTTGTGATGAATCTGGGTGTCTTGCATTGAATTCTAAGTATTTCTTTCCGTGAATAATTTCATAATCATCAGATTTCCAACCTATGAATATTCTCTGACCTTTCGATCCAGATTATCTGGGTTTTTTCCTTCTCTAGGAGGGGAAATACCAAACCTCTAATTTTCAGTTTTAAAAACCAACTCACTTAAATTATTAATTTTGGAACTTAGAGATTAAAACTCAATCAACCTGAAAATGCGTGTCTTGCTGCTCTTTCCTGATAATTGAAGGAAATTATTTATGTAGCATAGATTAATATTGTTCCATGTTCTACCTGACATTCCAGATTAAAGTATGACTTTGAAATAGAGATGAGTTGGGACTGAAATACCCTCTGCAACCACTCTAGTCCTTGGAAAGCAATGTGTTAGGTTCTTAGTACTAAAGCTCATAAAGGAAGTCAATTTTCACTTCCATCTTGTTACGTACTGGGTGTAACACAGAAAAGAATGAGCTTGGGAGACAAAAAGCATAGAGGAAGAGAACAAGGGCATTGGTAATAATAAGCATTGCACATCCTCAGTCCTCAGCACTGACTTGCAGAGTGAGGGATGCTGCAGAAAACCCGTTCTCAGCAGAAAGAGAAGAAAGTCTCTTTTCAAGCTTCATAGAACACCATCGTAGCCCTCTGAGCTCTCCACTGAGAGACAAAAAAACTCTGGGGTCTTTTTTTACTGTTCTAGGGCAAGCAAACTACCAAATGACATCTAGAGTAATTCTCGGCATTTTTGCTGTAAACACAGGCTATTTTCTATAGAGCAGGAAGCTCTGACCCACCAGCCCGGGAGGGTCTCTTCTGGGGGTTTTGAGTGAGATTCTCTCAGCCTTTTCTCTTTTGCTTTCATTTTTGATTGAAAAAGGAGCTTGAAGACAGAAGAAAAAAAGACAGGAGGTTGAACAGTGCTTACCCAGAACACAAAGGGTGGAGGTGTATCTGTTCACTGCTGGCATGCAGCCATCATGGTTATCAGCTTAATAGCGTAACTTAACAGGAAGAATTACACTCATGACCTTCTACTCCAATAGCACAAGCTTCTATCACTTGAGCAAAAGGAGAATCTCCATTAGTAGTTGCTCATTGTCACAGGGCACGTATCCCTCTCTTGGGCCAACCACTTATAATGACAAGATATCATAAACACTTTAACAGCTCTGATTTTGTCCAGTAGAGGGAAGTGGATAGACACAAACACTAACTCAATATGTTAAAGAGAGATATCATCAACATATTAAACGCATCATGCATGATTGGCAAAAGGCATGACGATTGCAGGGGAACCTTGACTTTCTCACCACTGCCAAAGTTTCCTTATTGACTAAGGATCATTTCCACTGGAATTGCTACTTCTTGCACTATCACTGTTCTTTGAATTATAGAGCTTCTAGAAAAGAGTAATCTGGATCACAAACCAATTTACCTTGCTGCTGAGAGCAGCACGTGCTGTGTTACAGGCAATGCTCTTTAAGTTCAATTTTTTGAAGTAGGCTCTTGAGGGAAGAGGGCTATTGAAAAATACCTTTAAGTGAGAGCTGGCAAGAAGTTACATTTCAAAAAAAATGCCTTTTTCCTTGGAAATAGAAATGGAATAGGAAATTGGGTACTGCCACAGAACTCCTCTAAAGAAAGAACTCCAGAGCATTTGCATGGTGGATTTCCACTGGAGCGTTCATCAGTATTTCTTGGGTAAAGTGGTAAAAGCAAAATATTTCAGAACTAGCTGTTTTATAGAATGCTGTTTGTTTGCTTACACCAGTCCAGTAGCTGTTTCCTGAGGAGAAAAGCTGTTACTGAACTTAGACCTGCCCCACATCAGCTTCATCTGTGCAAGTAGCATCTGCCTAGTTAGTAAAAGGGGGAAAGTGTGTGTTTGTTAAGGAGTCTGTTTTTTTGGATTAGAAGACACTTTCTAAAAGGGGAAGAGGCAAAGATGTACCATTTAGTAGCAATAACCACACTGCTGTACCATGGAAATGTGGCCAACCGTGTGAAATACTACCGAGCACGCTGACAGTCAATTGTTCGACCAAGCTTCCTCTGTAATGTGCTTTTTCTGTCTCTTGAAGTAGTCCTCTCTTTCTCTCTTAATGTCAAGTGATTCTCCACAAGGTTCACCAGCTCCTTTTCCCTCCATTGGGTTAGCTGGAATGTCCAGATTTTAAAGGTTGCCAGCTGGCTCGCAACCAGCCATTTACAAAGCAGTTCCTGTTCCAGAGCTGTTTTTATCCCCACCAACTTTGGCTGTTTCTCATCTTCATTCCTTCCTGTACAGAACTCTGAAGTCCCTATAGAGGTTTCATAACATCCTGAAGCCTTCATCAAATGGTTAATTGGTATTCTGTTAGGCTGTCAAAAAGGATTAGAAGGAGGTATCTGTTCTTCTTATTCTTCTTCTTCTCATTCTTTAATGACAAGTTACATTGCCAGCCTGTCCACTAAATGACATTAGGCAAGCACTAATTCACCTCTTCATACCAAAGTAGAGAGAAATCAGCAAAAAAATCTCCCACTTAGGACATGTGTTGAGAATTCAGATAATTTCTGTGCTACTGCAATTTTATTTTAAGAGTAAGAATTTTATTAGCATGAAAATACATATTACCCTCTGACTACTTTTTTCTTTAGTTTTGGGAGGCAGTAACTGTGAAGCTCTAAAAGGATCGACCTTTGAGAATTTCATCAAAATTATGAAGAATTAATGTTTTGACGCATATTTTCATAGAGAAATTTTCAACCGATTCTACGAGAATCTTATTGGCATTCTCTATTGGGATAATTTCTTTCATCCTCTCAAACAGAGTCTGAGCTGTGTTTGTCAGCAATATTTTCCCCTTTGTACACGTGTAGGTTTGCCATTGCAGCCAGTATCACTGCTCATGGGTGTACACGTGAAGACCAATAGACATGTTCTCTATAATGGAGTCATAGTGAAGGAAGAAATATATATTTGTTATATTATAACATTAAAAGCCTGATTCTAATCCCAGTAATGTTTTAATGTAGACTACTTCCACATGTGTAGGGGCATCACAGGCTTTCTAAGGAGAAATGGGGAGATGCCTTGAAAAGACAGAGGGAAAGAAAATAGAATATCCACAATTGGCTTGACTCACCCCAAAAATCTATGTTTGCTCCCTCTCACTTCTGTGTTTGGAGTGCTGGTAAAGTGACCTGGTTAATGGAGCTCTTTTGTCATTATCATGATGTATGTAGTGGTGGGACTGATTAGGTTAATGGCAAGAATATGATGGGCAAGTGTAACCAGCTAGCAGGCGGTCGTGATTGCACTATCCAAATGCAGAGCTAAGAGAGTTCAAGGAGTGTTAGTGCTGTTCTGCATCCTGCACGACCAGAATGAATGCCACACATCTCCAAGTGTAAGAAATTCTGCATAAATAGGACATTCAATTATTTATGAATAGACTCTAAGTCAGTGATTAATTAGCATTTTAAATATGGTTGATTAACACATTAACCCTATTTTATGAAAACTCTTTTAAAAGATACATATTACATGTGCTTCCATTTGATTTTCACATTTCTGATGTCTTTCATCTGTTAGATTACTGTGTCCTATAAGACTTTCTAGAACGTTTAATTATTTACTTTACAAATGCAGGATGTTATAATGATATTTGTAAAGAAAAAGCTAGGATAATGAATATACAATACTGTATTAGCAGCTTCCCCAACTGTTGACAGGAGGTTAGGGGGGTATGGGTGGAGGAAGAAAGAAAATCAAAACATGATAATAATGTTGCGCTAGATGTATACAAGTGAATATGCAATAGGCAATGGGAATAGTGTACAAAAGCAATAACATCATTTACCATTCTGTATGAAAGAAGTATCTGAGGTGCTTTTGTCTGTCTTGAAGGTAATGTTTGGAAGCCTTCACTGGAAAGCTGAATATAAGCCAGAAACTGTTTGCATTATCAGTTACAGAAGAAAACATTTACTTCTTTAATAATCAGTTATTTATTTTTGTTATTAATTATTCATCCATCTCTCAGCGATTACTAGTATACTAGCTCCTATTGTACCAAGGGCTGGGATTCATGTGCCAGACCTAACGATGATGAGAAGTTTCTGATATATGATCATAGACCTTATAAATGGAAGGTAACGGAGAGAAAGCCCCCTCATCAGTAACTGTTTATTTTAAACTGTTTGTGTCAATTGATCGAGTTCCAGAATTGCCTAATAACCTCAAGTATCTCTTTCCCGTATATTTGGCCAGTGATTTGCATTTGTTCTCATGTAAGAAGTGAAATTATGCTGGAAGTGAAACTCTCAGAATTGGCCTTTTTTGAGGACCTCATGTCATGACACAATGAACATTTTCAACCTGCAGAGCACTCAGCATCTCATAAAGGTCCATATTTACAGTATACACCTGCTCCTCTGCAGTAAATACAACAATCAATATTCTTACGTGAAGGCCTATGTTGGAATATTTTGTGTAATTGGCACTGTCCCCATTTCTGCAATTGATAATGTCAGAGTTGGCTGTTTCACCACTACACTGTGTCAGGAAAAGTACAAAGATCACTTCAAACTGTGCTTGGAATTTTCCAAAGTTAATCTGTGTGGAAAACAAAAGCGGGGGAGAATGTGTGATATGGAAAATCGGTCAACTAGTTCTTCAGCTGGAAAATGGCTAATTAGCAGGGAAATCGTTAAAGTACAATATAGATTCATGGACCAAGGTAATTGAAAAAGGACATAATTGACAATTCTTACGTATATTAATCGGTGAGATTATTTGTGCAGCGTGAGAAGTGTATATTTCCCGTACATTATATGTAATATATTACTCCAGTATATTTCTTGTACACTACCTGCTTGTGTATTTCTCTTACATAGACGTGAGCAAGGAATGTCATCATCCTGCTACTCAAGTGTGAGGGCCTGATTCTTCTCCAGAGATTCCTTCTTTTCAGTTAATGCTATTTTTCCATCAAAAGTATTCCTAAGTCTCACAGTGTTGTGCTTCCTCTCTGAAAAAAAAAAACCTTAAATTTTCAATTTTCTTACTTCTTACACCCAGAAATATAGCCTAAACTATTTAATTTTTCTCTTTTTTTTTTGACTATAAGATTATGTCCAGGGAGGTGGCCGCATCAAAGCGAAGGTCCATATCTATAAAAGATGGGAATTGGAGTATCTAGGCGAGATGCACCTGTCCATGTGTAAAGGGACTGTATGCAAGGGTATGTGATTATCATACATCAGGAGACTTGTGGAGCAAGTTCAGTGAAGTCATTATGATATCATCATTGCTGGTAGCCGTTACTTTGCATTACTAGTGGCCATTACTGTAATCTAAATGGACATTGGGAGGAGATTATGGTGAAAGGTGCTAATGGCTTGCACATTAGAGGTCATTAACATATAAGCACCCAGGATGAAAGTCTATGTACAAAGAGTTAAATAAATTGTGCAGCAGCTTCCCCCAGGGAGTCATTAAAGGTATTATGCAACTTTAAGTACCCTTCTTTATCTGGGCTATTAGACCTTTCAAACCAGGAGGTCTAAAGGAAGAGCTTCTGAGTAGTGGTTTTCCCAGGTGTAAAATCAAGCCTGTGGGCTGGGGCTGAGGGGTGGTGGGTGAGAGGGGAAGACAGGGTAGTTTAAGAAGGTCATCTGTCAGATTTCTTAAATGCTGGATTAAAAAGTGCAGTTTTTGTGTTCAAGGGAAGGTGGCACACTTTTTGGGGCTTTACTTTGGCATGCAGTCAAATTACTCACCTCATCCTCAGCTGGAAGTTTTGCTGTATTATTGCAATATTTTGTCTCACCATCTTTTTTTGTTAAAAAAAGAAAATTGACTAGCAATATGCAGAGTGCAAGTACACTAGCAATGTATTTGCTATCATAGATATTTTCCAATACTATTAATGTAAAACATTAGGCATTGCCAAAATCCTACTGTTTTCACTCACCAGCTTGAATAAATAATGGAGGAAAGGAGTAAGTAGAAAAGGGAAATAAATTCTTCCTCTCAGCTGAGGCTCTTTGCAGAGATGTGTGTTTTCTTCCTCCAGCATGCCTCTAGAGTTTAAGAGTAAAAATAATTCAGAAACTTCAGCTAACACACAAGGTAGGAACCCAGCTCTGTTGTGGGAAGGATTCACCTTACCACACGGTAGTGTTTGCTCCCTGCTTGTTACAGCAGCTCTCTGTAGGCTGGAGTTTATTTTCAGGCATTTCCATTCATAACCAATGAAGCTATATGTGCAACAGCTGCAGCATAACCAAACTGAAGTTAACCAGGAGTAGGGGGTTTTGCATTAACAACCCTCACTTGAATTATCTGATTTAAAGTATACTGACGAGTCAAATCTACCTATTAGCAGAAAGTTTTGCAAGAGTTGTGTTTGTATGAAACTCTACCAGAAGAAGGTAAATCATTACTAAAAATAAGATCATAGAATCACCGGGTTGGAAAAGACCCACCAGATCATCGAGTCCAACCATTCCCATCAAACACTAAACCATGTCATTCAGGACCTCGTCTACCCATACTTTAAACACCTCCAGGGAAGGTGAATCAACCACCTCCCTGGGCAGCCTGCTCCAATGCCCAATGACCCTTTCCGTGAAAACTTTTTTCCTAATGTCCAGCCTAAGCCTCCCCTGGCTGTCCCCTGTCACTAGGGAGAAGAGCCCAGCTCCCTCCTCTCCACAACTTCCTTTCAGGTAGTTGTAGAGAGCAATGAGGTCTCCCCTCAGCCTCCTCTTCTCCAGGCTAAACAACCTCAGCTCTCTCAACTGCTCCTCATAACAATATTTCACTGCATTTGAAAAAGAAAAGTATTCAATTCATACAGAAGGCTGTCATACTTTAAGATGTTATAACCAAAATAAAAACAAAGAGCATGAGGTGGCAAAGTGGTAAAACAGAGCACTGTAGTTAGGGATAAGTAACAGATTCCCCTTGGGGTAATTCGATATGGATCCTGAGTTACAAATAAACTTAATTCCAAGTACTTACCATAAATATTCATTAATCCTGGTCCCGAGTTCTCTGTACAAGCCTTGGTGTAGGTAGACTAACCAGCTACAGTCTCACTCAAGGAACTAAGTTTCCCTCCTGAAGTAGAATGAGGCTGCAAGCTTGTTTACTCTACATCCCATGCTGAAATGAAGTCAGGATGTTACTGAAGTGCATATATCATCTCAGACAGGTTTAACTCTCAGTTTAGTCATAAGCTCAAATGCTTTAATTCAACTGTGTGACTTAGGCCACCTTCCACCAGAGCGTAAGAGGACAGTTCCACAGGTGTTTTATTGAGAGTTCATAGTAGCAAAGAGAAAGAATTTGACTATTGTCCTATAACATCTTTAGTCTTCAAAGGCTGCGAATACTATAATTAAATGAGAGGCAAATAGAAGATAGGCTGCAAATAAGTTAGTTCACTAGGGACTATGGCTACTGTGCCTGTGCCCTCGGTGCCTGTTTCAGTCCTGATCCGAAGTCAGTTGAAGCCAATCGATCAGGCTCTAATTGCACACTGATTGGTATCACTGTGCTTGGCAGCATAGTAAATCTTTAAGAATTAGGGGCCACTGTGGTTTTTGGGAGTAGTTCTTTTCACTATAGTGTGTGACTGATAACTTGCAGTGGGATTTAAACACAAATATCATATTATTGAGTGAGAACACTGTGTAATTGTTGCCAAGATAATAGATGAAACAGCTCAACTTCCATTGGAAAAGTTTCAAAGGTGGAAAAGTTTCAGACAGGCATTTTTTTGCAGGTGTAATGAAAGGATCAGCATGTATTTCTCCCAAAGGCTTTCATTTTTCATTTTTATCCTTAAGAGAAGCCAGTGGCACTTCCTGGGTATTGTCATTGACTGAGGCACAAAAGAAGGAGAAAAAAGAAACAATTGATAAAAAAAAAAAAAAAAAGAAAGAAAGAAAAAGTGAATCAAAACATGACTTCTTGTTTTCAAGAAGAAGGGCCAACTTTTACTTTATAGTAACAGCTTTGAGATCAGCAGCTGTGGGATTACATGGCAGAGGTTTGTAAAAAAAATCAATAACTGCTGCTGTTTGGAGAGAGGGAAAGAAAGGACAGCTAACTAGACCAGATTGTAACAGTTCTGCAAGCAGTCACAATGCTCACCTTACAACAGCGCAGCCCTGCAAATTATTAAATAATAAATCACAAAGTCGAACAGTCTTGGGTGGACAGAATGCGTTTGACTGTAAAGCAGACAGAGGCCTATGAATTATTCACATCTCAAGCAAAGATAAAACAAGCAGAGAAGAAATGAGAAGAATTCTTCCAAACAGGTTCTCCTGTACTGAAATATACCTTTTGATTACTGATACATATTTGGGGATTCAACCGGTCAAAGTCAAGCCAGAACTAAGAAGAAGGAGGCAACTGCAACCTAGGTTTAGTGCTATGGGAAAATCCTGGCATTAATAAGTAACTTCAGAAGTAATGTGCCTGTGAAATATCATTTTGCAATATTAGTGTGTTAGCAATTAAGGGGGGGAAAGTGGATCTCGGAGAATAATTGTCATCGAAGTGTCAACATCTCATGTATTTATCTTAAATTTAGTAAGTTAAAACTTCATATGAGCTTATTTTAATCAGAATGACAAGCTGAAAGCTGAAAATCTGCTTATGAAAATGGTGGGAAAATTATATTTTGATAATTTTAAGCATCTGACTTAGCTGAAATGGGAGGAGAAGGGTTAAAGCTGATCTCCAATATAAAGACAGGAAAGAAAAGCAGAATTCTCTATTCCGGACTGTTGGTTTTTATTACTGGTATATAACATTTAGGTTATTTGAACATAGCTAATGTCTATGACTTACAGAGGAAACAAAATCAATCAAAACACTCATTTTCCTTTGAAGTGTAGTGTTGGGTTTTTTTTTTCTTTCCCAGCAGTATTTCAGGCTTTCTACACTGATGCATTGATATAGTGAAAGAAAATACGATGGCCAAATCTTGCTGGCACTGACTGAGGGTAGAGTTTAATGCTCTTAGGGCTCTATTGATGACACGGCTCCAGAATCTGATCAACTCCGTGTTTCTAGAGAGATAAATGATTTCAAAAGAGCTTCATCACACAAGATCCGTGTGGTTTAAATTATGATCATTGTTTAAAACTCACTTTCTTAACACTGAATTTATATACGTAGACGGTAGTGGCGCCTTCTTTGTGGTGAGTGACAAGGTTTCATGAAGGATGGAAACACAGCGCTGATGAACCTAAAGCAGTCTGAAGCTATAGAAACAGCCATTCTTTGCTCTTTGAATACCACGTGATAAAAACAGCTTGTGGGAACCTTGCCTGTGACCAGCTGTGTTACTACATGTAAGAACTGTGGCAAAGTTGGTCTCCTCATTTTTCTATCTGTTTGCATATTACCGGAACCCTTCTATTTGTGATAAGAGAGTGCAATGAAAAAAAAAAAAAGGAGGAGTAACTAACTTAAGGGAAGACAAAACTAATCCTGCTGAAGGCCCCTGTGTGAGTGCACTAGAGTCACACCAACTGGTTGGAAACTTGCATCTTCCAGTAACTGGCAGCAAATTCTTTCATTTTTTTTGAACACCAGCTCTTTCAATGTCTGGGCCTGCAAGAGTTTCCTATAAATGTGTGGCCTGATGAAGAACAGAGTTGCTATACTAGTGTTGTTGCTTCAAACTGCAAGTGCAGATGAGAAGCAGCACATGCCAGCTCCTGAAGACGGGAAGTCTGGTTAGGGGTATGAAGGTGGAACCTTCCTCCCCGCACCTCCTCTAGGGTCAGTACCCTCATGCATGTTTATTCCCATCCCACAGTCAGTCGTTTTGTCTGAAATATGTAGAACTATTCAGGTCAGTCTTCCTAGTCTCCTGATTCCCTGCATTCAAGGCAAATCAGCCCTTGGCCCAGCAAAGGCTGCATCCAAGCCTTGTTTCTTGCCTTCCAGAACCACAGCTCCCCTTCCTTTTCTCTGGACTCTCTCATCTTGCTCCCAGCTGCCCTCACTTGTGAACTAAGTGTCTTCTTGTACCAGCGTGGCATTTTCCTGAGCTAGAGTCTTACCAAACCAGCTACAAGCTGATCATCAGAGGTGAAAACCACAGGGGTCGCAGAACTAGACAACAGGTTATGAAATGTTGCAATTCAAAGGAGTTTGGGGGGGCAGGTGGTATGTAAATGATCAGTGATAATGCAGGGGGAAAATCGTATACAGCAAAACTTCAAAGGTACAGACAAGAGGCTTCAACTTGATAAAGACGAATCCAACACAGTGAATAAAAGCAATTTTAAAGGTAAATGGCCAATATAGCCAGCTGTGCGAAGGTGTTACTCCAAGGCTTTGTATAGCCTGTAGGACGAGGGTGAATTGAAATGAGAAACATCAGCGATCGAGGTGGAGACCTGACCTCTTGGTACTTAGAGAGCTGGCAACTTTTCTTAAGTATTTTAAACAGGGCACCCACTTCTGACCACAGGGTGCTGATACATCTGTGGAGCTATAGAAAATTCTGGTATACCAGAGCTAAGCCGGTATTTTGCTGGTATCTGCTTGCCAGCAGCCAGCAAGTTATGCATCACATGGCTGCTTCGTTAGACATTTAATATATATGTTCAAAGACTAGAAATGCGCTTATAGGTTTTGTATTGAAACTTCAGTTCTTGCAAGTTACAGATTCCTGAACAACAGATGGTCAGTGGAAAGCATGAGATTAAGCAGAGTATCTATTGCACTGCTATTGTCTAAATATATCAGGTGGACAACTGACTAGTAACAACTGAAGTTAATCGAGTTTCTGTACATCAGGCAGCATAAATACAACCTGTACTTACCAGCTTTTTCCCTCAGAGCCTGCCACGGCAGCAAGAAATCTCGTCCTTGCTTTAAATTCCTGTATTAGGTTTGTGAAGAATCAGAATCTAGACTTGGAAGTTTTAGATAGAGGTTGCAATGACAGTGGGGTTTTCTTTAACTCTACAGTACTTTGGAGAGAAAGGTGCTCCTTTCCTTTTGCGGGTCAAAGAAAAATTTCATTCCTTAAAGGGCCTTCCATTTAGATATGCCAGTGATGTCAATGTATAGATCAGGTATATATTTTGCCATAGGTATATTCAATATTAAAGTATATAACAAAATATTCTGTAATATATTATATGTAGTATTAAGACTTTGGCAGCAGAAGGTTGTTTTAGCTGTTGCTTTTTTCTTTTTCATTAAATGGTAAACCAAAAGAATTTCACCAAAGATATTTTACACTTTATTTTTTTTTTAAATAAGGTTTTTGTTGTAGTATCAGGTGTCTTTGCTCACATGCGCACCTTTGCTTAGGAATATATATTGCTGTTGCTTCCCTTGCCTTCTAGTTTAATAAAATGCTGCTAGGAAGTATTCTCTGTCCTTGGCATGTTATACAGAGAAGGTACCAGCAATATAAGCCTCCACTGTGCTGAGGCAGGAGCCGCCTGTTAAAGAAAAGATAAACCTTGTTTTAAAATGTTTCATTTTATTCTTGAGGGAAGAAAAAAAAAGTGAGCACCTGCATAATGTGTTCTGGTGAGGACTATCCATTAAAGAATCGTGAAGTGGATGTTAGAAGATTATTTATAATACTGTTATATAATGGCTCAGATGGACTGCACTGGAGAAATTAACATGACAGACGGATGGAAATCATATTAAAAATTGGACTTACTTGAAAGTCTATGAAATTATATTAAAAAAATACCATTCAGAATAAACACTAATGACATGCCTTTTTATTGATGTTTAATTCAGAAAAGAAGTTAATGCATGCCTTGAAAAGCAAAGGAGGAGGACTGCTTTATGCTTAATAATTTGCTTAAACTGAATTTCATACAGAAAATTAATTTGCTCTTAACAACTAGATGACTTTCTGGAGGGGAAAAAGTTACAGTACTAGTATTTCTGAATACCACTGCTCTTCAGTATGTTTGAAACATTAAGGAGTGATTGGACACTTACAGGTAGAAACTTTTGAGGTGAATACAATGTTTTTTCCCACTTGTGTTTTGGAAATGCAGTTTGTTTCCAGCTGCCCTAAGAAAGGCAAAGGTCCTTCAAATGGAGTGTTCTGTGTTCAGTTCTGGAGTCTTTGGCACAGAAAGGACATGGATCTGTTGGAGCAAGTCCAGAGGAGGTCACAAAGATGATGCAAGGGCTGGAGCACCTCCCCTATGAGGACAGAATGAGAGAGTTGGTGTTGTTCAGCCTGGAGAAGGCTCTGAGGAGACATCATAGCAGCCTTCCAGTACTGAAAAGTGGCCTGCAGGAAAGCTGGGAAGGGCTCTTTATGAGGGAATGTGATTTAGATCTGTGCTTAAATGAGAACAGGTTACCTCAGAACTGTCAACTTTTTATTTCAAAGTGTCAGCTATTATAACATTTGTTAAACATATTTTCTTCCCTTATTTATCTGTGGGATCAAACCATTTGCTGCATTTCACTCACCTTCATTAGTTATTTTGGCTTCTCCAAAACTTGATTTTTTTTTTTTAATTTTTTTTTTTTGCATTTTGTAATTTTTAAAGTAGTCCACATTTGTACATATGCTGTTACAACTGAAAAGGAGAGTGTCTAGCAACACCAAAGTATAGAATCATAGAATCACCAGGTTGGAAAAGACCCATCAGATCATCGAGTCCAACCATTCCCACCAATCACTAAATCATGTCCCTTAGCACCTCGTCCACCTGTCCCTTAAACCCCTCCAGGGAAGGTGACTCAACCCCCTCCATGAATATCAGCATATGATATTGAGAAATAGGAAATATTTTATAACAAACCTGAAAGAGTCCTGTCAGCATAGGGGTTGCCAAATAATATCTTGCAGTTGAGACTAATGAAACAGTTTATCATGTGTTCTATAGTTAATTACTGTGGCTGGTTTTCTGAGCACTGAATCATTCTAGAGATCTGAAGCATTTTCCATTCAAATTGTTTTCTTGCATGGCTTTATCCAAAACACTGTCTTGCTGAAAGATACTGCCTATTGACTTCAGTGTTTTGGACCAGACTCATAACCTGGTGCTAAGCGGCCCTTCCTTTTTCAAACAGTACACAGAGGGATAATCTTCTTGAATCCATTGTCTTTAACTCTCAATTTGTCTTTAATTATCAAAATGAACCAAAATAGAGATGCTTTCCACTCATTACTCCTATTTGAGAGAACTGCTAAGTAATTTGACATGAAAGTGGTTATAGAAACTGGCTTACATATTTATTTGAATCATCTGCCTTCAAGGAGCTATCAAACAAGTTTGTAGCTGTATTACAATGAGCCCCAAGTTCTAATTAGCGAAACTAACCTGACACACACTTCCTCTTACTGGCTTTTAAGCCATTTTCTTTTGAATCTTTTGGAAGCGCTGGGGAGCAGGCCTGCAAGAATTAGTAATGTTATTGCAGTGTGTCATCCTGGAGTCATTTAAATGATGTGTGTGTTCCAACACTAACCTTTGAGGTTATTATTAAGTCCTGCCACAGCAGGAGCAAAAGTCAAGAAGCAATTATATGCATGATTAGTTTGTCAGTTTTCCAGAATTTCTTTGGACCTGTGTTCATATTGCCTGGGTTGTTGTGATGAGGATTTAACACTGAGTTTCAGGTTGGTAGTGCGTGTTGCTGTTGGGCTGGACTCCCCCACAGTCTTTAGTGCTAGCAGAACAAAGATAAGAGTCCTGGAAAGCAAAATGTGCTCTAAGCCTCGCTTGACAAATCTAAAAGGAGGTAAATGCATTATTTCATGGAAGGTTAACTTGAACACCTGTAAGTCTGCACTCAGGAGAAGGTCTCAAAACGTGACTTATGAAAAACAGTTTCTCTTCAGCCTAATGCAGGGGCTGGATGAACTTTAAGCAGATTTAATTGAGCTATATTAGCCAGAATCCGTCTGGCTTTTTACTTCTGCTTACCTCCTCAAAATAGCTGCTTTGCATCGTTCTGAAAATATAAATGAAT